>CM053628.1:18455973-18483220 GCA_028646595.1 Phalanger gymnotis | reverse complement strand
TTCTACCAGGCCTTTAGTAATGTAGAAGTTCTTAAATATTTGGCCTATTTCACGTCCTTAAGAGAGGGCTAAAACTTGAACTTAGTTCATATATGGGCTTGGGTGAAGAGATGGGGGGAGGCATTTCTTTGAATTTGTGTTAATAAGTATAAATACGAAACTGTTATAATTCGATACTGAGTGTGTAATAATGGCTAAATAAAACTTGTTTTGTTATTGGGCACCGCTTATGCTCACATGCATGTTATGTGCCTTACAGGTAAATGTGGATTCCAGTTTTTGCAGAAAATTGAGGAACAAGTGCCATAATGGCTGCTCTAAAACCTAAGTAAGCAAGCCCTTTTTCTTGGGCCATCTCTTTTGCTAGCCAGTTAACACCTGTTTCTAGAATTTAAGCATAAGGTTCACTTAATCTCAGAGCCAGTTTTTATTACAATCCTGTGGGTGTTTGCCGTGTCCTTTCAGCCGGTGAGTCTTACAGAAGTAATAATTTTGGTGATTGTATTGCTGCCAGTTGTTAGAGGTTCATGATTCCTTGGCTCACTGTCATATCCTATACCTTTTGTGCCTAGAGACCATTTGTACTCAAGAGTTTGAAGTGTACTTTCCTGAATGAAAATATAAGGTGTGTGTTCATTTACTGGACGAGAACTAGAAGCAGTCCTCTACTCAAACATCTTCTGTGGCTTCCTGCTGCCTATAGGATAAAATTCAAGCTGTCCTGGCTGGAATTTAAAGCCTTCCACAATATGGCTTCCACCTATGTTTCCAATCTTAGTTCATACGATTCCCCTTCATGGAGTCAAACAAACCTGTTAGTTTTTTTTCCACCTACTACATCTTCTGCCTCTGTGACTTTGTACAGAAGGTCTGCATTTCTGGAATGCAATCCCTCATTCTTAATGCCTTTCACATAGCATGTGATTAATAAATATTTGTTGAATCGACTAGAGGCAGTATTGTTTAATATCAAGACTGCAGGAATTGCAGTTATATGGGTTAGGACCCCAGGTGGACAAGTCACAGGATCACTATAATCTGAAGTTCCAAAATGTGTAAAATGTGGATAATAATGCTTGTAATGTCTACCTCACTGGGTTGTTGGGGAAATGGCTTTGTAAACCTTAAAGTGAGCAGAAATGTGTAGTTTTGTGGAAATAGAGGTAAAGAAGAACTCTGTTAGACTTTGATATTACTAATTTTAAACCATAAGCGTAGCAAAGAGCTGTCCAGTGGGACCCTTTAATTGGCTAATTTTAGAACACCAAATGTGCTTAGATTTATAGTAAGCTCTTGATTTTGGCCATGTGGAAGACAGGAATGGCATGGATAATTTTATTAATGCCATAATTTACATTTTAGTCCAGAGTTTACACTTTTTTCTGAACTGGTCTACTAACTAGTGCCACAATTGACTAGTGCTTATTCTTCTTTATTTTCCCCCATTATGCTCAAATGATGCATAAGTAAGTAGCCCAATAGAGAGAGAGAAGAAGTGAATGACTTAGCTAATTCACAAATTGTATCTTTGAATATTTAGTAGCCTGGTACAATTGAAAGAATTCTGCATTTGGGAGTTGGAATTCCTGGGTTCAAATCCCAGCTTTGTTATTTACTTCCTATGTGACCTTGGGCTATTCTCCGAAAGGGCTCCCCCCCCCCCTTAGATGACACTAATTTGTTTACTTAGATTTTTGGCTATAAAAGACATACTTTAAGTTGACTATATCCTTATCCTAGTAAGATAAATTGAAATCATGCATATTTTGTGATTGGGAGACTTTTTAAAACCTGTTAATTCTAATCTCAGCTATAACTGATGACTGTTTAAAAGTTGAGCTTAAGCAAGGTTTGACAACCGCACTCATGTACTGAGGGACTATCTTTGGAAACATCTGATAAAGGTAATGGTTGACAAATACTTGGTTGTATTTTCTAATGACTTTAATGAGAGGTCAGTCACATTTATTAATTATGTGCAGTACATTGTGCTAACTGCTATGAGATGAACAAAAAAGACCCATAGGAGTGGCAGTTGGCCTTGGAAAGGACTTAAAGAGGTTAGGGATAGGGGACATTTATGCCCTTGGATTTTGATCAGAATCTGATCTCTCTCTCTCTCACGCACGCACACACGTACACATACACACACATATTAGCAAACGATATGATTGGCCATCAGTTTTCTAAGAAGGTTTTTTTTGATCTCCAAAATGGGGGAAAAAAAGATGCATGAGACTTCTTTTTTTGAATCATATAAAATCTGACTTGGCAGTGATAAAACTGTTTTGTTGCTAATTTAATCTAGCATGGTTTAGGTTCCAAATAATTATTGGAAATGAAAAATAATATCTTAACTGAGATTTTAGTATAGCTCAATATATGTGACTGTTTCCATACTCTGAGTTCAGTCTATATTGTTCTTTTGCAATTGAAGATGACACTAATGATGATGAATACTGAAGAAAACCAATATGAGACCAGTATAGGCTTTATCACAGTGGGGGGAGGAGGGGAGACAGGGATGTCTGATTTGTGGCTGCAAGCCACCTCCCTCTGTAAACTGCCTTCTTTTCCCTTGGGTCTTTAAGGTTTGATTTACTCTACTATACCAAACAATAGTTGAGTTAAAATAGCCTTAGTAATAGTGATAATATGCAATTGTGTATAGCCTAACCTTTGGACTCTGGGAAATGTTTGAATTGTTATCTCATTGATCTATCCATGATTTTTCTGTCTTCAGATTGGTAGAAATCACTCATGAGTACATTATTTTCATCAGTACTTAATTATACAAACTTCATTTAAATTTGTTAATATTTATTGACTTCTTCTAAGAGCGCTAGGTTAGATTCAGGATAGAGAATACTTAAAAGCGAGCTACGTATTTTTGGTCCCAACTCATGGTCAAATTGGTTTTTATTGTTAACTTTTTGGATGTGATGACCTTGCTCCAGCACAACATGTGCCCTTGTGAATGAGGCTTGATTTATTTTAAGTTCTCTCCAGAAGGACTTCCGGCAGTGCTGCTTTATTGTTTGCAGATTTTGCAGAATTTAGCTCACTGATTTTGAACAACTGTGATTGTTGAATATCCACCCTGGATCCTCTATTTTTGGTACCTCTGAAGTGGTGAGTTGACTTTGAGCTGACTCCATTTGGCTTTCAAAACGCAAGAGAATGAGAAAGAAATTAGTTAGAAATAAGACATGAATCTTACACCTGACTCCTTTGAATGTGAATTTACTGTATTGGTTTGCACTGTAACCTTTCAAACCTAAAGGCAGTTCAGTGTCTTCCTCTATTTGGGAAAATAAATACTTGGGTGCCTGATAAGTATAAATACAGGTCAGCTCCATCTGACCATTTCCCAGTCTGGTTAAATTCTACTTAATTCAAACAGTATTTCATAGACTCATGACAGTCTTGGAAGGACCCTCCAGATTATCCGATGTACTTGTATTGATTTTACCTCAATTTACTTTGTCTTTTTAAAAACTACATACTCCTTGAGGTCAGAGACTGTTTGCTTTTTCTTTGTATTGTGTTTAGCTTTGTGTCTTTCTCTTATTCCCTTTTCTTTCTGCCCCGCTACCACCCTCTTACTGTTGCAATAATTTCCTTTCGTATTTGGCTAAAGAGTGACCAGGACTTCTTCTAGCTTTCCTGGATCACTTAACAAATGCTTGTTGATTGATAATAAGACTGAGAGGCAATATGACATTATGATTAGAGAGTCATCCTTAGAGTTAAGACCTGGACTCAATTCTCGTCTCTGACTGAGTGACCTTGTGCCAGTCACTTAACCTCTCAGTGCCTCAGGCAACTTGGTAAGTCTAGAGGTTACGGAACAGTGCCCATTTATGCTGGTGGAGGGGCTTTCCTCACTGGGATTTCCCTACCCAGATGAAATCACAAATTTAGTCCAAAAACTTTATTAAGAATATTGACTCAGTTGTCTAACATGAAATTGAGAGGTCAGGGGCTGGCATTGATTAAATCACAGAAGGAAGATCTCAGATATTTACCGTGGATGGGAATGCTTGTGTTCTTCTCTTATACCATCTTTCCCTCCCCCTTCAACCCCCCATATGCTTCAAGAATGGCCAGAATTTTAAATAACTCAAAGTGGAGAATTGGGATTAATAGTATATTCTACATTTATTAGACCTTCAACATAACTGTTATTCTAACCTCAGATCTTGATTGCTTCCTTTTTGAGCAAAATGTATTGATTTTGAAGACAAGACAGCAAAACTGAATGAATTTACAGGTACCAGAGACAGCAAAATGCTTGGAGATACTAAAGAACTTGAGGTTTGTCTTTTTTACTGCCTAAGCAACTAAGAAGACTCACCCACACATCACCAGCATTGGTTGAATCACACCCATATATAGGGCAGTGTTAGATATTGGGGATCCTAGGAGATATGGAACATGGTCTTTTCCCTTAAAGAACTTTCATTTGGGAAGCTATCACATAGATACATAAGAAAAATTTAAATGCCAAAATGCAGACTTAAAACCATGGAACAAACCCTGCCTGTTAAGACAGGGAAAAAAATCACAGAGAGGTGAGACTTGAAAGGGGACATAAAAGATGACAGCAGAACCCTGTGTTCTCCCTTCAAATATCACAGTGAAAAGTTAATAAACTATTTCTGGTAAACTAACTCAAATATCTCCCTCAAACCTGTCCTATCTCCCAACATCCCTGTTTCTATATTTTAGAACTGCCATTCTCCTAGTAAAAATCTAGAAGAATTTCAGAATTGGAAGGTAGCTCAGCAATCATTTAGAAGAGAAGCCCCATTATAATACACCCAACAAATGGGTCTTCAGCCTCTTGGAGAACTTCTGTGAGGATGACTATATCACCTCCTGCGGCAGTCTGTTTTATTTATGTGTGGCTCTAAATCTAGGGAATTTTTTTTCTGATACTAAGCCTGAATTTGCTGCTTTATAATTTTCACCCATTTCTCCTGGCTCTCCCTTCTGGGGCCAATCAGAACAAATCTAATAATCCTTCCATGTGTCAGCCCTTTAAGATACTTGGAGACTTATTATAACTTTCCTGAGTCTTCTCCAGGCTAAACCACCCACAGTTCCTTTAACCCTACCTTCTTCATATTTTATGGACTCAAGCCCTTTCACCGTCCTGATTTTTCTCTTTGAGGATCTTCAGCTTACCAATGTCCTTTATAAAAAGTAGTACACAAGGCTGAACAAAGTACTCTGGATGTAGTCTGACCAGGGCAGAGTCCAGTGGGATTTAAAACTCCTTATTCCTAGAAGGTGGATCTCACTCAGTACAGTTCCAGGTCCCATTAGCTTTTTTTGACTGCTGTATTATACTGACTTAGTGATCTGGCAGTCTACTAAAACCCCCAGATCGTTTCCATATAAACTAAAATCTAACCAAACCTTTCCCTATTTTGTACTTGTAAAGTTGATTTTTTAAAATCTGAGTTTAAGACTTGATATGCCTATCAAATTTCATATTAAATTGAGCCTGCAGTGGTCCTACAAATTTTTTCTGGGTCCTTACTCTATTGTCTTAATCATCCCTCTCAGCTTTCTGTCACATCTATAATTGTGATAAAATTATTAAATAGCAGAGGACCAAGCACTCTGTTGCACTTACTGCCAAACTGATCAAACCATTAATGACTAGTCTACCTTTTGAGTCTGCTTCATGTAGTTAAGTCACATAGGCTTGAATGTTGGAGCCATCTCCTTAATATAAATTTTAATTAATATACTCTTTTTTCACATTGTCTGCATTTCCCACTGTATCTGTTCCCCTTCTCTATTCCAGAGAACCACCCCTTAAAACAAAGAATGTGAAAGAAGAAAAAAAATCAAGCTTTTCCCTTTATATTGTTGTAGTCATGTATATTGTTCTGTATTGTTCCATCAGTTCATGTGTCTTCCCAAGCTTTTCTGAATCCTTCAAATCGATCATTCCTCATAGCAACACCAACATAGTAAAAAAAGACAATTTACAGATTTAGTGCTGTAATCAATTACCAAGGGGATCTTTTAATGGCACTAAACAAAACAGTAGCAAAATGCATTTGACGGAGCCAGAGGTCTAGAACCTCAAGAGAAATTATGAAAAAAAGTGAAAGAACCTCAGAACTCAAATCATTCTTTAAGGCAGTAATCATCAAAGCTATTTAATGCTGACTGAAAAAAAAACCAGATCAGATACCTTCCCTCTAGCTATCTAAGGAGTAAATTTTAATGATCTGGACTCTTATATAGCCTCTTGCTTCTACCAGTTTCTTCCCTTTCCAATCCGTCTATTCTGTTATTAGTTTTTCTAATCCCCACCTCCAGTCCCTACCTGTTGAAGGTGCCATCTCTTCAACAAAGCCTTTTCTGATCTCTACTTACAAATGGTTTTCCTTTCCTTAAATCTCTTACGCTGTTCTGTTCTGACTTCAGCTTTACTCATATCCCTTACTAGACAGTCCCTGTCCTCAAAGAGTTTCATCTTTGATATGAGAGATACATCATGGTGATAGAGTGCTGCACTTGGAATAGAGAAGACCCATTTCAGACACTAGTTGTGTAACTGCATTTAAGTCACGTTTCTGAACCTCAGCTTTCCTTGTCCATAAAATGGGGCATAATAATAGACATACTTCACAAGTTTGTGAGGATCGAACACAATAGTGAATGTAAAGTACAATATAAATATTAAGTATAGTTTAATTTTTGTAAATGTTTGCTGAATTATTTTCAGACTAGGTCTACTTTTCTTTTGGTTTTCCTGGAATCGGTCGTAGACATGCAGGTTTCCCTGTTGCTGCTTCACTTTTTCTTCTCCAGTCCATCGCCATTCAGTTTCTAAAATGATTTTCCTGAAGCGCACATCTAATCATGTTCCCCTTCTCAATAAACTCCAGGGGTTTCCTGCGGCTTCCCAGATCAAAGTAGAATACTGTGGCATACAGAGCCCTTCGTAACCTAGTCTCCTCCTACCTTTCCAGACTTCTTACAACTTAAATCCTCAACACATACTCTTCAGTCCAGTGACACTGGCCTCCTGGCTGTTCCACAGATAAATGCTCTATCTCTTGGGGATTTTCTCTGGCTCTCGTCTAAGCCTGGAATGCTCTCCCTCTTTTACTCTACTGCCCTCCATGACTTTTCCCCTCTAAAATCCCACTTCCTTTCCCAACCTCTCTTAATTCCAGTGCCTTCCCTCTGTTAATTATTTCCTATTTATCCTGTGTGTGTATATGTATACATACATACACACACGCACATACACACGCGCGCGCGCACACACACATATATATCTTGTATATATGTATATATTTATATTTATCCATATATATAAAAAGATATATATTTGTTTGCATGGTGTCTTCTCCATTAGATTGTAAGCTCTTGAGGGCAGGGGCTGTCTTTTGCCTCTTTTTGTATCCTTAGTGCTGATGCCCTGCCTTGCTCTTTGTAGATGCCTAAGAAATGTTAATTGCTTGATTGATTGGTTCTGCCTAACAGGAATTCAGTGAGCTGAGGGGTAAATGGGATTTCTAAGCCTCTTCTCTCTTGCCACGGGCCTTTACCTCCCTAATTTTTAGGGAAATGAAGTTCCTTCCTATCCCAAAAGTGACACCCACCCGAAGTCCCTAAAGCCCCCTTTATCTTTTACCATTAATGACAGGAACATGATCCTTTTCCCAATCTTTTATTTGCCATCTTAGACCTTGAAGGCTCTGCTCTCTCTGGGTAATTTGGACAAAGGTGGATGAAACAAAATCTTAGAAAAGATGGAAAATTATTAGAAAAAATAGAAAATTGCTTCAGACACTTGGCACTTATTAGCTGTGTGACCCTGGGCAAGTCACTTAACCCTGATTGCCTTGCGGGGGGGAAGAAAAATAGAAAATTATTTGGGAATCCCTTTTGTAATTCATTGTAATTTAACCTGTAGTTGGTTTCTTTTATGGGATTTTTATGTATTTCAGTTGAAAAAGAAAGAAACAAACATTAAGTGTTTACTGTTTGCTAGGGATTGTGCTAAGTGAAAAAAAAAAGTCACTGTCTCCAAAGGTCTTAACTCTCTGCTATGGGGGATGTGATGTGTATGCAGAGGAGCCTAAATAATAAGATAAGTTGAGGATGTTGAGAATCCTGAGAGTTGGGAGGAACAGGAAAGGTGATCTTTACTATATTTTTATTTGATGTTCTAAGTCATAGACTGTCAGAACTGAGCAGAACTTTAGATAATCATCTAATCTAATGCCAGGTGTCTCCCAACCTTCAACTGACCTTACTATCTGCTCAGTTTTATTCCTATATCTCTTCTCTTCAAGGCCAAACTTAAAGGAACAATAAACAAACAGTGCACTGGCATCAGTACTAAGTTTATAGGCACCAACTGTCATAGTATCAAAATTTGTAAAGGAAGAATTAACTGAATTGCAAAACCACACAGAAGATAACACAGTAATTACAGAAGATTTGAATGTTCCTGTCTCAGAGCCAGTCACATCTAACAAAGATAAAAAGGAAAATACAGTACTGAACAAATTGTTGAAGAATTTAGAGCTGAAAGACTCATGGTGTCTTCTGAATGGTAACATTAAAAAATATACTTATTTCTATGTCATATGCTACCCATACCAAAATAAATCATGTTCTAGGACACAGACAAATTATAAGTAAATCTAAGAAAGCAAAAATACTGAGCACATTCTTTGTAGAGCATCATATAAGAAAAACAATCAATAAAGGAAATGGTAGACATTATGGCAGAGTGGATGCTAGGAAAATCAAAGTACCGTAATACAAAAAAGAAAAAGGTGAAATCACAGCAGAGAAAAATAAAAAAGAATGCAGAACCTATTGCATATGATTATAAGTCAAGGAATCTGAGAATTTAAAAGAAATGGAGGAATAGCTACAAAAATAAGAAATACCCAAATTAACTGAATATGAAATAGATATCTTAATCTATATTCAGAAAAAACTTTAAGAATTTTAATATATCCTTTTTATGCTAGCCAGGTTTTGGTCTTTTCCTTTGGATGCTGTGGACAAAAAATAATTTGTGCATTTTTTCAATACGGTATTAAAACTTGTAAAGTTGTACATAAGTTATATAAAAACAGAGGTTATCAACTTCCCATTCTGTGCCTCTTGACACTTATATCCCAGAGAACCATCTCTTATGATAAGGAATAAAAAATGGGAAGAAAAAGGTTTAGCAAAACTAAATATAATAAACTAAATTAAAAAAAACCATGAAAAAAAATCTGATGTTCAGTGGGCATCTGTTTTGTTTTCTGTTCTTGGCTGACGCAAAAAAGGGCTGTATAAACACATTGGTGTATATGGAGTCTTGTAGTCATTGACCTTTGAAGTAAATGCATAGCAGTTGGAATCTCTAGGTTAAAATGTCTAAACAATGCAGCTACTTTTAAAAACATAACATACACATCGCTTTCCTGAATGGTTATCTCAGCTCCACCAAACAGTGGCCGTGTACTTGTTTTTTTCAGCAACCTCTCCAACCGTTTCCATCTTTTGTCATAAGTTGCCAATTTACTCGCTCCAAAGTGAAATCTCTGGGTTATTTTGATGCGCAATTTTTTTCTTTTTTTAAAAAATAGATTCTGTTCATCTCTTTTGTTTCTGCATCACCTAGATTTGCCCCTGTATCCCTGCCACCCAGAAAGCCGTCCCATAGAGCAGAATTTTTTGGGAAAAAAAAAGAGGAAGAGTAAAAATTCATCAAAAGTGATGAATACATTGAGAAATCTGACATTGTACGCATTGTTTCACACCTGTGAACACCCCTACCTCTGCAAAGGATTGGGTGAAGTATTTCCTCATATTTCTTCTTGGGGCCAAGCTTGTTCTTTGTGATTTGGAAGCTTTCATTTTCAGTTGTTTTTGTTGCTGTTGTTTTTTTGTGATGGTGGTTCTTTCCCTTTACATCGCTGTCATTTTGTATATTGTTTTCCTGGCTTTGCTTACTTTTCATCAGTTCATAAAAGTCCTCCATATGTATTCATCATGTTTCTTGGAATACAGTAATCTTCCATTACATTCATGTGCCAAAGCTTTTTTTGTTTAGCCATTCCGCACAAAGTAGACATCTCCTTTTTCCAGTTTTTTGCCACCACAAAAAGTGCTTTTATAAACATTTTTGTTGTGTACAGAGCTTTTCTTTTTGTCAGTGACCTCCTTGGGATATAGGCAGCATGGTGGAACAGTGGAGCTGTCTGTGGGTTGGATTTGGAGTCAGGAAGACCTGAGTTTGAATGCTGCCTCAGTCACTTAATAGCTGTGTAGTTCTGGGCAAGTCGGTTAGCCTTTCAGTCTCCTCATCTTTAAAATGGGGATAAACATAGTACCTACCTCACAGGGTTGTTGTGAGGATAAAATAAGGTAACATGTAAAATGCTTTGCAAACCTTGAAGCGCTATGTAAATGCTATTACTGTTATTACTATTATTTGCCCAGCAGTGGAATTGTTAAGTCAAAGTTTATGGACATTTAAGCTACTTTATTTGTATAATTTGAATGGCTTTTCAAAATGGTTGTCCCAGTCCACAGCTCTGCCAGTAATGCATTTGTGTGCCTGTCTTTCCCCAGTCCCTCTAAAGTTGAATTTTGTCATCTGAGCTAAAACCACAGGATTGTTTTGATTTTCATTTCTTTTATTATTACTGATTTAGAGCATTGTTTTATGTGTTTGTTAACAGTTTGGAATTCTTTTGAGAACTGTTTGCTCATCTCATTTGACCACCTATCTATTCGCAAATGGCTTTTGGTCTTGTGTATTTCTCTTATTTGTCTATATATGTTGGTTATTAGACTCTTACAATGATATTTGCTGCAAAAATTTTTTTTTACCAGTCTACTGCTCCCATTTTGTTCTTGTTATATTAGTTTTGTTTACGTAAAAGTTTTTCAATTTCATATAATCATACTTGTATATTTTATATTTTGTAATCAGCCCTATCCCTTGTTTGGTTAAGAATTTACTCCTAGTCCTAGCTTTGAAAGGTGAAAGAAGATGAAAGCTGCTTCTCTTATGATAGCATTTTTAATATTAAGATCATGTATCTGTTTTGATTTGTGGTGTATAGTATAAGATTCAACAAGGCATTTTAAAAAATGGATTTTTATTGATATCTTGTTTTTATGTCACCTAGATTTCCCCTGTATCTCTCCCCTTGCCCCCTTCCAGAGAGCCATCCATTATGACAAAGAATTTTTTAAAAAAAGGAAGAAGAGGGGGAAAAA
The DNA here is from genome assembly GCA_028646595.1 of Phalanger gymnotis. Classification (NCBI taxonomy): domain Eukaryota; kingdom Metazoa; phylum Chordata; class Mammalia; order Diprotodontia; family Phalangeridae; genus Phalanger; species Phalanger gymnotis. The sequence goes on along the minus strand of CM053628.1, from coordinate 18,471,946 downwards.
TGAGCAAAACTGATTAATACAACAAAAATTGACATTTTATTATGCAATGTACCACACTTATGGATCCCCCCCACCTTCCCACATTTGCAAAATGAATGTAATGGAATATTACTGTCCTATAAGAAACGGCAAATATGGTTAACACAGAGAAGAATGGAAAGACATGAACTGATGCACCGTTGGAAGTAAGTGGAGACCAGAAAACAATATATTTGATGACTGCAGCAAGTAAATGGAAAAAAACAACAACTACAAAACAGTTGAAAATGGATGTTTCAAAATTACAAAGGATAAATTTGGTCTCAAAGAAGAGCCATGAGAAGACATAAGGGATTTTTAATGAGAATTTCTGAATGATGTTTGTGAATGGTGCTAGGTGCTACATCTAAGGCAAGCCTTTCCAGACTTAGCTTTGAAGTGCTTATGAGTAAAAAAAATATAAGGTCTTGAAGACAGGAACAGTGTTTTTCTCTCCCCTGTAACATTAGTACAGTGCTTCTTAAGTAATGTTTATTGAATGAACAAACTTAGGAGATGCAAGTATTAAGTGAATCATTTAAATTGATTTCCTAGTGACAAAAATGTGAGCGTGGTTTATTTGAATGTATCTATCTAGCTTCAGAGGAGATTTAATTGCCTTTTAAAAGGCTTTTCTGTGTTCTTATGAGTGGTAGACAAAAATGAGAAAAAGTCCATAGGAAAAGTAAGAGTTGGATACACGGGGACCAGAAATGCAATTGAGACAATAAAATATTTGAAATATGGGCAGAAGGGAAAGTGATTAAATGAGACGAATTGGGTAGGGCGAAACTCAGAAAATAGAAGATTAGGTGGTAGGAAATATGGTATGAAGAAAGTAAAGATGAAGAGAGAAGGAAGGGCAAATTCATTTGATGCCGTGTGTAGGGAAAAAATAGACTCTTGCTCAGCATATTCTCAGCTATGTCATTTCCAAGCTGTTGCCACTCCTAACCTTGGCAGTCATTAGGGTTAAGGGTAAATGCCTTTTTATAGTGCTCTGGTCTCAACAAATATTGAATGACTTACAGAACAGTGTTTCTTCTGAGAAGAAGAGATGCATAGGGAATCTGAGGGCTATGAATTGAGAAACAGGACCATTTTCCTAGTTTCAAATTAATTTTTCATTCTGAAGCAGGATACTCTTGCTAAAAGTGCATTGTAATTACAAACCTCAAGGATCTTAGGTTTCCATTTTAGAATTGAAACTCATACAACTCAAGTTAGCCAAGTTACCAAGTACATTGCTGTGAATTATTTTGATTGAGGAGAGTTATTTTTGAAAGAGACTTCTGTAGTGGAAAGTACCTGAAACAGATTTTCCAGGCAGTTAAGGTACAGAGCTGTGGTTCTGTGATTGATTACTAAAATTTAGCCTTTGGTTCAATATCATTAATAAAAAGTTAAGAAATATTTCAGGAATTGAACATAGAATGTAAGCTCCTTGAGGGCAAGGACTATACACACATACATATATACGTACACACACACATACATATATTCATTTATTCCAAGTCCTGACACATGTTAATGGTGTGAGAATTCCTTGATATAACATAAAATAATTAAATTTATTGCCTCGTACAATAAACCTTGTAACTTTTGACACCTTTAAAAATTTCTATTATGAAAAAATGTTGTTTGGTTATAGTTACATGATTTGGCATTTTGTTTACAAGATTTTGACACATTTAATTCACCATACAACCACACCACTTCAGATATGAAGTATTTCCATCTTTCTGTTAAATTTCGTATCCTTTTGTAATGTGTTTCAGTGTTCCAACTCTTATTTGGGCGTTTTTGTAATTTGGGAACAATTCTGCTTCTCCACATGTCATTATATGTAACAGAGTTCCTCATTCCATTTATTGGAACCAAACTTTGAAGGACACAGGAAGTTAATAAAAAAATCTCCAAACTTTTTGGTGGATGCAATCTGAGGCCTTTCTTGGACTGCTTACCATAGGTTTTGTATGGCCTTCAATGAAAAAGTGAATTTCATCAGTGAAATTGATCTTTTTCTCATCTTCAGTAATACAGTCTTGCTTTTGATGGGCATTTTTTTCTTCATAGTAATGGTAAATAGCTGTTGTTTATTAGTCTTAATGCTGTTTTTCCAACTTCAAAAAGTTTATGGCTCACTGTAGAGGAATTCATAACAATCCATTCACCTGTCAGGTACCTCCGAAGGTCTTTGCTTGTTTTTTGAGTATTAATGTACTTGTTTAGAAACAATAATTTGTCACTTTTTGGCATTTGCTTTTTGTTTTGTCTTTTTTTCCCTTTTCCAACCACTGTTATCTTTGTACTTCCTATAGAGCTGATCCTGCTTAATTATTATGGACTCAAGTGATCCTTGAGAAGGTAGACTTCCCCATACCAATAGCCATTGTGCTATCTCTAATAGTCATTCAGATATACTCTTTAAAGTGGCAACCCTTGGATATTTCTTTGGAGTCGTATTCATTTTTCAAAACTACAGAATTAACATAATGATCAATGAACTGAAAGAGAAGTAGCTAAAGTTGGGGAAACAATCCTAATCTTATTTCATCTGGTCTATGCCAGAAGTGCTGAGCCTCTTTAATATCAATAGACACATGTGCATGACCATTGTTATCACAAAATGAGTCTAAATCAAAATTAATGTTGGTCATAAGTCATGCACTGTTTGGTGCTGTTTAAATGTTTGTTGAATGAATGAATGAATCCTGGATTTGCATAATAATTGCACAATTTGGTTCCCTGAGCTCAGGAATATATATAACAAAAACCCACATATATATGTGCGTCTATATATGTGAGTTTTTGTTTCTAATTTTGAAGGGGCATTAACAAGTGTAGGAAGCTGAATATCTGACTGATCACTAAAGGACCCATTTATCGAGCACCAGCACTCTGCTAGGTGTTGAAAATACAAAGACAAAAAAGAAACAGCTCCTGCTTCCAAGAAGCTTGCATTCTGTTGTGTATATATTGGCATATATACAAAATACTGATACATAATAATTACATGGTGATTTGGGCTGGGGTGGCACTAGCTGCTACAGGATCAGGAAAGTCTTCATTTAGAATGCCTAGGTGAAGAGGGAGGGTATGGAGGACTGGTTGGTTTAGAGATATGAGGCTGGAACTTTTGTGTATGAGGAAGAGTAAGATGGGTAGTTTGGCTAGACTGCAGTGTGCAGAAATGAAGACTACTGTTTTTTATAAGACTTGAAAGGTAGGCTGGAGTCCTGCTGTGAAGGGCTTTAAATGCCAAACACAGTAGTTTGTATTTGAACTTAGAATTAATAAGGAGTCATTGGAGTTTATTGAATTGGAAAGTGACATGGTCAATTCTGGGCTTTAGGAAAATGGCCCTGGAAGCTGTGTCATGTGGAGAATGAATTGTAGAGAAATACCAACAGCAGAGAAGCTAATTAGGAGACTATTTTAATAGTCTGGGTGGGAGAGGACCTGCGCCAGAGTGGTGGCCTTATGAATGGAGAAAAGGAAACCAGATAGATGTACTGTGCGGAAGATTAAAGAGTAGGTTTAGAGTTTTTGAGTCTAGGTCGATGTTAGGATGATAGTATTTTAGAAGGGAAGATTGGGAGATTGAGAGGAAGATTGAGAGAGAGGTTGTTAAGGGGAAAAATAACGAGTCCACTTTTGGACATGTTGAGTTTGAGGGTCTTTGATGTATCTAGTTTTAAATGTTTAATAGGCAGTTTGTGAGGTGGTCCTGAAGTTTAGTTAAGAGGCTGAGACTGTATATGTAGATCCGGGAGTCATCTGCTTAGACATGATATCAGCTGATTGGGAATTGAGTGAGAGAAGAGGACCAAGGACAGAGCCTTAGGATACACCCATAGTTAGGGGGTGTCATCCAACAAAAGAGTCTTAAATGAATGATTAGACAGTCATTCAGTCAGCAAACATTAAGTTTGTGCAAAGAACAGGCCATACATAAAAAGGCCAAAGACCGTTCCTGCCCTCGAGGAGCTCACAATCTAATGAGGAAGACAACAGACATCTATATAGGAAAAAAGGAAACAATTAACAGAAAGCACTAGATATTAAGAGGGATTTGGAAAGGCTTCCTATAGAACTGTTGTGTCAAGCCCAAACGAGAAGGGAGAGGGTATTAGACTGTCCATAAAGATCCCTGAGGGCCCTATATTGACTTAAAAAACCTCATGTTAATATTATTTATGGTCTGTTATATTTTTGTTTATTCTGTTAAATATTTCCCCATTACATTTTCATCTGTATGTACTTGGCTGCTAAAGATAGGATGTTAGTTGGAATGTGAAGCACAGGAAGATAGGAGAACCAAGAGACAACAGCAATGTTACCAAAACCCATAGAGAGGAGGTTATCTATGAGATGACGAGGTGGTCAGCAGTGTTGAATGCTACAGCTACTTTAAGGAAGAGGAGGAAGGATGAAAGGCCATCCAGTTTGTCGTGATCACTGGTAATTATGGTGAGAACAGTTTCAATTGATTGAGACCAAAAGCCAGATGGCAAAAGGTTGAGAAATAAGTCAGAAGAACAGAAGTGTCTTTTTCTAGGAGTTTGGTTGTGAAAGGGAGATATAGGATAGCTTGAGGAGATGGTGGTGTCCAGTAAAGATTTTAAGGCTCCCGAAGTCTCAGGTAAACAAGGCAAGGAACAAAGGATAAGAGGAAAGGAGATGAGATGATCTAGGGTCAGTCCAGACAGATTTGAGGAGGAGATGAGATTAAAAGAACAAGTAGAAGAGGCACCATTTCATTGGCAAATATGAAATGACTATTAAGGATTTTGAAATGTAGAACAGAAAAATCTCACTCTCTCCTCTTAGTTTCCTCAATAAAGAATGAGTAATGGTTCTTCCTTAATAGGGTGGTGGGAACCTTGAGAAGAGATTTGGAACAATGTCTAGGAATGTGATAAAGAATCAATTAGAGAATAATAAAATGATTACCTTGCTGTAGTGAGAGCCCAGCTCATATTCGATAATGAATTCATACTTGAGTCAATCTGGTTTTTTTTTTTGTTTTTAATTTTTTTATTTAGAACTTAACACAAATGAGCATTTCCATATACAAAGTACAACAGAAAAGAGTGCACATGAAATTTTGAGTCTCTTATTACAATACAGCTTGCTTTCAGGTATATAATAAATTCAATATGTAATTTTCAAAGTTGTCGTGCTTATCTGTTTTTCCTTCTGGCCTTCCGTTTCTGTGCATTTAAAAAAAAGGCTGCAGTGACTATCTCCCCCCCCCCCCCCCCATTCATATTGCCTATTCCCTTTCCCTCCCAAATTAAACAGAAAAAGATAAAAGCCTTGTAGCAAATATGCATAGTCAAGCAAAAATGATTTTTACACTTACTGTGACCAAAAATACATTCCCCCCTCCCCCAAAAAACGTATATCTCATTCTACACCTCTAGTTGGTCACCTCTCTGCCAGGACTTACTTGTGCAGTGTGATTAATCATTGTTCTGTAGTCATGCTTGGTCATTGAATTGATAAGAGTTCTCTAAGTCTTTCAAAGTTGTTTTCCTTTTCAATATTTTGGTCCTTGTATAAATTATTCTCTGGTTCTGCTCACTTTATTTTGTAACAAACAGTTCAAGTCTTTTTATTTTTTTTGAAAGTGGCTTTTTGGTCATTCCCTGTAACGTAGTAATCGTCCATTTTACAGAGAAGCCCACTGAGACCTTGGCAAGTTGAGTCCAAGGTCACACAACTTAGTAAGCAGCAACTCTGAGATGCACACTTGGTGCCTACAATGTGCCCTTCTTTCAGTCTTTTCATAATCTAATTCTCAGCATGGATGCTCCAGTCCTTCATACCACCCAACCATGTCAATCTTATCCTTACCTCAATAATTTTGTTCATATTGTTTCCTCCTGTCTCCTGGGAAGCCTTCCTTTCCACTTCTCTGGGCCAAAGCCTGATAGAGTGGAAGAAACATTGAATGAAAAGTCAGTAAATCTGCTGTTTATTTCTGCATCTGCTGGTGAGTGATGTACTTGCTTTGAGCAAGTCATACAACTTCTTTGGGCCCTCCATTTCCCCCTTCGTAAAATGCTGGGGTTAGACCAGATGATCTAAGTTTCCTTTCAGTTCAATGATTCTCAAATTCACTGATAAATTTTCAAGTCCTAGGTGATGATACTACTGTGAAGGTTTCCATAACTAGTCTAGCTTACATTTTTTTTAATTCCATAGTATATTTAGTCCATATTAAGTAACATCAACAATTTGCCAATCTGCATGAGTATACAGAATTTCTCTACACCAATGAAGCAATGTGTACCTTCTTCGTTTTTTTTCTCCATTTTCTTGAAGACCTTGTCTATGCCTTCTGATAAATTTTGTCAGTTAAAATCAGACCCCAAGATGTATAATAGTAACATTAGAATGTTATTCAAGGCGTGGATTGAATCTTAATTGTAGCAGAAACTGTTGGATTTGGAGTTGAGTGCCCTAAGATTGAAAACTAGTTTTTGGCTTGTGTGGTCTTGGTCAAGTTATTCAAACTCTTCAGTAGTCATTTACTTAAGGGATGCCCTTGTCTCTCCTATTCTTCCCCCTTTTTCCCATACTCCCTATATACCAACATACTTTTTCAGTGAGCCCCCCCATGCCAGTCTCTCATTTTGGACTATTACTGTCTCCATTTGTACCCCTGTGACATAGAGTGATTTTGAAGGAAGAATGTAGAAGTATGTAGATCTGGCCTATTAGAAATTCATTTTGCTCAGTTTCATCTTATTCCTTGCTGCTGCTTCACGTTTCCTAATCCTTCATTTTCCAAATGAGGAGATTGGTGCCCAGGGAGAGGGAAGTAGCTTGCTTCACATCCCACAGTTCATTAGTGAAATAGTTGAGACTAGAAGTCGGGTCTCCTGACTCCCAGCCTAGAGCTCCTTCCACTATGCCAGCTGTTCCTCTTCCTCCAGCTCTCCTTGCCCCCTAGTCTCTCTTCATTTTATCCTCTTTTTTTCTTTTTCCTCCTTTCACCCATCAACAGATCAATAGAGCATAGTCCACAGGATCTTCATAGAAGTGTCATAAAAATGGGTTGGAGGAGAGGATATAGAAACCATGGGCTGGACAGCGCATAGCATTGCAGGTTATAGATCTCACGGGGCAGCTGCCTCTGCTTGTCACAGGTTTAAGTCTCCCTATATAGGGAGAAGGTACAGGATGAGAATAATTGGGCATTCAGATCAGAAAGATGGCAAGGTGTAAGAATGGTAACTGATATTTCTATAGTATTTTAAGTTTTGTCCCATTTCATCTTCACAACAGTACCATGAAGTACATGTTATTATGATCCTCATTTTATAAATATTGGCAATGAAGTTGAGAGGTTAGGTGCCTTTCCCAGGACCACACAGCTAGTTAGTGTCTGTGGCAGTATTTGAACTCAGGTCTTCTTAACTCCAGGCCTCTGTGCCTATGCCAAGCTGCCTCTCAGTGAAAAGAATGTTGGGTTTGGAGTCAGAATCTGAGTTTTAATTCCTGCTATGCTACTTCATAGCTATGTGATCTTGGGCAAGTCATTTCCATCAATTTCCTTCTCTTTCTTGAAGTATGAGGTGAGTTGGATTAGATCTCATGGTCTCTTACAGATAAGCTCTTTCTGCGTGTTGTCTATCCCTTTTCATTGTCTTTGAGATGCCACTCGGGCAATCTTAGCTGATTTTTCCTTTTCTATTAAGCTCTTTGACTTTCAGACCACAATGGCTTCTCCTCTCTAAAAACATTTAATTCCTGCTTCCTTTTTCAAGATGCTAGCTCCTTTTTATTTGCCATATTTCTTGAAAAAGTGTCTCCATCTGCATCACTAGGATTTAAGAGAGCCAGAAGTGGGACTTTGCTAGCCAAGAGGAAGAAACGTTTTGATGGGCATTCCTGCCCTTGATTGAATCCTGTGAATGGCAAAGCACAATGCCACTTGTCTTTCTTCTAGGTCAGTTTTTGCTATAAGGTACCTTAGATTTTCTTCTACATTTTCAGTCTTTTGAATTTGTTTTAAAATTTTTTTGTTGGCTTGTGGAGTCATTGGTACCTATGTGGTCCATTTTAATTTTCAGGGAGTTTGTTGCTTGGGGAACTGTAGGTTATTTTGAAATTGAACCTCCTGAAAGGACAGTGCGTATTAGAGTTGGTGTTTAATCAGCTCAAGGCTTGGCTAAATATTGAAAGCCTTAAGTTGATTCTACCAGTTCTTTAATACAATTTTTTTGATAGTCAGGAATAACAAGGTGATTGAGGATTTGGCTGAGAGAACATGTCAAGTTTCATAATGAAAATTTTGTAGAGTTTAATCATGCCAAGATGGGATATATAAGAGGCTCTATTCACATTTTATAAATAATTTTTTTACTTGTTGGTAGACAGTGAAAGTCCTTGGTAACTCTTTAGCAAATTATTGTAGAGGGACTTAAGTTCACACAGAATGTCACGTCATTAGTCTACAAATTCTCCAAGTACTTAATTTCTTCTTGATTTACTGGTTCTTCTTATTGTAGCCCACTATCTCTTTTGTGTTCTTCCAGTTACGTCTATTAGATTAAATGAGATAATGTGTTAAGGGCTTTGCAGACCTTAAAAGGCTCTATGTAAATGCAGGTGACTAGATGGCAGTGAATAGAGTGATATATTTGAAGTTAGGAAGATCTGAATTCAAATCTTGCCTTATATACTTAACTAGCTACATGATCCTGGGCAAGTCACTTAACCTCCCCGAACCTTATTTTCTATTGTAAAAGGAGGATATTACTATCACCTACCTTCTAAGGTTGTGGTAAGAATCAAATGAAAATTTAGTATTTATAAAGCACTTTGCAAACCTAAAAGTGCTATTAATGCATATTTATTATTATACTGCTTGCCAATCTGGGATAGACTCAGCAAGTTCTGTTTCATATAAATTTTTCCAGGTTTTTCTGAAATCTACCTGATCTTTTCTCTTGTTTTGCACTATTTCATATGTATTCTCATATTTCTTAGAATTCTTTACATTTATGGTTGATGATACAACAATATTCCATTATATTTTTATGCTATAATTTATAATATATGTTATGTATAATATATACTTATATAATATAATTTATACTATAATTTATAATTTATGCAAACATTCCCCAACTCATAGTCATAGTCATCTAGTTCGTTTCTAGCTTTTGCCATTAGAAACAGTTCTGTATTCTCAAAAGAAAAATTGGAAATTATTAATGATATGAAAGAATGCTCTAGAACAAATTAGATACACAATAAAGAGAAACGGATGAGCATGGTAAACTGGTGTTTGATAAACGTGAAGATTCCAGCTGTTGGGTCAGGAACTCACTATTTGACAAATGCTTCTGGGAAAACTGGATAGAAGTCTGGCAGAAATGTGGAACACAGCAACATCTCACAGGATATACCAAGATAAACTCAAAATGGTATCATGTTACTCATGACAAAGGGTGTGATATGTGAGAAGCACACTAGTGGAGTATGGAAGAAATTATCTCTCAGATTTATGGAAAGGGGAAGAAGTCATGCCAAATAAGAAGGAGAGAGGTTCACAGGGTATAAAATGAATAATTCCGATTACCTCAAATTAAAGTTTTTGCATGAGCAAAAACTAATGCAGGAAAAAAATATCTGAAAAGTGATGAAAAGATCTTTGCAGCAAATTTCTCTGCTAAAAGATGTCATTTCTTAATCATATAGGACAGGGAGCCAAATTTCTAAGAATAAAAGCCATTCCCCAATTGATAAATGGTCAAGGGATACAGAAAGGCAGTTTTTAGAGGAAGAAACCCAAACTATCAATAGTCATATGAAAAAGCTTTCTAAATCACTAATAATTAGAGGAATGAAAATAAAGAGAACCCTGAGGTGCCATCTCGCACTTGTCAGATTGGCTAGCATGACAGAAAAGGAAAATGACAAGTGCTGGAGACGATAAGATGAGAAAATAGGTCCACTAATGCACTGGTTGTGTAGCTGTGAACTAGCCCTACCATTCTAGAGAACAATTTGGAACTCTGCCCAAAAAGCGATTAACTGTTTGATCCAGCAATAGCACTACTAGGACTATACACCGAAGAGACTGAAGAAAGAGGAACAGGACACATGTACCAAAAATGTCTAAAGCATTTCTTTTTGTAGTGACAACAATTAGAAACTGAGGAGAAGCCCGTCAATTGCGGAATGACTGAACAAGTTATGGTATTTGAATCCGATGCAGTAATATTGTTCTGTTTTAAAAATATTGAAGGTGATGTTTCAGAAAAATCCATATGAACTGATACAAAGTGAAATGAGCAGAAGTAGGGGAACAATTTACATAGTAACAGCAATATTATAAAGATAATCGATATGAAAGACTTAGTAATTCTGATCAGTGTAATGATCTACCACAATTCAGAAATATTCATAATGAAAAATACTATCCATCTCCAGAAAGAAAATGGATGGACTCGGTACAAATTGAAAATTTTTCTCTTTTTTTGGGGTGTGTATGTGAAGACATGGCTAATGTAGAGGTATGTTTTGCATGATTTCATATGTAATGAATTTCGTATTTCTTGCCTTCTCAGTAGGTGCAAAAGGGTGTGGAGAGAGGGAGAGAATTTGCATTTGAAAATGATGAAGTTTTTTTTTAGACCAGTGGTTCTCAAATGTTTGGTTCTCAGGACCTTTTTATACTATTAGAAATTGAAGGTACCCCCAAAAGCTTTTGTTTGTGGGTTAAATCTATTGATATTTGTTGTATCAGAAGCCACAGTGTTGTAGTATTATCATGAAAAATTTTGACTTTGACCTTCAGACCTCCTGAGATAACCTTTTAAGACCACACTTTTAAGAACTACTGCTGTAAACCAGTAATACTAACCCAGGAAATAAGCAGTGATGACAAAGGGTAGGAATAGTCCATATTTGAGGAGTTGTGGAAAGACAGGTACCCTAACATATTGCTTATGGAGCTGAATTGATTCAGCCATTCTGGAAAGCAACTAGAAATTACCGTAACAAAAGCAATCAAAGTGTCCACAGTCTTTGATTCAGAGATTTCACTATTAGGCATATGCTCTGGGAAAGTCACTGACAAAAAGAAAGCCCTTCATATACTCAGAATATTGATAACAGCACTCTTGGTGGTAGCAAAGAACTAGAAACAAAATATTTGCTCATTGATTGGGGAATGGCCAAATTGTGGTATGTAGATATAATGGAGTAATAATGTAGTATAAAAAAAAGCCCAAGAAATAGGATGACTATAGGGAAGCAATGAAAGACAAATGAATTGCAAAGTGAGGGAAGCTGAGCCAGAAACAAATAAAGAAAATGGCCACACTAATGTAAATGGGAGGAACAAACCCACAAAACAATTGGAAATGAGTATTTTCCTAAGGGATGGGGGTCTGAGAAAGAGAGGAAAGTTAAAGAGAGAATTGTATGATAAAAATCTTTTAAAAATCAATTTTTCTTCTAGAATGGTTTTTTTTCTCTTACCATAACTTTTCAATGTAGCTCCAATAATAGGACCACCAGATCAAAGGGACTTTATAACTCTTGTGATTCAGTTTTTTTCCCTAGAAAAGATTTTATTAATTCACTGCCCAACACTACACTTTACAGCTAATGATGTACTAGAGTTGAATTTTGTGATTTTTTTTTTTTTAAACTTTACGACTTTGGTAGAGTATATCCCAGTTTTTAATTCCCCTGTCTCTGACCATGGGACATCTTAAACTTTTTCATGTGCAGATTGCTAAATGGTGATTAATGTAAGTTTCAACAATGCAAAGTTTATTTTAGTGCAAATTATAAAATGAAGGGACAGCTAAGAGGTGCAGTGGATACAGTGCCAGGCCTAGAGTCTGGAAGACTCATCTTCCCAAGTTCAAATGTGGCCCCAGACGCTTACTAGCTGTGTGACCCTGGGTGAGTCACTTAACTCTTTTTGCCTCAATCGCCTCATTTGTGAAATCAGCTGGAGAAGGAAATGGCAAATCACTCTAGGATCTTTGCCTAGAAAGCTCCAAAGGGGATCATGAACTGGATATAGCTGAAATGAATGAATAACCTCAAAAAAAAAATCATACCAGGTTGCACTTAACGTGAGCCAAGATTCAGTTAATATGAAATATGTCAGCTAGTCTAGGGTTTTGATACTTTTTAATGTGGATGAAATTGGCTTGTCCAGGAAAGGATTCCTTTAAAAACTTAAATGTCTGAGGAAGAAAAAAAACTCAACCTAGATTTAACATTTCTAAGGAAAGTCTAACGCTTGCAGAAAAGGATTTAAAATTAAAATTACTTCTTGGTTATTGGTCTCAAGATCATTGTACTCTGAAAACTTAAAACCATTGATCACGTACAGTTCTTTGGTGTTCAGATAAAAAAGTTGGGGTGGACAAAGCTATTTTCAATACTGGTTTTCAAGTTATTTTAGCCCAATTGTTGACATCTCGTTTAATGCATTATGGATTTTAGATAGTGCTTTAAGTTATTCTGCTAGACTCGATTCATTATGTGAGAATATGAGCATGGAAATTCGCTGAGTTGTGAATAAAGTTTTCTGCATCTGCCGGCTTACGTAAGATAGTTCAGTCTATGCTGGTGAAATATTTTAACAGACAACAATAATGTTTTTGTCATATCTTCACGGTAGCTTATGTTTAGGTAACATTCATAGTTCTTAATTTTGTAAATTTTACTTTCTTGAAATATTTTATTCTACAATAAACTTGAATCAGAAAGGCATTTTTCTTTAATTTTATGTTAATCAGATAAAAGACATTTAAAAATTTTATTGCATTTTTCCATTAGTCTAGCACCTAATACAAACTTGAATATTGTGACCACTTAACTGGATCCATTATTAGCCCTAAATGAGACCTAACTCTACTTACTGATGCTTTTTCTTCTTTGGAGAGTTACCTGTTCATATTATTTGACTACTTAAGAATGGCTCTCATATTTTCATCATAAAGTAACAGGTCGCAGTTTATTATATGAGCCTCTTAGTTGTATAGTGACATGTTTATGTGGTGTGTGTGTGTGTATGTATATGTATATATATATGTTTTACTTTCCTTTAATGATTGACCCCTCACTGCAGGGAAGGATGTAGGCAGCTAGATAGTAGCCTAGGGAGTGTTCATTTATTGAAGGCCCCCATCCAGGAAAAGTACTCTCAAACCATTATATGAACCTCCTCACTGCCAGGATCCAGTTTATGCCATGCATAGGACTTTACCTGCTGATCCGGACTTCAGATTCTAGAAATGGTGACATTGGTAAAAGCGTTCTTTCTTAGTTTGGTTGCTCAAGTATTCTAGTGATGAGGTTGCAATTCAAGAAGGACTGACTGAGCTCCTGGTTGAAGAAGGACTCCGCATACCACAGGGACCAACTTCAAAATCCTCCCATATGGACATGGCAACTCTGTGGAGAAAGTGTTCTCATTATAGTATTAGCATGTAATCTTATCCAACATAAAGGCACTTGGGCAAGTGTGCAAAGGAATCCTTGATCATGTGCTCTGCAGCCAGAGCATTCTTGAACTCATCTAACTCTTCAGGGCCAGGGACTGTGATTGCTCTCCTCTACCTTTTCCAAATGGGCCTCTTTATCTTTTTGTGGAGTTCCCTTAGACTGACTCTAGGCAATGTTTTTGGCATCAAATTGTACCATCTTCTCAGAGTTTCACCTAAGTACAGCCTGGAAATGGGGCTCTTGAATGCAGCCTCAATTGGAGCTTTAACCTCTAGTCAAAGAACTTGAGATTTGTGTTGAAAGTTTGCCAGACTGAGTACTCTAGGAACTCCTTAAAGAGCCATAACACACTACAAACAGTTGGAATGTCAACCAACATTACATGTTCTTGTACCAGAAAAGTCCTAGTCGTCAGGTAGATACCCAGTAGCCCAAGGATTTGCTTTATCACCTCCTTTATGTTATCTGTAGCCTGTTTGTTAGCATGTGTAATGCTGAATTTGGGGATCTCCAAGGTATTGACCGGAAGGACAATGTCACTATAAGCAGACTTCACAGACTGGCCCATCTGGGCTGCTACATCTGATACGTAACTACAAAGGTAGCTTATCATTTCTTACATAATCAATATTGCTTTTGAGTATATAGAACATTTTATCACCTCAAATGCTAGACATTTGCCAGCAGAAAATTTTATGAAGAATTCAGGATGTGGTTGTTTAGACTAGAGTGGAAGTGGGGAGGAACTGACAGCATGAGGATTTGGATTCTATTTCACTGTGCAGCAGTGAAGACCTTGAAAGTCTGCCTGTTTTTAGGACATGTATATATGGTCTAAGTCAAATTGATGATTCTGTAGAGAAAGGATATTTGTGCTTATTAATGATTAAATTTATAATAAAAAAGACAAAAACAACCCTGCTTTAAGTGGCAAGGCATTTGACCTTTTAACCTCATTTTCCTAATCCTTGGAGGTGGGAATACTATTTTTAAAAGTTTCCATAAACACAAAAGGATATAAAAAGAGAATTATGTATGAATCTATGACTCCATTTCATATCTTTTGGGTTTTTTTTAAAGTATGTAATAATTCACATCTTATTTTAGAACAGCTCTGCTTGTCTGTAATTCCTTGTAAACTTGCTTCTGTTCACTTTTATGCAGTGGTCATCTTTTTTTTTTTATATGTGTGACATCACTATTACTTCAGTTTTTTAGCATTAGGAAGTTTGTTTTGTTTGCTTGCTATTTCTGAGTTCAAATTGGGCCTCAGATTCTTACTAGCTGTGTTACCTTGTGCAAATCATTTAACCCTCTTTGTCTTAGTTTTTCATCTGTAAAATGAGCTGAAGAAGAAAATGGCAAACTACTCCAGTATCTTTGCCCAGAAAACCCCAAGTGGGGTCACAAAGAGTCGGACATGACTTAAAAGACTCAACAACAACATTAGTATGTTGATTTGCTCCTCTCTCTTTCACACTTTCAAAATAGATTCAATCTACCCTCAGGACCTCTAGTTCTTATTTAACTCCCTCAATGCCTTTTAAAAACGTTAAGGTTTTGAAGGGACACTTACTTATATCCCTCTTTGGACTGTTAGTACTACATCATCATATAGCTCCTTCCAATTGCTCAGGCAGGTTTATCTTTCTCATTTTTCCCTTGTATTTGTATTTCTTTTCAGCTCTATTCTTTTCATCAGAAATGCTTGAAAGTCCTCTATTCCACTAAAGGTCCATTTTTTCCTTTAGGAATGATACTCAGGTTTTCAGGCCAAGTTATTCTGGGTCATAAATCTTTTTATTTTATTTTATTTTTTTTAAGAATAATGTATATCAAGACCTCCTTTGGATTTTGGTAGAAGCTACCAAGTTTTGTGAGATCTTGTCTGTTGTTCCTTGTTACTTGATTTGTTTCTTTCTGAGTGCTTTCAGGCATCTATTTATTCATTTATTTATTTATTTATTTATTTATTTATTTTAAATGTGAGATGACTGGATTTTGGCTATGACATTTCTGAGACTTTTCCTTTTGGGTTTTCTTTTAGGAATGGCTTCTTTCTCTCTTAACTTTGCCCTCTGGTTCTAATAGATCCAGGAAGTTTTAATTTATAATTTATTGAAGTATAGTCTCCAGGACTTTGTTCTGCTTTATGGTTTCATGGTTTTCAGGGAGTACAGTAATTTTTCTTTTCTTTTTCTGTTAGTCCAAACCAAGCAGAGCTGCTGCTGGAAAGTGGAGAGTTACCTTGAAAGAGTCATTTTCTTCTGTGTTTGTATCTTGAGTGTTTTTACCCCATAATAATTTACTATGGTGTGGTTCTTTTTTTGTTTACCCATTCTTCCAGCCTATTTCCTAACTTTGGATTGATGCTAGGGTTAACCTCTGCCACACTTTTGGAGGGAGGGTGTGGACCAGTCCTGTTGACGTTTTCTTTGGGTATTGAATGTTATGTTAT
>CM053628.1:18434589-18455473 GCA_028646595.1 Phalanger gymnotis | reverse complement strand
TAGCAGCCACCAGCAGCCATAATATTCTCTCTCTCTCTCTCTCTCTCTCTCTCTCTCTCTCTCTCTCTCTCTCTCCCTCTCTCTCTCTCTCCCCGTTTCTCTCTCTCTCTGTCTCTCTCTCTCTCTGTCTCTCCATTTTCTGTGACATAACTTCCTTTTCCCGTCAGGAAGCTCCTCGCACCACATAACTTAGGCTTCCTGTGATATAAGCAGGTTACATGGCTTATTAATGGGTGGGAAAGATCTTCAAATCAAAATTGCTAATACACTGTTCAGCTCAAATGAAGGTTATCCTCAGTTAATGTAATGCAGAAAGCCCAGCCTTCCTGAGTAAATCAATTGATGATAAATTAGGTATAAATAAATCCTTAATCAATTTGAATAGCTGAACAGAGCTTTAGGTCATTGGACAAAGGCAGATGACACCATGTAGGAAATATCTTGTCACTAGTTGAAGAAAATCATTCTTGCCCAGTGGCTCAAGTATAAAGCATCAAGGCAGTTTAGAATTACCTGTTCTAGCAGCGTGTCAGTACAGGTGAAAGATGGAATTACTTCTGGGAGGAAGGAGAGAGAGAGAGAGCTCAATGACAAGGTGCCAACCTTGTGAACTTCAAAAGCTCAGAAGACCTGGAGTGCCCATTAGAGCCTGTTGCAGCATCTCCTAAGAAGCAGTGCCTGCACAGGGTGCTAAGAGTCACACTGAGGATGAATTAGGCACCCCAAGAGAAGGCAGCTTCAGGGCTCTATAGTGGTCCCAACCCTCAGAGCCTAGCAGAGAGCTATACTTAAAGGGTACTTCATGAAGGCTCTATGAATAGAGAAAAGGACTCTCAGTAGCCAGGAGTTCCATGTGTTCATTTTACATGTGGCTCACTATTTTGTACTTTGAGCCTATTTCCTGTCCAATGTCTATAAGAGAAAAATGTAGGGAACATTATTTCTGTAACAACTGTCCTTTCTACACCTACCTAGTAAAATCTTTTTGTAAAAGCTTATTGATGCTACTGGATGATAATCAATGGGAAATGCAATGGTAGGAGCTCGTGATCAACAGTACTAGAAACTCTAGTCTAGCCCCTCACAGTTATTAGCTCCAGTAAAAGTAGCTGCCCTTGGAGGGTCCCACCTGCCAATACAAGAGGGAGTTGGGGAAATAACCCAAGGGAGGAATGCTATATTTTCATGTATGCAGTTTTAGTTACCTAACCTCTAAAGATTTGATTATTTTCTTTAGTTTTGCACTTAAATTTTTTCTTCTCCACTCCTAATTGTGATCACCACACTTGAGTCTTACAGTGAATTCCCTTGTAGAAATTATATAGCAGATGTCTCAGCAGTAGATTTGGTTCTACCAAATGGATGAAGAGAGAGAGAGGAGAGAGAGAGAGAGAGAGAGAGAGAGAGAGAGAGAGAGAGAGAGAGAGAAAGAGAGAGAGAGAGAAATGGAGATCTGTTAGGTAAAATATCTATTACATATATATATTTGGGTAAGTAAATATAAGGGTGGGTAAATTATGGGTTTCTGATGCTTGAGCTGATTATTGGAAAACCAAATTTAGGAGGATGTACTCAATTATATTGAGGTCTGTTTTGCAAAAGATTATAGCTGAACCATCTAAGAATCTCCGCAAATAACCTGACCCAAAGAAGCAGATGTTCTAGGAGAAGCCCCTCCCTTCAGAGCTGCTCTGAGGACAGGCCTATTCCAGAACACCCGGGAGGAGATGTTTTCAGAAACCAGATGACTGCATGAAACATCTGTGCCATAAGGTATTATGTGCTGATGAAATGGACATTGGGAATGGGTTACTACGAAAGAGACCGAATGCTTGCCCTTCCCTTTCCTTCCTTCCTCATGCACCACTATCTCCATAAGGCTTACATACCAAAATGGACTGTCCCAATAAAGTTTGTCAATGGATGGAGTTTGGCAATGTGTTGGTCACAGATGGTCTCAAAGACCAAGGGGTGAATTGTTATGAAATTAAGGCTAATGGTTTTAGGACTATCCCCTCTCAAATTAGTCCCACTAAAATAGAATATCTGAGATAAAATTTCTTTAGACCCTATTCCAATAGATTGGAGTTATAGGATTAGGACAAGTGGAGATACTAGCCCAAAGTATATGTGAGTCTATCAAGGGACCTGTGCCATGTCGTAGGGCTCTCCTAGCCCTAGAACTCATAATTACCTTGTGGCTTAATAAATTGATTCCTAAGGAACTCATGATGATTCATGATGATTCAAATTTTGTATTCACAGCATTTTTACTTCTGTAATCATTACTTCAGCTTTACTAAACATTATGGAGTAATAGCCATACATGATTTTTACTATACCTTAATTTGCAATTGCAATCTGGTAAGTGACTCACAGGAGGTGTGGCCTCCCCCCAACAATCAAAGGAGGGAATTGTGAAATTGAAAATTGATTTTAAAGAAAAATAAAACTTATTTAACCTAAAGGTCAAGTTGATTCAATCTATGCTGTTGTAGTCACTCCCAAATTCCTCTGAATCACAGGTCTTATTCCATCAGACAAGAAAACATATATAAATATATATATATATACATACATACATACACACATACACACATAGATGTATATAATTCTAGAAGACTCTTTATATGGGGTGTTCCAAAAGCCTTAGATCAGTTTTAAGCTATTAAAGCTTACTCATGACTGTTTTAAGCTTAAAACTTTGGGAAGATTTTTGGGACAAATATGCATGTGTGTATATATACATGTATACATATATATAAACATATATGTGTGTGTTTGTATGTGTTTTATATATATATATATATATGTATATAAGCAGGAAGGCACTGGGAAGGGGCAGAAATCAAGAAATTCCTCATGCCAAAGGTGGTGCCCAAGCTGATCTTTGCAGGAAACTAGGGATTCTAAGAGGCAAAGATACAGAGGGAGTTTATTCTAGGAGTGGGGGTCAACTGAGACAAGAGACGGGGTATTATGTGTCTGAAAGAGCAACAGTGTCAGTTTGGCTGGATTGCAGAGTGTACTAGCTGTGTAGCCATTTTGAATCTCTGAGCCTCAATTTCTATTATCTATTAGTTAAGAGTAAAATTGTCCTGCCTATCTCACAGGAAGATTATATGAGATTATGTCTGTAAAAGTACTTTGAAATAGCGAAGTACTAGATAAATATTAGATGTTAATATAATTCACCAGTTTTAATGACAAATTCACACATGAAATTTCATAGTAAAATTAAAATCATAGGCCTATAAAAATCCACAGTAAAATCACCATCTTTCTAAAGCATGAGGAAGCACATTTCCTTTGCAATGAATTCACTTCTGACAGGATTTTAATGATAAACATATGAGTAATCCAAACGTACTTCTTAATAGAGGAATCAGGGCCATCTTCTCTCCATACACTCTCCCTTGGTGATCTCAACTACTCTTATGGATTCAATCATCTCCATTTTTATAATTCCTAGGTGTACATAGGTAGTCCTAATCTCATTTCTGAACTTCAATTCTTGCTTTGCCAAATACTTGTGAGAAATCTCCACCTGGATGTCCTATAGGCATTTCAAAGACATGTTTTAAAAAAAACCTCATTATATTCTTCCCTAAACTCATTCCTCCTCCAAACTTCCTTATATCTGCTGAAGAAAGAACAATCCTTCCAATTAACC
This sequence comes from Phalanger gymnotis, assembly GCA_028646595.1. Classification (NCBI taxonomy): domain Eukaryota; kingdom Metazoa; phylum Chordata; class Mammalia; order Diprotodontia; family Phalangeridae; genus Phalanger; species Phalanger gymnotis. Next base: position 18,451,800 of record CM053628.1, on the reverse strand, counting down.
AGGTCATCCTTGAATCTTCACTCTCACTCATTTATCAGTCAATAATCATTTATTAATTGACATGTCTGACTAGATGTTAAGTCCCATAGGCCATTAATCCATAAAATATACTATCATTTATGTTTTATTGTCTTTTCATTTATTTTGTTAAATATTTCCCAATTACATTTGAATCTGGTTCAGGGCCAAACAAGGGGTTGTTGTGGGCTATATGTGGCCAGTATTTTTGTTAACCTCTGCCCATAGACTCTACCTGTATCAACATCCCTTTCATCAGTAACAGGTGTTTACTGTTAAAAGAAATGGCCCAAGAACAAAGGTTCCCTTCCTTACATTTTAGAATAGCTACTGCGGAATGTGTTTCCTAATTCTTTGCACAAAGTAGAATCCATATTCACCTGTAAAGCACATTAAAAACATACATGTGAACATTGATGGTACACAATAATCAAACAAGGTTTATTCAGCAAATTCCGATTAGTAAAGTTTAGGAAAGTAAAAAGAAAATATTTTGCAAAAAAATCTATTTTGCTTGAGAGGTAGCTGGGTGTAACAAAAAGAATACTGGACTAAGTCAAGAGACCTGGGTTCTAGTTCTGACTCCATCATTTAATAGCTATGTGACATTGAATAACAGCCCTGATCCTCCTTTCCTGAGCTGAGGAAAAGGCAGCATCAGCCATCATGAAGTAGAGTAGTACTTCTTAAACTTCTTAAACTTAAACAGCACTTCTTAAACCCATATAGGGTTGCAAAAAATTTGGCAGCAGTAAAAGGTTTCTGAACAGGGAATGACCAAAAATTAATTCAAAATCAAAAGCTTAATGAATCTGAGGTGTTTCTGGCAGCACTTACCTGTATTGCATCATGCAATTTCACTGAAGCCTTGGTTCTGAACACACAGCCTGTGCACTTTGCACTGTGTATGCCCTCATGCCACTCGATGCCAATGAACCCTCCCAAAACGCAAAAAGGGGTTGTGCATGGAAAAAAGTTTAAGAAGCCTTGAAGTAGAGGAGAAAGAGTAGTAACCTGATCCTAGCTTTTTGACTTGGCTCAGCATCTTACTTATTACCTGTGTGACTTTGGGCCAGTCACGTAACTCCTTTGGGTCTCAGATCTCTCATCTCTAAAATAAGATGCTTGGACTAGAAGATCTCTTGAGACCCATTTCAGTTCTAAAATTTTATGACTCCAAGTAATCTTCTAAGTATATGATTTAGAGATGTGGTTCTAAAGAAAAACATACTCAACTGTCTCCAGGATAGCAAGCCACACAAAGAAAGATTTGTTTTAATAATTTAAATAAAAAATGTCCTCAATACTTTGACCATCTGATGTCAAATCAGATGTCTGACCCACTCCACAAAAATTCTTCTCTTACATTATGAAGAGTCTTAGGCATTGAAGCTTTTTAATAGGCAAATCAGTCTGTGTCTCAGAGCCCTAAGCTAGATGTTTTATTTCTCATAAGCCAGTGGGAATTCAATTAACGATGAGATTTTTTTAAGAAGGAGGAGGGATTCTAAACTTAAGAGGATTATTTCATAATTGAAACATTTAATACCTTACTCTTCTATCCACTGATCATTTAAAAAGTTGTTACTAGCACCAACAGGGTTGTGCCAGGCTATTTCCTTCCTGTCAATGGAACTGCATGGTGCATTCCTATCTCAATATGATTATGAAGTACAATATAGAAGCACAAAAACTAGTAAAGATTCTGTGCCTCGGGGCAGCTAGATGGCTCAGTGAGTAGAGCACCGGCCCCGGAGTCAGGAGGACCTGAATTCAAATCTGGCTTCAGACATTTGACATACTGTATTACCTGTATGACCCTGGGCAAGTCACTTAACCCCAATTGCCCTGTCTGCCTCTCTCCCCCCAAAAAAGATTCCGTACCTCTTTTTCTTATAAAGTACAAACTCCATAATTGTGAAAGATCAACATATTCTAAGCCCAAAACTGTCTGATAATTAGCTATTATCATGACTAATAGGCAGAACTAAACATTTTTATGCCAGTGGCAAGTTGTAATCACCCAAATAAGCAAAGTTAGGAACAAGCAGAAGGTGCCCCTGCCCACTCCCAGCATATAACAGCATCCCTACCTTGATCTGAAGCCACTGAGATAGAAACAAAAGTGGACAACTTGTGATTTTCCATACCTGACTAACCTGTGTCAGAAATAGTACGGTCTAAAAATATTTGACCTAGGCCTTTCATTTATGATCTCCCTACCTATCTCAGTGGTTACTAACGCAAGGAAAATTAGGTTTCTTGATGTTCTAGAATAACTTTTTGGCTAGGCCTGAATGTAACAGACAACTAAGGTGACTCATAATTCACAATGAATTAGAAGAAAAGTAAGCTGTTTTACATATTTAATAGAGTCACAGTTTCATTTACAATCCTCTTTTTGTGTTCTACTATGTATAAGGAATGCCCATGTTATTTTGTATTTAAATTCAGAATTTTTTAAAAATCTAATTTTACAACAAACCAGCATCAATAATAGTAATCCTCTACTAGTGTCTCCCCACAGAGTTTGGGGTGACTGTGGGTTCTCAAAGGCTCTGGAACACATGGAGCACCAGCTCTGGCCCAACTTACAAAATCGATAGGGCTTTGAGCCAAGCTAGGCAACAGACTATGGCTGCAATCTGAGGGACAAGAATAGCTAAGTACAGAGTGGCTCATCATAAGGCTGGCCACAGAAACTCATGAAACTGTCTACTGATGGCACAGCAGGAGGCTTTAAGGCACTTATTGTTTGGTATGCATTTTGCCACATGGATATTTCTTCAGAGTTTAATGATAGCAGTAACAACGCCACTTTAAGGTTTGCAACATGCTTTACAAATATTATCTCATTTGATCTTCACAACAACCCTGGAAGATTGTTTCTAGGGTTAAGTGACTTACCCAGGGTCACACAGCTCCTAGAAAGTATCTGATGACTTTTTTGACTTCAGGTCCAAAGCTCAATCTACTACACCACCTAGCTGCCTCTTTGTATGTGCTTTTATGCTGAATTCTAAAATGCAAACAGAATTTCTGTAAATGTTTAAAGGATCTAGAGGGGACCTCAAAGGCTAACTAGCCCAAGGACTTCATTTTATAGATGAGGAAGCTGAGGCCCAGGGAGGGGATATGCCTATTTCAAGGCCAGATTTGAACATGGGTACCCTGACTTCCGTGATACTGCTACCTGCAAGACTTGCATCAAAGAGCAAGTGATTTTCTTATATCAGTTGTACGTTATGAGGCAATAATAAAGTATTTTTTAGTTGGGGTGAGGGTAGTGAAAAGTTACTAGTTGACTCTTTCACGAATGCTGTATGTAATTCCAACTTCTATGCCATGTGGCATGGCAAGGGCATGTTCACGTGTGTTCAGGCATGCCATGAAATCCCCAGTTTGTAGCACCTGTTCAGTTGTATAGAGGACACAATTTGGTAAACACCATTGTTGCTTCTAATCTGGTTTTCTCAGGTGTTTGGTACTTTGCAGATATTAGTTTGCATTACTTAAATGCCACAGTCTGCTCTTAAGTATTTTTCCACATAGTTTTTGTTATGTATGCAGTGAACTAACTTTTAAATATCAGATAAGAAACTTTATTCCTCTAGTTAAGGAATCATATGAACTCTGTGTTGGTTCAAAAATAGGTGATCAGGATAAGGATAAGCCAGCTCAAACTGGAGCTGATTACTACATCTTCTGTAGAAGCATTTAAACTTTGGAAATCAGCAAATACTTCAGATGGCGGTTTGATTTATCGTCTTGTTGATTGTCTAGACTTAAGAAAGAAATAGGGGAAATGTTAATAATGTAGATTAAGCTGAAAAGTATGTCCTATGCACCTTTCCCCCCAGAAAGCTGGTTATTGAACATTTGCAACACAACATTAGATACATGAATCTTGTGACATGCTCTTTATGATTCTTTATTATTTGAAGATAAAAGTTCATTGGACAGAATATTTTTGCTTAACAAATATAGCCGGGATTACCTCCACATCTCAATATAACATAAAAGTCCAAGTCTACCATTAGCCACAAGATGTTTTATACTCGTTCCAAAACCACCAGAAACTTGGAATTTGGATAAAGGTGAACTGATGATTCAGAATGAAATGATAAAACTCAGTATAAAAAGATAAAAAAAAAACTAGTAAAATAGTGATCCCTTATTTGAAGGAACTTTTCTGTCCTCAAATTCTCATTTAATAACTAAAGCAGCTTGAATTATTAAACTTAATGAGGCAATCTCACTGTGATTTTAAGTTCTAAAAATTAAGTCAAACTGACTAAAGGAATTAACTCTCTTGCCAGAGAACACAAAAACATATTCATCTCTTAAAGAGTATTGAGTATGAAAAATAATTGTTGAATATCGATGAGGATCTGAAAGGGATTGCTTTTTTTTTGAGGATTACAATTTGGCCATACCAAATGCCACTGCTTTATTTCTAAATGGGCTGGCAGAGATTTAAAATAAACAACCAAAATATGACTACATTAAAACAACAACAGGGGCAGCTAGGTGGTACAGTGAGTAGAGCACCAGCCCTGGAGTTTGGAGGACCTGAGTTCAAATCCAGTCCCAGACACTTGACACATTTATTAGCTGTGTGACCTTGGCAAGTCATTTAACCCCAATTGCTCTGCTTTCCCCTCCCCCCCCACCCCACAAAAAACCAACTACAACACTGGCTTCAAAACAAAGAACCAATTCTGAGAAAGAAAAATATATAAGCCAATCACTGACTAGTCTTGAAAAAAATTTCTTACCACAATTGCACATTAAACTTGGTTTGATTAAAAATGAAAGTCAAAAGTGATGGATCAACATGGAAGGTTTCTTTATCTGAAAAACAAATTTCCAAAAAGCAACGAGTCAAAAATCAGAGGAGACATTAATGGGTCCAGAAATAAGGGAAAGTGATGACATTGGAATTAAGAGCTGCAGCAAAAATTTTTTTAAGTCACCAAAACCTTCTTAGGAAAATACAAGGCAGAAAATTATCCAGAAATTATCATAGTGATCTTCTCAAAGCCTATAACACCTGTGTAACTCAAAATCTATTTTTAGATTCATATTTGGACTTCATCCTGAAAATCCTAAGTGTTAGTGGAGATGAGCATGAGGAACACTTCCATCCAGAAAATCTCTATGATGGAAAAGTGATACCAAGACACGTGGAATCCAACTGTGCTTTTGAACACTGAGGAGGCATGTCCCACAGGTCAAAAAGAAATCATCAACAGACACATTTAGGTGATTCAAACAAGCACAGTTTTGTTTAGTAACAAACATTTTACAAAATGTAAAACTATGATTTCCATGAAATCATGTGGGTGATAGCCAAAATTTTAAGTTGTATTTGAAATTAGTACAAAAATACTATGAGGTTCACCTGGTTTTATGGGTATGACAGAATGCATTGGTTTTCTGTTGTCCCCTGTAAGAATAGCTCAGATTTCAACAACTTTAAACAAAGTCAATAAACCTTTGACTCCAGAGTTAAAAATCCAAATAGATAATTGCTTTCACTCTTTTCTGCAATTCAACATTACCAGTTCCTAACTCAAACTTTGGCAAGTAGCTAAAGCATCTTTAGCCATTTAACTAAGATAATATTGAAAAGATTCATTATATTTTTTCAGATGGGTAAGATAATGCTCACATGCTTTGAGATACTTTGATGAAAGATACTAAGAACACAAATCATTAGTGATATATTCTAGAAATCCAGATTTTGGCAGAGGTTTTAGGCTAGCCTCAAGGGATTCATCTCTGGTTACAAGATACAAACATACTGCACTAGTGAGAGTGGCAATTTGCCCAAATACAGCAGATGAACTTCTTGAGTTTTGCCTTATTTAATATGCTGTACCATTGTCTCCTGTGAGAGTTGGAATCCTGCTGAACACCTGCTCTTATTTTTCTTTTTAAACTTACCTTGGTAACTTCAGAAATTTTGGTATTTCAGTGGTTCTCCCCTCCGCACCCCCAGCTGGATAAATTTCCTCATTCCTTTTTTCTCCTCCTTTGAGGTTCACTCAACCCATATCTACCAACCAATCAAAATTCCAGTTGGCTGTTGTCGACCAGGCTTCAGAATACTAACTTTTTCCTCCATAATCTCAGTGTTTGGCTCACAGTCTCTTCTTTCTCATCACACATTGCCTAGATGCCTTCTGCCATTCCTCCCTCATTCATGTCTTACATGAAGAGGAAGTCTTTCTCCTTGCCAAGGGAAACCCCTCTACATGACAAAGTGACCCCATGCCATCTTGTCTTTACCAGCAGATTGCCTCCTCCATTATCCCTACTCTCTCACTTATCTTCAGTCTCTCCTTGACTACATGCTATTTTCCTACTGTCTATGAATACGCTCATGTCACACCTATTCTCAGCAAATCCTCACTCAGATCTGTCCATCCCCACTACCTATCATCCCATATCTCTTCTCCCTTTTGTGGCTAAACTCCGTGAGAAAGTCATCTATAACATATTCTTCTGCTTCTCTTCCTCTTACTTTCTTCTTAACTTTCTGCAGTCTGACTTTTGACTTCATCATTCAGCCTAAACTATTCTTTCAAAAATCACGAATGATCTCCAAATTGCCAAATCTAAATGGCCTTTTTCAATTCTTATCCTTCTTGGCCTCTCTGCAGCCTCTGACACTATTGGTCTCCCTTTTCTCCTTGATACTCTCTTCCTTCTAGAATTCCATGACACTACTCTATCCCAGTTCTCCTACCTGTCTGACTGCCCCTTCTCAATCTTCATTGCTGGATCTTTATCCAGGACACAGCCCCCTAAAGGTAGGTGTCCCCTAGGGCTCTGTCCTGGGCCCTCTTCTTCTTCTATACTATTTCACTTGGTAATCCCCTCAGCTTCCATGAATTCAATGTTCACCTCTCTGATGATGATTCTCAGAGCTACTTATCCAGCCCTAACCTCTCTACTAACCTCCAGACTTGTATGTCCAACTGTTTATTAAACATCTTGAACCAGATATCCAATTGACATTTTAAACTTAATGTATCCTGAGCTGAACTCATTATCTTTCTCTCCCCATGCCCTCCCTAGTTCCTAACTTCTCTATTGCTGTCGAGAGTGTCCTCCCAGTCACCCAAGCTCACAACATAGGTGGCATCCTTGACTTCTCGCTCTCTTATATCCGGTCTGTTGCCAAGGTCTGTTGATTTTACCTTCTCAATGTCTTTCGCCTTCTCTCCTCTGACACCGCAAACACCCTGAGGCCTGCCCTCATCTCCTCATGCCTGGACTATTGCAATAGCCTTCTAGTTGATCTCTGCCTTAAGTATCTCCCCACTCCAGTCTATTCTTATTATTCCCCCCCATGGACCCTGTAATCCTGTAACACTGGGCCCCTTGCTGTGTTTCTCATGAGACATTCCATCTCCTGACCCTGGGTATTTTCACTGGCTATCTTCCATGCCTGGAATTCTCTCCTTCATCTGCTTCCTACATTCCTTCAAATTCCAGTTAAAATCCTATTTTTTATGAGAATCTTTTCCTGATCCCCCTTAATGCTACTATCTACTCTCTTTTGGTTATTTCTAATTTATCCTGAACATAGCTCGTTTGTATGTGGTGTGACCTCAAAATTCCAATTTGCATCAAAAAGAAACTGAGGCAAGACTCTGAGCAGTTTCAATTTATTAGGGAAATTGGTAGTCCCAACAAAATGGGATCCAAGACTGCCTCGACAGTCATAGAGTCCTCTACTTCAGGCATGGGCTTTTTGATAGCAATTGAGGGGATGCGGAAAATGGATTGACGTGGTACAACTCTTCAACTGGTCATTTCCAAATGGAAGAAATCCACGTGATTGGTGAAGGAGAGGAAGTGGAACTCCATGTTTGGCTAAAGGAAGGAATTACTACATTTAACCAAAGGAAGGAGCTCCCATATTTGGTCAAGAGAGATGTCCATCAATCAAAGTTTAGTCATTTATCAATCATGACTGTTTAGTCAGTGACCAGGACAGGATTCTGGGGCTTTCCACTTGTTTGTTACAACCATCAGGTGCAAAAGGATGGGGAAGCTGTGGTTTTCTGGAACACAGTAACCAACAAGAACATTGGTGGATAAGTAGGGGGGGGGGCGGCGGGAGAGAACGGAGTGTAGTGCAGAAAGTCTCTATCTTCATCCCTAACACAATACAGGCCTGAATAACAAACTATAAATCTACATAGTATAAATCTATCAGTTATAATTATCAACACATTATCATCAATACATAGTGAATAATTTAATCATAACTCTTATCCTAGCAGCATTTAACTATCAGAACTTACTCAAACTTAATCCTATTCTACTTAATTCAGTAATACAATCACTGACAACAATTAGATAGCAACCAAATTGAGTAGGGGTATCACAATTATTCTCACAATAGTCATTTTCACGTTATTTCCTCCATTAGAATGTGAGCTCTTTGAGAGCAGGGACCGTCTTTTACCTTTTTTTGTATCCCTAGTGCTTAGCACAGTGCCTGAAACATAGTAGGTGCTTAATAAATGCTTACTGACAGCCAACCATAAAGAAAGAGAAAGTTTCCTTGTGATACATGCCATCTTGGGGTGGGGAGGAGGGTAGAGACAGGAAGAAAATTTGTAATTCAAAATCTTGAAATCTTGTGGAAATGAATGTTGAAAATTGAAAATAAATTAAAAAAAGAAAGAGAAAGTTTCCTTTTGATATTATTTTAATGGGCTAATTAGGTGAGGTGTTCCTCCTTTTTCTCTTCTATTCTGATCTAACAAAAAGACTATCTAGGTGATAATCTTTTTATGTACCTGGAAGGGACTTTCACTAGTCCCTTAGTTTCCGGATGAGGAATCCTCCACCCAGAAAACTGTTTGAACTTTATGGTTATAAACCTAGTTTGTGGCAGGGCTGGAACCACTATCACTAGATTCTTAGGCTATTATACAAGACTGCCTCTAGCACTACATCACACTGATGATAGTGTGGAAATTTATATATCAGGATTAAATATTTTTCTCATCTACACTTATACAAGCCAATGTAGATCAAGAACCGAATTTCCATAGTGGGATTTTTTTAAACCCCTCTAGACCAAAACAAATTATCAAAAGCTATCTGTTTAAGCACTTTTTGTGATAGCAAAGAATAAAAAATGAAGGAAATGACCCTTGATAGAGGAATGACTAAACAAACTGTGGTATGTGAAAGTAACAGGAATGACACGATGAATATAGAGATGCATGGAAAGATCTACACAAATCGATAAAGGAAATAGAGTAAAGTAAGGAGAGTGAAAAAAACCAACCCTAAAACAATGTAAATGGAGAGAAAACCACACACAAAAAAGTCAAGTGAGTGAAACATAATTAAAAGGACCAGCATGAATCAAAAGGAGAGATATGAGAAGAAGCCTCCACTTATCCTCCCATTGCAGAGTTTGGAAGTCCACAAATATTGTACATTGCACGCATTTTCGTATTTTTTCAGTGTATTGATCCTGATTTTTTCCACTTTGTCATTAAAAAAATACAACTTGTTATGTGGAATAGCTCTCTCTGACAGGGAGAGAGGCTAGAAAATTATGTTGATTGAAAAGAAGACATCAATGAAAACTTATTTACAACAAACAAAAAAAGAGAGTTACGTTTAATCTGCTTTCCTAAATTTTAAATTTATCTCTTACATAGCATCTTTGATTTTTTTTTAAAAAAAAATGACTTTAAAAAGGGCATTCAAGCTCTCTCTCTAGGCATTGTCGTGTGAGTGTCACCATCTTTAAACTCAGGGTGGCAATCCCTGAAGCACTAGGAAAGACAGGGCTACCTGGAAATTGAATTACTTCTTCGAGATCATCCAAATTTTGGAAAATTACCCAAAATGCTTTACTGTGGGAGCAGACAATGCAGGTTACAAGCAGATACAGCATCTCTGGATGTCCCTCCATGGGAAGGCTGTAGGGTTGGTGAGAAAAAAAAAACACCATTCATGGGCATCTGAGGAACAACTCTGCTGTGGAGAAACTGCTGCCTCATATATGGGGTAATGTGGGCTTTGTGTTTACCAAGGAAGATCTGACTGAGATTATCGATATGCTTCTTGCCAATAAGGTGCCAGCTGCTGCCCATGCCAATGCCATTACCCAAATATGATGTCACTGCGCCAGCCCAGAACACTGTTCTGGGTCCCAAGAAAACTTCCTTTGTCCAGGCTTTAGGTATCATCATAAGATTTCTAGGAGTACCATTGAAATCTTGAATAATGTGTAGCCGATTAAGGCTGGAAACAAAGTGGCATACTTGAATATCTCCCCATTCTCCTTTGGATTGATTATTCAGCAGATGTTTCACAATGGCAGCATCTACAACCCTAAAGTGCTAGACACCATGGAGGAGACTTCGCACCTTTAATTCTTAAAGAGTGCCCATAATGTTGCCAGTGTCTGTCTGCAGATTGGTTACCCATTCTATCGTCAATAGGTACAAGCAGGTCTTGGCTGTGGCTGTGGAGACTGATTATCCCTTTCCAATTGCTGAAAAGGTTAAGGCCTTCCTAGCTGACCCTTCAGCATCTGCAGTGGCAGCCCCTGCTGCTGAAGCACCTCCTGCTGTTGCTTAGGCCAAGGCAGAAGTGAAAGAAGAGTCAAAGGAATCTGATGACAATACGATATTTGGGCTGTTTGATTAGTCTATAAGAAACAACTATTTGAGCCAGTTCTTTTGTGAAACGAAGAAATAAGAGAGGTCGTTAAAAAAAAAGTCATTGAAACATATTTTATGCCCGTAGTAGTAACGATACTTTGAACATTGAAAATGAATTCTTTTTTAAAAAATTTTATTCATTTTGAACATAAGTACAAAAAGAAAAAAACAACATTTCCATGTACATAACACAATATAAGAAGAAGATTCAATATAAAACCATGAATTTCCATTTCACATTGTTTACTTTAAAAAACTATGTAATAAACGGAATTCTACTAAATAAATGTCAAAAATCAAACAGTTGGTAAGAAATTAAGTGTATTTTATCATTGGATTTGTTATGAGACTTTTTGATTTCCTTTTATTCCTCCTGTATCTTTTGGTTAATATTAACCTCATCTGACTAAAACCTGTCTCATGGGATATAAAAATTTACTTAAAAGTCTTAAGTAGTCCTTAGATAAGAAGCCAGAGGAATATTCTCAACTGTCCCTGACTCCTTGGCAACATGGAAATCCTCCTCTTCAATTAGCCTATTTGTGAATCTTCTACATGGAGTTTATTCTGTAGCATGACTTAGTTTATCTACTGTTTGATGAAGTTTGTTTCTTTAGGGGATGCATGAGATTATGACTGCTCAACTAAATTTGTCTAACATTTATGACATTGAAGAAGTATGGGATTATGGATCTATTTTCTCTTTAACTTTTATGGCCTAAGAGGAATGTACAAGATTGAAAAAAATCAAAGAATTATTTCTGTTACTCTGACATAATTTTGTCTGAAAGAAGCCTGGTTAGAATCCTAATGTTCGTAGAGAATTTCTTTGAGGCCTGAACATATGCTTGAGCATAATAATAAATCCTAGGTTTTTACTTAGGGGGCAGCTAGGTAGCACAGTAGATAGAGTGCTGGGCCTGGAATCAGGAAGACTTGAGTTCAAACCAGCCTCAAACACTTACTAGCTGTGTGACCCTGGGCAAGTCACTTAACCTCCATTTGCCTTAATCCATTAGAGAAGGAAATGACAAACTGCTGCACTATCTTTGCTAAGAAAACCACATGGACAGCATTCTTGTGCTATGGTCCATGGGGTCTCGAAAGGTCAGATGACTGAATAACAATAGTTACCTACCACATGAACTCAGAAAGGAGGTATTTCTGTCATAACAAATTTGGCAAACCTCGAAGGGACAGGCAATGAGGTTGGAAAGTCCAGGGCTTCCACTTTAGAAATTCTCCAGTTTACACAAAGGTACATTTACCTTGGAGAAGTTCTGAATGGTAAAAACCTCCCAGACCATAGAGACTGTTGTCCCCTCCCCCAAAACAATCGCAGAAAGGGAGGTGAGTTTGACCTTCTATGTGTGTCCTGTGTGTGTCTATGTATTGTTCCATATTTTGTTTTTGTTTTTTGTCTCTTGCATTTGAATAATCAGTCTATTGAGACGTTTGGAGTGCTTAGTCTAGTAGCCACCCAGACATGTAATTCAGGTGTCTAAAGCTAGGGATGGACTGAGGACCTCTGGGTTTGAACAGGCAGGACAAGGCATTTTCCCCTCCAAAACCTTGCGCCCCATTTGCCTCAATACCTTGTGATTTTTTTTCAACCTCATTTTTTTGCTGGCACACAAGCAAGAATGTTGTCTGTGTGTCGTGGCCATTGTCTCTGGTTCAGCCTAGGTAGGGTCTGGCACTGTGGTTCTGTTAGTAAGCGATGTTGTTATTGACTGCTGGTTAAATAGCCCTACTTCAGTGGCTCTGGTCTGGTATAAAGCACTGCAGTGGTTTACTCAGAGATTGCCTTTCTGGTTCTGGTTTTGATTGGAACCAAGTAGGCTCTGGTGCTGTGGTTCTGACTCTTGGTTAGATGGTCCTGGTTCTGCGGCTCTTATCTTGTATAAAGTACTACAGTGGGTTACTTAGAGATCCCCTTTCTGGCCTGGTTCTGGTTCGTCACTGGTTAAGTGATTCTGGTAAGAATGCACATCTGGCATATGACTCAGTGTTATATTGAGGATAGGTCAGAAATCATCTGGAAATCTCATCCCTTCCATTTACTGTCTCAGTTATCTATTTTGCAGTATTGCTGTCGCCACCAACAACAAAGCTTGGACTGACATGAAAATTTATGTTGAGGCATTTGGTAAATTGGTTTCAGTAATTCTGATTTGGTAGGAAAATTTGGTTCCAAAATAATTTTCTTTTGGGTCACTCAGATTCTGGTTCCGTTTGTACCAACAATGTGAATAGAGGCTTTGAAGAGGGTTCGGAGGTTTCCTATGGGGCCACAGGCAGTGAAGGTTCTGCTTGGGGGAAGTGTCTTTATGCATGGGGCAGCTTCCCCCAGGAGCTTGTTGAACCTTTTAAAATTGAGGCCTGAAAAGATGCGGTGGCATATAGAAGAGAGGACATGTGGCCTAAAGGACTATGAATATGACAGACTTCCGAAAGAACACTTTCCTCCACAAAGAAATACTAGGATGACTACCATAGAGAAGTTAATATTATACCCAAGAAACCACCACTGCTAGACAGACCTGGTGAAGGAGGCTGCGATAAATATGATTATCGTCATGTTGAATCCCGAGAATATGAGGGCCGAAATTTTTCTCATGATCAAAGAAGTGGTTCATCCCACAGAAGATATGAGCTCAGCTATTGACGGACAAGGGATGATCATCCCATAAGTAGACAGCCTGACTATAGGGATACTAGAGATGATTTTTCCCATTATATGAAAGAACAATCTCCTCATAAAAGGGACAATCTGTTCTTTTGGGAATCTCCTGTAAATTGAAAAGATTCTCCACACAGCAGATCTGGCTCCAGTGTCAGCAGCAGAAGTTACTCTCCAGAACATAGCAAACCTCATTATTTCCACCAATCTCAGCACAGAAGTAAAGAGAGATCTTCTATTCAGTCTTTGAAAGCATCAAGAGATACTTCTCCCTACAGTTCCACAGCAGCTACCTCATCAAAGGTCTTGGATAAACCTAGCAGGCTAACTGAAAAAAGAGCTTGCTGAGGCTGCAAACAAGTGGGCTGCAGAAAAATTAGAGAAGACTGATGAGAATAACTTACCTGAAATATTTGATTATAGTGCTGGATGTTCAGCGCCATTATACGACTACCGCCCAGAACAGCCTGAGACAAATGCCACAGATAATATAGAATTGTTTGAAGACAACCAAGTAACCAGTCACTCAAGAGCAGCAGCATCAAAGACCAAAGAAATTGAATGGGTTTATCAATAAGACCGTGAAACTTTTGGGATGGTTGTGAAAATGCTGACTGATAAAGATCCTTCATTAGAAAAGTCTGTGCAATTTTCCTTGAGGCAGAATTTACATGAAATAAGTGAGCAATGCATTAAAGAATGGAAGCATTTCATTAGAATATGATACTGCCAATCAAGAATTTGGGGAGCCTTTCTAAGATTTCATGCTAAGACAAATGGTGTTATACTTCTATGTTGGGTTCTTTTTTTGGATTGTATAAATCCTTAATATATGGAATACTTTTCTGTGTAGTTAGAGGGATTCTTTACAAAAATTAGCTACACATTTAGATATTTTTTATCATTGTTATATCGAAAGAATATCTAAAAATATTTTTATTAGCAATCTGCAGAGGGTTTTGATCCATAATTAAGCATAATACACTTGGCACTTACTAGCTGTGTGACCCTGGGCAAGTTACTTAACCCCTGATTGCTTCACCAAAAAACAAGATTTGTCTTACGTAATTAAGCGTAAGCCTTTTCTGTAGGATGAAGAGTGTCAATTTATTTTTTCAAGTATGCCTCTTTAAAAAATATGTCCTAGAGGTTAGTTTTCTTTCTTTTTTTTCCAAGGCAAATGGGGTTAAGTGGCTTGCCCAGGATCACATAGCTAGTAAGTGTGTGAGACCCAAATTTGAACTCGGGTCCTCCTGACTCTAGGGCAGTGTGCACCTAGCTGCCCAGGTTAGTTTTCTACAATACAAAATTTCAGTCTTACACACTATACAATCATATGCTTTGTCACGCGAATCTAGACTTAGTTTACCAATTAGGAATTACATTGAAATCATTTTTTCAAGTAATTGAAAACTCATTGAATTTAGTTATCTAGAAATTCCACATGACGTATATTTTGAAAGTTCAACTCAAAAGTTCCATCACTTGATGTCATGGTTTTATTGCCTGACTTGTTTCTTAAGCCTTTAAACTTTTCAATATTGTAATCATCTGCTTTCTATATTGGCTGACTGCTTGAAGTAATCCCAGTTTAAATTTATTATTCTGTTGTGTAAGAATTGCTAAAAAAAAAAAAAAAAAAAAAAAAGAAAAATCCTAAACCTCTAGTAACTTCTAGATCAAGAATTCAGGCTTTTTCTTTTTTAATTTAGTATTTTATTTTTTCCCCCAATTACATGTTAAAACAATTTTTAACATTTGTTGTTTTTCTAATTTTTGAGTTCCAAATTCTCTCTCTCTCTCCCTGCCCTCCCCTGCCCCCATTGAGAAGACAAGCATTATGATACAGGTTATACATATGGAGTCATGAAAATGTATGAATATGGGCTTTTTAATATTAAATTGTTGATTCATAACCTTTGTATTCTAATACTTCTGAATCTCATAAGTGCATTGAAATATGAGTCTTACAAGATCATATTTGTGACAGATGGAAGGGAAAATTTGTGAATTGAAAGGTGAATGACATATCTAGGCTGCGACTTTCCACAAGTTTTATAATCCTAGAAATAAATCTTTATCAACGTGAGAAACAATATTTTTTCCCCTTGTTCTTTATTTCAGAGTGTATCAGCTGTCTATTGCTCCATGGATCATTAGGGAGTTAGTAGATTGATTATACCAGTGATTTCAGCCTAAAGGTTTGTTTTGGGTTTTTTTTTCAGCTCTCCTTATTAGGGACTCCTAGGACCATGGATATTCTACCAATTTTTGACATTAAGCATGATAAATTTATTTTATCTTTTTGTGTCATTAATAAGTCACAGAGCTTTTATCCATGTTATCACTGGTGCCTGCTTTCTTTATCTTTTCAATGTCTCTTCTCTAATCTGAATTTTGCCATCATTTTTAGTGGCTTCTCTTGGTAATGTTTTGAAGGATTCCAAACAGGAGGAGACCAAAATTATGTTCAATGTTCACTTATTTAAAAATCATGCTAGAATGGAAATAGAGGAAACCATGTAAATAGTACCAGATATAATGAGTACCACACCTGAAAATTGAAAGAGTAAGAGAGAAATACAATTCCAAATCATCCCCAACCTCAGCCTTGCCAAATGTAGCCACTTTGAATCATAGTTCTCGATACTTTGAATCATAGTTCTCGATTCTTTAAATCATAGTTCTCAATACATAGAATTCTAGTCCACAGTTTTTGAACTATAAACTAGAAATAATCCTTATCCACCGTCTGATATTCTTCTCCAACGTGTGGGACTTATTTTATCAGCTACCCAGCCTAAAGAAAACTAAGGCAATTATAGTTCTATTGCTCAATTCTCCATTTCTCTTTTTCCTGTATTTAATTTTATTAAGAAATGTCATTTCTTGAATAAAAACTGAGAAAATGTAGTAGAGATACAATGAACAATTTTTTTGTTGAGCTCGATTAAAAATAGTTCTACTAAGTTATCATCTCATTGCAGATATTTATTTTAAAGTCTATCGGTTAACCAATTAAGTATAGTTTTATTCTTCCTTCCCTCAAAACTTTGTGTTTGGTAGCTAAAGGTTTTTTTTTTTTATTTATGTATTTAATTTATTTAATATATTTAGTTTGATTTTCACAAGAGTTAGAATTACGAATTTTCTCCCCATTTCTACCCTCCCCCCCCACTCCAAGATGGCATATATTCTGGTTGCCCAGTTCCCCAGTCAGCCCTCCCTTCTGTCATTCTACTCCCATCGCCTTTTCTCTTCCTTTCAAGATAAATTTCTACGCCCCATTGCCTGTGTATCTTATTTCCCAGTTGTATGCAAAAACTTTTTTCTTTTTGGTTTTTGAACATCTGTTTTTAAAAACTTTGAGTTCCAAATTCTCTCCCCTCTTCCCTTCCCACCTACCCTCCCTAAGAAATCAAGCAATTCAACATAGGCCACATGTGTATCATTATGTAAAATCCTTCCACAATACTCATGTTGTGAAAGACTAACTATATTTTGCTCCTTCCTAACCTATCCCCTTTTATTGAATTTTCTCCCTTGACCCTGTCTCTTTTCTTTTTTTTTCTTTTTTTCTTTTTATTATTATATTTTTATTTTTAGTTCGCAACAAACAGTTCTACATAATTTTGAGTTCCTGATTTTCTTCCCTCCCTCCCACCCTCCCTCCCCAAGAAGGCATGGAATCCCATATAACTTCCAGGTATAACTTGGCATTGAATTAATTTACACACTAGTCAAGTTGTGGAGAAGAACCATGACCAATGGAATGACTCATGAGAAAGAAGAAACAGA
>CM053628.1:18404330-18434489 GCA_028646595.1 Phalanger gymnotis | reverse complement strand
GGGGAGGAAAGAGGCGAGTATGAAGTGTGCCTCGATTTGCATTCATGCTTCATAGTTCTTTCTCTGGATGTGGTAGCTAAAGGTTTTTGCAGTTAACCATCAACAATATTTTTGTAGGGACATCCATTATTTGCAGAAAAAAGGTAGACTTTAAAGGGTAACTTTGCTGCGTGCAAATTCAAATGTGAACTAAAGTGGTTTATGTTGTATGAAGTTCTCCTTGTTAAGACGTTTTTATTAGAGAATTACTCACTATTCTCTGCAGACTATCCCCAGGTAATGTGCTATACTGTCAGTATATCTTCTTAAAGCCTAGCTGTGCATGTAGTTGAAGTTCAAAGGGAAAATGGAACTTTATAAGGCCCTCTTGTATAGACTTTTAAAAAATAAAATAAAACACCCGATTTGTTTTAATTTAAAAAAAAGAAAGAAAAGGGTTTAGAGTTTTAGACAGAGAAAGTTTGACGGTATTTTTTATCTCATTGAGATAAGAAAGACATGAGAAACTTTTTGAAGAAATGCCTATAAGCAACTTGAGGTTGATAATATTCTATCAAGTTACAATTTACCAAATGGAAACTATAGTATCTGTTTTGCAGTGTGGAATTATTTGAATGTAGCATACTAAAATTCTGTCCTTGAAGGATCATTTGAAGGGTGTGTTCCAATCTTTATGTGGGGTATATACAGTCATAATATCATTATGTTTACAGTTTCCATATTTTAGAGAATCTTCATGGACCCCAAAAGAAAGGAATGAAAATGTAAGACTGTCATCATAAATCTTTGCAACCAAGCTAAATGAAAGCAGTGGGCCCTGTAAGTTGAGGTGGTGGCAGCTAATGGTTCTTGGGAAAAGTGAGATTTGAATGATACTATTTGTGATTGTAATTCCAGATTTCATTTAATTTGTCCTAAAAGTAAATTATAATGTGGTCTCGTTTAAAATCAGATGTGTTCTATTGGAATAATTGTGATGTTTCACCCCTAATAGGTGAATAACATCTTAATGCAAAATACACTTGATATTTGGCATTAAGGCAATATGCTTAGAAACTTCATGAATAATAATTAAAGAAATAATTACTTTATAGTGGTCTTTGAATGCAATTAATACAGAATGCCAAATTGATAGATGGATGAAGTGATTTTCTATATAAGATGATTTGGAAATGCATTCAAATGAATTGATGATGTTTGACTGTCATGTAAGTTTTGTTCCATGTTTTAAATTCTATAATATTATTTGGCTCCTAATTTTTCTTGTATTCTGATTTTTGAGAACTCATTGTATAAGAAATACTGTGAATTTGAAAAATGATACCTAAAGAGTGATGTAATCGTATACCAGAAAATTAACTTCTTTTTTAATCTGGATACTGTTAGATTATGACGAGCTATTAGAATGTGGTCATGAAGTTTAAAAACTCAACTGAGTATATTTTGCTTTGAAACAGATAATACTACTTACTCAGTATTTGGAGAAGGTACAAAAGTTTTTCTGTAAATTTCTTTTAGAGCTTGCTAGATTTTCAGACCCGTGGCCAGATTGCTGGATGCTGCCGAGTCTCATGATCAAACCACATTCTCAGCAGGAGGAGCTGAAGACTCTTAGCCTTCATCTGCATTAAATGTCTACCAATCAAGGTTGGTTTTCATTTGTCAGAGGAATTCCCTTTCAGAAGGTTCTTAAGACATACCAGGGTCTCCCTTGTTATCTTTAATTATGAGAGAAACCACTGACCATCAATTTATTGATTGCCAGCTAGCCTAAATAATAAATTGATTTATTATTCACTCAGAAACTTCCTCTCAGGGTTTTTCATTTGTCTCAGGATAGAAATGTAAGCAGCACGTAAAAACCAAAATTTTCGGAATTGTCAGGTGAATTACAGGCTCCTAATTTGATGTTCATCTTGTAGATCTATTGTTAATAAGGTTATCTCCATAACATTTAGATTGGTTTTCATTATAGGAACTAGCCAACCTAGGGAACCTCTGCAAATGACTGAAACCAGGGAAGCATATCTATTAGGAGGAACACCTCCCTAGAGCTGCTCTGCTAATGAGGCTTATTCCAGAATCTCCAAGGGAAAATATTTCCAAGGACTAGATGGCTACATGAGACAGCTAAGACGCCAGATGAAATGCACTTATTAGATGGACATTTGGAGTGGGTCACCAGGAACAAGCTGGATCAAAGAGACTTGATGTTACTTAACAGTGATGATCATACTTACATTACTTTTGGTTTACTATTGTATCCTGTATTTTCCAATATTAATGTCTGCCTATAGGAACATATGCATAAATCTAGTTGAAAACATGTCCAGGGCCAAGATAGGTATAATTTATAAGTAAGTGATCAAAGACAGGTATTGCAGACCTTTCTGTGATCAAAATGAGATACTGTTACGAGATTTTTTCAATTTCCTTTTATTCCTCCTGCATCTTTTGGTTAATATTAACCTCATCTGACCAAAACCTGTCCCATGGGATACAAAATTTTACTTAAAAATCTTAAGTATTCCTTAGATAAGAAGCCAAACTGTTCCTGGCTCCTTGGCAACATGGAAATCCTCCTCTTCAATTAGCCTATTTGTGAATCTTCTAAATGTAGTTTAATCTGTAGCATGACTTAGTTTACCTACTGTTTCATGAAGTTTGTTTCTTTAGGGGACGCATGAGATTATGACTGTTTAACTAAATTTGTTCAACATTTATGACATTGAAGGAAGTATGGGATTATGGATCTATCTTCTCTTTTAACTTTTATGGCCTCAGAGGAATGTACAGATTGCAATCTGTAAAAAAAAAAAAATTACTTCTTTGTTACTCTGATATAATTTTGTCTGGAAGAAGCCTGGTTAGAATCCTAATGACCGTTCAGATTTCCTCTGAGGCCTGAAGCTATGCTTGAGCATAATAACACAGCCTAGGTTTTTACCTTCATAATTTCTGCCTTGTGGTAAATATGTTTAGCAGCAGTTACCCACCATATGAACTCAGAGAGAAGATATTTCTTTCATAAAGAGATATCACAAATTATTCAATGTATTTGTTAATGTTTACTGGGATTTTTTAGTTTTTATTTTTTACTTCTTTTTCCAATTTTTCAAGGATCTGTGATTTTGTCAGCTTGACAAATCTGCCAACACGGATCACGATCCCACTAAAATGCGGTAGGAATTTCTATGATTTAAAAAAAAAATCACTCTGCAGACAACCTGGTAATGAATCTCACTAAATTTAGCTAAGCTAGTTCTTGCCAATCTGGAGATGAGCCTCTTTTGGCTTGGGTAGGCTGGTACTTGGACAACAGATATACAGATGATCATTGGCCCCATCTTCAAAGCCTTTCCGGCTTGGTGGGACCTGCCAGGACTTATATTCTGCTGGCAGTCTTTAGGAACCCAAGACCTAAGCCCCACAAGAGTACAAAAGAACAGGACCTCTATTACCACCTATTAAAAAAAAGCCATCTCAACCTACTCTGTGATTCTTGTTTTTTTTTTTTTTATATATTTCTCCCTCTACCTCCTAAACTCCCCCAGTTATTGTGTTATTACTGTGGATTGTAAGTACATTTTATTTCTTCTCCCTTGGGTTCCAAATAGTGACAGACAAGAAAATCCTGTCATGTTAAGTTTGGTACTTTGACAACCTAACCTTAATTCAATTGAAAATTTGGTGCTCAAAGGGACAGTAGAAACAACAAGAGTGAGGAATGAGTTAAGGAAGAAAGAGCGCTCACTGATCACTGATTCACAGCTGGAAGCAACTTTAGCAGTCATTTAATCCAAACTCTTCATTTTACAGACTCAAAGAGGTTGGCGCTGTCTGTCTCAGGTCACATGGGTAAGCAGCATCAGTGAGAATTCAAACCCAGGTCCTCTGACTCCAAATTCAGGGCCCTTACACTGTAACTAAGGTGCTTCTAGGAGTCAAACTGAGTCTAGCCTGTGCTCTGCCGCTATATTGGGTAGATACAAAAAAAGTTTATAGTAAATTCATCATTTCTCATACACATTCTGCTGTTCTTATAACATCTAAATATTTCAATTTGACCAGTGGAGGAACCCTCACCCAGGAATTCCAATCTCTTCCCCTGTCCCCTTTCATTGGCCAGGGCTTAACTAACTGAATGGTATTCCCCTGACAAGGATACTCTAACTGCACCTGAGAAATGGTGCCAACCAATGGGTAAAGCAATTCATCAGTCCAGAGAAGCCAGCAGGCACTGGCCTGGGCACCCTGACAGACTCAGACTGCATCTCCAGAGACAGAACTGGAGGCCAGAATGCCCTCACAAACAATTCTGAGGACCCTTCAGCCCAGATGTGAGAGCAACCACACTTACACCAGACATGCATATGAATGAATGAAAAAGCATTTATTAAGTTTTTACTGTATGCAATGCACTGCGCTAAGTGCTGGGGATACAAATACAAAGTTGAGACAGTTCCTGCTCTCAAGCTCGCATTCTAATAGGAGTAGATAACACATATAAGGAAGCTTCTGCTGTACATCAGATGGAAAGGCCCAATGGTCCTTAGGGTGAAGCTGAAGCGGGAAATCAGGTGGAATCCATCTTCTTTGTCATGCCATTTCTGTCGATAAAACCAATTTCTCACGCTGAACCATTTGACAGTGCCAAGAACTTCACTAAGTGCACCCTGGGTAGTATTAACTTACAAACAATTCAACCACATTTTTAAGTAGCTACTATATGCAAGGCACTATGCTAGGCCTTAGGGATACAAAGAGAAAAGGTGAAAAATAGTACCTGCCCTCAAGGAGCTTACATGATAGCACCATACACATAGGGCTGGAAGGAACCTTAGAGGTCATCAAAGCCCACCTCTTCCTTTCACAGATGGGAAAACTAAATCCCTCACGGTGAAGTAACCTCTCTAAGGTCAAAAAGGTAATAAGTGGCAGAGCTGAGACTTTGTGTCAGTCATATAAAACATCCACATCTTTATGATGTTCTTAATTCTGTACAATGTTTGGTTTGTATAGAGGTGGAGGATACAGCACTGAATTTGTAAAGACAAAAGATATTTATTAACAAGAAAGAAAAAGCACTGTATTTGGAATGAGAGGACATCCCTTGCTATCTGTGTGACCTTGGACAAGTCACAGTACCTGGCACATAGTAGATGCTTAATAAATAGTTACCGAATTAAATTGAACTTCATCAAATCCAATTTCACACCACCTAAGCATCATCCTTCCAGTGTCACATGGTAATTATCATCTTAGCGTAATGCCATCCTTACTGTACTGATAACCTTCCAATATCACACGAGAAATAGAAATATTTAATGTCCTTAATGTTTTTGGGATTCCGAGTGAATCTGTTCGGCACTTTTCATATGAAAAATCAAAATAAGAGTTAATGAACTGAGAGAGCTACTGACTTGCTGCATGGACTTAATTAGCTTCACCAGTCCAAGCACTAGTTTCCTTTTCTGTAAAATGAAGGGGTTATACTAGACATGTCGAGGTCTCTTTTAGCTCAAAAATGCTACTATCCTCTAAACTTATACTTTCTATTATGTTTCAATTAGAATGAGATAGCTAAGCCTAGAACGAGATCTAGAAAAATCTTATCGCAGTTAGGAAAACTTGCCAAATGGAAGGCATCAGGAACCTTGCTGAGTATCACGCGGTGAAAGGGTCATCATCATTTCATTCATGAATCACAGTTGCACATAATACATAGCTAGTATCTCCAAAAGTGAGTTCTCTCTAAAAGACAGATCAGTAAAAAAAAAAAAAAAAAAAAACAGAAACAAAATGGGTACCCATTAATTAAGGAAATGCCTGAACAAATTATGGTATGTCAATACAACAGATTATTGGACCAGCGAAAATTACCAATAGAAAGAATTCATAGAAACATGGGAAGGCTTGTATGAATTGATGCAAAAGAAAGCAGAACCAGGAAAATACACACACAATGACAAAAATGTAAATGCAAACAACACTAAAGGGCATCAGAACTCAGATTCAATGTACCCAGCAATCTTGGTTCCAAAGAACAGTGATAAAACACACTTCCCTTCCCTCCACAGAGTCTATGGAGGCAGAATACTGCAAATGCCACGACATGCTGTCCTCAAGTCAATTGGTTTTGCTTAACTGTTTTTAGTGGTTAACTGAAAGGTTTCTACGGAGGCTGAGGTATACTGAGAAGTTAACGATGCAAAACAAAAACTTTATCTTAAAAAAGTCATAGTATTAAACATTTTAGCAATATATAGCATATGGAATTCTTCACATCCTTGTATGACATTTCACAATGTATTGTTTCTGAGGTCCAAGGGCTGCAGAAAAGCCTAACATGAATAATGAAGAAAATTAGATATTCACTCATAGCTGAACTCCAGCCTTAATACTTGACTAACTTGGAAACATAGAAACAGCGGGAGCTGATCGAGACTATTCAGGTCCCCTAGTCCATGGCCTTCATTTTGCTAAACATCAAAGCTTTAGTTATACAAACTATCCTGCCCTAGGCCATTGTTCCCTTAGTGTCCAATACAATCTCTGTAACTTCAACATCTACTTTGAGTGGGACCCCAGCAAGTGAGGTAGCCAGAGTTTGCTTCTCTACACTGAGATCTCCACTACATTGCTCTGTTTAGCCTCTCCTTCACTCTTGGCTCCACAAAATGCTAGTCACCTCCTCTCCAATTTCTAGCCCCACAGCAACTGCCCATGGAGGGATCACACTGAACGTCAGTTGACAATATTCCAACTCTTTCCCAGTTGTGGTGCATCAAATGACTCTGGTCTATTTAAAACTTCTGATATTTTACACCCAAGTCCTTATCCTCTACACAAAAGGTTTCTTGAAATCAAAGCCTTCATTTTACAGACAAGGAGACTGACACCCAGACATTAAAGGTCACACAACTAGCTAATGGCACAGTCAAAAATGGGACCCAGATCTCCTAGTTTCTAGTCCATTGATCTCTCCACTATAATGATAACAGTAATAACAGCAACAATAAATATGCAATTATATATTCATATGGATTCATATACACAGGCAACTATCACTGGAACTGTTTCTGTGAGTATCGATTTTTTAAAAACTGCTAAATCCAAACTTTTAAAAGGAGACCACCTGTCCACCATGATCTTGGAATACTGAAGGCAGAATTGCAAGTTCCCATAATCTACAGTGGGACTTCCAAAGCAGGAGAGTGGAAGCTGTCATGAAGCAAAAGACCCTATACAGGGTTGATTGATCATAAAAGAGAAAGTCGTCTTACTCAAGCTGTCTTTGTAATTTTCTTAATTCTTGACTTTGTTAGAATAGACCCAACCATGAATATGTACTTGAACAGGACAAAACCTAAAACATTCAAATATCCATTCATTGACCTTCTCCGATATTCTGACTAATCCAATAGGCTGTAAAGATTAAAAAAAAAAGACTAATTTTTCAGTCTCATGTGAACATAATATACTTAAGAGATAATAAAGATATTTGAAACTATCAGGTTCATTGTAATTTGGGTTACAAATTGTAAAGTCATCAGAATTTCAAAATTGGAATCAGTTTTATAAGTCTCTTTTAAAATTGCCTGCTCACCTTTCAAAAATTAAAAATCACTGAAAGCCTCAAATTAAGATTGTAAAAGTTTATTGAAACGTTATGCAAAAATAACAACCCAATCATCTGATTATCTATGTAACTATAATGTAGTACTTTTTAAAGTATTAAAAGTAATATAAGTGACCTCTAAATTGATCATGGAAAACTAAGTTAAATCTAGTTAAGGCACTTTGGATGGAAGTCAATTTCGAAATCCAAATAAAAGAAATGCTCAGTTTTGAATACAGCAGTATCTCTTCTCTCTACACACTAGTTCAACCTCCAGGGCATGTAACTTCTCTGTACCAGTAATATTCTAATACTTTTCTGTGGCCAGACAGCTTCATACAAGTTTCACTATTAGGAATCGCAGCATAAATTCAGTGGGTCCAACATGAGCAACAGTTACAGCTGATGAGGACACAAGAGAATGCACAAAAGCGAGGTTCCCAATGGACTAACAAATAAAAGATACAGCTACATTGAAGACTACCAAGGTCAACCATTCTCCTTAAGTAATGGCCTTTAAAAGCCACTTTTCTTCTGAGGCCTGGAGGCCCTTTCCAAACGGTGATCACCTATGGCCTCACTTGCATAAAGCCACAGAACCTTATGGTATATACCCTGGGGAAGGTGAACAACAGCTGGAAGCTGACAGTCACAGCTTAAAAATAAAAGGCAGGACTTCACTTCCAGTCTAGCACCCTTGTCCTCATCCCTCTCTCTCTCACCATCATTGCACACTGTATTTGCTTTTTCTCACTATTACTAAAGAGAATATGTATTTTGACCTAATTTAAATGTAAATAGCAAATTAAATTCTCACAGAAAGTTAGTAACCACTGTGGAAACTTAAATAGGGAGCAGAATCATTCGAGTTACAACAGCTCATTTGCAAACTTCTATCTGTTATTTTCATTCACTGAAGAAGGTCAAGGATGAAAAAAACATTGAATTTTTACCTTGCTCTTTTACTTAAAGAGGTTGGGAGGAAAAAAGAATTCAATTTAGTTCCACAAGCATCTATTAAGTGTCAGCTATGTGCAAGGTGCTTGGAATATGAACAACAAAAAGTCAACTGTCCTGGTCCTCAAGGAGCTTATACTCTACTTGGGGAAGGAGGAGAAAGGGGAAAATATAAGTACCACAAGTTGTCAAGGGCACTTCATTTATATACAGAGGCAGCAACCAAGACAAACTAGATGCCCAATGAATGGTCCATGGGCAGGAGACTTTTTTTTTTAACAGAAAAAAGTTGTTTTAACCCAATTAGTTAGCATACATTAAACAACTTAGCACAGTAGGGCCTGACCACCTGTTCACCCCAATCATTGGATAATTGACAGTCACTAGGCATCATGCTTAGCATCAATTAGTAAGCAGAACTGAAGTGAAAAAAATTCAGCATATAATTAAACATAGTCATTCATGTACTTCCTGTTACATACAAATCACTGATCATGTGGTTTCCCAGAAATCCTCATAATCATCACTTCATTTAATCATCTTCCAAACATTTTGTCCTAAAGTAGACAAAGACTGAAGGAAATTTGTCCTGATCAGAAAGTGTTTAGGTTCACTCTGTGAGCAACTATGGTGACCCCCAAACTTCAAATTAGGATATTTTTTTTTAAATTAGGAACTCGGACTAATTTATTACTGAGCTGACATGTTTTAAATGAGCTTTCTCGAATTAAAAGAAAAATAAGGAAAAGGAATTCACCTGAAAGCTCTAGGTATAAGATTGCTTACTAGCACCCACAGATATGACTTTTTTATGTGACCTTTTCCGATCCAAAGCTCCACAGCAATGTGCTTCAGGAAAAAAGACCTAAGCAAAATATCCATTAGGGAGCCTTGGTCTGTACACTTAGGGAGTGTGTTCTGTTTTTAGGAAGTGACACAGCACATCTGGTTTCTTAACCTGAAAGACAGATGTGCAAAGGATCAATTCCATGGGGGAAAAAAGAGGAAATGGGGAGTTAAGACGTTTATTATAGTTATCTGAAATTGCTGGATAGATAAAGATTGATCAAGATATCTCTTCATATTGGAGTAGAAAAATATTCTATCAGGTGACTAAAAATGAACAAAAAGGAATTCCTCAAATTAGACTGAAGTAGTGCTACTAGAAGATTTTCTTTTATTCCCAAAACATAATCTGTCTAAAAAATTCTGAATTCCACGAGGTTAGCTGTTTTGTAAAGCTCACTGGGATGGGGAGGTTAACAACAGAAGGAAAATTTGTCCTAACACTGCTTGGACTTTTACAGCAAACTGCTTGTTAACATTAAGGCACTACACATCACTCTTTGGTTCAATTTTTTTTAACATAATCTCAATCCTTTTCAAGAGAGGTAATATGAACCATACACATTTTGCACTGTTCCAACACAATATATACAATTTCCAAGCTTTAATGTTCCAGCGTTGATTTGCTTCTTTTTAATTCATCAGGAAACTGAAATATATATATAGAGAGAGATCCGTTAGTCACTACAGATCATAACGTAGGAATGTATTCAGGCATTAATGGACTCCCTCTACCCGCTCCCCCTCCCCACCCCCCACCCTCCCATACAGACAAGGGTAGAGAAGAACAGGCAGGGCTTAAGGCTAATCAACAACCTTACCCCAAACCTAACCTCACAAAAGGCAGAGATTTTTCAAATTAATTTGAGGATTCCTTTTCTTTACATGTCAATAAGAAAGGAAATGGGGTGGGTTCCAGGAAAAAGGGGGAGAAAGAAAGGCCTGGAGGGCTTGCTTAACTCTTTTCCTAAATATGCAGAAGGAGAAGAGAGAACAATAATCCTTTCTCCAAGAAAGAAAATGGTGTTTGGGACATTAGAGCCTAGGGTGGGAAAATGGAGGGTCTCAAAGCAAGGCAAGGAAGTGACAGAGATTTTCAGGGGTGGCACAGTGCTTTGTAATGGGCTGTGTGGCTAAGCTTTGAGAAATATAGGGGCTCCCTCTGCTCTGCCTTGGACCACTAGTGAAATCGAGGTGGGTGAGCTATGAACACCATGGTATGAGCTTTTCTTAACATTATACTCATTTAATTTTGAAATACTTCAAAGAGCATATGTTGGAATGAGTTTCGGTGACATATCATAACTCAGTCCATTTGCATGCAGACAATTTAAGAGAACAACTTCTCTTAGACAAGAGTGAACCAAATAACAAGATGGTAATGCACCATCACTGTCACCAGATCACAGTTAACAGTCTTTCTTACCTGTAGGGATAGCCATGGTATTTAGACCTGAAGACAGAGAGCATCCAACTGAAAAACACTACAACCAGCACAATGCCGACGGCACACATTACTGTCAAAAGGAGAAAAGGGCATCCTAAGTAAGCGCCGTGTAGGGGCAGAATGAGCCCAATTAGAGAGCCCTCATCTTCACTTCCAAAGCAGAATTTTGCACACGTGATAATCCTAATTATCTGGCTCTAGAAGAATAAATAAGCCCCACTTTCATCTTACAGGGCTTTATGGTTTTCTAACACGATTTTTTAAAAAATGGATATAAAGAGAGGGACCACGTCCCAGTGGACAAGTCGAGCGCTTGTTGGACTTGAAGTCAGGAAGAACTGGTTTCGACTGCTGCCTTAGATACTGATGAGTTGTGGGACCCTGGACAAGCTCGTTCTTATCACTATGCCCTACCGCTCTGACGGGAGGGTGGGACCATGAACTCCAAACCTCCATTTAAGTAGAGACCTCAGCTCAGACATCTTATTTCTCACCAGGCTGCACTACTCCGGGCCTTCTCTGACTGCCTTCTCCATCGTGCCCCTGCATCGGCTACCCTCCTGTCTTTCCCTTCCCCCACTTTTGTGTTTTATCTTACACTGAACCACCTCGTTCAGTAAAAAAGAACCTATTTTAGAAAAGCTTTATTGGAGTAACAAATATCTCTTTTGTGGAAGTAGGGATTGGTAATTTAGAACACTGGAGAGATGAAGAGAATCATTTGATTCAAGTGCCAAAGGTGAAGGAAAGTTCATTCTTTCAGGGCATCATTTTTACATATGAACACTCTGAGACTTGGGCTAAATATGACATTCCACAGAATTTGTTATATTTTAAAAGATACATAGAATCGACTTGTATCTTTGAAAATAACAGATGCCTGAGGCGAGGTGATGTATTTTTTTTTAAAACAAAAGAATTAGTCATCAAATTCCTTCTTAAGTAAACCGATATTTTCAGTTTTCTTATATATGAAATATCTATTTCATGCATTCATAGTTGAGATCTATGAATATACTTTGCTCTGGAAATGGGAAGGTGCCTTAGAGAGACCCAGAAACAGTAAGAGGGCATAGTAAAATCTGGGACTTGGGAGTCAGAGGACCTCGATTCAGATGCAGCCTCTGAAACTCTTGAGCTGTGTGACCTTGGGTTGCTAACCTCTATACTGAGACCAGAGCCATATTATTCTTTTATGCAACTGTAGAAGTACCAGTAATACTCAAATTTCCCCCATAATGTAGAACACAGAATGTAATCTCTGAAAAATGAAAAGAATAAGACATTTGCCCCTTGAGATTCCCTCCAACCATTCCCTTTATCTTTTAACAAATGAAAATTATATTTTCAGCTGAAGAAAAAGTTAGCAAAAATAAAAATGAAATATTTGTGATCTAGCAATACACAGTCCTAATTATTTAAAAATGTCTGTCCTGCAGTAAGAAAATGCCTTCCCTTCCCGTGCCTCAGGATTTCTCTTGCTTCTCCCTTGCTCTCCCCCTCAGCTCCTGCTACCTGCCCCAACCCAGGGTGACAGGGAACATGGGTATGAGATGGCAGTGTGCCAAAGGGTCACAGATTCAGAACTTTCAGGAACAGGGCTCAGAGGTCATCTAGCCCAACTCTCTCCTTTTACAATTTAGGAAACTGAGGGAGGCCCAGAAAGATGAAATTTTTTGTCCCAAGATCACAGGCACTAGGGCTGGGATTGGAATCCAGATTGTCTGCCTCCAAATGAACTATATCAAGCTTTCTCCCAGGGCCCCGTTCCCCCTAGTGATTCTTCAGATCTTGTGATAGGTAATCTTGGAGAACCGTCCTACAGAGAAGCTTTCAGACTGTTCTGAAGAAAACAAGCTCTCTTCTTGAGCGCCATCATGTTTATAAAGCATTCCTTCACAAACTCCAGAAATAATATATAATCTGAGTATTTTAAAGGCAGAAAAAACCAATACCCTGAAAAAAGAAGTGACTTTTCCTGGGGCACATAACTCTCAAGCAATCAGGGGCAGGATTCAAACTCAGACCTCTCCTGATTTTACTACCTCACCTCTCAGGAACACCCTGAAAGGGAAAAAAGAGGAGCACTGAAAAGGGAAGTGGACAAACCAATGTCTTCAGGCTGTGGGGGGAAAAAGGAAAAGTTATGCTACGGAAGGATGGAAGACAGGCCACGGCTGGGAAACTGAGCTAAGGAATGAAGGCTTCAAGAAGGAGGAGGCTGAGGCCTTATAGCTCCTTTCCCCCACAGTCCCGGCCTCCCCAGCCCCATTTTCTCAACTCACAAATCCTCCTGTCCTCACGTCCAAACTCTACCTTCCTGAGATCTCAGAGTCTGATTCCCATTTTGTGGCCAGTGGGTGGATTGAGTAGTCCTTGCTTCCATTCCAAGGGGAGAGAGATGGGTTCCTGGCATCCAAAGTCTGAACTTTCAATGCAGTTTCCCATAGAAACGTTGCTCTTGGTCACATATTAGAATGTTGTAAATGGTGACTAGGTTCTGTATTATTATTATTATTATTATCACAACATACTTCAAGCACATTATGAATTAGATAGGTTTTTGTGGAGAGGCCTAGGAACCTAAACACTATTTATTAGTATTGCCTGACATAAAAACACAACCCACTTATAAGATGGGAGTTACCTGTATTGATTCAGATAGAAAAGTAAGTGTTGGTGCCATTCAAACTGTGATTGAAGAAAAACTTCTGGACTGCAAAAAGATCTCTTAAGTAAAGGCAAAGTCCAGCCTTTAAACAGAAAGAACTAAACATTGCTTAGAACATTTTTGGCTTATACCTCGATTCATCTCCAGTATTCATTAATCACTTCCTTGGGTGCAATGCATATACAGTTCTCCAATTTCAAGTCAATATTCTGAACTCAACTTTTACAAATGCTTTATGAGACTTACACTTTCTCTTTCCAATATCCATATGAGACGTGATGGCTTCACACAACAGCACTATCCCCAGAGTAACAGCACCATCTATGCAACGTGGTTTAAGGAGAAATTCAAAGACATCCAGGTACATAACATTGGCTTTGTTTCTTTACAGAAAACAGAGTATGGTAAATGAGAAGGATTCTGCCTATCTAAAGTAAAAACGAGTACTCAATCATAATTTAAAGAAAATTAAGTTTGTTAGAGACATCCAATAAGCAAACAAGGGCCTATATTTTAAATGAAACTTTTCAGTACCTAAGATTGATTAACCAAAAAAAAAAGAAAACCCCAAACTATTCTTTCCTCTTTACTTAGGCCTTCAAACAACCCTCCTACAACCCTTACATAAAAGTATTCTTATCTTGCACATACCCTCCCCCAAAGTACATACAGACAGTAAGTGTGCCTCAAACAGCTGGACAGCAGAGACTTGAAGATTAAAAGAAGACTTTTCCCTACTCTCCATTTTGCTTAGGAGGTCCAGGATCAAAAGTAAAATGACCCATCAGAAGACCTCAATTGTTATTTGAACCAAGACCAGGCCAGACTCAGGCAAAAAAGAGAAATCCACCTATGATAGGAATTTTAAAATAACAACAAAAGAACCCATCTAAATATCAATTGAGTGCAAATGGATTGTGGGGGAAGGCCAAATGCAGCTACCAATGGAGGTCATCTTTATAGATCCAGTTACTTGGTACTAACTACATGAGTAGGAAAGCAAAAGCATAGTCTTCCTTTCAGCAACAAATGAAAGAAGTCTAAGAGTGTATTCTACCATCCCTCATTGGTATGGTTTTGCTTAATTCTTTGGGGGAATATGTCTGTATTTTTTGGTTGAAAGCCTGTCAATTACTTTTTCTTTTTTACTCTATTTTTCTTGGGTTTTCTTTTGTAACATGGCTAATATGGCAATAAGTTTTGAGTGACTTTACATATATAATCAATATCACATTGCTTGTCTTCTGAAGGGAGGGGTAAGGGAAGAGAGGGAGAGAATTTGGAACTCAATTTGTAAAAAATAAATGTTAAATTTTTTTTACATGTGATTGGGAAATATTTAACAAAACAAAAATAAAAGGCTATCAGTTTTTTTAAATCTTGTCATATTCTTCCATTTTATCAAGCCTGTTGCTCCTTCTACTGACACAGGTTATAGCCCCTCTGCACTTTGGGAGATGCCTCCTTTCAAGTTGCTGTGGTGTTAAAAAAAAAAAAAATCCCCTGATGGCCAAAGCCTGGTGACAAGCTTCTCTGAGCTCAGTAGGCTGGCCCTCAGATGACAAAGAGCCTGTTTCTGGGTATTCTTGAAAGGTTTTCTAATTTGGCAGACATGTAAGAGCTTCCCCACCCCTAGCATGAACTGTATCTGATCACCTCCATGGCTCAGTGAGGCATCAATGGTGGCACAGTGGGGTGCAAACCTATATATTATGAAAAACTTTAGGATAAGATGCATATGCTGGATGCTCAGCTTTAGTAGGGAATGCAACATCCATGATGATCCACCCTACATTTAACTTAAAAGCCACTATTTTTCCAAGTTAGGAGTGGGTAGAAGGTATACATTACATAGCTCAATGGAACCTGCTCAGGTGGCCTAGTACCAGGGGAATTTCTCCTGCTCTCTTCATGTCCACTCCCTGTAATATCATCTAGCCACACTAAAAATACCCTACTCTGTCAAGCAACGCATCCCAGCTATTTACTGCTGCGAAACAACAACAGCAGACAGCTCCGGATGGTGGCCAGAAGGGTGGGGTTCTATGTCTTAAACACAAGAATGCAGAGAGATAGATTGCCCTGAAAGAAAAGTTTAAACAGCAAATGGAGGAGAGGATCCAGATGCCGTCACTACCTCAAGCCTACAGCTAAGGTGATCAGTCTTTCCCTGGAGTTGGTTTAAAAAAAAAAAACCTCCCCCAAAAGGGACAACAACATACACACCGTTCAAAAACTCAAATTAACATTAAGTCAAAGAGCTCAGTCTGATTAAAGCAAAAGCATGAAGCAAGTTTTTGTTGCAAAGCGCATTAATGGAACATCATCACCCTGTAAGGAGGCTATAGCAAAGGGAATGCAAGAAATGTTGGTGAGGGGACAGGGACATCAAAACTAAGTCACCGCCAGTGAATTATTATAAAGAGGATACTAAACAGAAGGACGATGTGTGTTTCGGCTACAAACTGGGCCTGACTGCTTCCATGAATGTAATTCTGGAAAAAACAAAAACAAAAAACAACACACCGAAATTATTTTTCAAAATAAAAATCCATATACCGTTCAATATGTAGCAATCAATTATGGAAATATACATTCAATTATGAAAATAGATATTCAATTGGGAATTATACTAAATTATCTATTATTATTCAATATATTCAATTATATATTACTCAATATCTATACATGTAATTATGGAAAAAAACAGGAAGCAGTGTTTGTTTGCTCTTTAAGAAAAATGAGTAGGTTTTTTTGTTTTTAAGAAAACAAAAAAGAAGAAAATACAGACTTTTACCTAAAGGCTCTATTGAACAAAACCACAAAATATTTAAAGCAAAGACTGCTTTTAGGGCACTATATGCCAAATTAAGAGGGCTTCAAAACTTTATAAATAGAAAAGTAACGTAACCTGGAGATCTGAGTTGATGTCCCGGCTCTCCTAATGTGAGCATCGGTGAGTCTCGCCTTGTTTTGAGCCTTACTCTCCCAATAATTAAAAAATGGAGACGGTAATTGGATTCTCTCAAGACAGAGTTGTTCATTGTGAGAAAAACACTTTGAAAGTTTACAAAGTACTAGAGAAATAGCCATTCTCATTACTGAGAGGCAGGCTGGTATGTCGGATAGAGGCCTAAACTTGGAATGGGGAAGAGCTGAGTTTGAATCTTATCTCAGACACTTACTATGTTACCCTGGGCAAGTCACTTTAACCTTTTGGGGCCTCGGTTTCCTCATGTGCAAACAATGACATCTATAATCCCTTCTAGCTCTAAATCTATGATCCTCTGAGCATTTCTAAACCAAATTTATAGACTGCTTTTGGTTATAAGAGAAGGCTTAGTGGCTTCGCTAGATCCACAAGAGGTTTTCGAGACAGTTAAAAGCAATACTAGGGAGAGGTGATATAGGAATACAATGGATATTACTGTACCATGATGACTGAATTAGAAGAATTTGGAGAATTATGGGGATGGATGATATGAAATGAGGCAGAACAAGAAAGAAGAACCAGGAAAACAACATACACAAAGACTATGATAGTGTAAATGAATATGACAAAAAAAGTCAGCCTATTCCTGATTAGATAGAATGACCACTTTGGGTTGCAAAAGATACATAATGAAACACACTCCCCTCTTTTCCACAGACAGGTAGAGGGCTATAGGAACAAAAAGTTGTTCAGTTCTGCCCCACTCTTCATGAACTTCATGAACTCATTTGGGGTTTTTCTTGGCAGAGATAATGGAGTAGTTTGCCATTTCCTTCTCCAGCTCATTTTATAGATGAGGAACTGCACTTGCTCAGAGTCACACAACTAGTAAGTGTCTGAGGCCAGATTTGAACTCATGAACATGAGTCTTTTATATACTGCAGCACCACCTACCGGCTCAACAAAAGGTAGACTGCATAAGAAAAATAAACATGCAGAGGGGATGCATGTTTTGGATTGGCCCACACCCACTTACGTGCCAGGAACCAGGTAAGACAAAAAAAAATGTGGAACAGTCCTTTGCTTCAAATAGTATACATTTCGAGTGGGAGACAACATGAACACATGTGTATATAAGCATATAGAAACTAAATCTAAGGTCATGGGGGAGGGGGAGAACCAGGATGACTAGCAACTGAAGGCAATCAGGAGGGGCTTCATGGAGGATGAGGTACCCTAGCGGAGCTTTGAATGAAAAGAGGAATTCTAAGAGGCTTGGGTTAGTAGGGAGAGCAATCCAAGAATGGGGAGAGGGGGACAGCCTGCAAAAGGTACTGGATATAAAATGTCATGAGTAAGGAATATAGCAAGGCCAAATTGGCTGGACTTCAGAGGGTGTGGAGAGTACTGCATAACAGCGTTGGAAAGGGAAGTTGGGGCAAGGTTGGGAGGAACGTTAAATGCCAGAAGAGTTTGTATTTGAGCCTAGAGGCAATGGAAGAGCAGGAAAGAACATGGTCAGCCCTGTGTGTAGGGCCAATTACTTTGGCAGCTGAGTGGAAGAAGGCCTCTAGAGCTAAGAAGCCCAAGTAGAAGGCTAATGCAATAGTTTAGGAGATAGAGATGTGATAAGGACCTGAAGTAGGATAGAGGTGGCCATAGAGGCCAGATGCTAGAGATATCATGGGGCAGAAACAACAAAATGTGGTGA
Source organism: Phalanger gymnotis (assembly GCA_028646595.1). Lineage (NCBI taxonomy): Eukaryota > Metazoa > Chordata > Mammalia > Diprotodontia > Phalangeridae > Phalanger > Phalanger gymnotis. Next base: position 18,416,304 of record CM053628.1, on the reverse strand, counting down.
TTAACAGAACATGTGGGATGAGGCAGGGTGACAAGTCAGGGATGACTGAGGCTGTGAACCTGCCAGACAGGAAGAATGGCAGTGCCCTTATTCAAAATAGGGAAGTCTAGAATAACTTTATAACAACAAGGAAAGTGCTAGAAAGATTCAATGGGGACATTAAGAACCACTTTCTGCCATCAGGAAGTTTAGTGACCAAATATATTTCATTAAGAAGATGGCAAAAATTCTACAACTTTGTGGTCACAAATAAGAAAGTCTTAACTGTAAAGGGGGGAAACCCCACCAATAGTTAGACTATTGCATCCTAATTATGCCCAGTGATTTTTTGCTACATCTTAGAATTATTTCATAGAATTGGAAAAAATCATATTAACTAAACGAGAATTTTCCATGGTTTCAAATTTTTAGGAAAATTCAAGGTCTTTTTTAAGTAAATATTATTCACCATGAAAACATGCAGAACATATTCCAAGTACTGAAAGAAAAATACATTTTCTTTTGTTTCTTTGCATGTTGCTACTTTAGCTATGGATACAAAACAATCTGGGCAGTAACTTGGTCCACTTTTTTAAAGTCAGAAAACTGCCAAATACTTACTACCCACGCTGTTTCCCACTACAACAGGGAATGCAACAAGTCAAAACAACATTCCTCCAAATGGAGAATCCAGGCACCTGAAGAATTAAGGGGATTATGGGGAAAGAAACGGACCATGGGTTACAAACAAGAGACTAGAGCTATAGGTGGCAAGTCAGATGGCAGGCAACCTATATTATTTTTCAAATACAGCTGGCCTATTCTGCCTCTTTCCTTATGAAAGATTGAATGGGTATGAAGCAGTGGGATTCTTTATGGGGGAGGCAGAGGATAACATCCTGCACAAAGTAAGAGCAAGACGGTTGCAGAAATACTGAAGGGGCCAAAGGATCAAAGAGCCACCAAGCTAGGGAACTGTCATGTGACAGATATCATGGCATCCAGTAAGTCTAAATCTTGGTTTTATGACACCCATGTTTTCTCTGAATCATCTCAAAGGGTATGGATAAATTCTCAAAATAAAATTCTAATTCACAATCCTAACAACAATGGAGTTTAAAAATTAATTGCCCCAAAGCTTGGTAATTTCTGGTCAAGTCAATGATTCAAACAGGAAAAACAGCTGGAAGAACTGAGGATGTTTAGCTTAGAGAAGAGATCACTTCTAAGGAGGGCAGGGAAGAGATAGATGTCATGGCTCACATTGGTTTTTGGAAGGGCAGACACAGGGAAGAAAGATCTGGCTTGTTCTGCAGGTCCCCAGATGGAAAAATTAGGAGCAACTCAACAAAGTAGCCAAGAAGCCGCTTTAGGCTCTGTGAAAGGAATAACTTCCTAACAAATAGAGCTATTCAAAACTAGAATGGGCTGCCTCTACAGTGAGTGGGTTTCCCTCTCATGGGAGGTCTTCATCCAAAAGATGTCAGATCAGGGGTGGGGAACCTGTGGCCTCGAGGCTACATGTGGCCCTCTAGATCCTCAAGTGTAGCCCTTTAACTGAATCCAAACTTCACAGAACAGATCCCCTTAATAAAATAGTACCCCTGTGCAAGATGATCACTTCTTGCGCTTACCTTTATTGTTACAGGTCAAAGGTCAGACTAATTGGTTTGAAGTTCCTTCTAACATACATCCTCAGATTTTATTTGTAAATATGTATTAAGAGCCTAGTAGGCACACAGCACTACGTTGAGAGCTGGGTGTAATATTTAAAGTTTAGATAAGACTTCAGTGAACTTAGTCTACCAGGGGGAAGAAAAGACACAGTTCTCATGTAATATTTTATATAAAGATTAAGTGTTACATGAGGAAGGACAGGAGAAACATATCACAGGATGGATGGCATTTGAGTTGGGTATTAAATAAAGAACTGAAAACTCACAAAGGCAAAAAGGATTTTGCAGACATAGAAAATAGCATGAGCAAAGGTAAGGAGGAAGAAAAAAGATGGCAGACTGGGAGGTAGAGAGAGTAGATCAAATTGGCTGCAGGGTAAAGTGAGATGGAAAGGTAGGGTGGCACCAAATTATCAATGGTCTGTATATGCCAGGCAAAGGTTTTTCATATATGTAAACAATAATTTTTAACCATATTTGTTTTACAAGGCAACATGGGGAACCACTGACAAATTTGAGGGAGAAGAATGATGTGACCCAAAGATAATTCTGGCAGTAGCATGATTGTCAGGGACTGAGCAAAAGGCAGGAAGGCCTATTATGGGACTATTGCAATAGTCTAGGAGTTATGGAGGAGATAGATATCCTGGCACTGTTATCTGGCCAAAGAATGTAACCTAAAGGACCCTGGGCCTTGTCATCACCCCCACATCTTTAGCACTTTCAGGGCTTTCCATCTTCCCAGCAGTCGAGCTTTCTTTTGTATATTGTCACCCCTCGTGGGTGTGTGAGATCTATAAGACTATATCTCTCTTTCTGTTAATATTCCCATTTCTCAGCACAGGATTTAGCACACAGTAAGCGCTGGATGAATGCTTTTTCATTCATCAACAGGGGTAGTAATGATGAAGAAAAGCATGTATTTCAAACACGGAGTTCACCCAAATAAATGCAAATGGTCAGACAATAGCTGAAGAACTCATTTTCAACAGGTGCTCAGATCTTTTCCCTTCCAATTAACAAGCCTTTATTTTTTTCTTCTACCAACTCCAAATGAAAAAAGAGAAATCTTTGTAACAAATAAACATACTGAAGGAAAACAAACTGCCATGTTGAAGATGTCCAAAAAGGTATGTCTTATTCTGCACGCTGAGTCCATCGAGGTACTTAATTATTAACTGAGTTTTTCATATGAAATTAATTAGTCCAATAACCTACCTGTGCATCTGGCACTATATAGTAGTGCCATTTAGATATGAATGAAAATAAAGATTATTGAATAACCATTACCAGAATTCCCATCCTTGTGGGTGGTGTTTTACAGGATCACAAAGTATTTTCACGCAGAGTATCTCATTTCTTCCTAGTTCGGAGCTGGAATGGAACTCGGGAGATCTGACCCAGTCCCCTGATTTTGCAAATGAGGAAACTAAGAGATTAGCTAAACAGTTCTCACCCAACGGGTGGCAGGATCCATGATTAGAACCCAGGTCCTGTTACTTCATACCCAATGCTTTTTTGCTTCTACCCCTAGAATGAACAGTGATGGGTATTTAACCAGTAAAAAACTGAGGAAATGGAGGCACTCTGAGAGGGTAAGAGGCTTGCTGAAGGTCATGTAACATCAGACTGGGTTTTCTCACTACAAATTCCACCATGGACAGCGTTAACTCAGTGTTCATTCCACATAGATCACAATTAAATTCATCCAGGGTGAAAGAACTGTTTCACTTAAGATAGAATAACCTAGCAATTTGGATTCTACTATGCTATTGGATTGAATCATTTCAGACTTCATTTAAATCCTTTCCAAGCAAACAGTTTATAGTAGTTCTTTAACTTGTATGACTCAACAAATAATGAAATAGGTTGTATTCTCCAAAAGGCCCCAGGACTTGGATGCCTTATTCTACCTGAAAATGAGGTTTCATTCTTCAGCAACTGACGACAATATGTTTCTGAGCCATTTACAGCACTTCAAACTCGTATGTAAGAGCTCAATGTTTTCTATTTTCAAGGTATGAACGTGTGACAGAATTGAACTTGGGACCAAGAAGGAAACTGGGCCTACTTCATATACCAGAGAGATTACTATTAATCTAAGCCTGCAATTTAAAGGAATCCTGGCTGTTCCTTACCACCTGTCCTGTATGGGGATTCTTATGAGCATATGGTGGTCCTCTTATGTGGTTCCACATCTGTCCAGACGTCATTGCAAGTACAAAACACTTAAAAAAAAAAGATACAAAATGATTTTTTAAAAAAAACCACCCTTAAAATAGTGAAGCAAAATGGTGAAGCCTATCTACTCAGCATATCTGGAAAACGTATGATGGATGAGCCTCCCTATGTCCTTTTTTATACAAGGCACTATACGGTAGCGTGGTAACCTCATGCATCCTATTTGATATAAGAAAAGATTTCTTTTCCTCAAATACTGAATCTCATTCTAAATGCTTTGATTTTATCTTGATAGTCATAAGGATAATAAGGATAAAATTATACTTACAAAAAAAAGTCAACACTTTATTGAGTCAACAAACATTGATTAAGCACCTATTATGTGCCAGGCACTTTGCCAAATACTAATCATGATTAAGCTGTTTGTGAAAGGCTTCAAGTTAACCAGTCAAAAAGTTTTTTCTAAACAGAAATAATTTTGGAGTATTACCTCTTGTCAGAGATGAAAGAATAACAAAGCAACAAATCAGTGTATCAAACCCAGGCTAGAAAAAAATCATAGTGCCCTTTCCTCACAAAAGAAACAAAATTCTTTTGAAATACAGAGTGTTTCAAAAGTCCTGCACTAAGACTTTGGGAATACATTGTATAAACTTGGCTGAAGAGATAGCATTTTGAATTTTATTCCAAGAAAAAACTCACCAAGGCTGCGAAAGCCCATCCAGTTTTGTTGAAAAGAAAATCGAGATTACTTCTTCGAAGATACACAAGGCCACCAATGACAGCCAAAAGCAATCCTAACATAAGAGGCCCAGCATAATTTGCAGGTCTAATTATTCGAATCTAAGAAGAGAGAAGAAAATAAGTTTAAAGTGTATATTCAATGACTTACTATGGCAAAATAATATGAAAAGAAGGCATACATAAGATTAGCAATGATAACCCCCTAGAGAGCATGACAGTCTCACTTCATGGGAATATTATAGAATAAAATGGCATGTCACACACTTTATTGCAATTCAGGCTATTTAATCAAGGAGGTGACTGTCTCTAGATACCACAAAGTTTTTTAATTTGAAGACTTCCCAAGGTCACCTCACTAATCAAATGACAAATGAAATTCACAACGGGGAAACCTAGCACAAGAAGTCCTTTCACTTAGCTCTCTGATTCAGGAAATTGTACCATCATTTTATAGCTTTGGGGGAGGGGGAAATGGTTAAAGGGAGTGACTCTGAGCAAGACAAGGAGGGAAGAAATGCTAACCTTCATTATCTTGACTGTCTAGTGAGCTTTCTGAGGACAGATTTTTTTTTCTTCAAACTGAGCAAACTTACATTGACATCAGTTCGATCAGCTATCCACCGGGCAATCTGTTCAGCCGAAAAACCCCGCACCTGCAACTCATATGTATCACTCTGTTTTGGCTTTCCTTTGGCAGGGAAGTTCATGAAAGTTGGAGCCGAATTCATGTTTAGCTGATTTAAAAATAAATCAAACAAAAAGCCCAAATGAAAACTTCATGAAAAGGAGGAAATAACACCAGGAAAACAATTCACTAGTAACTGCAAGGGGAAAAAAAAAGCTTAAAGGTTTTGACATTATAATACCATTCTCCCAGATGTTACCCACTCTGATTCAGTATCTTAAGAAAATCTTACCATCTGAAATACATCAGACCCATCATCGAAATCTACCATAGCAAAAAATATCTTGTTGGTAAACGCATTGGAGTATCTCCAGGAGTTGGCCAAAATATGGAACTCTTCATCAGCTTGCCTAGATACAAACATATGTGAAAACAAATAAAAAAGAATGACGGAATTTACCAACAGTTAAAAAAACAAATACCACACATATATATAAACAAGAGCAGAGGACTTTTGAACGCCCCTAACATCTACCATAGTGAAAGGGAAGAAAATATGTGTCTAAATGACACAAAGGGATAGCTAGGAGGTGAAGTGGATTGACTGCTGGGCCTGGAGTCAGGAAGACCTATCTTTCTGAGTTCAAATCTGGCCTCTAGCACTTAGTAGCTGTGTGTTCCCGAACAAGTCATTTAATTCTGTTTGCCTCAGTTTCCTTGTCTATAAAAGGAGCTGGAGATGGAAATGGCAAACCAGTATCTCTGCCAAGAAAATCCCAAAGGGGGTCACAAAGAGTCAGATATGACTGAAAGGAGTCAACAACAACCACAAAAATGACACAAATTGGATCCTGAGCAAGGTACTCTGCCTCTTTCCTGAGGAATCCTGCAAATCAGAGGGACAGCATGAAAAAGCAACTGAAGAAGCACTATTCATTGCTACACTGATTAAATGAATCCATGCCAAAGAGGCAAGCTGCCTAGTTGGGTTTATATTCATCTTTAGTATTCATGTACTTATTTTTTTGAGAATTTAAAAATCAATACTAAAAGTTATTTCACCTGCAAGTTAAACAGTACTGTGATACTGACTAAATCAGAACTTTGGACAACTCTAAGGCTACAGTGAAAACGGGAAGTTTGCACCCTGCCTTACTAGCTGCTACGTGGCCTCAGGCAAGTCACTGAACCTCTCTCAGCTTCAGTCTCCTCATCTTGCAAAATGGGGATACTAATAGTACCTACCTCACAGGGTTAGTGTATGAATTAAGTGAAACACGATCTGTATTGTGCTTTGTAAATCTTAAGAGTGCTATAGAAATAAAAGCTAGGATCATAGTATCTAAAGTTGCAAGGGATTTAGTGATCCGGCCCCCTTATTTTCCATATGATGAAACTGAGACTCAGGGAAATCAAATGACCCGTCCAAGGTGAAACAAGCAGTAAAGAGAAAGTCTACATTGGAATCTATGTCTTCCAAGCCCTAATCCAGTATTTGTTCTGCTCTACTCTGTTGCCTCTCTTCCTACATAAAGAAGCAGGAATCTAATTAGAGGCAAAGTTTAACAAATAATATCTTTTGGTGTGAATGATGAAAAATCTCAAGCCCTCGCTGGTTCCTCGATCGTCATCAATGGAGACTATCTATCTACGTAGCCAGAGCTATCATTGTCTGTCAACCTGATGTTGGGGGATGGAGACAGGAAATGTCAGCATAACTGTGAACATTTTGTGTTTCAATTTAAAAAAAACAATAACATCCCTAAGTGACATCAGACTAGAGCTGAAAGTTCATACCGGCACACCAGACACTGTCGATGCGGTTCGAGAGCTGTGAACATAACAATCACTGAGTAGTTTTTTGGTGATCCCTTGACAAAACGGCGGAACTTATCTCCATTCATTCTTATCACTGCTCTCTTGCTGGTCCAGTCCATCAGCTGACTGACCTTTTCTGACAACACCATCTACAAAAGAGAAAGAAAGAATTTTTCACAATACTCAAATTGTTGGTGCTTTAAATTCTGAAACAAATGATGACTAGGGGTAAAAAGGAAAGTGGAGTCTGGTACATGATGAGGTAGCTATCCAGAATAAAAAAAAAAATCCACTTCTCAACTGCCATTTTGGTTTGGTGAGAAATTATATTTCAATGCTAATTATATTCACCTCTCTGAGTTTTGGTGTACTCGTCTGAAAGGGGGGGCAGAGTAAAAGGGTGGGAAGGGAGATGTACAGAAGACTTTAAGGGGCAAAAGCTCTGCTCCTCTTCTTTGAGGAATTGGCTGATGGAAGGCTAGGAAGCACATAACATATGCAAGTTTAAATATTTTTAATGGACTATCACTGCAAATATGGAAATAGGGAAAATCTCACTCGAGTTGTGAAACTTAAGGTATGTCTGTCAGTCAATAAGCATTTATTAAGTGCTGACTATGTGCCAGGCACTGAGCTAAGCATTGGGCGATACAAAAAGAGGCAAAAGAGAGTTCCCGACTTCAAAGAGCTCACAATCTGATAGGGAAGACAACAAGCAAACAATATGTTCTCCCAGATGTTAAATAGGAAATAATTAAAAGAGAGAAGGCATTAGAATTAAGAGGGGTTGGGAAAGGCTTCCTGAAAAACACTAGATTTTAGTTGGGACTTAAAGGAAGCCAGTAAGTGGAGAAGAAGAGGGAAAGAATTCCAGGCATGGGGGACAGCCAGGGAAAATGCCCAGAGCCTAGAGATGGAATGATTAAAGTGTCACCCTACAATATGAAGGAGCTGCAAATTCCTGACTTCACAGACAGTCTAATAATTATGTCATTGAAAGGGACACATTGGTGGATGGAAAGAGTGCTAAATTGGAGGTGGAGGTCCTGGGTTCATATCTCTATTCAGTCATCTAACTTCCTTTTCATGTGACCTTGGGCAAGTTACTTGAACCTGTCTGGGCCTTCTATAAAATGAGGGTAGTAAAACACATCGATAACATGGCTTCAGGGGTCCTTTCCAGCCCTAGGTCCACGACTGCTTCTACGAAGAGCTGTCCTGCATAAATACATTTTAGCAGTAACACGTATCATTATTGGCCTGTAATGTCCGCAATAGCAGAAGCCCTGAATTGGCTGTATATAAGTTACAGTACAGTGAGGAGACAGTTGTATATTTCAGTTAAGTCAAAGCACTGGAGACAACGAACCAAGAACCAGGAGGGTTTTCGAGCCAAGCAACAAATGTTTGGAGGAGAAACGTTATAAAGCTGGGGGGGGGGGGGGTTCCTCAATGAATGTGGCAGGAAGGTGGGCAGGCCGGCTGGTTGAGTCCTCCCTGCTCCCTCTCTGAGCCTGCGAAATGAGGCCCTTGAACCAAAGGATCTCGAAGGCCTCTTTCTAGATGGCCATTCTATCTGTGCTCTCTCTTGGGTGTGGTGTTACCCCCAGTGCAAGACAACCAAGGCCAGGACGGGCTGCTCCGGGACTAGGGGTTTGGGACGAGCCGTAGCCGCCCGGCCCACGGCCAATGTTGGCAGGCTTATTGATTCTAGACACCTAGAAGATCGTCTATCCCAAAGTCTAGGGACCTGAAAAGTAGGCCCTGAGCTTAGTGGAGACCGCCTCCGCCGGGGGAGGCAGTCCAAGGAGGGCGAGCAGACCTCCTGCACTCCCCCAATCAGACCGCCCCCCTCCAACCCTGAGGACACAGCGCCCCCCACGGCCCTGCCCCGTCCCGGCAGACAGCACCAGGGGAGGGGCCCGAGGCCGCACCCTCAGGCCTCCCAAGCCCCGTTCCGGCGTCACACCCCCCGGCAGAGAGCAGTAGCCCCCCCCCTCACCGCAGCAGGTTGCGGAGCCGCCCCCGCAGGGGCAAGGGAGCCAACCAACGGCCGCTGCTCACCTCCTTTCTGCGGAAGGCAGAGGCAGAGGGGAAGCGGCAAGCCACGAAGAGCAGCGCCAGCGCCAGCGCCGCCACCGCCGGCACGCACCAGACCCGCCAACCGACAGCCATGGCCGCTCCGCTCCCAGCGCCAGTCAGCCTGAGCTAAACTTTCCTCTGCCGGGGATGGCAGGGGCGGGAGAAGGAAACGGCCCACCCGGGCGCGTTCGTTCATTGGTGGAGATCACAAAAGACGCCCCGCCCTCTCCCTTCTCGTTTAAACCCGCAACCCCGACTTCTGCACAAAAGGGTTTTTATTTCTGATTGGTCGGTTTCCGGTGGTCTGCAGTCTTGAACAAAATGATCTGGAGTTGTCTCATTGGTCCTTCTGATACAGTCCCCGAGAGATGCTGCCCGGAGATACGCAAATGTAGATAAATGTATCGACTCGGCTGCATACGTGAACTGCCTGGAAACATGTAACGTGTGCCCTCCCCCTGTAAATCACTCTGATCTCTTTTGTGTTCCGTGGTTTACATGATTTTTGTTTCTTTCCCTCGCGAGAATGTAAATTTCTCAAGGACAGGAAGTATCCTTTCCTTCTGGTCTTCACGTTCCCAGAACCCTCCACGGGGCCTGGCCCTTAGTAAGGACTTGTTGAATTAAACTGCACATGCGTGAGAAATCGAAATGCAGCCTGAGATCATTTTGATCCGCAAAGACGATATTCTGTTCATAAAATCATAGGACTTTCCACCACTCCCCCTTTCCAGGAATTAAAAACTGCCCATATTCTACCACTTTTAAATAACAGCACGATGTAGATTTTTTTTTTTGGTCCCAAGAGTTTTTCGAACAAAGATTCCAAAAAGAGACAAAGAAAAAAGGCATGAAAGTAAATAATCGTAATTCTTTTTGAAAAAATTGTAATAGACACCACTAGCTTAATAAAACCCAGAATCTATCAAGTGTTTTACTACTCAATAGGCTTAGTGGCTACAGGCAGCAAGGGGTGGGGGGGTTGACATGGGGTTGATGACTGTAGGCAAGGTGAAATGGGGCGGAGTGGATAGAGAGAGAAGAAAAAGCAAAAGTTTTTTATTTTTATTCATTTTGCTTATTTGCCAGTCAATTTCTAGGCTGTCTATGGCAGCACTTTGCAGGCCTTAAATTATGAAGGTTGCATAATAAAATCTTTTGGGTTTTTTTTCCCACTTTCCTTTCCATTTTAAAAATGGTTGCTAGAAGATGAATTTGAGGCTCAAGATCTTCCTTCTCACCCCAGCAGCCCCACAAGATTGTGTTTAGTGTTCAATCAACAGTTAATTCAGCTGGCCCTAAAGTAAGAAAACCATGCCAGTTAATTTTCACTATCTAAATTAAGATTATGGCTTGTTGAGGGAGGTTAGAGATTTCCCTTTCTCTAGTACCTGCAATGTATCCTAGTAAGTTATATCTAGTGATTTTATGAGGAATATGACAATATCTTCTTCAGATCCCACCTCTCAAGTTACAAGAATTTAGATATAATGTTAGTATTGTCCATTTTTTAGTTCTTTACCCTCAGAGCCACATAAAAAAAACCATAATATTATTGTAATGAGCAGGATAGGGTCAGAAAGACAAAAGGAAGAAAGAAAATAGTCCAGAATTACTAAAGAGTGTGTGTGTGCGGGGGGAACCAACCTAGCGTGTCAGAAGTGAGATTCGACCCCACGCCTCTATGCAGAGGCCAGAACACCCCATTTTGGGAAAGGACAGACGTCACCTAGATTCTGACTGCACTGCGGCAAAAACTATGTAATTACATCATGGAAAAGGGAGGAGGGCTGTACGTAAATTTTCTGATCAGACTCAGGGTCGAAATCACGTTTCTTGCCCAGGAATACAATTTTTAATAGTCCCTAACGACACCCTGCCCCTGCCTCCGCCCCCATTATGTCTGGAATTCCAGGGCTTTTCATTGGTAAACCCGGGATCAATGTTCTGTTGTTGCTGCTGTTCGTTCGTTTCCTAAACTACATTTCCCAGCTACCATTTCTCACTTCCTCTGCAGTAAAAAGTTCTGCAGTTCCGACGAGAAATCACAGAGATCGCGAGAGTTACGGTTCCCCTTTAGTGAGCGCCGCAGGCGGCCATTTTGTTTCTTTTGACTTCTCGCAAGGACGAAGCACCGCGCTTGGCGCGCTGTCGACAACCTGAGTCCCCTGTGGTTTCTTCTGGCTCTTTTGGCGATGTTCCCTCTGTTTAGGAGGGCCTTGAGCCGCTTTTCGGGTAAGCAAGTTTCCTTTTTCTTGTAGACAGATTATCCCTTGAAAATCCAAGCCGAACCTTCAGATAACCTTGAATCCCTTTGTTCTCCCTCATCGAGGCCTCTTAATTCTTTAGAATGCACCCATCGCCTCGGTTTGCGACCAGTGTTGTCTAACAGGCTTGCGGGGGAAGAGGTCCTCTTAAGTCCTTAGCGTTTCTGGGCGTCTGGTCGCCAGGGACCCAGCTATGTTTCCCGCCACCTGGAAGCTTTCACTCGGTGCTCGTGCTGGGTGAGGAAACCTAGCTAGCTCTCTGTTGTCTTAGTGACCTTGGTAAAAGACCTCGAAGGGTCCACGGGGTGCTGCACGCCCTCTCCTAAAATTAATCCCGGGATAGACACTTGCTCCCCCAAAGCGCTCTGTGCCATCGCCAGGGTCGCGGTGACTCTGAGGGGAAGGACACTCACACCTTTACCGACCTCTTGGTTTCTGTATTTGCCCGGGGCTTTATCGCTACGCTCAAGGCCACTTTCCCTTCTCCCCTGGGGCACAAGAAATTAATTGTGCTTGGGGGGGGTGGGGGGGTGCGGCGGCATTTATTTCTCTGTCTGTTGAAGATTGGCCCCTCCAAAAACAGTCCCCTCCTCCCAGCCCCC
>CM053628.1:18350536-18404230 GCA_028646595.1 Phalanger gymnotis | reverse complement strand
TTGCCCTGCACCGTGTGACCTTGAGCATCTCGTTTCAATGTTATTTGCTCTAACCCTTTTTTCTCTGCTGCAGGGGGCGGGGCTGGGGGCTGAGGGTGGGATCCAGGGAGTGTACTTGTATTATTGTCTTCAGAACCCCAAGGCACCTTCTAAGATTGCTACTAAAGATCTGGCTCAGCCCACCTTTGTCACAGTGAAACCCCGAATTCCTACTCCTGCAATGCGCTAGGCAGAAGTCACATGACCTATGCGGCAAACCCACCCCACCGCACTTGCCTGAAAAGAAATTGCCTTTTGAGGTGGCTAAGAAAATAACGTAGCTCAATTAGGGAGGTTTCGTCTCTATCAGGAAAGAGTCTCTATGATATTGTGTAGTTTGTGTAGCCAATTTTTTTCAGCCTTTGTAGGAAGACTTTGAATGAACCAATGAGTGAATGAATGAAACTTTTAAGCTAATGTGTCAGCCACTGTGCTAAGCGCTGGGGATGCAAGAAAGCAAGACACTCTTTTTTTTTTCCTGGAGCTTACTTTCCAATTCTGATAAGACTAAACACATAAAAGAGCTAGAGTTGGGAGAGAGGTAATTGGGGACTTGGCAAAATAAGGTGAAAGCTTACTGGGGCTTGGGCGGGGAGGGCAGAGATTAAAAGGATGAGGTCCAACAGATGCCTCCCCCGTTCTCTTTTTAGTCAATTTTTATGCGCTTTGCAGGGTGGCTCATAGTATGACATATAAATGGTTATTCTTTCAGTTGTTCAAGGAAATAAAATATTAATGTCTAATCATCTTTTAAATAAAATTCTCTTCCTGTTTACTTGCTAGGAGGAAGGGAAGGAGATGGGTCTCCTGGGGTCATGTGGACAACCTGGACTAATTATATCATCCCGGTGCTATTTCATCATTAGCATGTGGAGATCTTGGACTGGCTCTCATAAGAGACCGCTTTCCTTTACTTGTTTAAGAATAATAGCATGTTTGTTAGAAGTGGAAGAGGCCCTGGAGATGATCTAGTCCAGTGGTGTCAAACTCAATTAGAAATGGATCCCTGCAGGCCGATAACATTCTCAACAATGTATTGAATTTTTATTTATTTTGTGAAATATTTCCCACTTAACATTTGAATCTGGTTCGGCCATACTCGGGAGTTTTATTGGCCGAGAGTTTGACACCTGATTTGGTCCAACCCCCTCATTTTACAGATGGGGAAACAGAGGCCCAGAGAGGGGAGGTCCCCAAGGACCTCACACAGCACAACTCCCAGGCCAGTGCCTCGCTGCCACTAACCTCAAGAGGTTAGTACAGTAAATGTAATTTTAAGTTTTATGTCACCCATAGAGCATGTTTTGAAACCTAGCTGAATTCAAGAAATAGGGAACTGGGCGGAGATTATTTGGGAAAGGGCCTAAAGAAATTTATGCATGCTATTATGTGGTTATAGCACAGCTCCATTACATCTTATTGGGAGGGGGTGCAATAGGAGAGGCATTGGGAGGAGGCGTGACAAACAACCAGACTTCAAGATTTTGCAGCTTTTCTTTTTTTCCACCAGGTTTATACAGGATCATGCATTTAGAAATCATCTCTTCTAATCCCCTCATTTTACATGAGGCCTAGAGGGGTTAAGTGACTTGCCCAAGGTCAAAGGCAGGAATTTGAGCCTAAGTCTCCTGGTTCCTAGTGCTGCTTTTTGTATTGCTTAGATTATGTGACAAAGGATCAATCAATAAAACATCAGATGACATTGGTGAATGGCATACTCCAAATATGGGGAAATGGATTCTGTTAAAAGCAATGGTGGGGAAACAAGTTATGCTTTTTATTTATTGTGTTCCAGTGATATAATTGAGTTTGAATTTATTTGCCCTTGTACCTCATAATTTGGGAGCATAGCTCTCATTGTAGCATATTAACATATTTTGCAGATGATACATCATAGTAGATAGAAAGGACTGGCCTTGGAATTGGGGAGACCTCAGTGCCTTGGAGTTGAGGATCAATCAATTAATTCAGTTACTCGTAGCTAAAATCCTAATCAGTATGACACTTCAGATAAGAAATCTATCATGATTTCTTGGGCAGTGTTTGAGAACCTTCTTAGTTCACGCTGCATAAGATGTTCTAAAAAGTGGAGTTGCAGTAACAAACATTTTATGAATGCCTGTGAAGCGGCAGAAAATTGAAATTTTTCCTTCATGATTTGGAGGCATTGCCATTACTCATTTATTTAAAGAGTACAGTGAAAAGAGCTAGCTCTGGAGTCTAGGAACTGGGTTCATATTTTTCTTCTGAGCTTACTACCCGTGTGACATTTGGCAAATCACTTAATCTGGTCCTCATTTTCTCCTCTTTAAAATGGAGATATTGAACTAAATGACTTGAAGTCCCTTCTAGGTTCTAGATCTATGATCCTATAGTCTTGAGTTTGAGGGAAAAGTGTCTTTTATTTTGGGTCTGGGTGAATTTCTCCATACTATGGTCATTCTGTGATTCTGTTTGTCGTCCTGCTTTGTTTTATGCTTTTTATATTTTCACTTTAAGCAAACATAAGGTGTTCAGTACCATAAAGTCATATATCTACTTATCCTTTGCGATTATTACGAATAACAATCAAATCTGCGCTGGTTTCCTGGCAACTGATATACTTTGTTTTATTTTTAGTTCGCAGCTTTCAGCAAACTGTTGAAAGGCAGAATCACCAGGACAGGCTGCCTAATTTTCATGATAAGTATGGCACCCCAATATTGCTCAGTGGAGCCACTTTCTGTCTTGCTATTTGGGCATATGTAAGTACCATTGCATCCCCCTCTTAGTACAGAATTATTGCTAAGGGAAATGTGGGATGAAAGATAACTTGCTATTAGATGAAAATATTTACCTCTTATATTTAACAGAGACTGTAAGTAACCAAGAGTTAATTATTTGTGGTTCTAACCAGTGAAAAAACTGACAGAGAAGTTCCTGGGTATGGGGTAGTATTGACTAGTTGTGATGTGGCTGTGGGAACTAAAATTTTGAGAGGAAAAGTGTCCAGTACAGAAATTTAAGATCTGTGAAAGTGAGCACTTTCCATGGATGTATACTTTAGGTTGATGAGAGGAGCCTGGCTTTTCCTTTCCTTTACAAGGGAATTGTAAAGGAAATTGGCTGGGGAGGCATGTCTAAAGTTTGCAAATGTATAACTGAGAATCTTTTAATTTTATAGGCTGCTACACAAATTGGAATTGAGTGGAACCTGTCCCCTGTGGGCAGGGTGGTTCCAAAAGATTGGAGGAGCCAGTAAAGGAGAAATTCCTTTTCACCAAAGCTGGCATCATTCTGGATTGTTCCAGAATTAACATGATGTGATGAAGTAAAGATAGTCTGTTATCAACTGTAACGTGGCATTATTAATGTAATAAAATGCATTTGAAATCTTTGTTGTGTAGATTTTGTTCATTTCCCATATAAAAGAGCCTGTGCTCTAATTAGCTTAATGGTCTTGTGAATGTATTAGTATTAATATTAAGGAGCACTGTTGCATTTCTACATTAGCTTTTCCCCCACCCAACAAATGAAAATTTGGATACCACAGAGAAGCTAACTTTGTAGTACTTTTAACTTAATGTAGTTCAAAATTAGCAGTGAGTTCACAAAGCTATATCCCATGTTACCTGAGCTCCCAAGAGTTTGGTAAGGTAGCCACCCAATTGCCATTATCCATTTAGGTACACTTACTGCTTTATCTTCTGTTTAATAAATCAAGGGGCTATGACATGTAAAGGGAAAGATGTCCCTTCTAAGAGTTCCCAGAATCAACGAGAAAGGCCCTCCATCCTGATCAAACATTTCCTGACAAATAGTCATCCAGTCTCTGCTTAAAGACCTCCAGCTGGGAGGAACCCACTGTTTTCCTAAGACAGCCCCTTCCACATCAAAGCTAAATTTGCTTCTTTTATGACTTCCATCCCTAATTCTGCCCTCTGGGGCTAATCAGAATTTTTCTGATCCTTCCTCCTTCAGATAGCTCTTCAAATACACTAAAACATCCTTCGGTCTGTGTATGAAATGATCTGTTCGCTAGCTTGAGTCTAGATTTTATGGCTGTGTTCGTGTAAATGTCACACATTCTCATTTTCAAATGAAAACTTTTGTAACCTTCATGCCAATTAATGAAAATTGCCTTCTATCCCACCCCCGGAAAAGAAAACCCTTGTAACAAATGTGTATAGTCAAGTAGAACAAATTCCTGCAATTACCACGTCCCCAAAATGCCTTGATACACTCTTTCATCAAGGAAGTAGCTAGTATGTTTCCTTATGAGTCCATTGAAATTGTGATTGGTCAGTGCAGGCCTTTCAAAATTGTTCATAGTGTTATTGTATAAGTTATTTTTCTGCATCTGCTCATTTCATTCTGCATTAGCTCACATAAGTCTTCCCATGTGTCTCTGAAAACATCTCCATCATTTCTCATGGTGCAGTAGTATTTTCATGACATTCATGTAGCATAATTTGTTCAGCCATTCCTCAAGTGATGGGTATCCCCTTTCCAGTTCTTTGTCACCACTAAAAAAAAAACACCTTGTTATCAATAATTTTATTCATATGGGTCATTTTCCTTTATCTTCCCTCTTTGAGGGTATAGTCTTAGTAGTGTTGCTGGGCCAAAGGACATGTGCAGTTTAATAACGTTTTCAACATTGTTCCAAATTGCTTTCCACAATGGCTGGGCCAGTTCACAGTTCAACCAATGAATGGTTCGTTACTGTATCCATTTTTCCACAGCCCCTCTAGCATTTGTCTTTTTCCTTTTTTGTCAACTTTTAATAAGGTATAGTTTGCATTTCTCTAGTGTTTTGGAGCATTTTTCATATGTGTATTGATAGCTTGGATTTTTTTGAAAACTGCATTTTCATATCCTTTGACCATTTATCAATTGGGGAATGGCTCCTGGTCTTATTAATCTGAATTAATTCCCTATGTGTCTTATCAGAGAAACTTGCTGCAAAAATTTGCCAGTTATTTGCTTCTCTTCTAATTTTGTCTGCATTGATTGTGCCAAAACTTGAATTTTATGTAATCAAAATTGTCCATTTTATCTTAAATTGGCTTTTGCTAGATAATGCAACACGGGGGGGGGGGGGGAAATACATGTTATGTGCTTTGCCAAGTGTTTAAAAATGTGTGCTTGACGTGCAAAATAAAATTTCATTGAAACCAAAGTAGACTGGTAGTATGTTTTTATAGCAGGGTATTTGGCTGAAGAGTTTGTACACTGACTATAGCAAATTTTCTCTTCAGCTTGGAAAATGTTGCTTAGTATCACTACAGAATTGGTGTGTATCTGGTATCGAAAGGCCCTGCATTTGGAAATTGCAAAGCTAGCTTCAAAACCTGATTATTTAACCTTAGTCAATTTAAACAGTTAACCTGTTTAACCTTAGTCAATTCTCTTGGTCTTGATGGCCAATGGATTTTTTGAGAGACCTTTTGAGATCATCTGGAAGAACACTTGACTTTTCCCTTGAAATATTAATATAAGCTGAAATTGCTATGGAACTAAAATGAGAATAGAAAGATGGTAGCTTAGCCATGGAAGTATAATGTAACTCATTTCAATCTTAGACACTGAAGCTACATGACAAGGAAATGTAGTCTCCAGGAACCAGTAGAGATTTTTTCAGTGTTTTTTTTTTCAATGCATCTTACCCAAACTATAAGAATTAAATCACCTGTCAAATGAAGTACAGAAGCAGCATTCTAGGATGCCACTCTATGCTAGGACAGATCATGAACACAATTTAAAACCCTTTGCTATATTGGATCCAGCCTACCTTTCCATATTTATGATACTTTACTCACCCTCATACAATCTACCTTCCAGCCAAAGTGGCCCAGAGCATAATAACCAGCATTTATATGTTCTCTATTATGTTTTAAGTGCTTTACAAGTTACTTTATCCTCACAACAACCCCTAAGAGTTAGGTCTTAATTTTTCTCCCATTTTAGAGTTGAGGAAACTGAATGATATGTTAAATGATAGTAAGAGTCTATCTAAGGTGGTATTAGAACTCAGGTCTTTCTGGCTGAGGCACATCTAGTTACTGAAGCTTAGAGGGACTGGAAAAGGTTTCCTGTAGAAGGTGGGATTTTTTTACATTTAATTGACATCACATTTCTTGCCTTCTCAATGGGGGGGGGGGGAGAGAGAATTCAGATCTCAAAATTCTAAAAAATTAATAAATTTTTAAAAATATTCTTTAAAAGGTGGGATTTCAGTTGGGATTCGAAGGAAGATCGGGAAACTGAGAGGTAGAGGTGAGAAAGGAGAGCATTTCAGGTATGGGGGACAGCCAGAGAGAATACCCAGAGCCCAATTATGGAGTATCTTGTTCATGGAACAGCACAGAGCCCACTATCACTGGATTGGAGTATACATAGTGGAGGAGTGGGGTTGTAAGGTGTAAGTGGAAGGGAGGATAGATCAGGAAGGGCTTTGAACAGGAAACAGGATTTTGGATTTGAACCTGAAGGTGATAGGAAGCCACTGGAGTTTACTGAGCATGAGAGTAACATGGTTGGACCTGCAAGTCAGTTAGCCACTCAGACCTTTTGTTTCCTCATCTACAAAGTTGAGATCACACTTGTACTACTTGTTTCCCAGGATTGTGAGAGAAGCATTTATCAAACCTTAAAGTACTATAGAAATGTGAAATGTTATACACATAGAAAGGTACGGTGAGAACTTGCAACCTAACAATTAAGGTTGAAAAGTAAGATTCTGCCTGTCAATAGTTTTAAAGATCATGCTATTCTAATGGCAGGAAGCCTTCTTTCATGGACTTGACCATGCTTATGGTCAAGGGTTTTTGTTTTTGTTTTTTCACCCTTCAGATCTTCCAAGAACTGAACTTTTCATACAGAAACAAGTTGTCACCTTGAGACTTTCAGTAATTCTAAGGTTTGAAGAGGCCTGAGATCAGATTTATCTTACCTTTAAGTGTTTTTCTGTCTGAGAACCATCACTGACCCTTGAGAATATATATATGCTACATGAGCAATCGCTTTTTAAAGAGTTGGACTCTCCTGGTGTGTGTGTGTGTGTGTGTGTGTGTGTGTGTGTGTGTGTATGTATATATATATATATCATACAAATAACGTGCTTTTCTCCCATTTAATTTTTATTTTCTATTTAAAATTTTTCTTTCCAGTAAGCATAGAGAGAATTGCTAGATATGCAAATTTGAAGAGTGTAAACCCTTTGGAAAAGACTTCTTAGAAGTGAAGGGATAGGAAATATTTTAAGTGAGGGTAAATGCAGTATTACTGAATTTCCCTAATATGTTCACTCTAAAATGAAATTCCTCCTTTATCTGGGAACTAGTCTGCTATTGTCCTTAATCATCTGATGTGTAATGAGCATGATATGTAATGGGAGTATCTGTAAATTAGGGACGGTACTTGTAATGCTGGTGGCACAAAGTAATTGTGTCTCAAATTTTTGGCAACCTTCAAGCACTATAGAAATGTGAATCATCTATTAATTTTTTGAGAATTTACATCTTGTTCCTATAAAAGAGACTTGACAACACTTTCAGGTTAGAAAACCTTTTAGAATTGCTGAAAAGAGACACAAGATGGCCAGGAAGCAGGCCACTTTGCTTCTTCAGCAAATCATGGGGTGTGCAATGAGGGGATATGACCTAGGTGGTATCTTATTACCAAAGTGGATGCTAGAGCTTCGAAGCTGGGGGGTAAGATACCCAGAAAACTGAAGTGGAAGTACTGGGAGAATATTACTCTCTTCCTCCTAAGATATTTTTCTAGACCATCCTCCTTTGAAAGCTTAGACAAAGAAATATTCTGATGGACAGATTGCTTGCTAATAGGTTCAGTCATTTTCTCAGCAAAGATACTGGAGTGGTTTGCCATTTCCTTCTCCAGCTCATTTTACAAAGGAGGAAACTGAGGCAAACAGGGTGAAGTGATTTGCACAGGGTCACAAAGCTAGAAAGTGTCTAGATTTGACTAGATTTGAACTCAGGAAGATAAGTCTTCCTGAATACAAGCCCAATGCTCTATCTACTGTGCCACCAACTAGAATTTATTAAATGCTTACTATGTGCCAGCCAGTGTGTTCAGCACTGGAGACACAAAGAATGCAAAAACCAGTCCATGACTTAAAGGAGCTCATAGTCAAATTGGGGGGTGGGTTGTCTAATACACAAACAACTATATACAAACAAAATATAGACAAGATAAATCAGAGTCATTTCAGAGGGAAGACATAAGGTTAAGGAGGACTAAGAAAGGCTTCTTTTAGAAGGTGAAACTTGTGCTGACACTTGAAGGAAAACAGGGAAGCTAGAAGACAGAGATGATGTCCCGAAAGAGGCCGAGTCTATTGTCTTCCAAAGGAGGTGAGGGTGCATTCTGAAAAATCTCCAGGATTTAAGCAATGCCTGCTCGGACTCTTTTAAATATTGTGTCCCAGAAAGATTACAAAATGGTTTCATATGTTTCAACCTTGAGATTCCAAAGCTGGATATTTGCTCCAAGAACATCAAAAATATTCACAGCATTTTCTGGACTAGGAAAATAAAGGGAAAAAATGGGTGGCCACCATTTGGAGAGTCTTATATGGGTGTAATAGAATATTAATCCTTTCAAAATGATGAATAGGAGAATTTCAGGGAAATGTGTGAAGACTTATATGAGCTGATGCTGAATTTGCACCATATATAATGACTACCATAAAAAAAAAGGGAGTGGACCTGTGATTTAAATAATACAGAGAACTCTTGGGGGAGGAAAGTCACTCCACCAGGGCAGGCGAGGCATCTTCTCTAAAACTATAAGAGTTGCCTAGACTAGAACACTAAAGGGTAAAGTGATTTGCCTAGGGTTATGCCTCAGAAGTAGAATTTGAACCCAGGTTTTCTTGGTATAGAGTCCAGGTCTCTATATACTATATTACTGTTTCTCTAATGTCAACCCCACTACTGAAAGACTTGCACAATTCTAGTTAAGGACCAATCTCAATCCTGGAGAACTGATCCTAAAACCAAGTTCTCTGTTCTATATAGTGGGAAGGAGGAGGGATTCTGGCTGTGGATTCTGGCTATGCTCTTGGCAAGGCAAGGCCATCCTCAGTTTGCTAAAGTGTTTTCTTTGTTACAAGAGGAATGGAATAATGTAAGAACACAAGGCAACAATAACAGCAGGTTGCATAACTTTTCTACTTTAGAATACACAATAGCATTTATAGTCAAACTGTGAGCTTTTTAAGACTGGGCCCTTGTTTCTTATATGTGGGGTATGTTATGACGTCTTTAATTTTGGTCAGATATGTAGTGAGTAAGCCAGGATGCCTTCTTCGCTAAGTCCTCCTGTTACACTGTAGACATCCCTTTTCTCTGAAGCATGGTGATTTAGCAAGAGTTTCTAGCTTATAGACTGACGCCCTTGAGAAATCCATAAGAAATATAGCGTGTGTTTGTGCGTGTGTGTGGAGGGGAGTATGTGTACATTCATACTACTCTTAGTGATACTAGATCTGTAAAATGAAGATAAAGATAGCATCTACCTCCCAGGGTTGTAGTGAGGATCAGATGAGATAATAGATGTAAAGGGCTTTGTACATACTAGGTACTTAATTTATGCTTGTTATCAATCCACTTGTCCATTCATACGTAGATTTGTCTTTTATTCACTCGTCTGCCTATCTATCCATCCATCCATCCATCCATCCATCCATCCATCCATCCATCCATCCATCCATCCATCCATCCATCTATCTATCTATCTATCTATCTATCTATCTATCTATCTATCTATCTATCTATCTATCTATCTATCTATCTATCTATCTATCTATCTATCTATCTATCTATCTATCCTACCTACCTACCTGCCTATCCGTCATCTACGTAATCTATCTAATATCGGTTATGGAATTCAAAACACCTTTCCAGGGCCGTGGCTGCATTTCCGCTCTATAACGGTAGGGGGTGGGGTGAACTCGCGCCATCCGCCGCCTTCCTCGCAGCCCTTTCTCTCGTCCACGTGACCGATCTCCCTCTTCCCCGTCCCTCCCGCTTCCGGCCAGGACATCACCCGGAAGTGCGAGTAGCCTGGGGCGGGGCCAGTGGCTGCGGCGGCGGCCGGAGGGGAGGGGGAAGAGGAGGCAAGAGGAGGAGGAGGAGGAGGAGGAGGTGGAGTTGGAGCTGGAGGGGAGTTGGTGTTGGTGCTGGAGGTGTTGCCGCTGTTGCTGCCGCCGCCGCCGCCGCCGCCACCGCCACCGTGCGCCACCACCACCGCCACCACCTCCTCCTCCTCTTTCTTACGGTGTGTGAGGCGATACCACATCCGCCGGTCGGCGGAGTTGCCGCCGCGCCCCCTCAGCGCTGGAACTCCGGCGCGGTACGGATGTGAAGCTAGGTAAGCCCGACGTGCCTCCCGGGGCGGGGGCAGGTGCGTCCTCCTGGGCGGGTGGTGGGGCCCTGGGTGACCGTGGCAGCGGGAGCGAGGGGCTGTGACCAAGGGGCCCGACGCGAGCACGCCGCCAGCTAACTGTCGCCCCGAAGCCCCCGTCAGGGCAAGAGTTCTGCCCATGCCCCACCCCCTCCTTCGGCTGTGGCCGCCGGGGACCCCGGGGACTCTGGGGGGCGGCCGCTACTGCCGCTGCCACCTCCGCTTTAGGGGCATCTCTTTGTACTCGGGGCAGGATCCCGAAGAGAGGAGGCAGCGGGGTATTCTTATCTTGTTTCGAGATCTCAGTTTCAAAGGGGAGGGCATGCACGCTTCTGGTTGTATGGGAGCCTTTCCCTTGTGCCCTTCCCCATGGAAATAAGACTCCTTGAAGTTATCGCCTGGGTACCAAGTCCGAGGATCCATCTCTCTTTCCGTGTCCCTCTCTTTTCCGTCTCTCTCTGTCATCTTCTTTTACTGATACTGACTGAAGCCTATTCTAAGCTGGGAGAATCATTCCTTCTCGCCCCTCCCAGATCTCATCTTTATCTTAATTTTACCTCTTCAGAGTATTATGTCGGCTCCGCCAAGTTCTGTGGGTGATAATGAGAGGTGATGAACTCTAAAGAAGTAAAACAGGGTCCTTGCCCTGAGGGAAGTCAACCTTTTGTTAACTGAGCCCTAGTTGGGACAGCAACCGCAGTCCGAGAGATTGAGTCACCGGGCAGCTAATCTTGTCCTTCCTTTAGCACCTTTTGAGTTTTGCTTTTCTTATTTCAAAATACCTTCATCTGTGTGTTCAGGTTCTGTATGTTATAGTAGGCAGAGCACTGGATTTGAAGTCAGAAAACCTGGATTCCAATTTCTGCTCTGACACTTGCCAACTTTGTGACCTGGACGAGTCACTTACCTCACTTTCTTTTATGCTAAGTGTAAGTCATAACCTCCACGAGGGGGATCCATTGAAAACTGGGATTTTGTGGTCCCCTAAATTTTTGGAATATGTATCATTGAGTAAAATAGTTCCTAATAATTTCTTTTATGTCGTCTTCTTTGGTTGTGAATTTACCTTTTTAGTTTTGGTTCTGGTAGTTGGATTTTTTTTCTTTTTTAAAAAAAATTAGGTTAACTAATGGTTTATTGTTTTCAACAGTTCCTTCCTAGTTTTATTTATTATTTTTTTCTTGCTTTCAGTTTTGTTAATCCCTTATTTGATTTTTCCAGATTTTTATTTTGGTGTTTAAGTGAAGATTTTTAATTTATTGGTTTTGTAGTTATTTTAGTCTTATGTCCAGTTCATTGACCTGCACTTTCATTGAATATGTTTAGTGATATTCCATTTTCCTCTCAGTACTGCTTTGACTGCATCCCTAAATTTTGGTATGTTGTGTCATTGTTGTCATTATTTCTAATGAAATTTTTGTTTCTATGCTTTGTCTTTTGACCCAATGTAAGTGCTTAATAAATGCTTTTTCACACATTCATGTTAGATGTCTTTTTTCTTCTAAGTTTTGCAAAACAATTTATAGTCTTGATTCTCAGGCAACTACATAATGTAATGTAAATGAGTTACACCCAATCTAACCACCAGATTCTTCACTGTAGTCAATGAATATCAATAGAGTTAAACAAAACAGGTAGTTTCTGTAGAGCATTTGTTATGTGACTGAGAAAGAAAGATATCAGAATGACCCATTGTTAACAGTGTTGTCAGTGTTTCAGCCATAAGCAATCATGGCTCTCAGACTGTTACCATATGATGTCATTATTACTGGACTATAAAGTTTAAACCTCATGTAAGCTCATGCCAAAAAGGGAGAAAAATGCATCTATACTCTTCATTTTTTCTTCATACTAAAGAGCTGCTTTTATTTAAATAATGCTTTGAATGTTTAAGTTTTCTGAAATCACTCAACTACTAATAGGTCCAAGATTCACCCTCCCACACACCCCCATTCTCCCTCCTCAGTGTTTCTGCTTTTTCTTACATCTCCCAGTTTTGTCTGCTTCCTCTACTGCATTTTGCTCATCTTTATGGAAACCATTGCACAGAGCTTGACCTCTGCTTTTTAGGCAGCATAACATTAAATAATGAATCCCCCAAAGGGCCACTGGCTTTCTGCATTCTGGCCTAAAAAGTTGTTTTTCATTGAAGAATTATGTCCAGAAGGACTGAAATTTATTCCAAATAGAGAGCAAGAATAACCCTGACTGTGACTTATACTTCTGAAACAGCTCCAGGCAGGATATTACTATTTTATATCCTCTGTTATGACTCCTTTAATCTAAATATTAAAGTACTTGACAAACATTAATTAAGGTTCCTAACCTGTCAGTGAGGGAAAATGATTCCATTTGTAAGTGAGGAGGCAGGTTATGAGGGGTAAAGGTTTGCCTCAGGTAAGCTACACACAGTTCTTGGAAGAATTGGGCATAGGATTTGAGTTTTGACTCACCATTCTCTCTACTTAATCACTATGCCCAGTTTCTTTTGTTAAGAAAGCGTAATACCAGTTTGCCATAATCTTTTGTGGTCTATGTGAACCAAATGGAAGGTCAATTTCTAGTCCATGGGCTAAGGTTCTTAACTGTTCCACAGGAGTCTTCTGGTTATGTGATCATTTGCTGGCCTACTTCTTGAGACAGTATGGCAATACAAGTGTTGTTCTTTAGATCTTTCATTGGAGTGAGAGAGTACAGTGTTTTCTGGTCTACAAAAATATTTCTGGTCTTTGCTCCACTGACTTTGTGGATGGAAGTAACTTCATCTAGGTGAGCCCTTATGAAAGTCCATTTTTTGGATTATGACAGTGTTTCCTTTCTTAGCGGAAATAGTCATTTTATCTCCATTCTGCTTTAACTAGCTGCATGTTTCTTCCACCCAGGTGTAGTTAGACTCATATAAGTGCATCTCACAAAGGGAAGTTAAAATTTTATAAACTTAAAACCCTAGCGATAAGGTAGGAAACTGGGAGTCTCTTGGCATACAGGTCTTTTACCAATCAGTACATTTTAAATGTTCATTAGTTAGGAGGAAAGGGTAGTTTCATATCTCAGTAATTGTTTTCACCTGGCTGACTACAGCGATAACATTTGAAAGCTAGTCGATTTATTTTAAAAATGATTTATTTTTTAAAAGGTATTTTATATAAGTACCCATAGGTATATCCATTTATTCAGCTTCCATTATGGCTTTATTTTTTTTACATTCAGTTTTTTTAATTTTATTTTTTTCTCAATTACATATAAACAAAAATTTTTAACATTCATTTTTTAAAATTTTGAGTTCCAGATTCTCTCCCTACCTCCTTCCCCTCTCATTTCCTTTAGAAGGCAAGCAATTTGATGTAGATTATACATGTGTAGTTATGCAAAACATTTACATGTTAGACATGTTACAAAAGAAAACACAGACCAAAAACAACCAAGAATAATAACGTTTAAAAAGTATGCTCCAATCTGCATTCAGACTCCATCGGTCCTTTCTCTGGATGTGATAACATTTTCCACCATAAATCCTTTGGCATTGTCTCGGATCACTGTATTGCTGAGAATAGTGAAGTCAGATCATTGTACGGAATTGCTGTTATTGTGTACAATGTTCTTCTGGTTTTGCTCACTTCACTTCGCATCAGTTCATGTAAGCCTTTCCAGGTTTTTCTTAAAGCATCCTGCTCATCACTAATTATAGCACAATAGTATTCCATCACAATCGTACACCACAACCTGTTCAGCCATTCCCCAATTGATAGGTATCCCCTCAATTTCCAAGACTTTGCCATCACAAAAAGAGCTACTAGAAATATTTTTGTACATATAGATCCTTTTCCTTTTTCTTTGATCTCTTTGGGGTACAGACCTAGTAGTGGTATTGCTGGATCAAAGGGTATGCACAGTTTTATAGCCCTTTGGGCATAATTCCAAATTGCTCTCCAGAATGGTTGGAGTTGTAAACTTACAAATCTACCAACAGTGTGTCAGTGTCCCTATTTTCCTATATCCCCTACAACATTTGTCATTGCCCTTTTCTTTCATATTAGCCAGTCTGATAGGCGTGAAGTAGTACCTTGGAGTTGTTTTAATTTGCATTTCTCTAATCAGTAGTGATTTAGATGACTTTATTTTTAAATGTATGCAGTTGGCAGCTCTATGTAGCTGCCATTGACGTAGTGAGTGGTAGCTTCCTGTGGTGGACGCAGTTGATGGCAATGGGAGTTAGAGCTGGGAGACACGTTTGAAGTCATCTAGCCTGACCTCATTTTATGGGTGAAGAAACTGAGTCCCTAAGAGGGTGAGTCACTTGCTCAAGGGCCTCAGGTGGCATCTCAGGTGGCAGAGTCAACAGAGTGCCCTTGGAGGTAGGGAGTCAAGAATTCTGACTTCAAAATTGTGGCTAACTTGCAGCATGGTAGGCAAATCATTTTGTTCACCCCTAAATCACAAATTTCATACTAGAAGCAGACTACAGATGAGACTGAGGCCCCAGGAGTCATGAGGATATAAATAGCAGAAGAAAGGATTAAGCAGATAGGTGGCAAAGTAGGCACCTTGTTGGCATGGTGGATAGTGTTGGATTTGGAATCAGGAAGACCTGAAGTCAGATTGTGCCAGAGGCAGTAGCTTTGGGACCCTGAAGAAACCATTTAAACTCTCTCAGCCTCGCATCCTTTTCTATAAATTTAGGGTGGTAATAGCACCTACCTCACAAAGTTGTTGTGAGAATTAAATGAGATAATATAACTAAAGCACCTTGCAAACCATGAAGTGGTCCCAGCATTTATTAAGTGCCTGCTATGTGTCTGGTACTGTGCCAAGTACTAAGCACTGGGGATGCAAAGAAAGACACAAGATGGTCTGCTTTCAAGGAGCTCCTAGTTGAATAGTAGAGACAACTTGGAACAAACAATGTGCAAGCAAGATACCATCGGTATAAACTGGAGATAATCAATAGAAGGAAAGCCCTAGTGTTGAGGGGAATTGGGAAAGGCTTCTTGTAGAAGACACAATTTTGGCTGAGACTTGAAGGAAGCCAGGAGGTAGAGATGAGAAGGGACAGCATTCCAAACATGGGGGACAGAGTCAGGAGATGGAAAGGCAAGGATGACAGAGTATGTCTGGGTAGGTAGGAAGTGGCCAGTTTATGAAAGGCTGTGTGCACCAAACAGGATTTTATGTTTGATCCTGGAGGTGATAAGGAGGCATTGCAGTTTATTGAATGAGGTGGGAGATGAGTGGTCAGATCTGTGCTTTAGATTACTTGACAACTGAGTGGAAGATGAATTACAGTGGGGAGAGACTTGAGGCAGAGAGACCAACCCCGAAGACTGTTGCAGTAGTCAAGGCATCAGGGTGGTGCCAGTGTTAGTGAAGAGAAAGGGACATATGCAAGAGATGGTATAAAGGTCCAATGGACAGGCCTTGGTAACAGAGTGGATAGAGGGGGTGAGAGAGTGAGAAGGTGAGGATGACATGGAAATTGGGGGCCTGGGTGACTGGAAGTATAGTGGTGCCTTCTACAGTAATACAGAAGTTGAGAAGAGGGAAAGGTTTAGGGGAAAAGATCATCAGTTCGGTTTTAGACCTGTTGAGTTTAAGCTTTCAATGGGACATCCACTTTGGGATGTCTTAGTAGATAGTTGGACATGGTAGTCTGGAGGTTAAGGCTGGATAAACATTGAGAATCATCAGCATAAAGATGGTCATTGAATCCATGGGAACTGATGAGCTCAGCAAGCGAAAGAGTTAGAAAGAGAAGAGAAGACCCAAGAGAGAAGCCTGTGGGACACTAGTGGTTAGCAGGTGTGATCTGGATGAAGACCAAGCAAAAGGCTTATGAGAAGGAGTAATCAGACAGGAAGAGGACCAGATAGCATTATGTCACAGAAACCTAGAGAAAAGGAGGTATCTAGGAAGAGAGGCTGAGTGTTGGTGTCAAAGGCTTGCAGAGAGGTCAAGAAGGATGAGGATTAAAAATCATGTAATTATAAGGCAACACTCCCTCTCCCCTCTTTTACTATACCATACTGTCTTACCTATTATATAGATGCACCATATAAGGGGTTCTTAACTGGGGGTCTGTTACCTTTTTGCCTAAATTTGAAAACCATTTCAATATACTTGGACTTTTTTTTAATCAAAAGTAGTTTATGCACTCAAGAACATAATTCTGAGTAGGGTTCCATAGCCTTCCTCAAACTGCCACAAAAAAAGCTTGAGAACTCTTCTGCTTTGTAGTGTTATTGATGGCTGACAACTGTCAAAGCATGTCATAAAGTACTCTATAATTGTGGAAGCTTCTTTCCTGGGCCAGACTCTGGGACTACGTAGTTTGATAGACCCACTGCTTTTACAGAATTATCTCACAGAACCCTTTATGTTACAAGGGGAAGGGACCTTGGAGATCATTTAGTGCAGTACTACTCCATTTTACAGAGGGAGAAACTGATCACCTGTCAAAGCTTATTTTAGCATTTTTAAGTGGCATCAATTACACTAAAATGTTGCTACTTGAAAATGATAAGCAAAATCTCCACCAGACCTACAGTAAAAAAAGAAATTAGGACAGTCACCCTGTGAATGGGGTTTTGGTTGCTTGTATCCATCTTATCCCATACCAGGTTTGGCTTGGTCTTGGTGTACAACTTCACCCATTTTTACTTTGTGTACATCACCTTTCTAGATTTCCCTTTCCTTACCTATAAAAGGAAGTTTTTGACCTAGATGATCTTTCTCGCTCAGAAATTCTATGACACTATCTATGAAAAATCTTAGAATCTTCTCTTTAATCAGTAAGATTTACTGGGCACCTCATGTACTGAGCACATACAGTGAATTTTCTTTACATACACCTGCTAACTGGCTTGGCCGTTCAATTCAACCTTGGTATTCTGGGGAGCTAATAATAACAATTCACATTTGTGTAATACTTTAAGGCTACAAATGAAACAACTATTTCTCTGAAGAGTTTATCATTTAGTTGTCACTTGCCAGTCAGGGAAAGAAAAAACTTGCAAGGCATTCTGTTAAGACTGAAGAACTGTCAACCAAGATAGAACAGAGGGAAAACCCCTCCTAGAGCCTAGGCCCCTTGAAAGAAAATCCTCAGGACTATTAAGATGAGTAATTGTACCTGACCTCAAGTGTCATCTAGGCAATTGAAAGTGATCCTTGAGATAACAGAAGCTTATTTAGAGTTTAGTTGTTGGCTTCATTCCAGTGATAGTAAGTGATGTCTGTATAGGTACTTAATGCCTTTAATAATAAAATTATTTACTCTCAGAATTCTTACTGGAATTCTAAGTCATTTCTAAATTATGAAATTATTTTATTACAGGTGAATCTAGAGTGATGTTATGCATTACCATATCCTGCACCTGTATGCATTACTTTTTAAAATATTTTTTGTTGTTATTTCTGGTTCCTGCATTACCATGATTATTCTGTGTATCCCTTCCTCACCTCCTTCCAGAGAGCCATCCCATATGACAAATAGTAATTTTTTAGAGAGGGAAAAAAAGTCAGCACAACTGATTGATACTTTGAAAAAGTCTGAAAACATGTGCAAGGTGTAACACCTGTAGACCTCCCACCTCCACAAGGGCGTAGGTTGGGGGTGTCTTCTAAGTTCTTCATTCGAGTCCTGTTTGATCTTTATAATTTTGTTACATTTACTTTTAATTTTTTTGGTGTGTCATTGTTCTTCCCATTTATATTCTATTGTTTTCTTGACTCTGCTGACTTTATTCTGCATTGGGTCATATTTTCCACACTTCTCTGTATTCATTGCACACATCATTTCTAATAGTACATAGATATCCCATTACATTCATGTATTTGTTTAGCCATTCCTCATCCGTTATTAATTTTTAAAATTTTATTTTTTCAACATCCTTTTTTAAAATGTTGAGTTCTAAATTCTCTCCCTCCATCCATCCCCTCCCCCACTCATTGAAAAGACAAGCAATATTATATCAGTTATACATGTGGGATCATGCAAGACATATTCCCATATTAGTCGTATTGGAAGAAAAAGAAATTGGAAAAAATATGCTTAAATCTGCACTCAGAGTTCATCAGTTCTCTCTCTGAAGGTGGATAGCAGTGTTCATCGTAAGTCCTTTAGAATTGTCATAGATCATTGTATTGATCAGAGTTGCTAAGTCTCTCACAGATCTATTCTAATAGATTATCATTACAACATTGCTGTTACTGTGTATAATGTTCTTTTGGTTCTGCTCACTTCACTTAGCATCAGTTTGTATGTCTTCCCAGGTTTTTCTGAAACCATCCCCTAAAGGGGATTTTCAAAGCACAATACTATTTCATTGCAATCATATACCACAACTTATTCAGCCATTCCCCTAATAGATGGGCATCCCCTCAGTTTCCAGTTCTTTGCCACCACAAAAGAAGAGAAGTATCTGGACAGCTACCAGAATTTTGATTGGATGGTAGATGTGTATCAAATGAACCTCAAAGGAGGAAGATGCTGAGTGATGGTGGTAGAGGAAGAACCTAGAAGTGCAGTGGGGAGCAAGGAGTATTCCAGGTCCCCCGCCATGACCAGTGAGTCAGCTGAATAAGTGAAAGTGCAACTAGTCCTAGCGAGAAAGGTCAAGAGGCTGTGTAGTTAGTACTGAGCTAGGTCTCTGTGAGAAGTTAGAGATAGAAAGAGTGGGAGAGGAAAATATTTGAATTTAAAGCAAGTTTGTTACCTATGGAGCAAGCATTCTAGAGAAAACAGGGAAGGTATGGTTAGCTTTAGCTTGGAACATGGTGGGGGGAGAAGGAGGCTTCAGGGGGGATAGGATAAGGGAGCAAGCAGTGGGAGGAATGGAGAATGGGGTTTGAACAATGATAGTCAAGGATTCCAAATCACTGGGATGGAAAGGTATGAGTTTTGTCAGTCATTAAAGAATGAGTTGAGGTAGGTTATCAACATCCCTAGAGCTTGGCCTCAGGGTGGAGTCCTCTAAGACTAATGAGGCAGCATGGTGTCTCAGTGGACAGATGCTGGGCTTTGAGTCAGGAAGACCTGAGTTCAGATCTAGGTTCAGACACTTACTAGTTCTGTGACTGTCACTTAACCTCTGTCAGCCTCAATTTCCTCAACTGTAAAATGGGGATAATAACAGCACCTACATCCCAGAATTGTTGTGAAGATAAAATTAGATAATATTTGTAGAGCATGTAGCACACAATGCCTGGCACTTAGTAGGTATTTAAATGCTTCCTTCCTTCCTTTGCCCTCTAAGGGCATTTGGCAGCTCAGCCAAGTAGATCAGTGGGGGAGCCAATGGAATGGCATTTCTGTCCTTTCCTGCTTGGCAGGGTAGGCCAGGAAGCCAACCGAGGGAGCCAATCAAATGGTGCTCCTTCTGTACCTGGACAGACAGAAACAGGCCAAGCGAGGAGATGGGCAGAGGGAACAGGATGGAATGATGTCTCTCTCTGGCCCCAGCAATCAGAGTCTGGGCAAGGAGACCAGCACATGATAGTGCTTCAGAACGTTTTAAAAGAGGTACCAATCCAGCCTGAAATAGAAAAATAAGTAGATTGACCATATAGCTAGGGAGAAACTGGTAGTGTGGAGAGGCATTGTGGGATAGAGGATAGAAAACTGAATTTGGCATCCAGAAGAAGACCTATGTTAAGTCTTGCCTCTGACTCATATGGGTTTTGTGACCCTCAGTAGGTCACTTAACCTCTGAGTGCCCCCATACAACTGTTTGAGGCCATGAATTGCAGAGTAGGTGCTGATCTGCATCGACCAAAGATTTCTTCACGTGTAGAATCTGTACCAATGAAATCACAGGCTTGGTGCAAACAAAACCGACTCTAGTGTAGTAATACTCTGAAGGAATTTTCATTGATAATTACTGAAAGGACACCAAGGTGCCTTTGTTATGTAAGTCAGCATGTTCAGGATGTCCTAATCTTTGTAGGATCCAAGATTTACAAGTGGAGTAAAATCTATTCCCTTTAATAAAAAGATTTGTTTTGTGAAGTTTGGATTCAGTCAAAGGGCTGCTGCCCTTGAGGACCTAGAGGGCTACATGTGGCCTCCAGGCCGTAGGTTCCCCACCCCTGGAATAGACCTTAGGGGCCATCTGGTCTAATCACCTAATTTTACATATGAAGAAACTGAGACCCAAAGAAGTTGTCACTTGTCCTGAGTCACATAGGTAGTAAGTAACAAGGTAGGATTTGAACCCATATTCTATTCATGAGGTATTGTATGATTGAAGCATAACAGGAACTGAAGGCTAGACTAAGACATTCTTGCCTTTCAGGTGTAACACATGACACAGCTTAGCTGTATACGTGAAAACAAGCCAGCCTGACAGTCTGCTAGCCCTTTCCCCCTCCTCCTGGGAAAATCCTTGGCTTACTGCAGGGGAGGCAAGGCAAGGCACCCCCTTGAAATGCAGGCCTGCTGACTGCGATGTAAGCATCAGCAGTATAGGGCCTACGGTTGAATGCTGCTCTGTAAATGGGCAGTATTAGATTTTGCTTTGTTTCGCGTGTTTGGTGTCAGGGAGGCCACGACCATGGTCTCAGTCCCAGTGTAGGTCACCCAGCTTCACACCAAGAAAACCATGCTGTGCTGGGTGTTTGGGAGGGCAGGATCTGGCCTGTGTTTCTTTGGAGGACTCGGCTAGAGCAGGGTGTCGGAGAAGAGCCACGTGAACTCGCCTGTGCCTTTGGAGACATTTATATGGCTATTTTTGTTTTGCAAAGCTCTATACATACGTTATCTTATTTAGCTCATTTCTGTGTCAGACTTGATTCTGGACAGTGTTTCTATACATGTTGAACAGTATGGCCACACTGCTACCTGGTACACTAGACTAGATTGTAAGTAGATGGTAAGCTCTTTGAAGACAGTGTCTTATTCATCTTTGTATTCCACCCCACCCCTCACCGAGGGCCTACTACATACGCATCCAGTAGATGCTTATTGAATGAAGAAATTATACTAAGCTTGTAGTATTAAGTGATGCTTTCAGGAGCTGGTCCAAGTCCGCTGTTTGAACCACTATGCCACACCTCCATTAGACTACATAGAGCCCACTGTGCACTTCCAAGCCGGAGAATGGCATGTTGAAAACCACCTTTTAGGAAGATTAATCTGGTAGCGATGTTCGGGAAGGTATGGAGGGGGGAAGGACTAGAGACATCAAGGCCACCTAGGGAGAAAATAATTAAGATCCAGGTGAGAGGAAATACATCTCAAAAATTTCTGTTACAGTAAAAGTATCTTCCTTTAGAAGGGTCAAGTATAGTTCCCTTAGAAAGTTAGGCTCAAATCTAATGAGGCTTGGGGTGGCACTGTAATGTAGGGGAAAGGCCCTTGGAGGAGGCAGGTGACTTGGATTAAATAGTTTCTAAGGGGCTTCCCAGCCATTTGCAAGACATTAGGAGAATCCAAACTTGAATGGTCTCTCTGAGAAAGAGGTGGGATAGTGTTTAAAAGACTTGGAGGAGGAATGCTAGCTGTCAGCTGGATCTGTAGCAGAGCCTGGTAAACCTAGGAATTGTGTGAGAAAGTTGCAAGGAGGCCAATATAAGGGAGAACTTGATGGAGAGGTAGAATGGTCTTC
Organism: Phalanger gymnotis; assembly: GCA_028646595.1. Taxonomy (NCBI): domain Eukaryota; kingdom Metazoa; phylum Chordata; class Mammalia; order Diprotodontia; family Phalangeridae; genus Phalanger; species Phalanger gymnotis. Next base: position 18,382,178 of record CM053628.1, on the reverse strand, counting down.
CTAAGGAGGTGGTGGCTTCCCGGTCCCTAGAAGCCTTTAAACAAAGGCTGGATGCCCACACATGAGATGTCTCATAAAGGAGATTTGTGTTTAGGTGTGCTAGATTAGATGGCTGCCAAAGTCCTGTCCAGTTCTGAGACCGTGGGAAAAAGCTTGTAGCCCCTTTGAGTCTACACTAAAGCCAGAGCCCCAAGGCATGTTCTTTGAGTTCCTTAGCTTCTGTTTAGTTTTTTTTTCCTAGCCTCATCTTCCCTGTGACATGTCTCTTTTCATTAATCTTAGGGTGCTACACCTAGCAGCCATCTCTCCTTTTAAAAATTTTCTGCTTCTAATCTTTGGTGAACTAGGAAACCAGAAATCATACCTGTCAGAATTATGTGTAACTAAGGGCAAAATGGCAGGTAGATGGCTCTCAGTGGGTAGAACACTGGGCCTGGAGTCAGGAAGACCTGAGTTGAAATCCAGCCTCAGACACTAGCTTTTAACCCCTGGGCAAGTCCCTTCTCCTCTGTTTACCTTAATTCACTGGAGAAGGGAATGGCTAACCACTCCAGTATCTTTGCCAAGAGAACCCATGGACAGTTGATCCATGGAGTCATGAAGAGTCTGACGTGACTGAATAACAATAAAGGCTGAATGAATAACTGAAATCTCTCAGGTGAGGTCTGTTTAAGCTTTAGTACTGGCTTACTGGCTTTGTTGTTGATTAGCAGCCTGACCTTAGGCAAGGTCTCAGTGTCCTTAAAGTGAGGGGTGGGATCCACTTGATCTGCAAAGGTCCATTTTCACTGTAAAATCAATGGTTCTGAGGTTATGTATTTTGCACAACTGGATTTTGTTATTGTTATTGCTCTGTAGACATGTTGATGTTTTTGCGGGTTTATTTCGTATCCTACTTTACTGACGTGATTATCTCAACTAGTTTGATGGAGAGGTAGAATGGTCTTCCTAAGGAGGTGGTGGCTTCCCGGTCCCTAGAAGCCTTTAAACAAAGGCTGGATGCCCACACATGAGATGTCTCATAAAGGAGACATTCTGATTCGCTAGGATTTTCTAAGTTAACCATTATGTCATCGACAAGTACAGATAGTTTGGTCTCAGAGGCCTTTACATATTACTCAAATTTTTTTCCTTGTTTCTATGAGAAATCCCTTGGGTAAAGTCTTAGAAAAACCCATTTGGTTAGAAAATGGACAGAAGTCAGTGTGCTTGTTTTTTTAATTTCACTGTTTATTGGAGTTGGCTGGCCATACCTGATAAGCTTTTGCTCCCGCTTTCAGAAGACAGCTGTGTTTGTGCAAGTTAATGATAAATTTTGTTAGTACAACACCTACTCAAAACTCTGCAAACATTGTTCCCCAAAAGCATATGCCCTGAAATCCAGGCAGTTTGGGGTGGAAGCTGTTGCTGGTACAAGATGAATCTGTATCTCTACTAGGTGTACATGAAGAGAGAATAGGCAGGATCATAAGTTTTGTTTTTACATCATAAAACAGACTGCCAGAGCTCTAAGAGACGTTAGACTGAATCCAAAATTCAAAGGGCTGCACCTGAGGTCTAGAGGGCCACATGTGGCCTTGAGGCTGTAGCTTCTCCACCCCTGTTCCAAGCCATCTAGCTGAACCCCTTAATTTCGCAGATGAGAAAAGTGTGGCTTCAAGAGGGGAAGCAGCTCATCCAAGACTGTGTACTAGCTGATGAGTGGGAGAGCTTGACCTAGAACCCAGTTCTCTTGGTGCCTGGTCAATGTCCTTTTCATTCAGCTTTACTGTACAGCCTCACTGAAGACTATGTGGTTGGCATCAGTTGGGGATCGCACAGTGCCTTTCTGAGGGAAAATCTTCAGACTCTTCACAAACATTAATTGTTCTAGGACTTCTTTGGAAAAAACTTCCCAGGCCTGGGTTTGACTCCATGGATAATTGCAAGGCTATAAACTCAAGTGGTATTTGAACTTGGGGTATCTGGAGTATGTAGAGTTACCAAGCTGAATCCACTGAAGCACAGGGTTTATATGTTTGAGATAAAAAGTTATAGATTCGAATTGAATTTCTGCAGCTATAGGGTAAAATTCAAGAATAGACTTCATTTTTCCTCGTTATTTTTTCGTTCTCTTTACCCCAGCCTCCAATTCCCTCCTACTAAAGGCCTTTCCTCCCCAATAGTTGGTGATACTATCTAGTTCTGAAATGACTTTCTATTATTTTTGTGTATTTTTAATGTTTACTTTTCTGAGTACCTGTTATCTCTTCCCTTCTCCCTCCTCCAGTAGAAGATAAGCTCTTTGAGGGCAGGTACTGCTTTCATTTTTGGTTTTTGTATCCCCAGCACCTAGCCCAGTCCTGACACATAGAAGGCACTTAGTTGAATTTGCTTGTACTGTGATGACTAAGTGCTGGGAACTTTGTTCTACTTGATTACCTGACTGCAGTCCAAACTGCTTACCTTGAGTACTGCAAACCATTAAGGCCTTTCCGGACTCACTCTGATCGACATTATTATTCCACACTACTCCCCTCCCTGTGACTTATCTGAACCACTGCTTTACCGAACATTCATCCCTATGAAAAGTACAGAGCTAACTAGAGACCGGATTATAATTTTGCCTAATTCACCTTCAAGAGACAATGCACTGGGGCATGTCTTTGTTGAAGGAGACTTTCTTTATGAACAGGCTAGATTTAATCTCTCTGGGACTCAATATCCTCATCTATAAAAGGATACTTGAACTAATGATTTCCAAGGTCCTCTCTACCACCTCAGTCCATGCTCTACTTTTACTATTCTCTTTGTCCCCCTCCCATCTCAACAGAGTGAAATTTCTACCTTTGATTAAAGACTATCCCTCAAATTGCTATCTCCTTCATAAAAGCCTTCTCTGTTGGCTTCTTCCCTCCCTGAAAAACTGTCAGTGCTTGTCCTCTTTTCATCTCATATAATAATTTGTGTTTTATTTATTTGTGACCATGTCATCTCCTCTATTCAATTGTAAGCCTGTGAGGGCAGGGGCAGTGTCTTAGATTCACCCCGGCACAGTGCCTTGAACATAATAGTCTTCTCAATAAATGTTTCTTGACTACTGTTGAATTATTCTGTAACCAAATATATTTTGACTCGACATAACCTCACAACTGAGTCATAAACGTCAGGCTAAATAACAGTATTCTTTTCCAAATTATTTTAGTTCTTTGGATGAAAAGAATTTACAACATTCTTACTCTGGGAAGAGGAGGAGGACCCAGATCTCAAGGAACCTTAGAGGAGGTAGGGATGAGATCAGGCTCTTCCAGGCTTTTGAGGTGGTAAGTGGTCAGGAAGGTGTTGCCTGCCTGACTACTTTGGCAGTTTGAGATGAAGGGAATATTTCTCTTCCCAAAGGAATATAGGGTGCAAGTCACCATCTTGCCCTAGGCAGATTTGTAGTCAGCTTTTTTGTTTGACTTTGGAACTGAAAAGCAGACTTCCTTAGACCAAAAACATGTTGTCCCCTGACATATTAATCTTAGCTTAACAGGATAAAATGTAGCCTTTCCGATGTGCTCATCTTAATCAAGTTTAGAGTAAATCATGTTCTTTTCCCTATCTTGGGTGACCTTGCTAGTTTTGAAGGAGAAAGCTACACTTCTGAGTCTTAAGGTACACATTCATTTACAGAGAGCAGTCAGGATTGCTTTTAGCACTGACTACATAGAGGTGGGGGAATATACAGAGTAAGAGGAAAGAAGTAAACTTATTATCTATAATATTTCAGCTTGACCAAATGGGGTATCGGGGCAAAAGCACTGGATGTGGAATCTAAGGACCTGCTTTGACAAACCAATCCATAAAGCGCTTAGTGAGGATCTGCTGGGGTCGGGGGGCGGGGATTCAAAAACCAGACTACTAGTTCTTGCCCTCAAAGGAGCTTATATTCCACTAGGGGGTGGGGCAAGATCTAATACGCCATGAGTTACTGCAAGGATGAAAGCAAGGGTTAATAAGTGAGGGGATCAAGAACGATTTCCGCCTGGGGCAGCTAGCTGTTGCAGTGAGTAGAGCCTCAGCCCTGGAGTCAGGAGGACCTGAGTTCAAATGTGGCCTCAGACGCTTGACATGTGTACTAGCTGTTGTGGCCAGGTTAGATTGGAATGGGGAGAGACTGAAAGATAGAAGTCTACTTAGGAGACTCTAGCAATGGTCCAGGAGAAAGATGATGAAAGTCTGGATGAGGTGATGGTTATATGAGTGAAGAGAAGGGAATGGACGTGAAGGATGTTATGGTAGATTAACAAGATTTAGCAACTGAATGGATGTGAAAGGAGGGGCGGTAAGGGAGAGGGAAGAGTGGAGGATCATACAGATGTTGCAAACCTTCTTGTCTGGAAATATGGCAGTACCTTCAACAGAAATAAGAAAACATGGAGGAGGGATAGGTTTGGGGGGTTAGTGAGTTCTTTTTGAGATACAATTCTGATGCCCAGATGTGGAGATCTCCAATATACAGTTGGTGGAGGAACTGGCGATCAGAAGACAGACTAGGACTGGATAGACAGTTCTACGAATTGTTGGGATAGAGCTGATTAAACCTTCATGAGCTGATCAGAAGCAAGTCCATGCCAGAACCTTGGAGGACACCCATATTTGCAGGGTAGAGCATTGATGATGATAGGATTCTATGAATAAAAATTTTATAATGGAATTCAGGAGAAATAGGAAACATTCTGAAATGAAATTCTGAAAAGCAAGCTATTCCAGTGAGGAAGAAAAACAGGCATTGTATTTAGAGACTGATTTATAAAGAACTCACCTATGGACTCAGGGTTGTTTTTTGTTTTGTTTTTTTAAAGATATGTATCTCACTGTTGGGCACATAATTTGAAGAGGTAAAAGGAGGGGGAAGAGATTCATGGGTACAAAAGTATTTGCAGCAGCACTTTCCATTATAGCAAAGAGCTAAAAACAAAAGGACTGCCCATCAACTGAGGAATGACTGAATAAATTTGTGGTGTGTTGTTAAGTCGTTTTGCAGTCATATCCGACTCTACATAACCCCATTTGGGATTTTCTTGGCAGAGATACTGGAGTGGTTTTCCATTTCTTTCTTCAGCTTACTTGACAGATGAGGAAACTGAGGCAAACAGAGTTAAGTGACTTGCCCAGGGTCAACAGCAGCTAATAATTGTATGAGGCCAGATTTGAACTCAGGAAGATGAGTCTTCCTGACTCAAGGTCCCTCTTTGGAACTCTATCCACTGAGCCACCTAGCTGCCCAGATTTGTGGTACCGAATATAGAACATTATTGCATTGTAAGAAATGGCAAGTATAATGGATTTGGAGAAACCTGAGAAGATTGATCTAAATTGATACAAAGTGAAGTGAGCAGAACCAGGAGAACAGTTATTAACACAATGACCTAAATGATATAAAGGAAAACTACTTTGGAAGACTTTAGAATTCAGATGAATGCAATGAGCAGTTACGACTTTAGAAGTATCCATCTCGTCTCTTGGGATGAAGGTTACTACTGACTTGAAGTGAAACCTGTCTGTTGAGACATGGCCAATGTGTTGATTCGTTTTTATTGACTATTCTTATTTGTTACAAGGCAGAGCTTCTCTTTAGGGGTGGGTAAATTGGTGGGTAGAAAATAGAGGTACAAGAAAAAAAGGAACCTCCAGAAAGATGACAGAATTACATAGAAGAGAGCAGAAGGAAGTTTGGAAGGGGACATGGACAAGCAGGGCAGTTTGGTTGCTACTATGTTAAATGTACTATATGCTGTTAATTCTACAAAAGCCACTTGATTTCATAAACAATCTTTTTTTGTTCTTTTTATGTTGAAGTGTTCATGTTTCTTAAGTTCCTAATAAAATAATGTTAAAATAGTCAAAATGAATCTACTTTTATAAAGAATATGTGCCAAATCAGGAGAAGGAAAGAGGACAGATACAAAAGTATAGGAGTGCCAAGACTCCAAATTAGCTGGGGCTTATGAGCAAAGCTGAGGATTGACAGATTTCATTGGTATAGGGAATCTGGAGGTGAGGAAATTGCCTCTACCAATGCAAGTCAGCACTTCCCCTGTAATTTCTAGTCTTTAGACAATTTTCCAGAGCCCTAAGAGGTTAAACGACTTGCCCAGGGTCACATAGCCAGCCTGTGTCAGAAATGGGCCTTGGATACCAACTCTCTAGCCCCACTACACCAGTGGTTTCCAACACAAATAGAAATGGATCCCTGCCAGTTGCTCGTTGCCTTAGAAAACCACAAATGAACATTATGTTGTATTATATTTTTATTTATTTTGTTCAACATTTCCCAATGACATTTTAATCTGATTTGGGCCCTGAGAATTTGACACCTCTTCACTACTCTATGCCACAAAGCTAAAGGCAACGAAAGGAGATCTTTAAAAATTAGTTTTGCTTTTTATTACTTCAAATGGAGGGGGAGAGAAGAGCAAGGAAAGGACAGACCCGCTTCTTGAGGGGGAGTGACTGCAGACAGAAGATGGAGCTGCTCAATTCTAATTTAGTTTCTGCTTTCCTTGCTAAGGAGAGTGAATGGTGGATAGGAAGTTGATAGCTAAGATAAGAAGGAGGAGAGCAAGAAAGCATTTAGCTGCCCAGGGTGAATTCAAGTCGCCTGGCTCCAATGAACTACATCCTTGTTATTACCAAGACTCTTGGATGTGATTGCTGAGTTACTGTCAGTGGTAGATGAAAGAGCTTTGGGAACAGTAAAGTTACCTCAGAACTGGCAAAGGACAGATTGGGGTATAATTTCCAGCAATGAGTACAGATGGTACCTGTGAAGTACAAGCTGGTGAGCTGGACTTTCATTCCTGGGAAAATCTAGAGAATATTATTATTAGACAGGATATAGGAGGAGAATGATATCGATTTTTCAAAAAAATCTAAACTCAAGCAAAGTGTATGATAATATGATTCTTGGAAGAGACTCAAGGTTCCAAATGCAACATACATTTTTGGATAAGACCAATGTGGGCATTTATTTTTGCCTGAATATGCATATTTATTACATGGGTTTAATCTTTCTTTAAAAAAAACAAAAATACATAAAATATTATAATTTTACTTTGAAATAAAAATTTTCATCCTACTATCTCTATTTTCTTCGCCTTATGGATAAAAGAAAATGTACTGCATCAATTGACACAGCTTGGTCCTTTGAGGTAGTCTGATCCTTCTGGGGTGGAGGGGATGGGAATGAGGGAGGATGGTGATAAGGTTGCCCGAAAAATAGGGTCATTGAAGCATTTAAAAAAAAAAACATGCTCAGAAGAGACCAGAAAGATTGCCAGAAGGAGACAAATAGGACAACTTTCAAAGTCACATGATGAACTCATTTTAAATTGATTATTTCTTGAAAATGGACGGCAAGCTGCACATATGAGACATGCAGTCTCATGTACAATCCTCTCTTTTCTCTTCTAGCTTATATATGGAAATGCTCACTGTGTTTGGGATTTAAGTACAGAATTTTTTTAAAGAAAAATATTTATCTCATGCTGAGCTTGTGGAAAAGATAGAGAAATGTGGGCTAGATGAGTGTGTGATTTGATGGATTCGGAATTGATTGACTAGGTCAGTATTAATTTGGAAGATCTCCCGTCGAGTGCCCTACGGATCTGTCCCTGGCATTATGCTATTTAACATTTTTGTCACCGGTTTAGATAATGACTTATATGGCATCCTTGTCAAATTTGGAAATGACACAAAACTAGGAAGGCCAAGATGCTGAATGATAGAGTCAGCATCCAAAAAAGTCTTGTGGGACAGATTCCTAATTGATGGCCCGTTCTCAGTCCTCATCTTTCTTGGCCTCTTGTGATAGGATCAGCGTTTTCTTGACTTGCAGTTCCCTGAATTCCCTGATTTCTTTGATTCTCTTCCTCCCCCTACCCTGCAATCTGATTGGCCCTAGTTTCCCTGATACCGATTCCATTAGATTATAAGCTTGAGGGCAGGGACTGTCTCTGGCCTCTTTTTGTATCCCCAAATGCTTAGCACAGTGCCTGGCACATAGTAGGCACTTAATAAATGTTTATTGATTAATTGATTGGGAGCATAAAAGACCTCTGCCTCATGTGTAGTCAGTGTTTCTCAGACTTAGTGGTTACCTAAAACTATGGGAGTCACCGGACCCTGATCATATACTGATCAGACATGTTTCTATGGAAACAAGGAGGCTGCATCCAGAAAAGCTGAGTGCCACCATATCCTTGTTGAATTTGAACAAAGTAAATCTCCTTTGTTCAGTGACTCACAAGTGAGTCCAACATGGAACCTGAACAAAGAGGGCTTTGGGGTTGGAGCACATATCACAATATCACACCTCCCCGTAACATCTGAAATGACAGGCTTGGAAATTGGGCTGAATATAAGATCCTGCTTGACTCCACCCTTAGTCTGTAATGATGACAGTGATGATAGCATTTATACAGTGCTTTAAGGTTTGCCAAATACTTTCTGTAGGTGCTGTCTTTTGATTCTCACAACAAGCCTGTGATGTAGGTGCTATTATTATCCCTACTTTGCAGATGAGGAAACTGAGGCACGAGTAGTTAAGTTACTTGGCCAGGGTCATACAGCTAAGTAACAGAGGCAGCATTTTAACTCAAGTCTATCCAGGGCGTTACGAACTGCACCACTTAGTTGCCTTAGCAATTCCCCTCATGTTTTATGTAAAACTTTGAGGACAGCCATCTTGAACACTCATTTTCTCAGTTCTACACTTCAAATCCCCATTCTTTCGTATTTTGCTTCACTTCCAGAGGAAAAGGTGCCTTTTCTTCTTTTAAGGCATCTTCTCCTACCTTAAAAAACAAGAACAACAAAACCTTTGCTTGATTCTCCCATCCCCTCAAGCTATCTGTCATCCCATATCCCTTGTCTCTTTCACAGGCATTTAGAGGCAGAGTGGTTTACAATCAATGCCTCTACTTTCTGGCTTCTTACTTGCTTCTTAACCTCTTGGAATCAAGCTTCTGTACTGCCACTTGATTGAAATGATGCCAATGATTTCTTAACTGCTAAAATTAAGACCTTCTTGACTTCTGTAGTTTTGGACACCGTTGGTCCCTCTCCAATGGAAACTCTCCTCTTTGGGCTTTTGTGACATGCCTCTAAGATGGTTCTTTTCTGTGCTTCAACTGATTAATCCTCAATGGTTTTTGCTGGCTCAAAATTCATACCCCATCCTCTGCTCTGACCTTCTCTTGCTATACTCTCAGAGAGCTCATCGGCTTCCCATATCTTCATGTCCAGCTCTTCTCTCTCTCTTGAGTTCTAGCCCCACATCTCCCAATGCCTACTGGACATTTCCATTTGGATGTCCCCTGGCATCTCAAATTCAATGTGGCTAAAACAGAACTTATCATCTTTCTGTTTAAACCCACCCCTCTTAAATTCCACATAACTGTTGAGCACACATTAGAGGCCAGGTACTATATTAAGTTCTGGGGACAAAAAGAAAGGCAAAATACAGGCCCTGCTTTCAAGGAGCTTGTGGTCTGATGGGAGAGACAACATGCAAACAACTACACAATTATGTACAAAAAGCTACATACAGGAGAAATTGTATATAATTATCAGAGAGAAGGCACTAAAATGAAGGGAAATTGGGCAAGGCTTCTTGTAGATGGGATTTTAGCTGAGACTTGAAGGAAGCTAGCCATGAAGAATAGTCAGTGAGAACGCCCAGAGTCAGGAGGTCTGGGAGATGCCAGGTGATGGTGTATGGTAGAGAACTAAAGTGTAAGAAGACTGGGAAGGTAGGAAGAAGTCAGGTTATGAAGAGCTTTGAATACCAGAGAATTTTCTACTTGATCCTGGAGGCAATAGGCCCTGGAGTTTATTAAATGGGCGTGTGTGTGTGTGTGAAACATGGTCAGAGCTCCTCTTCCAGAAAATATGAGAGATATTATAAAAGTAAAATCGACAGGCCTTGGTGACAGATTGGATAGGGGGAGTAAGAGATAGTGAGGGGTCGAGGATGACCTTAGGTTGTGAGCCTTGCTGTCTGGGAGGATGGTTAGGACATGGGAAGAGTTTGGGGAAAAGATCATAAGTTTAGTTTTGAGTTTAAGATATTTATATTGAGTTTGAGATATCTGCAGAATATTTAGTTTGAGATGTCTAGTAGGCAGTTGGTGATGGGAGACCGGAGGTCAGCAGAGAGTTTAGGGTTGGGTTAGTAAGTAAGTACATCTCAGAATCATCAGCATAGAGATAATAATCAAATCCACTGGGAGTGATAAGATCACCACGGGAAAGAGCACAGAGATAAAGGAGAAGAGGGCTCAGGACAGAACCTTGTGAGAACAGCCAAGTTTAGCAGGAGTGATCTGAATGAAGATCCAGCAAAGACGGCTGAAGTAGGAGAAGCACAGGAGGGAAGGGTCATGAAAACTCAGAGAACAGCAAGGAGAAGAGGGTTCTCAACAGGGTCAACAACAACAACAGTAGCTAGCATTTATACAGTGCTTTATGGTTTATAGAGTGCTTTGCAGATTTTGAATTTGTCCTCACCATAAGCTTGGGTAGGTACTATTATTATCTTATTTTACAGATGAGGAAGCTGAGCCGTCAAGAAGTTAAGTGACTTGCCCAGGGTTATACAGCTAATAAGTGTCTAAGGCAGGATTTGAACTCAGGTCTTCCTGACTCCAGGTCCAGGACTGAGCTCTATTGCTCCACCTAGCTGCCTCTGGTGAGGCATGGATGAAGATGTATGAAGGCTGAGGATTGAGAAAAAGCCATTAGATTTGGCAATTAAGAGATAGTAAACATTCTTCTAATTGGTCGATTGGCCCCCTTGTTTTCAGGCTCTCCCTTCTTCAATCCATCCTTCACACAGCTGCCAGTTTGGCATTCCTAAAGCACAAGCCTGATCATGTTACTTTATTCTCTTCTTCAAGAAGCTTCCATGGCTCCCTCTTCCCTATGAATCCTTTGCTCTAGTGTTCTTTTCGTGGCTCATCCCTTCACGATTCCCAGCCTTGGATTGTCCGTCTCTCCCCCACCATCTGGCTTCTCAGCTCCTACTCACACACTTCTGCAGAAGTGGATAGCCTCTAATAGGGAAATTTGTTTCGCATGACTTTACATATGTAACGGCTATCATGATGCTTCCCTTCTCAATGGACAGAGGGAGAGAACTTGGAACTCAAAATTTAAAAAACCTGTTTAAAAAAGACATTTATGCATTAAGGTTCAGAGACACATTGTCAATGCAAAAATTAGTAAGAAAAATAAAGCTTGTTTTTTTTTTCCTACTACTGTCTGCTTCTTACCCCATACTGGTGTTTTCAGTAAAGAAAAATATACAAAAAATTAAAAAGGAGAAGCAGATAGCCTCTTTGTTCTTAGGATACTATATGCAAAGGTCCTTTGCTTGGAGGGAGGGGGAAGTCTTATGTGTGAGGCTTGAGAAGAGAAGTGATGGTTTGGAGGAGCTACTGTGAGAAGCACTTGAGTAAGTCACTTAACCCATCTCTGTCTGTTTCTTTATCTGCCAAATGATGTGATAGATAAGATGATCTCCAGGCTACTACCTGGGGAGCTGAGTGGCACAGTGGTTAGAATGCCTGGCTTGGAGTCAGGAAGACTCATCTTCCTGAGTTCGTCTGACCTCAGACACTGACTAGCTAGCTATATGACCCTGGGTAAGTCACTTACCCCAATATGCCTCATTTTCCTCCTCTGTAAAATGAGCTGGAGAAGGAAATGGCAAACCACTCTACCATCTTTGCCAAGAAAACCCCAAATGGAGTCACAAAGAGTTGGACACAAATGAACAACAACACAAGCTACCTTATGGCTTTGATTTTTAGGATCACTGATGCAAATTTTCTTAAGACCTTTGTCATCAGTTTAATATTAAATTCAGAGCTGATGAAGTACTACATGCCATTACTCTAATCCATCGTGCGTAGGCCACTTTGTGAGCAGCAGAGGTGGCTGCAGCTAGGATGTCCTAGATTTTATTAATCACGATGGGGATTTTTGTTGCTTTTATATGTTCTTTGGGTCACTTTTTGCCTCTCCTTCGAGTGGAGAAAACTCCAGATTGAATCCATTTCCTTCAGAATTTCCATTTTTATTTTGTCTCAAACTCAAAACCTAAGGTCAACAGCCATCCTTTCTTTCCTTGCTGCTTTAATACCTAGTGCTAGTACAATCCCTGTCCCTCAATTTGCTTTTCCCCTGCCCGGTATGGTATTTCCTCTTTAGTCTTCCATTCCTACCTTCTTCCTCCTGTCCATTGTTTCCCCACATCCTCTCCCTTTCCTGCTTTATGTTAGCCCATCACTTATTTTCCAGCCCAGGGCCACATTCAGTGGGGAGGTAGCCAGTGTATGTCTCTTCTTTAATCCAGAAACTGTGTGTACAATAACTTGCTGAGTTTTCTTATTTATAATGTATTTCCTCTTGTGTCTTGGGGGAACAAAGTGACTTATCTAAAATGGGCTTTTATAGACTCATTTAAAGCTAGACATAAAAATAAGTTCATCTGGTGCAAGAGAGGAGAAAAAATGTTTGGCAGGTTGGGTCTTTTAGGATCCTTTTTTCAGAATTGCAGTTTAAGATCAATTTTAACTTATTTGTCACAATGGACACTTTAATTGCTTTCTCTTTAGCTCTAATTAGTTGCATTATAAAACTATAATAATTGGAAATTGTAAAAAAACAGGCCAACTTTGCTTTACTCAAAATGAGTCTAAAAATGTGTCAGTGCTAAAAAGGTAAATTGATCAATTAATGAAGTAGTGTGAGGCAGCACAAGAAGAAGACTTAAGTTTAGTCAGAATGTGTTGTAGTTCTGTCATGACCCTGTAGACCATATTGTGCCAATACTGTCCATGGATTTTTCTTGGCAAAGACACTGGAGTGGTTTGCCACTTCCTTCTCCAGTGGATTAAGGCACACAGAAGTTAAGTGACTTGCCCAAGGTCACACAGCTAGCGATTGTCTGAGGCCAGATTTGAATTCAAGTCTTCCCGACTCTAGGCCCAGTGCTCTTTCCACTGAGCCACCCAGCTTCCTCAAGTCAGAATACTGGGGTTCCAGTCCTAGTTGCATTTGACCTTGGGTAAATCACCTCATCCTCTGGGGTTCTGTCTCTTCATGTGTAAAATGAAGGGAATGGATGGACTAGGTGATCTTAATGGCCCTTTCTAGCTCTAAAGGCGATTATAACCCGTGTCAGAGGCTGCCTCCTGCCACAAAGGGCCCCTGAGACTACTTTAGGAACTTTTCCCATCTCTGGCCTGTTGCCCCCACCCATTTGCAACCTAGGAAGCTCCAGATCTGGTTCTCCTCCAAAGGCAATTGCTAGTTTCCCCTTAAAAGCTCTCAGTCTCCAAGGCATCCAAACATTAAAACAACTTTATTTATGCAGTAAAGAAATAGTCTGTGAACCAGGATCTTTTCGAGGGATTCATTCCCTCTTATTCTCCCTCCTCTAACATTAGTCCTAACCCCCAGGGAAATAGGCAGACCACATGACTTAATAGCTCTGTCCCTGGTGAGAGCCCTCAGTAAGAAGAAGGGGCTCCCTTTAGCCCCGTTGAGTCAAGAGCAAGAAACTAAGAGACACTTCCCCCCAGCTCCTTCTGATGGGCCAGTCTTTTCCCTCTGGGGCCTGTATGGGCCTCATCATTTACAGTACTAGCCTCTACATGGCCCCAGCAGGGAGGAAAAGCTCAGAGTTTTGTCTGAAGGGGCACGTTGACTTATTTCTGTTTCACCAGTGACTCTCCTCTAGTCAGTGCTTCCTAGCTCCACTGCCATCAGCTTCTAGCAGGCATCATGGATCATTTACCCCATTGATGGTCAGCTCTCATTCCATTCCTGTATTAGCTGCTGTCCTCAGTCCTCAGTTCTTCTTCAATGCTCTCTGACATTTCCTTTCCTCCCCAGGAGATGGTATCAGGTCTCCAGCAGCTGGAGCATGGAGAGATTACCCTGGAATCCTACTGACAATGTTACAGTTCTTTTATATTTCCAGGGGCAGAATGCCTGCAGGCTATGTAAAATTTGTGTTGTTTTACACTCAGCCCTCCACACAAAGGATCTCCTCAGATCACTGTGGGAATCATTTTGGGGGGGGCAGGGGTCGGGAAATCACTCCAGCAAGTCTCTCTTTTCCATGCTGGGACAGACTCATGGTGAATCCATCCCATTTATCTCTCCCCCCAGCCCCCACCAGTACCTAGGCAGTATGCCCCCCACTGAGTCTTTTAGGGGTTTGGAAAATCACTCTTCTCTGTCCAGCTCTCATCTTCAAGGCAGCTGGACTAAATTATGCAAATCACCTCAGAAATGAGGAGGAAGAAGGGAAGAGGTGGAGCTGGCTCCTGTATTTAAGGGAGAAGAGTCTATACTTAAGAGAAAAGGAGATGCTTGTAAATCTTTGCTACACTATGAAAATGGAAGTAATTTAAATGTTTTCCTATAATCATTTGACCAATTGAATTCTATAACTCAAATGGCAGAAGAGTTTCTGACACAATTGGAAGGATATAGGGGCCTCAAGCACCAGAGGAATAGAAAGAGGTCTGTTGTAGGTCTGCCCCAAACTCCCATGGCTCATACTACCTCATGAGAATGGCATCACTTAGGGTGTGTGTGCGAGTGTGTGATTACTTAGTGTGATCTCCATGGGTTTGGCTTGGAAAATCCCCATTGATTTAGTGCATTAAAAGTTTTTTATATGTTTCTGAAAAATATTTTTGTTGGTGCCTTTTATTTTTATATCAAATTCATTTCCACGTATGCGCCTCCTCCCTCCCTTCCTTACTTAGAGAACCATCCCACTCGCCAAAAACTGAACCGGAGAAACGAGCAGTTTAGTGCCCTAATCAATAGCTGGGCCACGTTTGGGTGCAGTATTCCAAACCTGTAGGTCCCTGTCTCCACACCTTTGTTTTTAATAATAGTGCTCACTCCTATTTACCCTTTTCTGACAGCTGTTGGGGGATGTGTTCACTTTCAGAAAGCCCTTCTCTCTCTCTCTTTCTCTCTCTCTCTGTCTCTCTCTCTCACACACACACACACACACTACATTGACAAGAAATACATGACAGACTCACAATGAAAGGAGCTAGATTTGAATTCTGCCACATTCACCTTGAAAGATGGTGAGCCAAGACACTTGGACATTGACAAGGGCATTGTTAACCTCACTGTGCCTCTCTTTTCTCATCTGTGAAATGAAAGCCTCAGCCCAGATGCTTCCTAAGGTCCCTTCCTATTTTCAGTCTCTGATCCTGTTCATTTTCTGTGGCTGGGGCGGGCTTTAAGAAATCCTCCAGGCCAAACCACAGCTTTTAGACATGACTGCTCCCAAACTACTGACGATAGACAGGATCAGAGACTGAAAGTAGGAAGGAACTTTGGGAAGCATCTTAGTCTAGCCTCTTCGTTTTACCGGTGAGGAAACTGAGACCCAAATAGGCTAAGCGACCTGTTAAAGGTTACACAGTAAGTAGCAAAGTCAAGATTTCAGCCCAGGTGTCCTGACTCCAAATCTAGGGTCCTTCATATTCCATTATTCTACCTAGCATTTCTGAGACTTTGACTCAGATTTTTCTGATGTATATATAATCTCATTTTTAACACACATTTGCAATATCTACTTCTTACTCTCCATTAAAAGTTATGTTTTTAAGTGCATTTACAGGTGAACCTTCCTCTTTAGGCAAGATAGGCTCAGATTATGACTTTTTTGTCTTCATGAACTTTTCAATTGCCTAAAGTTATCATCCATGTTCTAACTTCTTTAGTCACATTTGTATTTGAATCTTTTGCCCAACCAGTTAGGCAGCTACAGTAATTAGGCTTGTACTCGAAGGCCTGGCAAGAAAGTTATTTGGGGTTTTGGTTGGCTATCAACTTTATTCTGAAAGTATTCAGGATTGGCTTTTGAATACTTTGTGACCAGCTACTCAGACAGAATCCTTTATACATAAATTATTATTAAAAGAGCCTTTTTGACTCTGACTCTACCATCTCATACTTGATTCTTTTATACCTAGTCCATCTTTGAGGCCTCTTGTCCTTCTAACCATGGAAGGAAAATCTAATCATAGAGGCTATTTTAATTTTATGAAACTAAATAACTCTTAAACACTTGGGCCAAGGTTTTAGGTCATATTTTTAGTTTTTTCACTATAAAATAAATACTGTGATTTAGTTTCTATAGCATGGTGCTGTGGGTGTGTGATTTCTTTTTTTAGTCTTGGACGTTGAGTGGTATGTATCCTGTAATTAAAAAGAATATTATTTTAACAATGAATACAATAAAAATTCCAATCTAATTTAAAGATCTTTTTAGTACTGGAGTACGACTGAATTTCTTTGGGCTATGCCTATCAAGCAGAATTCCTTGGATACTAAAGTGAACTTTGCAAACCACCTCTTTCGTTTATCTCTTTTTTTCATTCCTTCTACTTGGCTCTCCTGGTAATTTGAGGTAGGACTTTGTGGTTTGAAGGCTAATTAGTTGCCCATTTTCTCTTAGGGCTTCTGTTAAAGTTTTCCTCCGATGCCTCATCAGGGCACGGGAGTGACTCCGACCTCTTAAAGGCTATGTCAGTCAGCTGGCAGCCTGGCAGTTGAAATGCTTGCAGGATGGGCTTCTTCATCCAAGCACCAGCCTCACTGAAATCAGACAGCGTCAGCCACTAGCTTAGCTCCTGGGTGCTGCATTTTTCAGCCTCAGTAACTCTTGAATACTGCCTACAAAACTGGTACAGCCCTTGGTAGCAAGAGTACTCTTACCAGCGAAATCACTGATCCCTAAAATATTTAAGTATTCTTTCAAGGAGAGGAAAAAACAGGTTTGTAACCTGAGTGGGCAGCAGAGGATAGTGAGAATAATAGTGAGTATACTGTACCAAGGGTCAGGAGACTGGGATTCTAGTTTGGCCCAGTTCTGTGTGATCTTGAGCAAATCACTTGATCTTTCTGGATCTGTTATCTCTAGAATTGGTCTAGAGGAGAAGGGTCAGACTTGCTGTTTGCAAGAGGAATCAGATGAAAATGTAATTTTGAGATATTTAACAAAGTAAACAAAAATACAGTACAACCTAGATAATGTTAATTTGTGGTTTTCTAAGGTCATATGCCAGCTTGCAAGGATCTCTTTCTATTCGAATTTGATAACACTGATCTAGAGCTCTATCTATCTTCAGCACTAAAATTCTCTGCTTTTAGTTCTCTGTCCCAGGCTTTCCCTCTAGGAGTCAAGGAAAGAGTAAAGGCTCCTTTTGTAGCCTGCTGACCCTGAATTTACTTGCTCTTGTCCCTCTCTCTCTTTTCTCAGTGCCAGTGCTGCTATTTTCCTGCTGGTCCATTTAATCATTCTTAGCCCTTTAAAGATGTTTAATGGGCCTCTGACACTAAATGCTTTGCTCACCCTGGTAGTGTATCTGGATAACTCAGCAAACATTTACTAAGTGCATACTATGTATGAGGTACTGTCTTGAGCACTAGAATCAGAAAGACCAATTAACAAGCTATTCCAGTAGTCCAAGGAAGAGGAAGGCTCTGTGTTGGGGTGGTAACCCTGTGAGGAGAACAAAGGAGACAGATGGGAGAAATGCTGGGGGTAGAATTTACAACACTCGGCAATTTATTGCTCATCAGTCAGTCTGCAAGCATTCATTAATCATACATCTGCTATGTACCCGGCATTGTGCTGGGTGCTAGGGATGGAGAGACAGAAAGGAAAAAGTCTAATGGGAGGAAAGGACATGTTGGCAAATATGCAAATGCAAGATATGTAGTGGGGCTCAAGTCTTAGTGCAGCATTAACCTTCAAACAGTATACAAAATAAAAACAAACTAAAGGGAACCGAGGGCTGCTCAGAACTGGGAGAATCAGGAAGAGCCTTGCAAAGGAAGTGGTCATTGAGCGGAGCGTGAAGGAAGCCTAGAGGTTCCTATCAGCAGACTTGAGCAGGAAGAGCGTTTTAACCTTGGGGGATAGAATAAGCAAAGGGATGGAGATGAGACATGGCCTGTCCTTGTTTGGAAGGGACAGTAGCTGATGCAGTGTGGCAGTTGTGCAGAATGCACAAAGGGCTGTAATCTATAATCAGCTGGAAAAGATAGACCGGAGCCAGATAGATTGCAGCTTTAAGTATCACGCAGAGGTGTTTGTATTTTCTCCTTGAGGCAATAGAGAGCCACAGAGGGAGTTTTAGGGTCAGACCTGTACTTTAAAGCTATTGCTTTGGTAGCCATGTGGAGGCCGAGTTGGAGAGGGGAGACTGGATGCAGGGATATCAACTCGAAGGCTACTTCACTGCCCCAGCTGAGATGATGCTTGAGAAAAGGAGATGAAGAGCTTTACAGGGCTTCTTAAAGTTTCCCCTTCAGCACTTCTTAAACTGTGGGGTCTGAAAGATAGATTTGATCAGGTTTGATAACTGTGCAGCAAGTCAGGCTGAAGAGCTAAAGAGATTGCCTAGGTTTTGAATAATTCTGTTTTGGAGCTATTGAGTTTGAGATGGCAGTGGGACATCCAGGTGGAGTTGGCTGCCTGGCTGGTGAAGACAAAGACTGAGTTTAGGAGAGAGAGGACGACTGGATATGTAGTTTGGGAGTCATCTGCAATGAGCTGAGATCAGTAAGCTGGGGAGAGAGAGAGAGAGAGAAGGGGGCCTAGGCCCTGGGGTACAGACACCTGCACATTGGGGGTGGCACACTGATGATAATCATATGACGGAACCTGAGAAGAATCTGTCCGACAGGTGGGAAGAAAACTATCAGAGCAGAGTCACAAAAACCTTGGAAAGAGAGAAGCTTAAAGGAGGAAGCTGTAGCATTGAACACTGTGGAGAGGTCAGGACGGATGATGACAGAGCATTGGTTATGGGGAATGAGGGAGAGGGAAGAATAAAAGAGCCTTGGAAATAGAGATGTGGGAGTCATCTGCATAGAGTTGATCCAAGAATCTCAGGGAACAGGTGAGATCTCCAAGGGAGAGAAGACAGAGCTCTGGGGACACCCATACTGAGGAGGCTGGAAATGGCTGAGAATTCAGCCAAGGATTCTGAAATGGAATGTTCAGGCCAATAGCAGGAGAAAGCAGTGCCTGGAAAACTAAGGCCATGTCAAGGAAGAAGGGGACTTGGGGACTTACATCTGGTGGAGATTTAGGTTACTTCCAAACTGAGAGCAGTCTAGCTTGGGAGATTTAGGGCATTTTCACACTTAAACCACATTTTCTTTTTTCATATTGACAGTGATGACCAAGAAGTGCCTTTTAGTCTTGGAAGTAAGTTATTAAGCCAAGAATGTACACTTTGTTGTTAAAAGACAAATGGGAGTAGCCAAAAGCAAGTCTAACAAAATGGATATTTTGATGGGGGGGGGGGCGGCAGGGGTGTGTGTGGAAAATGTTGCTTGGTCTTAAACATTATGAGACAGGATCCAAGGTAGGCCAAACCAAATTCCATGTGATTGCCTTTGAATTTGGCCAGCTGTTCCTGATTCGAAGCCATGTGTATGATTTATAATTCCTTTCTGGTATATGATTACATTAAGCAGTAACAGCTGGCTCTCGATTTAAAAAAAAAACCCAAAGTTGGCTTTCTTAAGTTTCACAGCTTTTCCTCTCCCAGCCCTGGATGTATTTGGAATGCGTAAATGAATGGTTAGTATTTTGAAGGATGGATGTTTGGATAAGTTAGGATTAGGATGCAGGCCCTCTGCTGTCTCTCATGTGCCAAAATGCCAACCCCCCAAACAAGGTATCCGAGCGAGGTTCCCTGCTGTGTATAGGTGCCACACTTAGGTGCCCAGTATTGCTGGTAATAAATCTTGACTAGTTATACTGTATTGTAGGAGTCCGTATGTCACTTGGAATTCAGTTGATGTGAGGTTATATAGCACTCAAACCCCTACAGCGCCACATGCTTCTACACTATGGTCTCAGTTCTCACTTGTGGGAATGTTTAGAAGAAAAGAAAATCCCAGACTTTCCCTTGTTTCTACCAGCTCTAAGAATGGGCACCTGATGAGCCAGGAACCCTTCGCAGCAGACCAGTTTTCACATACCCTGATCCCTCTGAAATGATTACAAGTAACTGTACTTGAAGCCAATCCAAGAAAAAGCTCTACATTTCTGCCTAAAATCAGTTTCAAAATCCTTCATCCTGCACATGTTAAAGTTTATCTTGTAATCTGTCCTTTCCAAGGAAACCAGAGTGTGGAAAAGGAATGGCCAAGGTGAGTTTGAGGATAACAGATGTTGTTAATGAAATCCAGCAATCAGTACTGTAGTGACATTTGTAATAATGCATGGCCAGACCTGATCTATTTCCCATTTCCAGTTTTATTTTCTCCCACGTTTTCTTCCCTCTGCTTGTTCCTACCCCCAAGTTACAGTGGGATAAAATAAAAGTAGGAGTGTTTGGCTTTCCCAATATGCCATAAACTCACCCTTTGTAATTATATAAATCTCAACAATACAAAGTTCCTGGCCACATAGAAAATTACTACAGCCCATAAATTTTTTAAGGGAGAGGCTAACTGGCTCGTAAATTATGTGGCCGGGGAAACATCTCTGTGTTCATTCTGATTCCACTTCAGCATTCCAGTTGGTTACAACTTCAGCTGAAATAGAGGAAGAATATTTTAGTCCTGTCTTAGATGATTGAGTACTGTAGTCTATACCCTCAAAAAGCAAATATGGAAAGTAACGCTGATGGCAACAGAGAAGATAGTTCCATGTCGAGGTTTCAGCTATGTCCTTGGCACAGCTATGTGCTCTCCTTTCCTTCTTAGAATTGGGCTTTTTGTAAAATGTTAAGCTGTGTCAGGTTTTGGTCAGAGTTGAAGATAACCGGAGGGTTTTATTTTTTAAGGAAAAGGGAATTGAGATTTTTTTCCCCTCGTTACTCTTTTACGGTAGCCCAGATTCTTCCAAATGCCGCGCCTGATTACCAGAAGACCATAGGGTCACAGTCCTGGAACTGGCAAGGGCCTTAGAGGCCATGGAGTCTCCTCCATCACTCTACAGATGAAAACTGGGCCCAGACAGGTACCCAAGCCCAGCCAGGACTCTCGCCGAGATCCTTTGATTCTGTATCCAGCACACTTTCCACTGCTCAGCATTGCTCATGATGGAAAGAGTAGGAGGGAAATTTTGACATCCTGCTTACAAACGAGTATTAGCACCCTATTTATCACAAATACGGCCAATCGAAAGCGACCTGAGTTTGCAAAATTTAAGTTAAGTTAAAATGACTTTTTTTTCTCTCAAAAGATGCCGATTTTCAACTTAGAGAAGTTGTCTTGCATCTTAGTATCATGTTGGATAACTCTGTCTAGTCAACAAATATTGATTAAGTTTTAAGTGCAAACTATCTAGAGTGAGGTTCACCGCGTTTAAAGTTGAAAGATTCCTTAAGAGATCATCTAGCGCAGCCCCTTCATTTGACAGATGAAAAAACTGAGGCCCAGAGAGGAAGAATGACTTGCCTCAAGGTCACGTGGTAAATAAGTATACTGGAGGTTGGATTTGAACCCTAGTCCTCTGGCTCCAAATCCAGTGTACTTGTTACTATGCTATACTGAATACAGTGTCCCAAAAGTCTTAGTGCACTTTTCAACTAAAAAACTTCTAATATCTGCTCCTCAACCTTCCTCACAATAAAGTCTCGCTTTTAATATTTAATTGGATGCTTTGACTATTATCAGTAGATCAATTCAAGGTAAAATCCTAAACCTAGCATTTCAGCTCCTTCACAGGACGACTTCTATGCATCCTTCTAATTTTCCATATTGATCCCTTTCCTGCACTTTCTATTCCATTCAAAATGGTCTGTTAGCTCTTCTGCTCTTCTGTCTCCTGCCCCTGGCTTTTCAGAGCTGGTCTCCTATCTCTGGAATGCACTGTGTCTTCCTCATTTCCACCTGGTAGAATCTCTAGCTTCCTTCAAAGTATAATTCAACTGCCATGTCCAAAGGGTGGAGCAGTGCCAGGATAAGCGTGTCTATAGGGCCTGGCCTGCTGTGTGGCCTTGTGCTATGCACTTTACAAATCCAATCTCATTTGATCCTCACAATAACCTTTGATCCTCACAATAACCCTGCGAGGTAGATGCTGTTATTTTCCACATTTTGAGGCACACAGACTTGCCAGGGTCATGCGGCCAGTAAGTATCTGAGATCACATTTGAACTCAGGTCTTCTGCAGGCTCAGCAGCACTCTATCCACTGGCCACCTTGCTCAATCACTGCTTCCATGTGACCCCTTTCCTATTCATTACAGTTGTTAGTGAGCTTTCTCTTCGAAATGACTGTCTTGCCTTGTAAATACTTCCTTATCTATCTGTGTGTGTATTGTATCATCCCAGTAGACCATGAGCTCCTTGATGGCAGGAACTATTTTGTTTTTCTTTAATCCTGGCACATAACCAGTGCCTTCTGCACAATAGATATCTAAGCTGTGGTTTTTAAAAATTGATTTGAAATTTACTTCATCTAGTAAGTACAGTGGCCTTGCAGAAGCAAAAAGGATTTGAGGGAGTCAGGGACAGAGGAAAATATGTGAGTGTATGTGCAGTTAAGAAATGTTTATGGGGTCCCTGAACTTGTCTTTTTTAGTTGCCGTGTTTTCCAGAAACATCGGACCCAGAGTATGCAGGAGGCCCTGAATGTGTGGAAGACAAAGCCACCGCCGCAGTTTCCTGCCCCACCCCCCCAACACACAGCTGACATGATCTGTTGTTTGCATCCCAAACTGGACTCACTGTGTGTCCTTGGGAGTCAAGACAGGCACCAGTCAGTCTGCACCACACTGAGAAATTGCTTGTGCTTGTGGAGATAAGCAGATCATCCTATCTTCATGGTCTAGCACAAGGGTGGGGAACCTGTGGCCTTGAGGCCACATGTGGCCTTCTAGATTGTTAATGGTAGTATATCTGGATAACTCAACAAACATTTACTAAGTGCATACTATGTATGAGGTACTGTCGGCAGAAGATGGAAAAGTTAAAGGGAGAGATCTTGGATGTTGGGGAGTTAATTATAGAGCAAGAGTTTAAGAGTAATGGGAAGAGAGAATAGAGGGACAGAAAGCGGTAAGATTGAGCTGGATGAGGGAGACTATAGGGAGAAAAGAGGAAGAGATTACAGGGGAGTAGCGTTTTCACCTCCACAGATGGAGCACAATGTTAGATTCTCTTGTGTAAAAGGGAGAAGTGATAGCACCAGTTCAACCTCAATCTTCATTTCCTCTGCTTATATGGCTATATTCCTCAGTAATGGAGGAACTAGCTAGAAGGTCAAGGGTTGGGACAGGCAGCTGTTGGTATTAATTATCCTCCCTACACCATCTGCTTCTTGGTTGAGCTCGAAAGACACTCGTTCCCAGGGCTGTTGCCAAGAGTTGGGGCCACTGTCCATGTTCTCCACCTGCCCTATGCCTGCTGCCAAAAAGACTTTATTAACTTAGCATCACTTTGGCCTTTTTTCCCCCTTAAGCATATGAAATCAGAAGTGGGAAAGTTCACAGAAAGCCCATGGGCTTTCTGGAGACAGTAGGACCACAATTTATGTGAAGAATATAGATTCTAAGTAATTATCTTCTCTATCCTTCTAGGGGTTAGACTAGGGGAAAACTTGATCAGACTCATTTGGGAGTATTCTCTGTATAGTTTGAGTTTAAGCATTTATTTTATAAATGCCTTATTTGCTCATAGTCACAGGAAATGCAAATTGAGGGTGCTTGTTCAGCTTTCATTTTCAATTACAGTGGTCAATATTGATAATTGTTCTTTGGCTTTCAAAGTCATGTTTCATTTTCATTTAATAGCTTTGAGAGCTTATTTTTATTTCAGTACCAAAATTGCAGTATGAATTTGTCTCTGTAGAGGAAACTGTAGCATTTTCTAAACAGTCCAACTTCTAAATAGGCTAAGAGCTGTTTGGAACTCAAAAATCTTCCTGGAGAAACTATGTCATCCATGATGCTGAAGTTCCCAGGATAGCCTGCAACAGTCTATTTAAGCCTTATGGTAGGTGAAACCTAATGAAAGCTCCAATACTCCCTTCTTCCCCTTAGCTTCCTTGTTCAGAATGTACCAGAAATGTTCCTTCTCCTCTAGGCCATCTTAAAAGCAGCTACTCTGGTGCTAATGACAAGAGTCCACTTGTTTGTTTGGTTTTTTTCTAGGATAATCCTACTCTTCCCAAGCAGGCTGGGCCATAGCATGTACCAGACATACTGGTTGTTCAGGAGTCTGCTGATCTGAAGTTTAGGATGTTGGTGTTGATTTTTTGGGTAGCTAGGTGACACAGTGGATAGAGGGCCAGCCTGGAGTCAGGAAGACCTGAGTCAAATCCAGCCTCAGCCACTTAATATCTGTGTGACCTCGGGCAAGTCAGTTTACCCTGTTTGCCTCAGTTTCCTCATCTGTAAAATGAGCTGGAGAAGGAAATGGCAAGCCACTCCGGGATTGTTGCCAAGAAAACCCCAAATAGGGTCACCAAGAGTCAGATATGACTGAAACGACTCAACAACAGTTGATTCTTCTCCCTACCCCTCTGGGGTTCTTGGCTTATGTGAAATGCCACGTGACATTTTGCATCAGTTCTTTTGACTTTGTACTTTTGATGTGAATCTGCTCCCTCCAAAGTTGCCAGTGATTTCTTAAGTGACAAATCAGATGACCTTTTTTTCATCCTCAACTGTCTTGCCCTTTGGGCAGCATTTCCACTGTTAGCCACCTTCCTAGATCTGCTCTCCTCTCTGGCTTTTTGTGGCACTGCCCTGTTCTATTTCTCTTCCTCCCTTCCTGGCCACTCTTTCTTATCTGGTTCATCATCCCCATCATTCCCCCTAGCTGTATGTGGGTGACCCCTGAGACTCCTTCCTGAGCTCTCTTCTCTTTTCTCTCTATACCTTCTCCCTTGGTGACCTCATCAGCTTTCGTGGATTCAGCTGTCATCTCTGTGCGCGACTAGATCTTTATAGCTAGCCTAAGTCTCTTAATTGAATTCTTTTAAAAAAAATTTAAACATTTTTATTTAAAGTTTTGAATTCCAGATTCTGTCCTTCCCTCCCTGAGCTAGTAAGCAGCCAGATATAGGTTATACATGTGCAATTATGTAAAATATTTCCATATTGTTTTGTACAAGAAGATTCAAATAAAAGAAAAAAATGAAAGAAAGTGAAAAATAGCGTGCTTCAGTCTGTATTTAGTCAATACCAGTTCTTCCTCTGGAGGCAGATAGTATACTTCATCATGAGTCCTTTGGGGTTATCTTTTCAATTGAGTTCTAATGTCATAATCTGTATCATGAACTGCCTATAGACCGTTTCAAACTGGATACATAGGCATCTCAAATTCAACGTGTCCAAAACAAAATTCTTTACCTTTCCCCCAAACATACTCCTCTTCCAAACTTCCCTGTTATGGTTGAGGGCACCACCATTTTTCCAGTCACCTAGGTTCACAAACATGGTGCCATCCTTAACTCTTCATTTTCCCTTACCGCATTCCCCACCCCCACCACCAATCAGTTGTCATATCTTGTCCTTTTTGTCTTGACAGCATCTCTCCAACACATCCCCTTACCTCTCCTCACACAAACACCACTCCAGGTCAGGCCTTCAGATTTCATTACTTCTAGTATCAAATATAAGCACCTTTGTTTGGCATTAAACCTTCCCAGCCTGGCCCTTTCTACCGTTCATACACGTTACTCCCCTCCACTCACTCTGTGACCCAGCTGTACCAGCCTTCTTGCTAAAATGAACACACATTTCTCATCTCCTAGCTGTCTCTGTGTCTTTGCACTGGCTGCCCCTCCCCCTGCCTCCCTCTTCCCCTACCCCATCCCTGGAACGCTTGCCCTTCTTACCTTCAGTTCTTGGAATCCCTGGTTTCCTTTAAGACTCAGCTCAGGACCCAAATTATCATGAAGCCTTTCCCTATCCCTCTAGGTTATAGTGCCTTCCTTCCTCCAAACCACTTTGTATTTATCCTCTGTGTATTCTGTACGTGTATGTACATGATGTGTGTGTGTGTGTCTGTGTGTATGTGTGTGTATAAGTTACTGTTACTTCAGGATTCTGTAGTTTGTCTTAATGATATTGTAACAGTAACACTAGGCTCTGTCAGCAGAGCTGTTGAAACTGGTGTTACATTTGTATATGTACCTGTTGTCTTCTTGTTGGAACTTTAGGTCCTTAAGAAGAGGGACTGTTTAATTTTGGCTTGGTATCTCCAGTGCTGACCATATAGGCTCTTCATCAGGGTTCATCAGCTGATTCATTGACAGTTCTCCATTAACCCTGTCAGGGCCCTGGGAGGTGGCAAATTCTGCATGCTGTGTAATTTGGAGCTTAGAATAGATAGGGAGCTAGAGCTAGCTGGCTAGCTGGATTACAGATCCATCAATTTACCTATATTTGGAGAGAGGCCCTGCAGGAGATATGGAAGCCAGTAAACCACATCACTTTTTCCATGTTGAATGTTCTTTTTTGACCTTGCTAATATATAGTAAACACTTCTTTTTAATGCTTTAAGAATGTTTGAGTCAAAATAAAAGTTCTCAAAAGTCACCCAGCTGCTACAGCTGTTTCACCTGGCCTCCTTGCTCTGTGCCTAGGGATTGTGATTTCACTAAAAGGGATGGGGCCACTACATGATTCTGCAAGCAGGCAGGGTATGGAATAGAACTGCATCTTGAAAAGCCTATCCCAGTTAAAGGCTTCGAGAGAAGGCATAGAAAGAGAGAGAAAGAGAGAGATTAGAGGGAATCTCCCCCCCCCCCCATTTACATTCAGTGTGTTGATGGTGATTTTCAATGGGTAAAAATAGAAGGATAGGTACAGTGCCTGGGAATAAGGCTTGTCCACTTGACCAGTTTTTGTCCGGCTTTTTTTCCCATGAATCATGCTAAATGGGGAATAGTAGCCAGATCCACTAAAGTTCGCCAGTTGAGTGTTTGCATAGCAGCAAACCACCAAGTTTGTTTAATGAGACAGGGGCACTATTGTACAGCTGGTATTGGTGAGCTGAATGAATGTAGCCATTCACATGTTTCACTTGAATTTAGGTCTTATTTACCTCACTCTTTGCAGAGCTGGCTGGTTTTTGACAAATTCTCACAGGAGCACAGATTGAGAGCCAGGTCAGCCCCCTGGTTTTGCAGATGAGAAGAACTGAGGCCTATAGAGATTGTGACTCGCTGGAGCTGGCATCCAAACCCGAGGGCTTGCCATTCTAAATCTAGCACTCATTGCACTGCATTGTGTTGTCTCTCTTCTGGTTTTTGCTCTTCACCTCATCCTTCCTTTTCTTCTAGGGTTTTTTTTTAAATGAATCATTGTTAATTTTGAGTGGAAAATAAAAGACCTTTCCTATACTGGTTAACACTTATTTTTATTTAAAGGAAATTTGCCTTAAGTTTCATCCTTGATCTTCTTTGATTGGCAGCAAGAAATGGGGCTCAGTAACCAGACCTCAGGTTTCATGTTTGGTTGGGTTTTTTTTTTTTGGAGGGGGGGAAGGCAGGGCAGTTGGGGTTAAGTGACTTGCCCAAGGTCACTCATAGGTATGCCAAGTGTCCGAGGCCTAGATTTGAACTCAGGTCCTCCTAACTCCAGGGCCAGTGCTCTACTCACTGCGCCACCTAGCTGCCCCTTCAGGCCTCGTGTTTACCCTATGTAATTAGCGTTTCCAACTTTATTGGATACAGTTATATCCTCTTAGAAGATGAGTGCCCTTCACTGAAATGACTGACTGAAATGTGGTATATGCATGTAATGGAATATTATTGTGTTGTGAGAAATGACAAATATGAGGAATTCAGAAAGACATGAAGAGACTTGAAGGAACAGATGCAAGGTGAAGAAAGCAGAACCAAGAGAACATTATATACAATGGTTACAATAACATAAATGGGGGGAGGGACCCACAGTTGAACACAGATGACAAACAGTGACCAGCATTGGTCCTAGAGGCCAGAGGATAAAACATACCACCTTCTTCCCACTGGACAGTGGTGGCAGCTGGTAGTACAGTGGATAGAGGTCTGGACCTGAAGTCAGAAAGACTCTAATTTAAATCTGGCCTCAGACACTTACTGGCTGTGTGACCCTGGGCAAGTCACTTAACCTTTGTCCATCTCAGTTTCCTCAACTATAAAATGGGGATAACAGCAGCACCTACCTTCCAGGATTGTTGTAAGGATCAAATGAGATAATAATTGCAGAGTGCTTAGCATGGTGCCTGACACACTCTGACACTCTCAGTGACTGTGGCTGTGGGGAAATCGTTACATATCTTTCAGCCTTGTTTGTGCCTTTATTCATGCTGTTCCCTTTACTTAGAATGGCCTTCCCTCAGTCCATTTCCACTGAATTTCTACCCATCCTTCAAGACCCAGCTCAAGTGCCATGTGCCACATTTAGGAAGCTCTTTCTGATCCTGCCTTCCCCCCCCCCGCCCCCCTCAGCAGAAAGTGATCTTTCTCCTCTCTCCTCTGAACCATCATTGCGCCTTGCACCTTTCCTATTTTGCCTTAAATTTCTTTATAAATATGAGTAGTTGTAGTGCTTCGTTATATTATGATGTTTATATTATTGTTTTTCTTTTGAGAAAGTGACTTAATGGTTAGAGAACTGGCCTCTGACTCACCCTGGCTGTGTGACTCTGGATGAATCAGTTAACCTCTCAGTGCTCTAGGCCAGAGCTTCTTAAACTTTTTTCCAAGGGATTGAGACCCACAGTTTAAGAAGCGCTGTGGGCTTGGTCAACTCTAAAAGTAGAGGTTGCAGAGAATGTCTTTCACTAGAAGAGGATGTTCATCACCTACAGCTCCCTACGCTGATGAAGTCGCAGGTCCGGTCAAACAAAAATTTCTCTTTCTGTTATTCGTTTGTATCTTATTTCCCTTCCTGGGCTCTAAGACCATCCCTCTCTGTCTGTCTCTCAAACTCTTGTGGGCCCTGGGAGAGCCTTTCTCATGGCAGAGCCATTGATGAGCTCCCCAGCACATTCCCATGCCTGTCTTTGCCCAAAAGCATGCCTGCAGGAACCTCTACTAGCCTACAACTCTGCTGGAATTCCAGGGGTGGAGATCTACCTGTGTTCAGTGTGAAGTCCAGAAATTTACTGGCTGAGGCTTTGGCATAAAAGGGAGAACAATGGGCCATAAAAGTGCTTCTAATATGATTGTTTGGAAATCCAGATCTTGCTACTTTGATTTGGAGGAGAGGCAAGGTAGGTCAGAAATTTGAAGAAAACGTTGTTCATTTTCTTCAGCTTGTCTTAAATCTAAACTACTTTGGTGGTAATATTTAGTTGACATCTTGGAAATGTTTAAGTTTGATCTACTAAAGTAGCTCTAAGTCTAAGATCCTTGGCATTGTTCAGTTCTACTAGTTGGGGCATGACCATTGGTTTCCAGTACTGATATGTTTTTCTTGTTTTGAGGTTCTTCTTTCTTTTCAGCATAACAGCCCTGCTGCTTTTCCAACTTTAAATCTGTTCCTGATAGGATTGATCCTGATACATTTAACCGTGTCCTGGAATATCATGATCTTCACTACCATCAGAACCATTTAAGTGCTTACTCTGTATGGAACATCTGTGCTAGGTGCTACAAATCATACTCTTGACTGTTTTCTGAAATGACATCACATAGGTTAATCACTTTGTAAACCTTAACATCTATTTATATATAAATGCTGGTTATCATTATTAGTAGAAGTTGTATTAATGTTGCTCCTACCATTGAGGCACTTTGAATTTTAAGAAGTAAATAGGACAGACGCATATCATATTATATACAAGTGTTGCTAAGAATGGTGGAGTGAGGAGAATTGCCAGAGCAACTGGAACCACATGGGATTAGGCTGAAAAGGCTCCCGGAGAAGGCAGAGTTTGAGCAGCACCCAGAGAAAGCACATCATAGGCCGTGGGAGAGGGTGGATCAGTAGAGCAAATAGCTGAGAGGCCAAAGTCTGCCAGATGCCAATGTGGACAGGCTGGGAGGATCATCAGATTGGTGGCCAGTGGTGTCTGGGAAAACATACATCAGACTCTATGTAACAGGAGAACAGGTTGGGATAATCATGATTTGGACTTGTAAGGTCCTCTTCAATTTTCCCAATGTGCATTATTTCTTTTTTTACTCACGTTTCTTTTCTCTACCAGATATTTTCCCCTCTTTGAACAAGCGTTCTGCTCCAGTACTTTGGTTTGGAGTATATTCAACAGAAAACATCTTAACAAAGGATTTGAATTCCTAACACAAAACCTATGAGTAGATTGTATCCCCACAGTGCTTTCTTAAATTTGGAACTGAGGTACATTTTCTGACAGAAAGTACTTTAATAAATGTTATTTAAGTTACTAGGCCCGGCCACAGAACCAATTTAGCCTATAAGTATTTCTAGCAGCTCTTTTTGTGGTGGCCAAGAACTGGAAATTGAGGGAATGCCCATCAACTGGAGAATGTCTGAACAAGTTGTGCTATATGAATGTAATGGAATACTATTGTGCTATAAGAAATGATGAACAGGCAGACTTCAGAAAAACCTGGAAAGATATAAATGAACTGATGCTGAGTGAAGTGAGCAGAACTAGGAGAACATTGTATGCGGTAACAGCCACAGTGTGTGAGGACTGATTTTGATAGACTTAGTCCTTCTCAGCAATTCAACGACCTAAAACTTTTCCAAAGGACTCATGATAGAAAATGCCATCCACATCCAGAGAAAGAACTATGGAGTTGGAGTGCAGAGTGAAGCAGACTCTTTCTTTTCTCTTTCGCTTTGTTTTGTTTTCTTTCTCATGGTTTCTCCCATTTGTTATAATTCCTTTATGCAACATGACTAATGTGAAAATGTTTTTAATAGGAATGTATGTGTAGAGCACGTATCAGATTGTATGCTGTCTTAGGGAGGGAGGAAGGGACTGAAAAATTTAAAATTTATGGAAATGAATGTTGAAAACTGAAAATAAATAAATAAAATATTAGAAAATAAAAGAAATGATGAGCAGGTGGACTTTGGGAAAACCTGGAAAGACTTATATGAACTGATGCTGAGTGAAGTGAGCAGAAGCTGGAGAACATTGTACATAGTAACAACCACAGTGTGTGAGAACTGATTTGGATAGACTTAGCCCTTCTCAGCAATGCGAGGATCTAAAACTTTTCCAAAGGACTCATGATAGAAAATGCCATCCACATCCAGAGAAAGAACTATGGAGGGGGCCGGAGCCAAGATGGTGGCTGGAAAGCAGTGACTGGCGTGAGCTCCCCACCAAGTCCCTCCAAAAACCTATAAAAAATGGCTCTGAACCAATTCTAGAGCTGCAGAACCCACAAAGTGGCAGAGGGAAGCAGGGCTCCAGCCCAGGACAGCCTGGATGGTCTCTGAGTAAGGTCTGTCCCACACGGAGCTCCCAGCTGAGGGGAGCGGAGCTGAGCCCAGCAGAGCCCAGCGTGCACGGCGCGGAACGCGGACCGACCAGACCAGGAGCCAAGTGGAGAGTGCCCTAGCATCCTGAATTAGTGAGCTGTGGCATCTACCAGACCTCACAACCCACAAACAGCAAAGACAACAGAGAAGGTTAGTGGGAAAAGCTGCAGGACTGAGTTT
>CM053628.1:18334466-18350036 GCA_028646595.1 Phalanger gymnotis | reverse complement strand
AATAAGATGCGCAGGCAATGGGGCATAGAGATTTATCTTGCCCTACAAGAAAGGAAGGGAAAGGGGGATGGGAGGGGAATGGGGTGACGGAGGGGAGGGCAGACTGGGGAACAGGGCAACCAGAGTGTACGCCATCTTGGAGTGGGTGGGGGTGGAAATGGGGAGAAAATTTGTAATTCAAACGCCTGTGAAAATCAATGCTGAAAACTAAACATATTAAAAATAAATTAAAAAAAAAGAAAGAAAGAACTATGGAGTAGGAGTGCAGAGTGAAGCAGACTCTTTTCTCTTTGTTTTATTTTGTTTTCTTTCTCAAGGTTTCTCCCATTTGTTATGATTCTTCTGTGGAACATGACTAGGGTGAAAATATGTTTAATAGGAATGTATGTGTAGAGCCCTTATCAGATTGCATGCCATCTTGGGGAGGGAGGGGGAGAAAATTTAAAACTTATGGAAGTGAATGTTGAAAACTGAAAATAAATAAAATTTTTTTAAAAAGATAGCTGAACTATACACGGTGCAGAACAGGGAGAAGATGAGAGTTTCGTCCCTCTTTTCTTTGCATGGTCCTTGCCCTAGACAAAACTTTGATACGGTCCATTTCTTTGACATCTCCCTTTCCGTACTAACTCTTCTGCTTCCCAGCATACTTCTCTTCAGGTTCCCAGTGTCCTCACACTGCCTTAATTAGGTACTGTGGCATCTCACCCAGGCCTGCCTTAGGAAGATCAGTAAATCAGTGAACATTTATGAAATGCTTACTATTCAGCAGGCACTATGCTAAGCACTGGAGATATCAAAAAGAGGCAAAAGACAGTCCCTACCCTCAAGCAGTTTACAATCTAAATAGAAAAGGCAGGAAGAGAATCAGAAGAGAACAGTGCTAGGAAGGCCAAAGGGGGAAAGAAAATCCAGCAGGAAGGGAGTTGTCAGTGGAGTCAGAAGCTGCACAAAGGCCAAGGAAGACAAGGCCTGACGGGCTATTGGGTTTAGCAGGCAATGTTTCGTAACTCTGTAGAGCAATTTAGGATCATAGATTTAGAGCTAGAAGGGACCTTTGAATCGTGGAGCTGGAGATTTGGAAGGGTCCTCAGCCATCTAATACAACCCATACCTAATGGCTGACATTTATATAGTGCTAGGCATATAGTAATTGTGATACTTACAACAACCCTGGGGGATAGGTGCTGTTATTACTCCCATTTTATAAGTAAGGAAACTGAGGCAAACAGGAAGTTAAGCGACCAGCCCAAAATCACACAGCCAATAAGTGTCTTAGGTGGCATTTGAACCCAGGTCTTCCTGACTCCACACCCGGTGCTTTATCCTACCTAGCTGCCTCAAAGGAACCCCGACTCTAACATACCTGGTCGTTTTAGTCTCTGTTTGAAGACCTCCAAGGAGGTGTAACCTACCACCTCTCAAGGCAGGCTAGTCTACTTTTGGACAGGTCGCCTTCTTAAGACATTTTTCCTTATATCAGACCTAAATCTCCTTGTCAGTTTCCACCTGTTCCACCCTCTGGAGCTGGACAGAACGAATCAAATCCCTGTACTGGCCGACAGCCCTTCAGATGCTCTAAGACAGCTCTCATCTCCCCCCTACATCTTTTCTCCAGGTTGAACATGCCTAGTTCCTTTAACTAATCCTCATATGTCATGGGCTCAAGACTCTTCACCATGCTAATTGCTCTCTTCTTAACACTCTCTAATTTATCAATATAGTTAAAACATAGCACCCAGAAATGAACACAACACTTCAGATGAGGTCTAATCCCTTCTCTACTCCTGGAAGCTGTGCACCACCGCAATTCCATCCCCTTTTTGGGCTGCTCATTGCTTCCTGAAGTCCTGAGGCCTTTTATAGAGCACCTACTGTCTAGCTATGCCTCTCCCATTTATACTTGTCAAGCCAATTTTTGGTACCCAAGGGTGAGTCTCTACTTTTTTCTTACTGAATTTCTTATTATATTCAATTTCATGCTCTAGCTTGTCACGAAGCTCCTCTAGTCCAGATCAGGTGTCATTTGCCCAGTACTACACAAGGAGTAAGGGCAGGACTTGAGCCAGCTCTGACTCCAGAGTTGGCGCTCTTTCCCCTCTCCCACACTGCCTCCCTTTATGTGGGTAAGTGAAAGACATGCTGTCTTTCACTTACTTCAGGCTTTAAAGTACTTCAAGCAGCATCCCTCCATATCACATTCTAATTTATCCTGTCTCCTTTTGCACTCTGAAATTTAGTGCTGTCATGACTACCTACATATGTGTGCATATATAGTACTATAGGCTATACCAGCCTTGAGATTTATAAATGTCGAAAAACCAAACATTTGCAAAATCACAGAATTTTAGCATTGAAATATAATTTGGTGACCATTTTGCCCAAGGCCCTCATTTGTTGAGTGGTGGGTTCAGAGACCTGACTGTAAGGGGTTAAGAAGTGAGTAGATGGTAAGGAAGTAGAGGCAGTAAAATTAGACAGCTCTTCACTATAAACTTGGCACTGAAAAGGAGGAAAGGAGGAGAGATTGAGGGGATATCAGAGTGAAGTAGATTTTGGGAAAATGGGGGATACCTGGGCATGATTGTAGGTGGCACAGAAGGGGCCAGTGAGAGAGAGGGAGGAGGTAGGTAATGGGCCCTAGTCAAGGTACACACTTACTTCTTCATCAGTAGAGGAAAGAAGAGGATGGGAAAAGATGGATTTTGAGATATGGAGTCAGAGGGATAAAGGAGCTCGTGGTGAATGGCCTGTATTTTCTGCAATAAGTAGGAGGCAAGATTTTTCTGCTGGGGGAGGAAGAGGAGGAAATAGGGAGCTCCAGGAGACAGGAAGAGGTTTGGAACGCCTTTGGGGAGTGTACTCTAGTTTCAGTTGGGGAAGAATTGCTTTTCGTCAGTGAGGGCCCAGTTGACATTACATAATAAGAATTTGTATTCAACCCAGTCAGCCCAGTTGTGTGACTTTCTTTAGCAAAATAGAGAGGTGCTGATCTGAGATAGGAGATTGGTAGGACACAAGCAGCTGTTGAATGGGGTTAGTGAATTCAAAGGGTAAATGTAGTGAATATGGTTAAACTGCTCGACTGTGTAGAATCGGGACTGTGAAGAGAAAAAAATGGGGCCAGAGGAGAGGTGATGGATTGAGAAAATAGAGAGGGATAAAGTCATTGGATATCGGGTGAGGACAAAGAATAGCATTAGGAAGAGTTAGGCACAGGGAGAGATGGAATTTAGACACCCTGAGATTGTGATCAGAAAAAGGTTATTTGGATTTTGTTTCTGCTTTGTCACACACTCTCCCCTTCCTTTTTGAAGCTGTTAATTCCTTCATAAGTCCAGGATTTTTCACAACTGTTTCCATGGTGGCAGCATCTACTCTAATAGGAAAGGATGTGGGGAGGTAGGGCAGGGGTGCAGTGGGGTGTCAGCTGTGCATATGTTTGGGGCCTTTGTGGGTTGCATGTTTGTAGATCGTGGACTGCCCTGTAGAAAATGCAGTAGGGCAAGTACAGATCAGAACTGCTTTTGGCCAAAGGTCATAGCAAAACTTACTAAGCAAAGAGGAGAGAGAATGTCATCTTTAAAATAGATTACAAAGATCCAAACAATACAAACAAGTGAGTTCCTGAGTATAATAGATAGCATTTTAGAGCTGATTACCTACGAATCACTGCTTATCCTCTTCCCCCCCTAATAGTTAACACTTGAAATTATCTCCCTCTTAAAATCACTGTACAGACTGTATAGATTTACTTACTTGTGTACCTGTCATGAGCAACTAGGTGGCAAAGTGGATAGAGCACTGGGCCTAGGGTAAGGAAGACCTGAGTTCAAATGTGGCCTCAGCTTTCACACTTACTAGCTGTGCTGCCCTGGGCAAGTCACTTAACTCTCAGTTTCCAAATGTGTAAAATGGACTAGAGAAGGAAATGGTAAACCACCCCAAATGGGGTTGTGAAGAGTCAGACATGACTGAAAAACAACAGGGCAACAACAAAAGTGCATGTTGTATCTCCCTCAACGCAGTAGAAGGTAAAGTTCTCCAGTGCAGGGGGTGTTTGATTTTTTGTGTGTCTTTGTCTTCCCATTGCTAGCACGGGGCTTTGTTACCATTACTAGGCATTTAATAAGTGCTTAATGTAGCGAACTGAAATCAGAGCTATCACCATGGATACTAATTAAAATGTCCCAAGAAGCTAGTCATGCTTCCAAAGCTACGGAGTAGATTCAGAGGTACTGTGGGAGGGCCTTAAACAAGGGTGTTTCATAAATACAGACTTGCCGAGCCTAAAGCACTCTGGTAAGTGTGCCTACAGGCATGGCAGTGGTCATGGGTTAGCTGTAGATTGCTGGAAAAGCTTGCCTGCTTTTAAGTTGATGATCGGATTGACCAAGTAGAGTGAAAATGAGGCTCTAAAATATTATGTGTGGTAGCAGAAGATCAGTCCTATGAGCATCCGCTTCAGAAATGGTCAGAAAACAT
Organism: Phalanger gymnotis; assembly: GCA_028646595.1. Classification (NCBI taxonomy): domain Eukaryota; kingdom Metazoa; phylum Chordata; class Mammalia; order Diprotodontia; family Phalangeridae; genus Phalanger; species Phalanger gymnotis. The sequence continues at coordinate 18,345,551 of CM053628.1, read as the reverse complement.
CCTGAGTGATTTCCTCGGAGTTGAAATGGGCTGTGGTAGTTCTAATTGGGACAGTCTCCATTTCTTAAATGCTTACTTATGGTCACATGAATACAGATTCTCATTCAAATCAAGTCGATTCTAACAGTGGATGCTGAACTTGAGTCATTGGATTCTGGCTTCTTCTTTTATTGCTGTCTCAGGCTGGCTGTGATAGTATCTTACTAAGACTTTGTTTATTTCCTGCTTTTTTCCCTTTTCTAGCTCAAAATGCCTCCCTTCTCTCTTCTGCAAAGCTCATTATTCCCTATATAACTTGAAGTCTTTGCCAACTACTTGCATCATTTCCCTGTATCTACCTAACCTGTTCTTCCTAATGTAACTTCTCTTATAAACTAGAAAAATTTCCTTTAATTAGCACCTTCAAAGTTACACAAAATCATGGGACCCAAACATGAGTAATGTAAGGTTCCTCTCAAAGTTGCCTACAGACATACATTGGGAAAAGCCCATTATTTCTCCTGACTCATTTCTTAGGCTTGCTTCCAATGTGACTGATCATACCAGTTGCACAATGGTATGTAAACAAAGCTCTGTAGAAATATGCTTCTTTGTCATTTCTTTCCCTTGTACTCCTACTGATATATTATCTCCTCTGCCCTTGTCTTTTGAAATTGTAAGCTCCATGGGGTTGTGGCCTGTTTAAAATTTTATCTATGTATCAGTGCCTAGCCCACATAAATACTTGATAAATGTTTGTTGAATTGAATTGAATTACTGTATTTTAGTGATTTGGTAGGTGAAGGGAAATTACTCCAAAGACAAAAACAACTTGGTGCAATAGTATCAACTGAATGAGTTTCTGTGAGATGTTCAGGTAAGAAGGGGAGAATAAGCAGGAATAACTGTAAAGACTTTTTTTCTGTCCTCTTAAAAATGTCTTAAGTTTTCTCTAGGTGCTGTATTCATTCAAATATGGCACAGTCTTGCCTTGGAAATAGCTGTTTACTTTCTCACCCAAGATGAAGGACAGTTGTAGGCAGATTTTGAAAAAGCGATTTATATTTACTGTATACAGTTCCGTGGGGAAAGAAAAATACTCATTTCCCCTGCTAAGTTAAAATCTTTTACTTTTTTTAAAAAACAGGAATGTGAAAAAAAGCAGAATGGATCCAGTTATGGGTATGAATTCTATCACCATCGCAGTGGAAGGTATGACATGCAATTCCTGTGTCCAGACCATTGAGCAACAGATTAGAAAGGAGAATGGTGTGCACCATATTCAAGTAAGTAACCGCCTCAGATTTTGGCAAGGCCAAATTATGATGACTGGAAACCTGATATGAAATGACTTTTAAACCTAGAACAGAAATAGACTTGAGAGTTCAAGATTTGGGAACAAAGAATGTCATAGTCCTAAATGTGCTGTGGAGTGGGTCATCTCTGGAACTTTATTTCTCCTTCAGTAACAGAAATCAAAGTGGTCAAGAGATTACCTTTCAATTTTAAAGTATCTGAAAATGGAAGACATGGCATCATTGGGATCATTGATTTTGAAAGATGGTGATACTTTCCCCCCTTTCCAGTAATTGTTCTGTGTGGGTCACATGGTTCAGATGCTTCCACCTATGGGCAGAGGCCCTTCCTCACTCAGTAGTCAGCCTGTCTGGCCTTATCTGGCCTCTCATTTCTTCCATCTGAACAGCATGTCACAACCCAATTCATCTTTTGTCAGTATTGTCAGTATAATTGTGAAAAAAACCAAAATTTTAAGTAATAAAGCATGGAATATAGTTATTCAGTAGAATCCAGGATCAGTAGAGTCTTTATCTGAGAAAAGAGGTAAGGGTCATGTGTCTGTGCTTTAGGGTTTTGTTCCCTTAAATATCCCAGCCAGTATTTCCCCCAGGCTGAAAAAATGGAACAATGAAAAATCCTGAAAAATTACTGGTGCCCATTGCATATGTTTAGTGTAGGCTCATCCTCAGTAGGAGAAAGACCATTAATGTGGTGCCCACCAACAATCAAGTAGTGTGCTAAATGGACCTCATGATCAAGAAGAAGTCCGGGTCGGGCTGCTGTTATAGCTTTCTGAAAACTTTATCTTGGTGTCCTGTGGCCATTTAGGGTTCCTCATGTGCGTGTGGCATACTGGAGTGTGTTTACTCCTGACAGCTGGGAGCTCATTGTGGCTTCGTTTTTATGTGGCTGCTGACTGCCAGCACAGGTGATGTTTCCTCCACATGTCACCCTCCTAGGGCACAGTCTGTCATCATTGAAGAGAGTCCTATTGCTGTGCTTCGGTGGATAGACATTGGAGAGGTCTGATTTTGGATGTGTTACTAACTTGCTGCATGATATTAGGCAAACCTCTTTGCCCCAATTTCTGTTTCTTTGTCTGTAAGATAGAGTTGGTGATTCTCTTTCTTGCAGAGAGGCTCTACAGCATTACTAATTGTGGAAGTGAAAGAACTTCCTCATTGGGTTCAGTGGGCTTCCTAGACTGCATGTCTCCTTGTGGCTACATGCCTTTCTTAATCTGTTAGGGCCTTGGATTTTTCAAAACTTCCTGATGAGATCATAACCACCTAGGAGATGAAAGGGGATCTTGGAGGTCATTTAGTCTATTCCTCTTATTTAAGATGGGGAAACCGATTATCTGCCAATATTTGTTTTAATCTTTATGGAGGTGCTTTGTAAACCTACTGTAATATAGGTAGTTAGATGGTGCAGTGACTAAGAGTGCTGAACTTGGAGTCAGGAAGACATGAATTCAAATCCTGTCTCAGACACTTAGGATATATGTGACCTTGGGCAAGTCCCTTTGCCTGTCTCAGCCTCACCTTCCTAATCTGTCAAGTAGAGATACCTCCCAGGACTGATGATAATATATGCAAAGGGCTATATAAGCGCTAGCTGTCATGATTATTACCCCTCAGTCTATGTGGGAGCACAGTTTGGCTTGACATTTTCAATAACAACAACAAACCTCCCCAAAGTGGATAATGGAGGAAATTGAGAGAAGTGATTTCTACCCACCTCTCCTTCTTCCTAGGAGTTGGATTTTTATATTCTGTGGTCTACTTAGCCATCCTTTCTTTGCCTATGACTCTGCTCTGACTGTGGGCAAGACCCTTCATCTCTTAGGTCTGTTTCTTCCTTTATAAAATGAAGAGGTTGGATTAGATCATCTCTGATCCTCTAACATTCTCTCTCACTGTTGTTAGCCAGCTGCCTTCTTACACTTGTGCTTCCCCTCCCTCATTTCTTCTTTCTTCATCATCTTTTCCTTTTTGCCTTTTCTTTGTCTCACCTACTTCTACGTGTTGTTTTCACCTACGTCTAAGTTATTCCCTTTCCTGAATTCCCACTTCCTCATCAAGTTATTTTGTATTTACTCTATCATAGGGAGTCACCATGATACTACATAGTCCAAAGAGTCCTGTATTTGGAGTCTAAAGATCTCAGTTCGGATCCCACATCTCACATTTAATATAATGCCTGAGTGACCCTTGGTAGTCACATTGAACGTCTCTGGGTTTCCATTGCCTTATCTGTAAAATGAAGGGCTTGGATCAGGTGGCCTCTGGGGTCCTTTCGACCTCTAATTCCCTAGTCCTACTTCTCTGACATATTCTTTTCCACCAGCAGAAGGTAAGCTCCTTGAGGGTGGGGACTGATTTGTTTTTACCAGCTTGGTATCCCCAGTTCCTAGCACAGTACCAGGCACATAGCAGGTATTTAAAATAGATTACTTGAATCCCTCTGAAGCATCTGGCACACTACCTGAAATCAGAAGGTAACAGAATCCAAAGACCTACAAAGCAGTGTCCCATGTCCTTCATCAGATCACAGAGCTGGAGCCCCCTCATAGAGCCCCCTTTTTGCATAGATGAGCACACTGAGGCCCATTGACATTAAATGATTTGCCCAAGGTCACACAAGCAGTAAATGGAAGAACTGGGCTTCAGACTCAGTCCCTGGGGTTCGAAGTTTAGGGCTCTTTCCACTATTACCAGTCCCATGTTAATCCATCTTCAGTGTTGATTAAAGACATTTGAATTTGGGTGTATCTTTGTAAGTCAGTGGTTTACATATCTGTTAGCCCTGTCTCTTCCCCCAAAGCCCCCTACATTTTGTTTTAAATGTGTCTCCTGTTACCAAATGGCTATTTGTAGCTCTGTGTCTCTGGTTGCCACAACATCCTTGAAATACTCTGCACATTCCATGTTTGAGAAACCCTTGTCTGCATCTTATTTTTAAATCCCCATTTATACCACGTGTATTTATGGCCATATGCCTGTTGTGGCAACATATGTCCTCCCAGAAAGTCATATTCTGGAGTTTAGAGCTCATAGGGTTCTAGAATCATCGATTTCTAGCTGGAAGGGACATTAGAGAACATTTAGTACAACCAAAGAGCAACCCATGGCTCAGAGGTGTTAAGTAGTGAATGATGGCAGAATTTGAACTCAGGGCCTCTAATTCTAAATCTAGCACTGTTTCCCCCGTACCATGCTATCTCTGGATCCAAATAATCTATTCCAAGCCCTTCACTTCACAAATGAGGAAACTGAGCCCTAAAAAGGAGAGATGACTTGCCTCAGCTCACATAGGCAGTAAGTAGCAGAGGCAGGTCTCAAACCTAGATCCTCTGGCTCGCTTTCCACTCTGCCATGCTGCCTCTAAATGGCTTAAATCACCTTTGTACCGTATTTCCCTCCCCAAACCTTGCACACTACAGTACACTCAGTGGGCATGCAATTGATATTTAGTGATAGTAAACTCTTCATGAATAACCAGCCCCATGTGCTACCACCTCTCCATATTAACTTTTCTGGTGGTTGGTTTGGACTTTCTTAAAATGATAATGTGTGGCATAATTGTGCATCCTTATTTTTGATTTGTCAGTCAGCTGAATTAGAACATGGCTCGACTGACCCTTGGGAGAGGGGGCCAGATTCTTTCTTCCTGTGATATATTCTTGAATTCTACAGTCCCCAGCCAGGAGAGCAGGATCTGCCAGTCAAACTGGAAGCTTGCTTGTATGTTGCTGTAGAGTCATTTAAATAATCCTGTTCTTCCAAGATCACCTATTGCTTGGTCTTGACCGCACCCTCCCGGCCGGCCAAGACTCCTATCCGGGAGGGAGTATATCAAGTAGTACCCCTCCCTTGGTCTATTTAGAGAGTCCCTCTGGGTGCCTCAGTGCCTCTCCAGGTTCTTGCCTCCCCACCCAATAATCTCAAGGCATCAGGAAAATTAAAAATGGTTCTTTCTCACAAAGAATTTGGGGACCTGGTGTAACGTGACTCCCATGGAGGTATGCTATTATATATGTTTACTATGAGTTGGTGACTTTGAAGGTGTCTTTTCAGAGCCAGGGATTAATGAGTCATTCCCTAAACATATCCCCAGTTGCTCCAGGAAAGGACACACATTTGGTAGCCTCATCTGAGTAATGTCGTTCTTATTATTAATGCCTAAGTAAAGGTTTGAAAACCATTAGAAGAACCTTACAGCACTGGTGGCTTTTCTTTAGGCTGCTCGCAAGCGTTGTTTGGAATTTGGCTTTTTTAGATCATTTATCATGGGAAAAAGGGAGAAAGTAAAACCTCTTTTGTCTGAGTGCTGGTGAAGAGTTTAATCAGTTTGTAGCAATTCCAGAATTGATTCCAGAATTACCTCCAGTAAAGGTGGCTGCTCCATCATTAGATTTCCCAGCAGCAGTTTGTACTCTTGTCTACCTATCATATTCTAATGGGTATTGTGCTTGAAATCTATATTCAATGGAATTTTTCCCTCCCAACTACAAAGGAGATATACTCAGACGTTCTATAGAGCATTATGTCCAGCCTAATCAGACATAATAAGGCCCTTATGATCAGGAATCCGAAAGAGTCCTCTCTAACATCAAAAGTTCATTTAGTTAAGATGTATACAGGGTCAATTAAATTGGAATTAGCGACCTTGGTGTGTTTTCCAGGTCACGTAACCTTCAGTTCTAAAAAGTTCTTGCTTGGGGTTTTACTTAGCCTTTTGCTTTCTCACAGTAACAGTCCTAGTGAAGGTAGCTTTGCAGTGGAATACAAAATTGTCCAGAAGAATTTGCCCCTAGTTTGGCTTGTGACTTTTCACAAGAACTTGAGAAAATAGCCTTCGATTTTAGTCATTGGGAAAAGATCTGGTTACCTCAGCTGTTGTGTTGTTTCAGTTTAAGAAAACACTTAAATCTTGTCATAAAAGGGCCTAGAGAGCTCTATGTATGTGGAAGTGGTATTGAAATGTAGGCAGTTCAGTTGATGTACTTTCCTTTCCCTGCCCTTTCTCCTAATAAGATTCTATTGGTAAAGTTCCGTATTTCAATCTCATGTCCATTGGGGTTGAAAATAAGTTTCCAATCGATTTCACTTAACTTGTGTGAGGAAAAGAACAGACTCCAACCAATCACGTTTGTGCTCATGGCTACAGCTACGGAAGTTTTTAGGAAAAAAGAGAAGTATGATAATAGTTTCCAAATGTTTTCTGCCCCTTTGGCATCTGGTTAAATTTCATGGACCCCTATTTGGTATTTCTCTCTTAATTTACCTTTCTCAAATTCTTCCAAAGCTAGTGTTTCTTTCTATTTGCCACCTGCTATGGCATAGGTCTTGGTCTACTAGGCATCCACTTTCAGCCCCCCAGATGCAGTTGTCTCTGATTCATTTTGGGGAGAAAGCCAAATTGGAAAGCCAGAATCGACAGGTGCCGATTTTATTTATTTTTTAGGCACATTTTATGGTTTGACTTGATCTCCAGAATAATCATTTTTTACTTCATAACATTTGTAATTCTTTGACTAATTGGAACCATCCATCAAGAAAACAAGTGGTATTTTTCAACTCGTTAGCTTGGAAAAAAGACTAGCAAGAAACAGATTTTTATTCTACAGTACTTAATTTTTTTTCTTTTAATATGAGTGGTTTAATTTTTAACGAGTAGTAAATATGACACCTGAACTTGATTTTAAAAAATCTTTAAATGAAACCATTTAAGTCTTTCTTTGATCTAAAATGATTGGTACTGTGTGTGTGCCAGAGTGGAAGCTGGATCCCACTAATTATGTAGCTATATAGCTTTACTCCTGGCAGTAGAACCTTTGATAATTACAATAAGACTATTTTACCGTCTAGAAACCCATACACTTGGATTTTTCTCCAAATAAATGTATATCTTATTTACTGAGAACTAAATATTCTGTAGAAAACATGGCTCCCCTGCCTAGGGAGCTACTTCAAGTGGAAATCTTTTTTTCTGACAGCATTTATACTCATAATTACAGGGCTAAATTCTTCTTTGATATTTACACATATGATGTTCCTGTATGGTTTTCAAAAAAAGCCTACTGAACTCACTCATAGATATCAATACTGTTTCTTCAAGATCTTTCCAGGATTCACCACTACTTTACAACGAACTGTTTTGAGGTCAGACCGATGCCATTTGATTTCAGTTAATTTACCAAGAAATGGAATTAACTCTGTAATCTGAAAACACTTTCTATGATCAATAGTAAATTATATGTGTGTATGTGTGCATACCCACACACACTCACATGTATATGTATAGATGTATACATATATGTATGTGTACACACATAACATATATGTATGTATACAAATATGTGTGTCTGTATTCTAAAACAGTGAGAGATACACAGTGCTGTACTTTCTAAGTCTGGCAACTCGATAGTTAAGAATGAAAAGGAAAAAGAACACTTCTTATTACTTCTTGCCTTGCTTTTCCTACTTTTCCTTCCTTCTGGCCCCTGCCCCGACAGGATCTCTATAGGTCTACTTTTGGTCTGTTTTGACATATAGGAAACATGCAAATGATATGTTAATTAGTATTAGCATTCACCAATTTAAGTGAATTTAAGTGTTTAAGTGAAATTGTAAGTCTGGACCAACTCATTACATGCATGTATTGTAGCCACAGGATGTTGGGTACTTTTCAGATCATGGTTCCTGTCCTCTGGGCAGTATAACACATGTGATTACCTTCAGAACATCAATGTAGTAATATTGTTATAAATATTTTGATCACTTTTTAGAGTTCTTTAAGTCTAATTGCAGTCAGCTGATAGGATCATGGTATTTATTGCTAGGAAGGACTTTAGAGATTATAATTTTTGAGAATGCAACATGTGGTTTATTAATAATAATAGCTAGCATGTATATAATGCTTTAAGGGTTTAAAAAGTACTATTTCATTTGGTTTTCACACCAACACTGTAAGGTAGGTGCTATCATTATCCCCATTTCATAGATGAGGAAACTGAGGCTGATATTGGTGATTTTGCCCACTGCCCCATGTCCCAGGGTGGATTTTAACTCAAGCCTTCCCGACTCCAAATCCACTGTGCCACCACTTAGTATGTAGCAACCAGAGTTTTGAGAAATTATTAACCATTTCAAAAAGCTCTTGATGGAATTTTGATAGGATAGGAAGTCAGCTATCCCTCCCTATGGTGGAATAAGGCAGCTTAATGCTTTAGGACTTTCATGAGTTTACAGAGAGAGTGAATAGGCAAGATTAGAACAGATGGGATGAAATACCATGTTTTTTCCCCTTTTCAATTCCAGAATTTAAGTACATTTCAGTAATTGTGTCTGTAATTGCAATGAACTAATCCTATAAAAGAATGTAGCACTGTTGTTTGTTTTGCTAAGTGTCGGTGGAAGTCAGGAAGCTAAGTTCGAAGTGATGTAGCTAGAATTTAATTATCATGGTAGTCTTAGACTCAAGGAAAAGATAAAATTAGAAAATGAAATGATATTCTTTCTTTGAGATCATTTGACCTGCTAGAAAGTGGACATAACTGGGACTTCATTTCCATGATCTGAGAAGCCCGAATCTAATTGAGATAAGTACTGAATGACTCTAAATTACCACTATCTGCCGCTCCAGCTCCCCCACCACCTCCTGTTCCTGCCCGCTATCAGCAGGGCTTCCTGGAACCTCACAGGACACAACCTCACCCACCACCTGTCATCAGGTCGCATTTGAAGGAGGGATCCCAAACACTCTAATCACATTCCTCCCTCACAGACGTATTTCTAACTACTGACACTGCCTAGAATTACTCCTCTGTGGTTACCATAGTCATACACTTTTATGCTCTCTCCAGCCCAGTGATTCTGTATATGATAAACATACCATATTTCCCATCCCCTGCTCCCCTTCTCATTTACCTTAACCCTACCATACCCTTGTCTCAGCCCTTTCTGCTGTGACCCTTGAAATGCCTGCTCCATAATTAATAAACTTCCTTTTATCTTGAACCCCTTCCTTTCTCATTCCTTTCATCTTCTGGCTTCTACCTGGCAACATTGCTTCTTTCCACTACTGACTGTACTTTCTTTCACATACATGTTAGTTGTCATCGTCATCCTCATCCTCATCTTCATCTTGCCATCACCTACAAGTGTTCTACTTCTGTGGTCACAAACTTCAAAATTCCTTTATCTGATCATAATGTTTTATCATTTCTTCTCTCTCTGTGCCTTAGAACCACTAATCCTGTTCTCTGCCCTCATGAGCTTCATTCCCTCTCCCCCTCACTTTTTTCCCCAGGCTATCACCCTTGCCCCGGCTACTTTCTCCTCCCTTCCCTATATCCACCCCTTGAAGAACCACCTCAATTCTGTACTGTACTCTTAAATTCCTTGCCCCCTTTTCCTGTGAATGATTATGCCTTGCCAGATTCCAGCCTTGGATTACTCACACCATTTGCCTCCTTTGCTCTGATTCACTTGCTGCTGAATAGAGCTGGAGGAAATCATGAAATGATGCTGACTGGGTCTGCTGCCAATTCATGATACCTATTCTCAACTGGATCCTTACCGCATCAAGGCAGTCATTCTAATCCTGCCTCATCACTTCCCTATCTCACTTTCCGCAGTAGTGGTTCCAAACCTTTTTGTCTCCCCTTAAGCTTCCACAGTAGCACCCCACCCCATCCCATCTCAGCTGAAGAACTCACCTTATAATGTCACCACAAAAACTGAGACCATTTGCCAAGACCCTCCCTGCCTTTTCCTCTCCCATCATCCTGGGATCTTCCCTTATTATCTCCTCATTCCCTCTGTCTCTCACGGAGAGTCATTCAACAAGCATTTATGAAGCATTTAGTGCGTGCCAGACATAATGCTAATTATCAGGAATACAGAACCCAGTAAAAACAGGCCCTGCCCTCAAGGAGCTCATATTCTAATGGGAGGAAGACAACGTATAGATAACTAGGTACATATAAGATATATACAGAGTAGACATAAGATAAGCTTTGAGGGGAAGGAACTAACTAGTAACTGGTTGGAAAAAGAAAGGTCTCTTGCAGAAGGTGAGAGTTTAGTGAAGTCTTGGAGGCAGAGATGAAGGGAGGAAGTGCTCACTTCAGGCATGGTGGCGGTGACACGTCAGGTACTTGCCAAGGCCGAGCCCTCTATATGCAGCCTTGATCCTATCCCCTTCCATTTTCTGTGCCTGATTGTCCTCACTATCTTCCTCATACTCTTATATTGCTGGAGTCAGGAATCTAAGCCAGCAAGACTTGAGTTCAAATGTGGCCTCAGACTCTTATTAGCTGTGTGACCTTGCTAAGTCATTTAATGTTTATCTGTCTCAGTTTCCTCATCTGTTAAGTGGGAGTATATAATAGCATCTACCTCCCAGGGTTGTTGTGAAGATAAAATGAGATAATATTTGTGCTTTGTAAAACTTAAAATGCTGTATAAATGCTAGCTATTCAATTCCTCCCTGTATATTTGCCCTTTCCCTGCTGCCTACAAACACATCCATGTCTCCTTCATCTGTTAAAAAAAAATCCTCATTTGTTTCTACTATCTCTCCCCATTAGCTTTCATCCTCTCTCCTCCCCTTCCTGGCTAAACTCCTGGAGAAAACAGTCTGTGCTCAGTTCCTTTCATTCTTCTCCCCTCACTCTCTTGTAAACCCTCTACAGTCTGGCTTTCGAGTGAAACTGCTTTCTCCAAAGTTGCCAGTGACCTCCTAACTGTCTGACCTCATGGCCTTCTCTCGCCTCCCTCCTCCTCCTTGATCCTTCAG
>CM053628.1:18279922-18333966 GCA_028646595.1 Phalanger gymnotis | reverse complement strand
CACCCTCCCTAAGAAGTCAAGCAATTCAACATGAGCCACATGCGTATCATTATGTATAACCCTTCCACAATACTCATGTTGTGAAAGACTAACTATATTTTGCTTCTCCCTAACCTATACCAAAGGGCAGCTTTTCTAATGTGAAATTCATAGTTAGATTTGCATTTCCTCCTTGGGGACGGTGGGGCATCAGACATATTAGGCTCCACTTTAGATCTTAGGGGGAAAAGCCAATTGGATGAGTTGATTTATCTTCACTGAAGTCCTCCTCTGATTGTGACCTCGTTGTAGTGTGGTATGGAGGTGACCCTAGGTTTGCAAAGACCATGCCAGTCTAATACTGTTCACACTCCAACACATTTTGCTGAGCTAGAAAGACTCCATTTCCAGTTCCTGTGTCTCTTCTCATAATTCCATCCTTGACTGAGTCCTGACAAGCTTAGTAGCAAGTGGGATGCATTTTTCTGCCACAGAGATTCTCACGAACCAGGGGTGAAGAACCTGTGGCCTTCTAGGTCCTTGGGTGTGGCCTTTTGACTGAGTCCAAACTTCACAGAAAAAATCCTTTTATTAAGAGAATTTGTTCTGTGAAGTTTAGATTCAGTCAGAGGGCCGCACTTGAGGACCTAGAGGGCCACACGTGAACTCACCTGCCGCAGGTTCCCCACCCCTGTCACAGACCATCTCTTAAGTTCTAAGTTTGGGGTTGTGCTCTGCATAGGTTGAAGGAGGCCCTCACTGCAAACATCTCTGAGTTGGCCAAGTTTAAAGCACTCAAGCAGTTAAAAAACAAGGAAGTATTTTCCTTAAGCATGAAGAAATAACCAGAGGATTTCTTAGTTGATTAGCATGCTGTAGTTTCCTTATTTACTTATGTTATGCATAAATTAAGAGTGAAGCAATAAGGAATCTAGAAAATTCATCAGCAAGCACTTTTTGCGTTTAAAATCAAGGAAATGATTTTTCGATGGTTTGTTTTTTAGTTGTTTGGTTTTTTTAAAAAACAAAAAAATCAATTCCCTCCTTTTTTTTTGTCAAGGATGATCAGAAATACTAAAGGTCAAATTTACCAAAGTTCCCACAGGTGTGAAGTGGCAGTATCAGGACTTGGATTTGGGCTTCTGTATCCATGTCCACTGTTCTTTCCAGCACAGCACCTTGCCTTCCCAGGAGAGGACATCTAGCCATCTGACAGTGGGGACAGTCACTCAGTCAGTAAGCATTTGTTAGGTGTCTGCTGTGTGCCAGGCGCTGTGCTGGGTGCTGGGATATAACAAAAGGTAAAAGCTCACAATCTAGTAGGGACACAGCATGCAAACAACCATATACAAATGAGCTAGACACCTAGGTTAAATTGCAGACATTCAATATGGAGAAGGCACTAGAATTAAGGGGAATTGGCAAAGGCTTCCTGTGGAAGGTAGTTAGCTGGGACTTGAAGGAAGCAGAGATTAGGAGGGACAGTATTCCAGGCTGGGGGAGGTGTAGGGGGCAGCCACTGATAACTGCCAGAACTGAGATGGAGTGCCTTGTTTGTGGAATATCAAGGAGACTAGTGTCACTGAATCGAAGAGTGTGTGTGTGTGTGTGTGTGTGTGTGTGTGTGTGTGTGTGTGTGTGTGTATGTATGTGTTGGGGGGCTATAAAGTGTAAGAAGACAGGCAAAGTGGGAGAGGGGTAGGTTATGAAGGATTTTGAATGCCAAACAGGATTTGATATTTGATATAAATAGAATGAGATATGTCAGTTCTGCTGTGACGAGACACATACATTCCCCCAAAGCACCAAGCTATGCAAAGTCATACAGAGAAAGCCACAGGGCTTATGGGGAGAATGTGCTTGGGGAGCAACTCTCAAAAACTTCTTCAGTGACACATTAAAAACAAGATAGGAACCTAATAAAAATGCTAGCAGAGTTTTATACATGTTAAATGGTTAAGTACATAAATCCTACACTAAATAGGGGCCGAGTCCATGACCTTCAAGTGTCCACAGCCTTGGGATGCTGATCAGCCTGTAGTCTGCTCCCACCAGGGCCTGGCAGACTGCATCTGTGGGCCTCGAGGCTAGAGGCTGTGGAAGAGGGCCAGCCACCAGCTCTTACTGCTTGAAAAGATACTTGATAAATAGGACACTTTACCTTGACAAAGATCTGAAGTCTGCTTGTGGAAGTAGGTGTAGGAAGGGTCGCGGTTTGTGAAGTGGTATGGTTTTCTTCATTTTTGCTATTTCTCACCTAAGAAATGGAGCTTAATAAGCCAAGTCAAAATTCACGCTATGTATGCTAAAGATGTTCCCTAATGTATTAATCCACTGGAACAGATTCCCATTTTGGAAGCCAGCATTATAGCAGAGCTGACTGTCCTTGCAAAGGGAGGTCTAGGTAAAGCTCTCAAAAAAATCTGAGGAGGGAAAGAAAACTTTCACCTGGAAGGAGGTTTGATTGCACATTCTCCCCATAAGCCCTGTGGCTTTCTCTGTATGACTTTGCATAGCTTGGTGCTTTGGGGGAATGTATGTGTCTCGTTACAGCAGAACTGACATATCTCATTCTATTTATATCAAATTTATATCAAACCTTAGTGAAGGTTTCATGGCTGAACTGATTAGACTTAAGCAGATGTGGAGATGGGGAGGTGGGGGCAGTAAGGATCCAAGAGTAATCCAGTTTTGTTGGAACATAGAGTAGTATATGAAGGGGAATCGTGTGAAAGAATCCTGAAAAGTTAAGTTGGGGAGATTGTTGAAGTCCTAATAGGTCCAGATCAGAACTTTATGCTCTATTCGGCATAAAATGAGTTACATTCACAACAGAAGGAAGAATCGCTTAGTAATGATTATGGAGAAATCGCAAATGTCTCCCATTCCTTTGAATTTCATTTTTAACTCTTTGTTTTGAAGAGAGGGATGTGTGTGTGTGTGTGTGTGTGTGTGTGTGTGTGTGTGTGTGTGTGTCATACCCTGAAACTGTGATGTCAGACACTCCTCTAATGCTCTCTTTGGCTTTCCAGCAACCCTGGGAGGGGACAGGATAGGTGGTATTCTCATTTGATATATAAGACAGTTGAGCTTTAAGGAAGTTCTGCATCTGGCCTGAGATCTTCTAGGAACTGGCAAGAGCTAGGACTAGATAGAGCTCAAATCTTCTGACAACCAGTTTAGTGCGCTCTCCCCTTTACCAGCCATCTTTGTAATGTGGGAAAAAAAAGTTGTCATGGCAGTAATCTTGGTGTTTTGTCATTGACCCTTAGACAGCAAAAATAGACACTGGAAGGGAATAGAAATGTGTGCTATAAGATCATGGGAATGACCGAATGTGGCCTTGACTCCGATAGACACAGCAAAGTTTTGTTTTTTTTTTCTCAGACACAGACCTGCAATATGTTGACTTTGGCAAGACTTATCTACACCTTGCGCCACTGTTAAAGTTATCTTAATTGAACCATTTCTGGTTTGAAGATTAAGCTTTATACCTATTTATCTTCTTTAGCTAATCCATTTCCTTAGGGATTTAGCCTGTTGAGTTGTTGGGCAAGTTTAAAGTATTGTGGTCATTTGTGTGAAGAGCTGTTAGAGAAAAAGCAATTTGTATTCCATTGGGAAATTCTAAGTGTGTTTGTCCATGCACGTGTTTCAGATGCCTTTCCAGTCCTGTAGTCAGGAATGCCTGTCTTCAGCCATATCCTTCTTACCAATATATGCTTTTTCTTCAGGGAGAACATTGAAAGTCAAAAAGGCTGGAGAAACTTCTCTAGGATGGAAGGTGTTGAGTACATTTTATTGACCTTGTTTATGGCATAATGATTTGGCAGCTTAAAAATATTTGTCACATCACTTAACACTGGCTTTCATAATTTTCTTCATACAGGTTTCACTGGAAAAAAAAGCTGCAACCATTATCTATGACTCCAAACTCCAGAATCCAGGCTCACTGCGGGAAGCTATTGAGGATATGGGATTTGAGGCTTCTCTCCCTGATCTGACCCCTCAGCCGGTCTTAACAGACACTCTGTATCTGACTGTTACTTCTTCACTGGCCCCATCGTGGGACCAGGTCCAGAGCACATTGCTCAAGGCCAAGGGTGTGACAGACGTTCACATTTCTCCTCAGCAAAGCACTGTAACAGTGACAATGATCCCTTCTGTTGTGAATGCCAATCAGATAATCCAGCTGGTTCCGGGTGTCAGCTTAGATACTGGAGCACCAGAAAGGAAGCCAGGTTCTGGTGAAGACTCTAGTGTGGTTCAACCGAACGGAGTCATGCTGAAGATGAAGGTGGAAGGCATGACATGCCATTCATGCACAAGCACCATTGAAGGGAAAATTAGTAAATTGCAAGGTGTTCAGCGAATTAAAGGTAATGCTCTTTGCTTTCTTCTTTTTTTCCTTTATTTCTTTTTGAGTTGATGGAAAGGAGTGCTTTTCCCTCTTGGCTTTTGATCCTTTTCTTTCTTCCAAAGCTCTATTCTTTGAGTGAGTATTGAAGCGATGGGAGTGGAATGCTTACTGATAGTCCCACATTTGTATTCCAGACTGAGTGTCAGTAAGTTAATGCCTTTAATTAGAGGGCGGGAGATTTTCACACCCTGATTTGGAGGAGATGGTTTGGGGGCTTAGGGGATATAAGGAGTCGAAGATTCATAAAGCAGCCACTCTCTAATGGAGCCTGGCTATAACAGTCACTCCACTTTTCTCTATTGCCACAGGAATACATAAAGCATCTTTGCTTTTCTAGAAAGGAAAAGAATATTTTATGAAAGGAGGAACAACAAAATATGTATGTCAGCATTACTAGGGTATCTTATTCCCTGTTTTTGTTAGGAGGGGCTTAGGAACAACTAAATTCTGTATTTTTTTGTTTCCCAGTTTCATTGGATAATCAGGAAGCATCTATCGTGTATCAGCCTCACATTATTACAGCTGAGGAAATCAAAAGGCAGATTGAGGCTGTGGGTTTCCCGGCATTCATCAAAAAGCAGCCCAAGTACCTCAAACTGGGAACCATCGATGTAGAGCGCCTGAAGAACACACCAGTCAAATCCAATGAAGGGTCACGGCAGAAATGTTCCAAATCTACTAAGGGCTCGGCTGCCACTTTCGTCATAGATGGCATGCATTGTCAATCCTGCGTAGCCAATATTGAGAGCCATTTAGCTGCCCTCCCGGCTGTAAACAGTGTGGTGGTTTCTTTAGAGAGCAGATCTGCTGTGGTGAAGTACAACGCCAAATTAATCACTCCAGATGCCCTGAGAAAAGCTATAGAAGCCATCTCACCAGGGCCGTATAAAGTGAGTCTTGCCAGCGAGTGTAACAGCACCCAGAACTCTCCCACAGTTTCTTTTCTCCAGAAGCCACGTAGCAGTGCCACTAGCCAGCCTTTGACTCAAGAAACTGTTATAAACATTGACGGTATGACTTGTAATTCTTGTGTGCAGTCAATAGAAGGTGTCATATCGAAGAAAACAGGTGTCAAAGGTATATGTGTCTCACTTGCCAATGGCACTGGGATTATTGAATATGACCCTTTACTGACCTCTCCAGAAGTCCTGAGGGAAGCGATAGAGGACATGGGATTTGATGCCACCTTAACAGGTAATTAATTCCCTCCTTACCTTTCCTTGGATGCTCCAATGCTGTTTTATTTCCATTTTTGGTGATTCTCTTGGTTTTTATCGCATGGAGATGAGTCGTAGAGTATCACAGTGAACAGAATGCTAGACTTGGAGTCAGGAAGACCCCAGGTTTCATTCCTGCTTACCAGCTTCCTTACCAGCTGTGTGACCAAGGAGGCCTTTAACTTCTCAGGGCCTCAGTTTCCTCCCCTGTTAATTAAGGGAGTTGGACTAGATGGTCTCTTCTGGCTCTAATTCCATCATCCCGTGATGTGAAGTGTTTATTTTAATCAGGTTCTTATATTAAGATTAAATTAAAAAAAAAAACTGGTCCCAACTGTTTGTTCTTTCCCAACTAGAACTGAAGTAGTTGGTACCTTTGAACTGCAGTCTTAAATATATACCCTGCAACAGGTGAACTCAGCCAAACAACTGTTGTTTTGAACTTGAATTGAACCTGGCCTGCAAATGCAATGGAAAATGTCCCAATACGCTTCTCTCATTGAAATGCATGGGAAAAAGCAGGCAGCTTCTCCAAAGGGAGCACAGAGTTGTTTCTAGACCATGTCATTCATTTCTACCGACCTGAGGACAAAGGTTGTCATGCAGAGATCTTCCCATTTTATTCTCCCAGAAATTGAGACAAAGTAAAATGTACTTCCCTGTGCCTAGTGATTGGGGCAGCTCCATGGCAGGAAAATGGGAATGAGCTCTTATTGACTGTTGAAGACATGCATGGCAGGAGGCGACCTGTTCTTGGTGTTAACTCCACTCACTTTAATATAGAGCATTTCAGAACACCTAGTCTCTGACACATATTTATTCCCATCTTAGTAAAATCACATGGAAAGACTAGAAGGTTAGGTGCCTCTAATTCTGGAAATCTCACTATATCAAAGGGATCTCACAGCAGTTACAAAGGAAAATTATCAAAAGGTAGTGTGGATGAAAACAGCTGGAATCCTAAGTTCTAGGACTAACTGCCCTGAATTAGCTCTGTGACCTTAGACAAGTTGCTTCCCAGTCCCTTCTTTTCCTTATTTGTGTCATGAAGAGATTAGGCCAGAAGAGGTTTCAAGTTTCCTTCCATCTAAGAATTCAGTTCAATTCAACAAACACTAACTAGTTACTGATGTGAGAATGTCGACTCTGACACTTGGTAAGAGAAGGACCTGGCTTTTCAGATAGAACTGAATTCTATTTCATCCATCATTATTATTCTGCCATTTTCTGATTCTGCCGATGTATTGACATAGTGCCTTGCTCTGTGGGCAGTAACTTCAACAGATGAAGCAGTTCGATGGAACAAACCTTTATTAATCTCTCTAGCAGCTTTATCAGTGATTATTTAGTTTGCAGGAGCGCACTGAAAGTTCTTTCGGCAAGTTTTTGGATCTCTTCAGTTTAGAGGCTACCTACTCTACTTCTTGTTGTCCACATTCGCCATTTCATCTCCTGCCTACATGCCCACAGTGTACTTCCTCTCCCTCCCTGCGTCATAGATTCCATAGCTTCCTTCAAGGCCTAACTCCCATGCTAACTAGCTCCTCCAGGAATTCTCTCATGATCCCCCTGTTCAGTGTGTTTTGGTCCTTGTTGGTGAATCCTATGGACCCTTCTTGAAATTGTAGTCTTAAATAATTGAAGGAAATGCTAAATTTCAGTTAGAGGTTAGTGAAACTAAGGATGTAAATTTTCCCCATCCAAGTTCTCAGCCCTAAAAGTCGAGAACTCTCACACATTAGCACTCTCACCCTTGTTTTCTTACTTCACTTCTCTGTACATACTGAACCCCCAACACAGTGAGACTCCTTGTGGCTATGGCCCAGCACAGTCTTTCACTTAGTAGGAGATTAGTAAATGTTTGTTGAATTGAATGCTGATACAGCCTATAGGAAAGAAAGCTCATGAAAAGAAACTGGTTTATTTGACTCCCTTGTTCTGACCCTCTGAAGCCCTTAGGCCCATCTTTGGTTAGGTAGAGGCTTCTCTTGTTCTGCTTGACTAGTCATTTGCCTGGAAAACAGCCAAATATTGGCTGGTTTATGGGTCTGCATTTGGAAGTCACGCTGCCTAGTTAAGCTTCTATAATTTAAGATTCTTTTACACTTAAAAGGTGTCAAAATTGCAGAAGAATAAATAGGTTAAGGGTTAAGTTTTCTCTCTGACTTGAAATAACCCAATTAATCTGAAAGAAAACTTTTAAGTGATTGCCATTATTAACTGATTTTTTGCATGAGCTGGATTTCTGATTAATTATTGGTAATTTTGAAGAAAGGAGGGATCTTTAAAGCAAGATTAAGCTAGGAAATAAACTAGGTTTACCCATTGTCTGGGGTAAACTATTGCCTTAGAAAATGAGATACCTTTTGGAATTTTTCCCCTGGCAAATCTGGTATTTCTTAGTACTCTTCCTGGGTACTAAATACCAGGGTAGGGCCAACACTTCAGATTGTTTTCCCATGACCAGGAAAGTAGCTAAGACACTAGCAGAATCTAGTTCCCTACACTTGGGAGAATGACTCGAACTTTTGCCAAAATTTGAACAAAGTGAAGTCCCTTGAACACAAGCTCTGCTACAGAAGAAAGGCAGGCGGGCCCCGCCCCCAACCAGTTGTCCATGGTGGGAAAAGACCACATAAGGCCATTAGTGATCAATGCTATTCAGCCTCTTTCTTTTCTTCACATGTATCAGCCCACTGCAGGTGAAAGGCTAGGCTATGCTCAATCCTCACCGTCATAGGTGGTGGTTAATTCTAGAAGGAAGATTCAGAGCAAGGGAGGAACATTGGATGGGGATTTCCTGATGCTGCAAGGGAGAGTGGAGGCTTCCCTCTGTTTCCAGGAGGTGAAAGAATGGAGCAAAAATTCCCCTCATTTTACCTTACAGCAGGGCATTAATTACCATTGATCTGCAGAGAATTCTTCCCAAGTGTCCTCTGCTCTGATGTCTGCTGCTGCTTAAGGAATATTTCTTGTGTTTCTTTAGTGGCATAAATGCTTTATCATGCTATCCGCCCAAAGGCATTGCCTGATTTTTTACGATTGAATAGAGTTAAAAGCTTGGGCTTACCAGTTCCCCTACTTTTTTTTTGGCCTTCGGGAGGTAGGTTTATTTTTGCCTATTAGAGCTAATTAGGGAAAAAAATTGCTCTTTTTGACCAATGTGGTCTTCTTGGTTAGATTCAGATGAAGAGTTGGGTAGGAATTCCAAATCTAATTTGACCTTTACGCCAACTCACTGTTAGGGTGATCAATGGACCTTATGTTACCTCGTGAAAATGAGGGTAACATTCTCAGCTGCTTGTTTTATAATAGCTTCGCTTGTGTAAATTAGGCCGCATATGTAAGGGGGTTTTCGTTGAATGGGGTAGTCATCATGAAGAGTCTTCTCACTCTCAACTCTAAGCTTGTTTTAGCTTCATAGAAGATGGAATTATCTCATACTTCAATGTATCATAGATTTAGAGCTGGAGAGGACCTTTAAAAAATCAGTCAGTCTCTTTTTTACTGAGGTAAACAGAGGTCCAGAGAGGATAAGTCCAAGATCGTGCAGGTTGGAAATAAGTAGCAGAGCTGGGATTTGAACCCAGTTGAAGGGCCTGCAGATCCTTGCCACCTAGGCTTGTCTTTGCTGTTTCCAAGTTAGTTCATACAACTAAGTTATCAAGAGGATCCATTAAAAGCAATGAAATAATTTCTACAATCACATCTACTTCTGTAGGAGTATCATAAGTATTAATATGACCATTAAAAGTAATTTTGAGAAGTTCCCCTTATCTGTCTAGCCCCACTTAATTTATCTAGCAACTACTCATAGAAGGCTCGCGGTGGTTAGAAGATTTTGATATTAACTAAATCTGTGCCCTTTTGATTCAATTAAGATTCCACTTGAATGGGGCTGGGTAATAAGGAAATAAGGAGTCAGAGTGGTGGAAAGATACCAAATTGCCCAGCAATCACTTAATGATTCTCATGGCTGCCTTATTGGTTTATTAAGCACTTGGAGGTATTCCAGGGATATTTGCATAGTCAGATAACCCGGAAGTATCTCTGCAGATGTGGTTCCAACCTTTGGTACTATGAGCACCCTTTTTCTACCATCCATCAATCTGTTGATTCCTCACATAGTAGCTGTACTTTCAGTATCTGTTGATTTAGAAAATACACAGTGACAAGAAGTACTTATTTAGGACTCCTTTAAATGGATTTGTAGTGTATTAATCACAATAGCATCTATGTACATTTGGAAAACTCCATATGGGGAAGGTGTTTTGTCCATAGAAGGTATATTATTAATGAAATGGAGCCCTTGCAATAACTCCATGGCCCCCCAGTGATCGGTGGTATAGACTATAAACCTTTTGGTGTAACACTGCAAATAAGCAAACCCTATTTCCCCTGCCCCCAGGAGTGGAACTTTTATTGTTTATATTGTTTATAACACAGTCTTTATTGGAAATGTTGCTTTTAGATTCAGATAATGAAACCTGCAGCAAACCAATGATGCCAACCCACAATAAAGAAGAGCCAAAGCCTCCGGTCCATGATAAGGAGGAGGCAAAGACTCCAGCCAAATGTTACATTCAGGTCACTGGCATGACTTGTGCTTCGTGTGTAGCAAACATCGAAAGAAACCTACGCCGAGAAGAAGGTGAGGAACTTAAGGAAGCTGACTTTGTTTTCTAACACTTTTGAGACCCTTTGTCCTTTGCATAGTACTAGGTGTCTTGATGCTGGAGACTCTTTTTTAAACCTTTTTAAGCATAAATGATTTCCAGAGCTCACTCTAGGCCTCTAAAAGACCTACTGAGAGGTTAGGTTGTTACTGTCTTTGGTTACATAGAGAAAGTGTTCCATCTCTTTCACTTGAACAGTTTTATGTAGTCACAGGCAAGTCCCTTAGCCTCCTCAGTGTTTTAGGTATCTCTAAGACAAAAGCTGCAGAGAAAGTACTGACTTGTATCGGCTAAGAGGTTCCTTATCTGAGAATGCCCTACACTATGAAGTTCTAGGTCTAGTCTTTATCCCAGATGCTCTAATCCACTATTCTTCTTTAATAGTAATTAAAGCCCCTGGAAAAAGGATATAAAACCTGATCATGTTGTTATTCAGTAAATATTTATTAATTTTCCAATGTGAAAAATATTTAAATAAAATAAAATGAGGATCTGTAGTTTTAACCTTATCTTTTAGTTTGAGTATCTCAAGTTTGTCTAGAATCTCACTGTATCCTTCCTCTATTTTCAATAAAAATATTTTAAGGTGATATAGTCGTATAATCAAAATATGGTTTCAGTTTGCAAGGTCTTGTTAAATCCACATCAGACATTTCTTATTCAACATTTGCTCCACAGCAATCATTTAAATGCCTTCTGTTTAGAAAGCAATGTGCTAGCTCCTGGAGTGAGAAATGGAATTTAAATGAAACATTGTCTCTGCCCTCATGGAACATCAAGTCTTTTAGGGGGATGTGGTACAAATAGAGCTGTAACTAGAGCTCATGATGCTATAGGCTAAATACGCTAGAGAGATGCAAACCAGAACATTCTGTGAGTTCTGGGGAGAAAAGTCATAGAAGAAAAGAGTTCAAAGCAACCTCGGTGTCCATCTAGCCCAACCCTTCCAGGCCAGCCCATTTTATTTTTGGATAGTTCTAATAATTGTTAGAATGTTTTTCGGCCCCATCCGGCCAGCCGACATCTTGCCTGTCTAGAGCTTCTACTCATTGCTTCTGCCCAGTGGGATCAAGCAGTCCAAGTCTCGTTCCTCTACCACAGGACAGCCTTTTGGATACTTGAACATAGCTTTCATGTCCCTTCTAAATCTTCTCTTCTCCAGGCTAAAACATCACCAGTTCAACTGATCCTCTTATAAACATGCTCTTCATCCCTATTAGGTTCTTGCTGCCCTCTTCTGGACACATTCTAGCTTGTCACTGTCTTTCCTAAAATGTGGTCCCCAGAGCTGCACATGGAACCCCCAACATGTTCTACTACTTCTCAGGATCTGTCAGTCAGTAAACCTTTATTAAGCACCGTGTGTGTGTGTGTGTGTGTGTGTGTGTGTGTGTGTGTGTGTGTGTGTGCGCGCCTATCGTGTTAAGCAATGGGGATGCAAAAAGAGGCAAAAGATAACCCCTGACCTCAAAGAGTCCACAATCTAATGGGGGAGATAGTAACCAAAGAACTATGGACGCACAAGCTGTATACAGGATAAATAGGAAATAATAAAGATATAGCTAGAATTTTATTTATTTATTTATATATATATAATAACTAGAATTAAGAGGAATTAGGAAAAGGTTTCTTTAGAAGATGGGATTTTAGTTGAGACTTAAAGGAAACCAGGGAAGCCCAAAGGTGGAGATAAGGAGGGAAGCATCCCAGGCGTGGGGGACAGCCAGAGAAAATGCCCAGAGCCAAGAGATGGAGCATATTGTTCGTAGAACAGCCAGGAGACCAGTGTCACTGGATTGAAGAATACATGGATGGAAATAAGGTGTAAGAAGACTGGAAAGATAGGAGGGGGCTAAGTTATGAAGCGCTTTAAAGGCCAAACAGAGCAATTTATATTTGATCCTGGAGGTGATAGGGAGCCACTGGACTTTATTGAGTGTGGAGGGGGTGTGTGACATTGTTGGAGCAGAGTGGGAAGAGACTTAAGGCAAGCAGATCCCCCAGAAGGCTACTGAAGAAGTCTAGTTGTGAAGCGATGGATTCTGGATGCTGTAGCCTAGGGCAGCACTAACTTTTTGGCTGCCATATCTCTGTTGACTCATTGACTCACTGAGTTTTCACATCATTAAAATCCCCAAATCTTTTCCACAGGCCCCCATGTGGCCCTCAACCAGAGAAAACTTTATAGAGAATGTGGCTTTTGAGTTGTTTCAACCTAACTCAGATTTTTTAGCCAGTATAATTTGTTTTCATATTTGTCAGAAATTTTCACACAGAATAAAAATAATTTAGCTTATTGGAAAATCCTCGCTGATGAGATCAAGGTTTCAGGTCTGTTTTTGCTGCTATACCTGTTTATATTAATTGCAAGAACATAGTATTAGTTACAAGGAGCCAAGTAAGTGTGGCTAGGTGATTGGAAACCCATCCCCACTATTGAGGAAAAAAAACTTTGGTATCTATGTCCCATTAATGGGAAATATTAAACCATCTTGTACATGAAGAAAGACACCTTATCGTTGTGACAGTTTATGACCATACTGTCTCTAATGCAATAATTGTCAATACCATTTAACCAAGTGTTACTCTGTGTGTGTGCTTCATTAATTTAGTGAAACTTCATTATTTCAGCCTCTTGTAATTCCAGTGTGGACAAGTGTTGGACCAAATGTTATTTTACTCTGTCTCTGATTAAAATCAATCGATTAATTAAAGAACATTTATTAAACCCTTACTCTGTGCCTAGAACTGTCCTAAGTGCTAGGGGTACAAAGAAAGGCAAACAAAAACAAAAAACCCACAGTCTCTGCCTATTCCCCTGTTTAATGGAGGATATGATATTAAATAACTAGGCACATATAAGATATATAGATATATTCATATATTCACTTATTACCATAGCCAGGGTCATAGTATGAATACTGAAAAGTGATCAAGTAGCACTTATCCTAATTAATCTGAATATGTCACCTAAATATAGACCACACTCATAAAATGAGAACTCTATATGCATATATGTAGGTGTGAATGCATATATGCATGCACTAAAAGATGATTACACAAAATTTCCACGTTAAAAATATATTTACTCTGAATGTTGGGTGGTTTAAGAGGAGATCGAAGGAGTCTTCAAAGGTTCTGGAGCTGCACCAGTGCCCACCTTAAATCCCCAGAGCTGAGGTCCACAGGATGAGTTATGTCAGTAGCTAGGAAGTTCTGGCAGTAAATTCACAGCCTTCAAAGTCCAGTCGAAACCAACTTCAAATTCCATCTTAGTCTCTTGTCTCTTACCTTGGGAGACTAGGAGCATGGCTGATAGAAGCCAATTAGTTGGCTTTTATCAGTCGGCCACACAAGGTTTTATACTAGCCAGATTTAGAAAGACTGTATACTGTACTGTTTTGAAATAACCTATGATTCAGGACAGGCAAAATGGTATTAATGGGTGGAGTCAGGAAGTTGTGGGTTCACATCCTACCTTCAGTGGCTTACTAGCTCTGTGTCCCTGAGCAAGTTACTTAACTTTTCAGTGGCCCCAGGGAACTCCTCAACAAAATTAGAAATTATAGTTGAGTTACCAGTCTTCATTGATGGAGAGAGTTTCCACTCCAGGAAATCCATTTACTAATGAAAATCACAGATCTGGACTCATGATTCAGACTTTTCACAGCCTGACCTTTCCCCAGAATATTCTGAATTAGTAAGGTTTCACTCTTTTAAATAAGGAAATATATAGCCAATATTTATATTGTTGACCAATTCCCTTCCCAAATATGTTGTTATATTGAGTTTATCAAACACTAGTCTGAAAGTTTTTTGTTCTGATTTTGAATTATCTATTCCATTCTGTTGACCTATTAAGACCAGTTTTAACCGAATCTGTCTATAAATCTAATTTTTTCATTTGAAATGCCATGCACATAGAAGGTACTTGATATAAATACTTCATGTAAAAGATGATTTTTTTTCCCCATTCTCCTAAACCTAACTCCCCATAGAAGCTGTTCCAGCCTTTTTCTTAATGTACATACACCACTATCTCCTCACTCTTCAACATAGGACCTTGCCTCATACTTCACTCAAAAAATTGAGGCCATCCGTTGTGCTCTCTCCCTCTTTTCCCCAACTTTACACTTCAAATCACTTTAGCATTGTCCTTTATCCTCTCCTCTTTTGTTCCTCTTTGCCAGGGCCAACTCTTGGTCCTAGTCCCTCTCATAATCTCTGGCAGCTTGCCCCATCGATCATCCCTTATCTTTCCCGACTTTTCAACTTCTCCTCACCCACTGCTTTCTTCTCTATGTCCTTCAGATGTATCCATACCAAAAACCTTCACTTGACCCTAGCATTCCTTCAAGCCATCATCCAATCTCTCTCTTCCTTTTTACAGGTGAACTCCTAGAAGCTTTCTGTACTCACTACTTATACTTTTTTACCTTTCACTTCCTTTGCCTTGTGATTCCTTGTAATTAGGCTTCCGTGTCACCAGGAAACTACTTTTCCCAAGGTCACCAAATGATCTCTTTATTGCTAAATCTGGTGCATTTTTTCAGTCCTTTTCCTTCTTGACTTAGTTCTCTTCATTGTTGGACTGCACTCTCTTCCTTTGGATACCCTCCTCTCTTTGTTTTGGTGACCTTGTTTTGTTGATTCTACTTCTACACGTCTAGCCCATCCTCTTGGTCTCATTGCAGGATTTTCATCCATGTCTGCTTCCTTGTAGTAGTACCCCAGGGATCCATCCTGGGCTCTATTCTTTCCTATTCTCTCTCTCTCTCTCTCTCTCTCTCTCTCTCTCTCTCTCTCTCTCTCTCTCTCTGTCTGTCTCTGTCTCTGTCTCCTCCTCCCTCCTTTCCTCTCTCCCTCTCCCTTGCTCTCTCCCCTCTAGTGATCTCATCAGCTCCTACCTATTCAACTATTATCTTTGCAAATGGATCCCAGATCTATATATAAAACTCTCATATTTTTCTGCTTGACATCTCCACCTGAGTGTTCCATTAAGTATTCTAGTCTGTGACATTCTTATGTTACAATTTGTTTAGCTATTTCCAAATCAATTGATACCTACTTTGTTTCCATTTCTTTGCTATGGCAAAAACAAAAAGTGCTGCTGTGAATACTTGTATATATTGGGCCTTTCTTTCCCTCTTTGATGTTTGTAGTTGAATTGAACTTTGAAACAATACCCTCTGGTTATGGAGGAGTATGAGGCTCTCCTCCCCATCCCTGAGAGGTCCTATCTGCCTTTTATAGTTTTGTCTTTCACTCCTTATTTTCACTTCTTAGTGCTGTGGACTAGGAAACCAGATTGAGCGAGTTATTTCATCCCACCAGGCCTCATTTCCTCTTCTGTAAGGAGTTAGCTTAGATGACCTTGAAGCTGGTTTCTAGCTCTAAATCTAAGATCCAATGATATCACAGTCAGTGTTTCCAAAACAAAATTCATCTTTCACTGTAAACCTTTAACTCTCACCTCCCAACTTCCCTATCTTTGTCAAGGATATCACCCTTCTTCCATTGCCAATGATCCTAGGGGTCATTGCTGACTTTTCACTCTTACTCCCCCACCATATCTAATCAGTTGTCAAGTCTTGTTATTTCCACTTCCTCAAAATCTCTCACACCCATACCCTTCTCGCAGCTCAAACCACAACCACCCTAGTCCAGACTCTCACCACCTCTCACCTGCATTGTTATAGCGGATTAATTGGGCTCTCTCTCCAGTCTCTCCTGTCTACTCTTCCACATTCCGTTGCTCTTCCACAAGTTGCCAAATTGCTATCACTTATCTTGGGCCTGACCATGCCACTCCCCTGCTCCAGAAACATCAGTGCTTCCCTGTGGAATTTAGGATGAGATATAAACTCTTTATTTGGCACTTAAAACTCTTCACAGTCTGGCTCCAGCCTATCTTTCCAGGCTAATTATACATTAAGCATCCTCATGAACTCTACACTCTAGCCAAGCTGGCCTACAAGTATACATAGTCGAGCAAAACAAATTCCCACATTGGGCATGTCCAAAAATATGTGTTATTCTACATCCTGAGTCCCTCACCTCTCTGTCAGGAGATACATAGCATATTTCATCGTCTAGAATCAAGATTGGTCATTCACTGATCAGAGTTCTTAAAGTCTTTCAAAGTTGTTTTCCTTTACAATGTTGTTGTCATTGTGCAAATTATCTTAGTTCTGCTTACTTCACTCTGGATCACTTCATACAAGTCTGCCCAGATTTCTCCAAAACTGTCCCTTTCATAATTTTTTATGATGCAATAACATTTCATTTTATTGATTGTCATTGAGAAATGATACCAGCATTGGGGGTACAAAGACAACGAATAAACAACAGAGGCCTATTTTTGCTCATTTGTGAACCTGTTGTTCCCTCCAGTAGATGATAAGCTTCTTAGGGGTAGGGCCTCTTGTTTGGTTTTTGTCTTTGTATCCCCCAATGCCAACACATAGTATTTAATAAATATTTATTGATTGATTAGAAAGATGAGACAACATTTATAGAAGATTCATATCTAAATATATGGTAGTCGTTTTACTAATGAATTCTTCCATTACTAATCTGTATATCCAGGAATTTGAAGTATGGGATACCTTTTAGATAATCTAAGACTTACATGAACTGATACAGAGTGAAGTGAGCAGTACCAGGAGAACACTGAACACAGTAACAGCAATATTATACAATGATCAACTGTGAATGACTTAGCTATTCTTAGCAATACACTGATCTAAGACAATCCCAAAGGACTTATGATGAAAAATGCCATCCACCTCCAGAGAAAGAATTGATGGAGTCTGAATGCCGATTGTGGCATGCTTTTTTTTTTTTTTTGAGTGGGGAAGGCAGGGCAATTGGGGTTAAGTGATTTGCCCAAGATCACACAGCTAGTAAGTGTGGCAAGTATCTGAGGCTGGATTTGAACTCAGGTCCTCCTGACACCAGGGCCGGTGCTCTACTCACTGCGCTACCTAGCTACCCCTGTGGCATACTTTTTAAACTTTATTTTTCTTGGTTTTGTTTTGGTCTGTGTTTTCTTTTGTGACATGGCTAATATGGAAATATGTTTTGCATATACATAGCCTATCAAATTGCTCGGCTTCTCAAGGTGGGTGGGGAAGGGAAGAAGAGAAAATTTGGAACTCAAAATTTTGAAAAATGAATGTTAAAGTTTTTTACGTGTAATTGAGAAAAATAAAAAAAATAATCTAACATACTGGAAGATTACAGAATAGTAGAAGAAAAATAGTTTTATTTAATAATATTGCAGTGTGTACATTGGTCCTTTCTTGACTTTTTTGCTAGAGTCGCCTTTAGCACTTGAATTCAACAAATCCAGTTGAGCACATGTGACTAAACACTTGCTGCGTACAGACCAACCCCTATGCTATCCACTGGGTGGAGTAACAAAGTTTAAATAAGACCTGGGCTCTGACTTTGTGGGGCTTAGTCATGTTGGGGAGAAAAAGGCAACACATGCAAAGCAATCATTTTGAGACCATATCTGATGGAGCACTGCCTCAATGAGTCATCCGTTTTTCTTGAAGAAAAAGCTTTTTATCAAGTGCTGATTTCTTCCTGCCACCTTTGGCTTCCCAAGATATGTAGGTTCCTTTTTACAGGGCACTGAACTCATTAACACCAGTCCCTCCAGTCAGTCTGTGTTCTGTGCTTAAAGGTTAATTTCTCTAGTTTAATTTTAGACATTTTTACCATTGGCCTTAGTTTCAACTGCAAGTTAAAAGATAATCACAAAACCATTCCTTTCCCATAGGTATTATGTTGTCTGCATTGTTTCTTTTATTAATGTTCTCAGGGATATATTCTGTGCTCGTGGCCCTGATGGCTGGCAAGGCAGAAGTAAGATACAATGCTGCTGTCGTGCAGCCCCCAATGATAGCAGAATTCATCAGGGAACTTGGATTTGGAGCTGTGGTCATGGAAAATGCTGATGAAGGGGATGGGGTTCTGGAACTTATTGTAAGTAAGACCTTCTTAAAAGCCTTCCATGGAGTACTTGGGGATGATTCAGAGTAGAACCACAAAGATGGTCAGAGGGTTAGAAAATCAAAACTCGGAGGAAAGGCTAAAAGAATTACTCAATCCACAAAGGGCATGAAGATTTCATGACAGGACTGTCAATGATATAGGTGAAGGGTTATCCTACAAAGGATGGTGGCTGGGTCTATTGCCATCTCCAGGAAAAATCAGAATAAGAAGAAATTAGTTTAACTGTAACATGAAGGATTGAATTGGACCTGGGGAAGAATGTCATGGCACAGTCGATAGAGATAAGGTAGCTGGCATAGGTTGTGGAGTCTCTGTCTTTGAAAAAGAGAAGAGATTCTCATATGTTGCTGATCTCTACTATACATGGGTCCTTTTTTATGAATATGCATTCTCTTTTCATTTCTTTATGAGTAAAAATGCAGTTCTTCGTTTTTACAACATATGGCAAGCTATTTTATGGAAGATATAATAAAGCAAGTAGATTGATCCAGATGATTTCACTTTAAAAAAAAACCCTAAAATCTAGATAAATAGCCTATTCCAGTTTTACTACTCAGTACATGTTTCAGTAATCATCTCTGAACAGTTCTAGAGGGAGCCTAGGTTACAGAGAATTACATACACGCACAATCACAGACATGCATATGTACATATTTATATGAAAATATATTGCCACCTGCTGGTTGTATAAATTGTTGTCTTACGTATAGCTGTGACTTTAATTAGCCATAATGCAACGTACAGCAAAAAGTTACTTCTGAAAGAAACAAATGTTTTTATTTAACAGGTGAGAGGAATGACATGTGCTTCCTGTGTGCATAAAATAGAATCTACCCTTATGAAAACCAGAGGGATCTTCTACTGCTCTGTGGCTCTGGCTACCAACAAAGCACATATCAAATATGATCCAGAGATTATCGGCCCTAGAGATGTTATCAATACGATACAAGTAAGTACCAAGATTTTCCTTTTCTTCATTATTTCATTATCGACCAGAGCTTTCTAACAGACTGTCTGATTTGCTCAGCTCAAGATTTCATACTTATGCTCTCTAGTATTGAATTGTAACCTGGAATAATTCCAGCCAAATTAACCAGTTCCCTGAAAATCCCCTAGAATCACTCTTTTCTGGCTCAGCAACAGAGACAGAAGTCTGGGGTGCTTTATGTGACCCTTCATATTTTTCCCAACAAGATTTGTCTTCAGACTCAATCAGAAGGACCTTTGAGTAAGTCAGTTTCCCCCACTCAGAATCCTCTCAGCCTTCTGCTGGTCTTCCTTGTCAAAAAAAAAAAAAAAAGAGCAGGACAGGAAGATGTAAGCCATTTATCAGGTATAAAATACAGATATCTCTATAATCATGGTTATCCTTGAAGTGGATGTGGAAAACTAAAAAAAATTGGTAGTGAAAGTACATAACTATTATTTATGCATTTTGGTCTTTCAGTTCCTTTTTCCAATGCATAAATTATAGTTATGTACTTTCAGAAAAAAACTAAAACAAAAACCCCAGGTAAGCGATGTCCATGAAAGTTGCTTCATGCCAAATTTTCTTTCACTACCAATTTGTGTTCATCTCTAAATGAGGATATACGTAGTACACAGAAAAGGTCATTTAAACAAAACCATCCAAATGACCCTCTTCCAATAACAAAAATATTGCCAAGCCCCAACTAATAATAGCTCATTTCTTTCTTTCTTTCTTTCTTTCTTTCTTTCTTTCTTTCTTTCTTTCTTTCTTTCTTTCTTTCTTTCTTTTTCTTTCTTTCTTTCTTTCTTTCTTTCTTTCTTTCTTTCTTTCTTTCTTTCTTTCTTTCTTTCTTTCTTTTTTAGGTTTTTAGAGATGTTTTTAGCTTTTGCTCCATAGTCATTTCTCAACATACTGAACCAAATCACTTAACTTGCCCTTGTAACAAAGAAAAACAGTGAAGCAACACTGCTAGATCAATGGGCCAGTCTGACAGTGCGTGTGGCATTATGCTCCCATAGCCCTCCACCTGTTTACTGAGAGGGGGAGGTGTGTTTCATCATCTTTTTCTTTAGGACCAGGGTTGGTTATTGCAATTAATCGAAGTTCAGCTGCTTTTTACTGTCGTTTTCATTAACGTCTAGTAGTCATGATTTTGCTCTGCTGGTTCTTTGTACTTTATTCTATTTCAGTTAAAAAAAGTTGCTAATCACGTTTTTCTGATTTCCTCATATTTGTTGTTTTTTATGGCTTTTTCCAGTTATGTAACAAGATTACATTCATGCCACAATTTGTTCAGCTGCTCCTCGATTGATAGCTAGCATTTGTATAGCTCTTTAAGGTTTGCGTTTTGTCTCATTTTTTCCTTACAACAACTCTGGAAGATAGGTGCTATTGTTATCCCCATTTTCCAGTTGAGGAAACTGAGCAATCAGTGTTTTGATGACTTGCCCAAGGTCACACAGTAAATAGCTGAAGCTGAATTTGAACTCAGGTCTTCCTGTACAGTATACAATCCGTTGCACCACCTAGCTGCCATGGATGGGCATCTCCATTGTTTCTAGTTTTTTGTTGCCACAACAAAATGCTGCTATGGAATATGTTGATATAGGTGGGACCTGTCTTTTTGTTTTTGCCCTTGGTATATATGCCTTGTATTGGAAATACCGGAGTAAGGGCTATGAACAGTTAAGTGACTTTTCTTAAATAATGCCAAATTGTTTTACTGAAGGGTTGGACCCATTACTTCACAGCTCCTAAAGAAGTGCATGAGCAAGTCCATGTACCCATAGCTCCTCTAACAAAGACTATTTTCATCTTTTGTGAAGTGATACCTCAGAACTGTTTAAATTTTCATTTCTCTTATTGTTAGTGATTTAAAACATTTTGTAACTTGCCTATTTCAAGTAATATTTGATATAACAAACTCTCCGTCATTGATTCTCAGCCTTTTTGAGTATGAGAACCCCTTTAAACATAAATGAGAACCCCTTTTAAACATAAAAAAATTTGGCAGATCCCTACAGAGGAATGATTGACAAAAATAGATATAACAGAAAGCTGCTGTGAGTTTAGTAACAATTTGAAGTGAATTTGTATTTCACTGATTATGCCAGTATCCATATGTAAAAAATGGGAAAACACATGTGAGTAAAACATGTAGTCTGTAGGAAGCATGTTTGCTATTCTCTGACAATCCTGCCCTCCTCTATTGAGTCATTGAATGAGAAAGAGCCCTTGTAATCCTCTGTTCCTTCCCCCACTCCGCCCCCCACTTCCTGTTCTTGGACCACAGGTTGGTGGCTGTACTCTAGATCAACCATAGAGACACTTCATTGCCCCTTGTCACACTAGAACTTGATCTGGACTTATGACTTTTTATCTCACGGAATTTAACTTGAATATTTGTAGAACATGGTTATGGGGGAGTGGGGTTGGAGGGGGGCCAGTTTCCCATTCCTCCTTGCTGACCCCTGCTAATATTGGTGCCATGCTACTCCACAGAGGAGGCTTCTCTCCTCCACTTCCTAAGATTCTCTGGGCTTCACCGTGAAAGGCTTTCTGTTATTCATTGGACAGTTCTTAGGATGGCAAATATGTGCTTTCTTTAATTCTTCTTTTTTTCACCAAGTTTATAATTCATATAAATAGTATCTAATCCAGGTGCTGGATCAGGAGAGATAACAGATGGCAAGGTCTTTGGCAGTAAACAGCAATACCAGTAATTGACATCTGTATAGTGCTTAAAGGTTTGCATGGTATTAAAACTCATAACACCCTAGTGAGGTGATTGCCACAGGCATCATTACTTCCATTTTACAGGTAAGGAAACTTCACCTCAAAGAGGTGGTCACACAGCTAGTGTCAGGGTCAAGATAAGAACTCCCCCTGCCCCACCCCACCCCATCTAAAGAAATGTTACCAGACTTTAGCCCCAACAGTTGAATGTACTTTTTTTTTTCTGTCTGTCATCATGACTGTTGCTGTCATCTGATGAGACTTAGTTTTCTGGTTCCTTTTTTCCTCTTTGTTTTTCATTATGACAGAATTATTTTTGTAAATGATCTTTTCCTGAGACATTAAGAGTAGTGACTGGTACCCAAGAAACATTCATCCTGCAGGTTAGTGTGCTACCAAAACCAGGTCTTAAATGACTCGGTGTTCCTTGTTTGTACTGAGGATACATGTCTATATCTGTGTTTAACATGTGCACTGTCAGGGAACTGGTTAACTGAGAGCAGCATCAGCACATTAGATTATGGCTGTCTCTACCCTTCTATCGACCAGTGTTTTGGACTACTGTCCTCAGTCGGTCTTCAAAGCATAAGTATATAAGAACGTGCCAAGTTGGCAAATTGTGCTTTTATGCTTATTTCTAATTGTTTGGCTTGGCAGGAAGAGGGGAGATTTAACTACCTTTTCATGTATGGAGCACCATTAATAAATGAATGACTACGTACAAACATAAAAACAAAGATCAAGAGTAGAATGTGTTTGGGAAGGTATATGTCTATATATGTATGTATAGAGGTACATATCTATAGCTATAGAGAAATATATCCTCACTTAATTGTAGCCTTGGGTGGAGAAGAGCAAAGTAAAAAAGTACACAGCAGAGAACAAAAGAAAACTTACAAGGAAGCAAAGAAAAGATGGACAGCTTTCAACACAATGTGTAATATTTACCATACAGGATTTCTTGAAATGAAAATGTATTGTTACATATTTTGAATCCTCTCTTATATTCTGCTATGCACATGACATTCTTTTTTTTCCCTTTCTTTTCTATTTAAATTCCAGTTTATGATACATTTTTGTTTCTTTTCTCTATTCTGTATTTGTATTCTGGTGTTTTGAGTATAAAATAAAATTAAGGGGCAGCTAGATGGCTCAGTGAATAGAGCACCAGCCCTGGAGTCAGGGAAAAAGAATAAATGAATGACCATCCTTCAGTTGGATAAACCAGCTGGGTGGAGAACTGACAAATAAGAAGAGGTACAATGCCCTAATTTTGCTAAATGACTATTTGACATCATTTATTTCCTAATAGGGAAAATGCTTGTCCCTTTGAGAAAGACGAATGTATTTTACATGATGGCTTGGCTAAAAATCTCCCTAGTGGCATATTTTAAAGTAATTTTCTCTTGTCTCTTCTTAGAACTTAGGTTTTGAAGCGTCTTTAGTCAAGAAGGATCGATCAGCAAGCCACCTTGACCACAAACGAGAAATCAAGCAGTGAGTAATTCCAAATGTCTCGTTCATTACAATTTTGGACTTCTCATTAAAAGTTGACAGCCATGCTTGAGTGTCAGAAGCCAATATTTTCCTGGGAAGGGTAGTCATAAGTTATATGTATTATATGTGATTTAGAATTGTTGACTACCTGCAAAAGAGGTTTTCTTTTTTTTTTTTAATTTCAAGGTGGAAACGAGCCTTCCTGGTGAGTCTGGTTTTCTGTATTCCGGTGATGGGGCTGATGATTTATATGATGGTTATGGACCACCGCCTTGCTAGTGTTCACCAGAATCGCAACCTGAGTGAGGAAGAAATGGCAAGCTATCACTCCTCAATGTTCCTGGAGCACCAGATCCTGCCAGGGCTGTCTGTCATGAATTTGCTGTCCTTTTTATTGTGCATACCTGTTCAGGCAAGTGAAGTGTCATGGCTGGTTTTGGGTGCAGTATAAACAAAGTGTCTGATATAGAGTGCTTCTTTTCAAATGGAAGCAGGAAATTACCCCCCAAATCCAATCTTTATACAGGACAAAAATAATTATATTGACCAGTTAAATCTAAATTGGATAATTCTTCTTTTAAAAGCTGAGCAGAATGGTCTTTGTTATCAAGGTAGGAAACAAGGCATGAGGAATTACGAGCTGTAGTATTTGAATCTGTCAGTACATATTATAAGTTCTATGTGTTATTTCTGCCTAATCACTTAAGCAATAGATTTTTGAGGTCATTGTTTCCTGAGGCACTACCATTGGACCATTAGACAAACTAATCTTGAAATTTGAACTGAAAAGGGCAGCTGTACCTAGGGGGAGTTGTTGGGTTTTGTTTTTTTTTTTTTTTCTGTTTTTTTTTTTTTAAAGTCTAGGTCTCTCACTTTATTGGAATTAAGGGCACATTTCCCAGTTATGTCTGCTTAAGTGTACCATAAGGGGAAAAAAGAAAACAGCTATTAAATCATATATCCTGTGAAATACCCCTGGTTGAAATCCTGGAAAAAGGGGAAGTAAGTTTTATGTACAGAATGTACTTGACAAGAGAATGCAAGTCTTTTCCTGATCCCCGTTTGTCCAAACATAACAAAAATCACAGGACCTTCCACTTTGTCAGGTTTACATTCTGACATGTCTGCAGGGTAGCAGTCTAG
Source organism: Phalanger gymnotis (assembly GCA_028646595.1). Classification (NCBI taxonomy): domain Eukaryota; kingdom Metazoa; phylum Chordata; class Mammalia; order Diprotodontia; family Phalangeridae; genus Phalanger; species Phalanger gymnotis. The sequence goes on along the minus strand of CM053628.1, from coordinate 18,309,303 downwards.
CCCATGGGTCAAGTGAGAGGAGCTAGATTCTTCCCCAAAGGCTTCAAACACATGTACATTCACCAAATATTTATAAGCACTTACTACGTGTCAGGTACAGTGGCTACAGAAAAACACAAACCAGTTCTTGCTTTCCATGGGAGAAGCAGAAAGCTTATCCTTGTGTGTGACCATTTGAAGATCCTTGTGGGATATATCATCATTGTTCCTGCTCAAAGTCTCTTCTTTAGCTTCTAAGGCCAAGGTTGGCAAACTGTGACCTGAGAGCCAAATCCAGCCATTATCACCCTTCCTTCCACAGTGGGTTAAGAATGGTTTTAACATTTTTAACTATAACAAAACTTGATTTTAAAAATAACAAAAAACCCATTCTTAGCTTTCAGTTGTACCAAAACAAATGGAGTTTACCAACCCCTGGTCTGAGTAATAAACCCAAAGCTACCTGACTTACAATTCCTCCATGTGGCTGTTTGTGACTCACTAGGAGAAATATCTGTGGTTCTTTGCTGTTGCAGTTTTTGGGAGGCTGGCATTTCTACATCCAGGCGTACAAAGCCCTGAAACATAAGACTGCTAACATGGATGTGCTCATTGTGCTGGCGACCACCATTGCATTTGCCTACTCTTTGGTGATCCTCCTGGTTGCAATGGCTGAGAGAGCAAAAGTGAACCCCATTACCTTCTTTGACACTCCACCTATGCTGTTTGTGTTCATTGCGCTGGGGCGCTGGCTGGAGCACATAGCAAAGGTAAAAAGAAGCAAATGAGGCGGGCCCATTAGGGGGTTCAGCAACCTGGGCTGGGGAACATTGATATGACTGTTGAAATACCCGTGGGAGGATTTAGTAAAGGCAAGAAATTCATTTTGTATAGCTGTAGCAAATCCTTTTACGCAGAAAAAAAAAATAATGGGACAAAAACATGCTTGGGGTACCCATCCAAATTGTCACGAAAATTTTTCTGGTTTGGTCCAATTATATTTCCCATACTAACTTTCTACTACAGCTGTCTTGCTATCCCAGATCTGAGGGCTATCTTACTTTTATTACTTTAGCATTGTTACTACAGAATATTTTCCCTTTTTTAGGGGAAAACATCAGAGGCTCTTGCAAAGCTAATTTCACTACAAGCTACAGAGGCAACTATTGTAACTCTAGATGCAGACAACGTCCTCTTGAGGTATTTGACAATTCTTCCTCTGGAATTCTCACCTTTGGCTTCATTTCCATAGTGTCATACAATTCCTTCAACACATTTGAAGTTTCAGCAAAAAGAAAATCTGTGAAATTGTATTTTGCAGCTCCGTCTCTGACCATGTTATTACAAGTTGTGTATCTGTGTGTAACACAACCTGTACAAAGTGTATAGGAGAGACGCAGGGGAGAGGAGGATGTTATCATGAGGAGTTTTCATGTTGATTCCTTTCCAGTGAAGAACAAGTGGATGTGGAACTTGTGCAACGAGGAGACATCGTTCGAGTGGTTCCAGGGGGCAAATTCCCAGTGGACGGTCGGGTTATTGAAGGTCATTCGATGGTAGATGAGTCCCTCATCACAGGTAGGGCTTTCAGGGGCTTGGAAAAGAATAGAAAAGCCCACAAACTATTGGATGTTTTCAATCAATCAATTGGCTAGATTGAATAAGTATTTATTAAGCACCTACTATGGGCTAGGCATTGTGCTGAGGTAGAGAGAAGTCAAATGACTTGCCCAGGATCACACAGCTAGTAAGTGGGAACTCAGGTCTTCCTGACTTCAGGCCCAGTGTTCTCTACATTGTGTTGTAAGTGCCTGCTATGTGCCAGACAGGCATTGTGCCAAGCAGTGAGGATACAAAGACAAGAATGAGACAATCCCTTCTCTCCAGGAGACAACACGTCACATATACAGATCTCTGTGGAATAACTACAAACTAGATGGGAGCTAGTTTAGGGTTTGTTTTTTCCAGAAGCTTTAGGGTAATAGGTACATTATGATCACTGAGAATCATGCTGCTATGAAAATAATCCATACAGCTAATTTCCCCAAGCCCGTTTGCTATAAAAACATCTTCTGTTTGCTTGAGCCTTGCCTGTGAATCTTGCAGTGGGTAGCCAGAGGAGACTGTGGAATCCCTTGGTCTGGTAGAGAACCCGACGGACTCTGACACATGGTTGGACAAATACATTCAACCTTGTCACCCATCCCTGGTGTAGTTTGAGCGGCATTCCAGCGGTGTGGATCTAAAGTAGGATGAGATTCCTTTCTAGTAAGCAGCAATCTCTTCTGGCCTGGCCCCAGGTTATCCCCAGGCCAGAGAACCTCCTGAAAATCCGTTCATTCATTCTGTTATGCATCCAGTGTTTATTAAATACCTACTGTGTATACAGCTCACCGGTGTTGGAAAAGGTACAAAATTTATGTTACAGTCTAGTAAGGGAAAAATAAATGAACAAGTATTACTATAATCTGTCATTTTATGCTAAGTGACTCAATTGCAGAGCAAAATGCCTCTCAAAGTCTAAGGGAAATTTTTATTAACACTGGGGTGAAGAAGAAGATAGATAGGGCAGACTTATTCTATTGAGCTTCAGAAAACACACATAGGAATCGAATGGATGCAGAGGGGAAGGAAGAGGCCGTTCAAAGTACAGGAAGCAAGGATGCCTCCATTGAATGTTCTTTTAGGGTACACATGAAATAGCTTTGGGGAGCCTATCGAACCTGACCCAAACTGGAGGAGATGGAAGTAGCTCCAGAATTGGCCTCTGGAATTAGGAATGATTCAGGACCAAGGCGGTGCTGCTGGAGTAGGCTCAAAGGAGGGCCTGGGTCTGTATCCCCAGAAGTGACCTTGGAACCATCCTTTAGGGAAAGGAGTGGGAGTTATGAGGGGAAAGCTAACATTTAGTAGGCATTTATTTACCCAGGTTCTATCTACAATGAAAATACTTTTTGATAATTCCAGGCAACATATCTCCCCTCGGGTTCCTTAGTTTAGAGGCAGTGTGCTGAGAAGAACACTGAATCAGAGGCCAAGCTCTGCTCCTAGGCCAGCTAGCTGGGATGTTGGGCAAGGCGCTTCCTCTCTCGTAGCCTCTTAGCCATTTCGAAATGGGTTTAGGTTAGATAGTCTCGAAGGTCCTCTCCAGCTGACATTATATGTTATGTATGTGACTCCCCTTTGTACCCTGTGTGCTCAGGATCCTTGTATTTCGTTCTTGATCACAGTGGAGTTGGAAGGTCTTAGTATACAAGGGAGACTGTCAGAAGTCAGTAAACATTTACCATCAGCATTCTCTGTCCCTCTGACTGGAGCGTGGAGCCATGAGCTCCCAAAGCTCCATGAAAGAGGAAGCCCAGCTCAGAACGTCTTCTCATTCTCGGCTGGCTTCGCTGCTTTGGGACTTCTCTGAGCTCTCCACCAGTACCTTCCTGGGCCTGTCCCTCATTTCCACCACCAGCTCCCTCTGTGTATCCTCTTCCCCCATTACCTCAGAAGCTCCTTGAGAGCAAGAACTGTCGTTCTTTTTTATGTTAGTATTTCCAGTGCTCGACACATAATAGGTACTTGATAAACGTTTATTGACTGTTGGAAACTGTGCCAAGATGGACAGAGACCTGTCATCAGAATAAAGAAGCCCTGGGTTCAAGTGGCGGTGTGACCTTGAGCAGGTCATTGAACCTCTTGGTGCCCAAGGCAGTTCTTTCAGACTACACCTGCATTGGCACAAAGAGTTTCTTCCCTGGAAGTTTTCTGCACTCATGAAACCACAAATCCTGGCCACAGAAATGAAGTCTACCTAAGGATTGTTAGGCCATTGTCTCTGCATGCTCCCTTAGGACTGTTCTTACCTCCTTATCCAGGGGAAGCCATGCCTGTGACCAAGAAGCCAGGCAGCTCAGTGATTGCTGGCTCCATTAACCAGAATGGGTCACTACTCATCACAGCAACCCATGTTGGAGCAGATACAACCCTCTCTCAAATCGTCAAGCTCGTGGAGGAAGCACAGACATCCAAGGTGACTGGGCTGGGCTGGAGAGACTAGTGTCACCTGAGAAATTCTTCAGAGATGTGGTATGGGCGTGGTCTAGTCCAAGTAGTAGCCTTTAAATACCTCTGTAGGTGTTCTGGGCCAGAAGTCAATGCAATAACTGGTTATAGAGTGCCTCCTCTGGGCAGAGCATCCTAATGGGCCCTAGGGAGGCAGGGACACACTATGTGGGGGTCGAGAAAAGATGTTTCTCCACAGCAGGCCCAGTCATGTACTGTCTTCAAAGAAAAAAAAAAGGAAAAAAAAAACTCGGAGTCAAATTTTTTTTTTCATTTTTTGAAATTCCAGGCTCCCATCCAGCAGTTTGCAGACAAACTTAGTGGCTATTTTGTTCCTTTCATTGTTATTGTCTCTGTTGTTACCCTCTTGGTCTGGATCGTGATTGGATTTATTCATTTCGAAGTCGTGGAAACCTATTTTCCTGTAAGTGGTTTGTAAGAACTTTCTTTTTTATTTTTTTAATTGGGAAGAACTTTCACATTTCCTACCTGGTTTTTGTAAGTAATTTAGTTGGCCATTGCTTTAGCAGAAACTGACATTTTGTGAAAATCTTGGGTGTACATGAGGAGAAGGGGAAAGTCTGGAGCGCAAGGCTAGGGAGGCCGTGTCGGGCATTCATATAGGTGTATAATGTTCCTTTGGCATCTTGGTCTAGGAATTATTTTTTGTTTCTCACTTCCCCAAAATCTATATTGTACTTTTAAAATTTGTATAATCGATTTTTTCTTGAGCACTTTATCTTTTATTTCCTTTCTAGTATTTTTCTTCAACAAGCTCCTAGATGACATCTTAAGGTCTCTTTCTTGCCTTATGCATCTAATTCTGTGACAGTGTTCTAGGTATTGTATAGAAGAAAAGGCACATGTAGCCTGTGAACCAGAAGACTTGAATCCAAGGTCTGGCTCTACTCCTAACATAAAGTGACCTTGGAAAAATCCTTTTCTCTTTAGGTGCCTGAGTTTCCTCCCACGTAAAATGAAGTTTTGATTAGATGATTCCTGGGGTCCCTTACATCTCTCAAATTCTGTGATTCTGTAGCTTCTGACTTAAGAGTAAGTCAGTGTCAGCAAGTGTTTATTGAAAGCCCTAAGACTATAAATGAACAAGAGACTGTTACTTTATCACATCTCTTCAGAGGTAATTGGCCTCAGTTCATCACTGCCAGATCCCGAAGTTACTGAAAAGACTAAATTGAAAGAGCTCTATATTTGTCTTATGTTACTAGTCTTTTGTGAAATCTAAAAATAAGAAAGATTTCTTTAAATGCTTTGGGCTGGTCAAGTACATGCTTAACTGGAAAATTTCTGGGGCATATTTTGAAAGCTGTTTCTTACCAGGAAATTTCTGTTGCATTTTAGGGAGGGTGAGTGTCTTTACAGGATTTTCCCCGAAGGTCATTTGTTTATCTCCATCCTTGAGATCACTGAATGCTGCCATTTCTGTAACTAATGGAGAAACTTCACTCCCATTACTAGATCTGCAGGGATGTTGCTGGAATTGTAGATTTGGAGCGGGATGGGATATTAAAGGTAGTTTAGTCAGACCTGTGAGTCAGTCAACAAGTACTTATTAAGCATTTCCCATGTGCCAGTCACTGTATTAAGTGCTAGAACACAAAGAAAGGCAAAGATGTGATCTCTGCCCTCAATTGAGACCCCAGAAGTGAAGTGGCCTGTCCAAGGTCTCACTGTTGCTTAAGTGGCAGAATGAAGATTTGAACCCAGGTCCTCTGACTCTGAATTTACCACTCTTTCCATAATACCACTGTTTCTCCTTTTATTCTAAATCCATTGTTCATTTTACTATGGCATGTTGTCTTATAAATTATAGTTCATTTTTATAGATTCCAGTGGAAGTCTCAGAAATATTGCTCATCTCTGTTGCAGATGAAATTGAATTCTTTTCTTTGGCCCTTGGTGTGGAATTTTCCACCTTTAGCAGTAGCAAGAATGAAATCCTACATATAAGAGCATGGCTAATCAAATAGTTGACTTGGACTTATTTTATGATCAAAAATGAAAAAAAAATGTTTCTTGCTGGATTTTCTCTTGTAATGAAAAAATTTGGAGCCAAGTATATTTGTAGCCAAGTGTAGAAGCCAAGTTTACAGGTGGAATTGTAATGTCTAAGCATCCTACCTTCTCGTTGTCCCATTCAGCACTATAGGAGGTAATAATGAGAACGTCTTCTTTCTTTGCAAGGGCTACAACAAGAGCATCTCCCGGACGGAAGTGATAATCCGATTTGCTTTCCAAGCCTCTATCACTGTGCTGTGTATAGCCTGCCCCTGTTCTTTGGGCTTAGCCACTCCCACAGCTGTTATGGTGGGCACCGGGGTAGGAGCTCAGAATGGCATCCTGATCAAAGGTGGAGAGCCCCTTGAGATGGCCCACAAGGTACGTGAAGAAGCAGGTTCATCCAGCTGGCTCACGCAGAACTGTGTAGACCAGAGTATGGTCAAATCGTCTACACAGAAGGCCCACTGCCATGTTGGGGCTTGTCACTTCTCAGAGCCTCCATTAACTCATACGATAACATCAGCGCTACCTCCCTCCCCGGGGCTCTTTTGGGAATAGTGCACAGATAAAATTGAAGTGCTTTCCAGACGTAAAGGGCTATCTTTATCTCCCACTTTTCCTCTCCTTAGAGTAAGCTGTCTGTTACCCAATCTCAGACCTGTGTTTTTAATTACAGAAAAACTACATTCTCACCAGTGTGAGGATATTCTGAAGGAATAAACTCTGTCTGTATACATGTAAACCCTATACAGATAGGCAGCCCTAAGCACATGTGGGAGATTGAGCCCTGCTTAGGACAGAGTTGGAACAGTAGTCAAGCCACTCGCAGTCAGCCTCTGCAGTGTTGGTGCGCCTTCTTTCTCATTTCAGTCTGCTTCTGTTCTCACTCTAAACTGAGCTCCCAACCCTGGGGAACCTGAGCACCATTTTTCATCTAGCTTCTAATCTGAGGTTCCATGGAGCAACGTGGCTGCCTGGAAAGCCACCTCTTTTTAGAGCTTCTGTTTACTCACTGCCAGTCTGCCCTTCACAACAAGGTCTAGAGCAGGGCTTTTCGCCTTTGTTATGACCTGGACCCTTGGGCTATCTTGAGAAGCCTCTGGACCCCTTCTCAGAAGCATGCTTTTAAATAGATAAAGTCAAATGCTGAGAGTTATAAGGGAAATCAATTATATTGAACTAATGATGTCCCTTTTTTGTTATCCAAGTTCACGGAATCCCTGAACTCTACCCATGGACTCCCTGGGGTCTACAGGAGCCAGGTCAAGAACTCCCTTGCTCTAGTTGTTTAGCATGCGTGTACGGTCATTAGTCTAGCATGTACAGTGGGCTGGGGGAAGAGTAGAGATGATTTACTACAGCTCTGATTCTCTTCCTCCTCCCCAGTTACCCCTACCTTCCGCTTCTCTCAAAAAAAATTGAAGGGAGGCCATTTTCAAAAATACCTAAGCCAGTGTTTTTGCCAAAAGTGAAACTCCCCTCCTCAACATTGCAAAGTTGATGATGGTAAAGAGTATCATGAAACGTCATGGTGTATATGACTTTTGCAGGTAAAGGTGGTGGTGTTTGATAAGACTGGAACCATAACCCATGGAACCCCAGTAGTGAATCAGCTGAAGCTTTTAGTGGAAAGTAGCAAAATATCACGCAACAAGGTCCTGGCTATTGTGGGCACTGCTGAGAGTAACAGTGAGCACCCACTGGGAGCAGCAGTGACCAAGTACTGCAAGCAGGTGGGGAATTTTCCTTCTTTTCTACCATAGCGATCCTTATATATTGAATTGTGAAGTAGGATGACCTTGCAAGCATTTGATTCTGATCATGGATCATTTCTGTGAGCCGACAGAAACACATGGCCCAGCAAGTCGCGCTTGAGGCTTACTTCTGCTCTTAGCATGCACATTTCTGAATCTTTTTCCTCTTCATTTTATTTCTCCTTACCCTTCAACTGTGACCAGCTAGATTCTTTATACCCCAAATATGCAGTGAAAGCAGGGACAGATACTGAGAGCCTGAGGACAGTGAAGAGTGTTAACAGCCCGTGGAGCTCCCTGAGGGCAGGGTCTCTATCTTACATAGCTTTGTATCTCCCCCAGCACCAAGTATGACACCTTGCACATAGCAGGCACTGAAATGTCTGAGTGAATGAATGAATGAATGAATGAAATCTTTGGGTCATTAATGGCCACAGCACCATATTGTAAAGAGTGCTCTGCCAGATTTGGTTTTTAATCAATCAAGAACCATTCATTAAGCACCTACTGCTTGCCAGGCACTGTGTACTAGGTACTGGGGATACAAAGACCAAACGTTTAAAAATCCCTACCCTTAAGGAACTTACCAGGGGAGACTGTTGTTGATTCCCCTCTGACCTTGACTGAAAATGGAACCTGAAATAATTCAGGATTTAACTTGTGGTGCTCTACTTGAGCAAGTAGGAAATGATCTAATCAGCATGTATTCTTTGTATAGTAATGAGAGAATGAGATTGAGAAGAAAAAATTTCAAAGTCCTCTCTCATATTTTCCACTGACTCCTCATATGACTTAACTTTTAGCTCCTACATTCTTGAAAAAAACCACTCACATCTCATCAGCCGCTGAATCCTTTGCAGTATGTGCCTGATAATTCACAATTAAATACAGGTTAAACTATAGTATTTACATTGGCTCTGGTTGAATGAGGACCTTGTGACATTTAGAAGAGGATAACATCCTTCCTTCTGGGTTTTGTTTTATTTTGGTTAGGAGCTGGACACTGAAACTTTGGGTACCTGCACGGATTTCCAAGTTGTCCCAGGCTGCGGCATTAGCTGTAAAGTCACCAACATTGAAGCCCTGCTCCATAAAAGTGACTGGCAAGTTGAGGAAAATAATCTTAAAAATGCATCCTTGATGGAACTTGATGCAAGTGACGAACAGCCAGGTCATTCTTCCTTGATTATTGATGCCCAGACGCCCAGTAAGTTACTTATCTTTTTTTTTAGTATCATTTGTAGACCATTTGAGGGCAGGTAGCAGACTTTGCAACTTTGAAATCTGAAGATTAGAAACACAAATCGTTTTGTTAACTGTAGCTTATTTCTTCCAAATTACCAATACACTGCCACATAATTAATTTTAGGTACATCTTAGCCATATGCTTTACCTGAATTATCTGATATTGCATAGACTCACCAATGATTCTCATAAGTACTCTGACTTATTTGCATACATATTAAATATGTTTACATATGCATTATGCTACTTATGGTCCCAAAATATAAAATCCATTTTTTGCTCCACATATGCTTTTTCTTAAAACAAAACAAAGCAAAAAAAAAAAAAACCACCAGGCAATAATAGTACAAAATTGGATAAAAATACTTTGCTTTCTTCCTTCAGCTGCTTCGAATCCTCAGAAGTACACAGTTCTCATTGGGAACCGTGAATGGATGAACAGAAATGGTCTTGTCATTAAGAATGATGTGGACAGTGCAATGATTGAGCATGAGAGGAAAGGCCGGACAGCTGTGCTGGTGGCTATCGATGGTAAAAGTTTTCTATAGCTTTGCTCTAAAACGTGGTGTTCTAATGCAGAAATACCAGGAATAATTTGAGGAGTTAGTTCTGTTGCTCTGTGTATGTTTTTGAGAGCTTCTGAACTCTTCCTTGGAGAAGTATTCAGCAGTAGCTCTGTATCAGCTAACGTTTGAATGCAAAGAAAAAAGATGCTTCAATTTAGTAATAATTCAGCTGTTCTGATTAAAGGTAATAGGTTTCACATAATTGAATTCTCTTGCATTTGCTTTTGACCAGACCATTCTGTACTTCTTTGTCCTGTATTTGGTGGTAATGTCTAATAGAACAGAAACGAAATATCACCATATTTAGATTCATTCTGTCCATTCAGAGGGGAATGGAAGGCAATATTTTATTATAATCATGTTAGGTCTGGGATGAAGCTACATTATACCACTTCATCTTCTAATTTAAAATGGACCCCTAAGCAACTCATCTGCACAGTTGCGGTAATCTTCTCCTAATATGAAATGTCCTTTATGTGGATCTTTAAATTAACTGATATGTTTAAGGCTATTAGCAAATGCCTGTTTGAGGGAAAGGAGAGGCTCTTTTATTTTCCATCTCTGTCCCCTTCCTCATTCCCTTTTTCCTGCCTTCTTCACTAACCCCTGCCTTCATTCTTGGCAACATTCCCATAAGGAAAAATGGAGGTTTGTTGTTAACTTTGCCATTATAGACGTTAGTATGTGGCTCAGAGTCATTTGATTCATTATGCCCTCCCTGATCAAGACAGGCATCGGTTGGTTAGAATTCCCTGGTCTCTGTGGGTTTGAAGACAGTAGGCAGAGTGTTGCTTTGTGTTGGTTATGCTCTAAGCCAAGTGTATTTTGTCCATGGCCATGTATTAGGTGTGTTGTGTGGACTGATAGCCATTGCTGACACAGTGAAGCCTGAAGCAGAGCTGGCTGTCCACACGCTGAAATCTATGGGCTTAGAAGTCGTTTTGATGACTGGAGACAACAGTAAAACTGCTAGGTCTATTGCCTCCCAGGTGAGTTTCAGGTGACTTTGGTTCAGGGAAGGGGCAAGTGGGTCTTCAGCTGTATCTCCCCCTTTGTTACCCCCTACTAGCTATTAATCCCACAGCTACCCATTCTCCCTAGCTGGGGGGAGAGAGAGAGAGAGAGAGAGAGAGAGAGAGAGAGAGAGAGAGAGAGAACTTCAGAATGGAGTAGTACCTAAGAAGTTGGAGGAACAACTCTTAGAACAACATTGGTTTAGACCTTGTTGGCAGTTCTTGGAGATTTAAGTGTTTGGGATGGGAGGAAAAAAGCTTTCTGCTAAGTTCTATAGCATAGGATGTTTGTGCTACACCTAATACCCATCACTCAGTGACCAAGTCCTATCAATTCTTATTTCCCTTCTTTCCCTTCCTTTTTATTCCCACTGTTCCCACTTTTTCATTGCCTTATGCTGACTTTACTTTAATGACTTCTTTTATCTCCAGGCTCTAATTCTTCCTTTATATCATTGCCAGAATAATCTCCTTTAAACAGTGCCTTGATCATGGCACTCTACTCAAAAAGCCTTTTGTGACCCATTATTCTCTGCAAGATTAAGTCCAAACTCATTGGCCATGCTGTCAAAGTGCTCCAAATAATCGTCCTCCAGATGAGTAGCCACAGAAGTATTGTATTACTGGTAGAGCATCAGAGGCCTTGGAATCAGGAGACCCAGGCTCCAGTCCTGGCTCTGACACTTACTTGGATGGCTAAGGGCAAGTCACTTAATGGATTGAGGCCTTTTCAAAATAGAACTAATTATACAGAGTTTTGTGAGCTCAGTGCTTTGTAAACCTTGAAATCCTTAGAGAAGGAAGAGGAAACCACACAGCCTCTCTGAGCCTACTTTTCCCTATCTTTAAAACAAGGCAGCTAAGGGGGTGGAGGCAAGATAGCAGAGTAAAGTCAGGGACTCCCTTGAGAACTCCCAAATTCCCCTCCAAATAACATGTCCAAATGAATTCTAGGGCAGCAGAACCAACAAAAGGATGGAGTAAAACAATCTTCCAGTCCAAGACAGATTAGAAGGTCAGCAAGAAAGGTCTGTTTCACTGGGTGAGAATGAAGCACAGTCCAGCACAGGCTACACCAAGGCAAGCTAGGAGCGGGCCTTGGGGGCAACTGAATCAGCAGCAGCTTCTGGAGCTCTCAGCCCACAGATAGTAAGGGAATTGGACAACTGGTCAGAAGGATACCCTTTGTTGGTACTGGGTATAGGACTCTGTTGTATTACTCACACATGGTTCAGGTGACAGTCCCAGGATGAGGAGGAACACTAGCACACTAGAGCATGTAGCTGCAGGGGAGCAGGCACCCTGGTCACAATACCAGGGTGGAAAAGAGGGTTTGTGTTCACTCACAGACCACAGCAACAGGGTAAGATAACAGTGACCTCACCTCTTCTAAGATCATACTATACTATCTTGGAAGACCTGAAAACTTATACACCTATAGATCTGAAAACAGTAGCACACAAAACCTGAAGCTTGGGACAGTGCCTTCTCCACCCTGGAAGCAGAGCCCAACTTTAACATATACAGTTTACAGCACTCAGTTCCACAAGTTTTTGAGTTCCAAATTTTCTCTCCCTCCCTCTCCTCCCCCTTGCCCCTCAAGACAGTATATAATCCGATATAGGTTTTATATATACCTTTGCATTGAACTTATTTACATAATAGTCTAGTTGTAAAGAAGAATTATAACCAATGGAATGAATCATGAGAAAGAAGAAATGAAACCAAAAAAGAAGGAAAAAAGAGAGAGAGCAAATAGTTTGCCTCAATCTGCATTAAGACTATGCAGTTCTTTCTCTGGTTGTGCATAGCTTTTTCCATCATGAGTCTTTTGGAGCTGTCTTTGAACCTTGTATTGATGAGAAGAGACAAGTCTATCAAAGTTAATCCTTACAGATTGTAATTGTGTATAATGTTCTCCTGGTTCTGCCTACATATCGTCTTTCAAGAAGTCATCAAGGAAAACTGCCTTGATATCCTAGAACCAGATGGTAAAATAGAAATGGAAAGAATCCATCAATCACCTTCTGAAAGAAATCCAAGATGAAAACTCCCAGGAATATCATGGCCAAATTCCAGAGCTCTCAGATCAAAGAAAAAATATTGCAAGCACCCAGAAAGAAACCATTCAAATATCTTGGAGCCACAGTCAGGATAACACAAGATTTAGTAGTTTATATTAAAGAATCAGAGGCTTGGACTATGATATTCTGGAGGGCAAGGGAGCTAGGATTACAACCAAGAATCACCTACCCAGCAAAACAGTATAATCCTTCAGGGGAAGAAGTGGATATGAAATAGAGGACTTTCAAGCTTTCCTGATGAAACAACCACAGCTGAATAGAAAATCTGACTTTCAAATACAAGACGCAAGAAAAGTATAAAAAGGTAAACAGTAAAGAGAAATCATAAGGGATTCAATTAAACTGTTCCCATTCCTATATGGAAAGATGATACTAACTCCTAAGAACTTTGTCCTTATTAGAGCAGTTAGATGGAGTATTCATAGATAGAGGGCACAGGTCAGTTGACTATGATGGGATGATATCTAAAAAAAATAAAATTAAGGGGTGAGAAAGAGAAACGTAGTGGGAGAAGGGGGAAGGGAGAGGTAGAATGGGGTAAATTATCTCACATAAAAGAAGCAAGAAAGAACTTATACAGTGGAGGGGAAGATGGGAGTATGGTGGACAAGGCTTGAACCTTACTCTCAAAAAAGGGAATAACATACATGCCTAGTTCAGTATAGAGATCTATCTAAAAGTAGGAGGAGAATGGAGTGATAGAAGAGACGGTAGATTGGGAGAGGAGATGGTCAGAAGCACAATGCTTTTGAGGAGGGATGAGAGAGAGAGGTTAAATAAGGGAAAATAGGATAGAGTAATCATAACTGTGAAAAAATCTTTACAGTGAGTTTCTCTAATAAAAGCCTCATTTCTCAAATATATAGAGAACCGAGTCAAATTTGTAAAAATACAAGTCATTCCTCAATTGATAAATAGTCAAAGTATATGAACAGGCAGTTTTCAGATGAAGAAATCAAAGCTATCATATAGGCATATGAAAAAATGCTCTAAATCACTATTGACTAGAGAAATGTGTATTAAAACACCTATCAAATTGGCTCATGTGACAGAAAAGGGAAAAGACAAATGCTGGAGGGAATGTGAAAAAACTGGGCCACTAATTGTTGGTGGAATTGCAAACTGATTCAGCCATTCTGGAGAACAATTTGGAACTATGCCCAAAAGGCTATAAAATCATGCATACCTTTTGACCCAGCAATGCCACTGCTGGTCTCTATCCCAAAGAGGTAAAATAAAACAGAAAAGGACCTATATATACAAAAATATTTCTAGCAGCTCTTTTTGTGTTGGCAAAGAATTGGAAATCAAGGGGATGCCCATCAATTGTGCTATAAGAAATGACAATCAGCGTGCTTTTAGAAAACCTGGGACAACTTACGTGAACTGATGCAGAGTGAAGTGAGCAGAACCAGGAGAACAGTATACAAAGTAACAGCAACATTGTATGATGATCAACTGTGAATGACTTAGCTGTTCTCACCAATACAAGTGATCCAAGACAATTCTGAAGAACTTATGATGAAGAAATGATATCTGCCTCTGGAGAATGAACTGATGGAGTCTGAATGCAGATCAAAGCATACTTTTTTTTACTTTCTTTATTTTTCTTGTTTTTTTTTTTTGTCTTTGTTTTCTTTTACATGACTAATGTGGAAATTTGTTTTTCATGATTGCACATGTATAACCTATGTCAAATTGCTGCCTTCTCAACAAGAGGGGAGGAGAGGAAGTGAGAGAATTTGGAACTCAAAATTGAAGGAAAAAAAAAGAATGTTAAGTTGGAAAAAAAAGAAAATATTAATGATAAATTCCCTTAAAATAATAAAATAAAATGTGGTAGCTAGATGGTGCAGTGGATAGAATTCAAGGCCTGGAATAAGGAAGACTCATGTTCCCAAGTTCAAATTTGGCCTCAGACACTTACAAGCTGTGTGACCCTAGGCAAGTCACTTAACCCTGTCTGTCTCAGTTCCTCATTTGTAAAGTGAACAGGAGAAGGAAATAGCAAGCTACTCCAGTATCTTTGCCAAGAAAACCCTCTGTGGAGTCATGGAGAGTCAGACTTGGGTTAAAAAAAAAGACTGACCAACAATAAAAATGAATATAAAAATAGTGCCCACCTCCCAAGGATTTTGTGATGATTAAATAAGACACTCTTATCCTAAGTGCCTTCCACAATGTACTGTAATCATTTCTACCTTCAGAGCTTTTCGGGGCTCTTTTCCTGTACTCAGGAATAACTTCTCTTTTTTTGTTTTTCACCTCTCCAAATTCTTCTCCCCTCCCCCTCCCCCTTCAGTGCCTTCCTCAATCCCCTCTTCCTCTGTGAAACTCCCCATAATCACTCTAGCTCACATAGATCTCTGCTTTTTCTAAACCTCTGAGGGTATTTATTATCTGAACCGCTGATTTTGTCGTTTCTATTTTGAGTTAGTCTTGAATCCTGAACTCTAGATGGTAAGCTCCTTCCTTCTACTTTTTGCACCCTCCTAAAGTGCCTAACATCATGCTCATTGAATTAAAGAAGTGTTTCTTGAATTGAATTGGTTTTTTTTTTCTTTCCCAAGGTGGGCATTAAGAAAGTTTTTGCTGAAGTCCTTCCTTCTCACAAGGTTGCTAAGGTGAAGCAGCTACAAGAGGAGGGGAAGCGGGTAGCAATGGTGGGAGATGGGATCAATGACTCCCCAGCGCTGGCTATGGCTAATGTTGGAATTGCCATCGGCACTGGCACAGATGTCGCCATCGAAGCTGCTGATGTGGTTCTAATAAGGGTAAGTCATATGGCTGGACCTTTTTGGAAAGCTAACTCGTCAGATGAGTAGCAGTCTCACCAAAGATGTTGAGAAATCTGGCTACTTCCCTGTTGAGACGGTTCATGTAGTGGATCCTGTACTGGGCTTGGGTTCAAGACAGCCTGAATTTGGATCCCATCACAGACATTGAGTTAGCAAGGCGCAAGACCTCTCTGAGCCTCAGTTTCCTCATCTTTAAAATAGGGATGAAAATAGTGCCTATCTCCCAGCAATTTTCTTAAATGAAATAGTATGTGTAAAGTGCTCTGCAAACCATAAAACATTATATGTCAGATGCTGCTGTTGTTGTTAATATCCTCATTATACTTCTGTGCTGCCCAGCATTGAAATGGCGACAGTTCAGCATCAGGGCTTTGGGAAATGCTTACTAGGTATTCTACCTTTCTGTAATTTAAATGAAAAAGCTAAGTTGGGTAGAATATAAGGCACCTTGCTCCTTCCTGTATACATATCAAGAGTTCAGGAAGCTTCTATGTTTGGGATTATGGCACATCCAAAGTCCTACATTTGTTCCTGTTTATTGTCAACATAAACTTCAGTAGAAAATATTGGGTGATAGATACATAGGGGAAACATGATGGACAAGGAAGATTTCTTGTCACTTGCCCATCTCTCCTTTAAATACACATTTTAAAAATTTTGTTGATGCCTTTTGTTTTCATACCACAATTGTTTCCTCACCCTATTGAACCCTCTCTTGGAACAAATAAAAAATATAAGCAAGCAAAACTGGTAGACCCAGCAACCAGATGTGACAATGCCCTCTACTCCATTGTCAAATTGGTCTTCTTCAAGCGCAGATCTGACCGTGTCATGTTCACATTCACTAAACTCCAGTGGCTGTGTGTCACCTCCAGTGTCAAGTATAAAATTCTCTGCTTGGCACTCAGACCTCTTCCCAACCTGGCCTCCTCCCACCTTTCCAGCCTTCTTATGCCTTACTCTCTTGTGTGCAGAAAGCAGACTCAGCAGTTACAAGTGAAGCTAGATTCTCTTCTTCACGTTCCAAATGCTTCTATTTTCAGAATGATCTTCTGGATGTGGTAGCAAGTATTGACTTATCAAGGAAAACCGTCAAAAGAATTCGAATCAATTTTGTCTTCGCTCTGATTTACAATCTGCTTGGAATCCCTATTGCTGCTGGTATGAAACAACCACTGTTTTTATTCCTCAGAAGTCATTCCAGTTTTCTGCATGGGATGGATTTTGCATTTCTAGAATGGTTTTGAGGATGTGGTAATTGGGTGTGACTTTCTGGTGGGGTAGAAGGTTATTCAAAGAAAAGGTACGCTCCATGGCAGTGATATAGAACTTATTAACAAGAATTTGAATGCCCACTGTGTTCAGGGTCCTTTATTAGGGCCTGGGGAGGCTGGACCCTGTATGCCACCTGTATATGAGACTTCATGGTCTCTATTTGGAAAGACAAAATGGAAATAAACAAGTACATGAAATCAACTGCAGTCCAGTTTATCCAGCAAGTACAAAGACCAGAAATACTTATTAATTAGGGAAAAAAACTTCCTAGAGAAGGTGGGCTTTAATTCAGGGATTGAGGGAGATGAGGAATTTGTTTCTCTTGTCTCCTCACTAGATTCTAAGCTCTCTGAGAGTTTAGTACAGTGTCTGATACATAGTAGGCACTTAATAAATGTTTACTGAGATCAGAGACTGCCTTCACATTTCCCTTATGCCACTTCCCTCGCCCACTTCAAGTGTTGAGCACGAGGTAGGCACTCAATACGTACTTGTTAATTGATCGAGAGGCTTGGACTGTAGGAGGGGAAAACATCTAGTAGGGGGATAACATGAGGAAGATCATGGATATCAAAACTAGCACATTTTTGGCAGATTAGCTTAGCTAAGCACAGAGGGGCCACTGTAGTAGTAAGATGTCAGGTTGGACACATCCCAAGGTAGGGGCTTCTAGAAAGCTTTGAATGTTAGCCTAAGGAGTTCTACTTGTCCCAGTCAAAATGGCCACAGTCAACAGAAGGGAGTCCCAAATTAGTGAGGGAACGCCAGAGAATATCTCCCCTACCCCCAGTATAAGGCCAAGATATGACCCTAAAGCCTAGTAGTAATCAAGTATTGGGAGATGATTGCGTGTATCACTTCTCCCCTTCCTCGGTGCTACGATTTAGAAGAATTTAACACTTTGGAAACCATTAAGCTGACCTCTGTGGTGTTTCCTTTAAAATGTACTATTTCCATCAACAACTACTTACTGTACTACCTACCATATGTGGAGCACTGTACTAGGCTTTTTGGGGAATATGAAGAGAACTAGAAGGCATGGTCTCAAGGAGCTTATGCTCTTGGGGAAACAGGACAAATACATGAGAGGCAACTAGAACAAGCTGAGGATAATGTCATACCATATTAGAGCACTGAGGGACAGCCAGCAAAGGAGAGGGAGGCAAGTCACTCTGCTTGTTGGTGATGTCTCAGCAGCGCCAAGCAAAGCTGTAGACTTGAAGCCCCGACCCAAGGCCATGTTGTTTTCTAGGCGTCTTTATGCCTTTGGCTTGCTTTGGCTGTAGGTTGAGAGCCCTGACCCAAGGCCGTGTTTGTTTTCTAGGTGTCTTTATGCCCATTGGTTTGGTTTTGCAGCCCTGGATGGGATCAGCTGCCATGGCCGCTTCATCAGTTTCAGTGGTGCTTTCTTCATTGTTGCTCAAGCTGTAAGTGTGGTGGCATGGCCAGATGTGTTCTCCCTAAACCATTTTGTGTGTCACAGACCCTTTTGGAAGTCTGGTGAAGCCTATGGGCCTCTTCTCAGAGTAATATTTTCAAATGAATATAATACAATACACAAGATTACAAAGGAAATAAGTTATATTGAAAAATAGTTATTAAGAAGTGCATGAACCTCTGCCCTAAACCCATAATCACTAGGCTGTCTTAATAGGTTTTGAAACTGAGACCATAAGAGTCCAAACTTTTGTTAGTATTAAAAGGGAGCCCATAACTGTCCCCACAGACAGCTAATATATAATCACCACTAGCACTGAGGCAGGGGGCAACCAGTTCCTTCTCAGGATCAGAATTCACAGGAAATAGAATTTTCTATTGTAATCGTGACAAGCTTTATATGATCAACTTTGAAACCTGAATATTTCTGGTCTACCTCCCTTGCAGTGACTCCCAAGAGACATTCCTTCCTGGGAAAGTGCATCTGTTTCTTTCTTGTCTTGTTTACAACATCTATCATACCCACTTGGCCTAAAATAAGGAATTTGAAAAAAAAAAAAACAGCTGTGGCCTTTCAGCTCCACATCAGTTGAGCAGGGGGACTCCCTTGGCAGCCGAAAGGTACAAAGTGTGGGTCCCAGATGCTGAAGATCCAGAAGGGAAGTGCCTGGTGCAAAGAATAAGGGCTTCTCTTTAAAGTGAGGTTAGAACAATACAGTTTGATAAGGCTGGCACCCATAGAGGACCACCTGGCTGCACCTTCTCTGGAGGGCTGCAGCTAACTGAATCTTCTAACCACATCTGCCCAGGTGTAAAACAGATATTCGGCCCCAGGTACTCATCAGGTAGAATGTGTCAGTGAACTGCAGTGGTAACAGCTTTGGCCTCCTACCCCTGCCATTTTAATGGAAGCATATAGAAAGAAATGGAAAGCATAAGGTGAAAAATGAACCATCTGGAGGTATCCATGACACTTTTTATTACTAAGTATGTATGTAGCTCAGTTGTACATTGCTGTAACATTTCCCCCATCCACATTTATTTATTCCAGTATTTTAAACTAAGTTGTGCTTTTCTGTGTTTCTAGTTATAAGAAACCTATTTATGAGAAGTATGAACTGCGGCCTCACTACCAGGTAGGCCAGAAGAGTCCTTCAGAAGTTAGCGTTCACATCGGCCTTGATGACACCTCCAGAGACTCTCCCAAGCTAGGTTTGCTGGACCAGATAGTTAATTACAGCAGAGCATCAATTAACTCCTTGCTCTCAGATAAGCGGTCCCTGAACAGCATTGTTCTGAGCGAGCCAGACAAGCACTCGCTCCTGGTTGGTGATTTCCGGGATGACGATGACACCTCGTTGTGAAAAATCCCAGCCACTGCTGCTGGCCAGACCTCACCGTGCACTGATGGAACTGAGGTTTAGGGAGTAATCTGAATGTTGTCAAAAATCATGTTGCAAGGACTTGGGGTTGGTCTTGTGTTCTGAGACATCTGTGGCCGGGACCAGGGTGGGGGGTAGGGGGCAGCGGGGAGGAGGCAGTTGTCTTGTGAAAAAAGTATCTTTTTCAGCATATCAGGTTTGAAGCTATTTGTGTCTGGTTTCAATGATCTTCAGTATTGCTGTTAACAGATCTGGTCAGATGGTTTTGGGATTTGATGAGACACCCCTCCCCCCCCCAAATAGCTTAGGAAGAATACATCTTTCTTTCGGGAGATGGGCACTGAAGGGGTTGGGGACCAAGAGCTGCTTTCTTGGTTGTATAACCTGCCTCCCTGCAAGGGTGTGAACAGTGATTCTCACAGCGAAGCACAAGGCCTGCACGACTGCGCAGGATCCAGGAAGGGACGCAGTTGAAGCCATTCCTGTGACGCTAGCTGTGCCTTATTTGCATATTTTCCTCCAGGAATCTTCTGAGCTGTTAGCACCCAGCTTCTGGTGAGGCAGAGCATTTCTCATTCTCTAGTGAGCCGCTAGCGGCTTGGGTTGGGTCAGGTTGGGTCGGGAAGGGTTAACATAACTGATGGTCTTTTTTTTTTTTTTTACTAGTTCTCTCTTGCTCTTGCTTCCTAGCCCTCTGGGGCAAAGAAATTGAAAGGACATTGAAGGTCTCTTTGTCTCACCACACTCCCATGCTTCTAATTTTCCAAAGATATCAGTTAGTTCTGACTTCAGTTTTAACCCTGCCCTGTACAAATGTGATTTATAGATTGAACTGAGATCAGCTCCAAGGAGCCACTCTCAGTAAAGTTGCTATTGCCAGCATCTGTTTTAGCTTTGTCTTCACTGAATTTTCCCACAGATTAACACTACTATATATATGTCTATGTATGTATGTATGTATGTATGTATGTATACACACATATGTATGTATAATATATACATATATGTATATATACATATATATTTCCTTGAGCTTTTTGGTATGTATTAGTATTTATCATTTGATAGATTATCAAATATATTTTAGTGCTTTAGGTAACCTTTCCAAGTTATTTTAAATGAATGTAATATTAATTAATTAAATAATGTAAAATTGCTTTTATTTTAAAAAAAAATTTATGAATTAAAATGTAGGAGTTAGTCTTTACTTAGAGTTATACTTATTAACAAACTGTATACTATTTCCCTCTAGTTTGAGGTGCTTATTCTTACTAGTTTGATGTAGAGGGTAGATTTAAAGGCTTGTTCCCCATGCCACATGGGCTTGGAATTTACCCTGTGACATGGTTGGGGATGAGGAAGTGGGTCAGAGGTTCCCACTGGTATAACTACTTCTATGCCTTTGTTGTTTTCATAGAGACCACACAGGAGAAGAATTTTTAAACAAATACTTAGTTTTTCGATGCAATTATTTAAATGTTTCAACTTGAGGAGATTATGTAGCTAAGGCAACCTTGTGGAACTGAATCTAAAAGCAGCCTGAAGGGGAAACTTCATTCATTCATTCTCACTCCTCCCTTCCTCACGCAAAACAAGACCTTTCACTTAATGGTATTTTTCTGGATTCAGAGGAAGTCTAATTTGTTTCTTATGATCAAAAGACAGACAGACAGACACTTTCAGTGAAGGTTCTGTTGGTCTAGAAGAGCAAACACACTTTAGGGAAACATGAGTGAGCTCGTGTGTCTTCACTCTTATTCTAGTCTCCTCCTGATGCTGCCATCTTCCATATATCCAGGTTTAGTGGCAAGGTTTCTTGACCTAATTTCAGTAGCTTTTTGTGTCATCCTTTATTTCCAGAGATTGCTTCTAAAGAGAAACAGCAAAGGTGGCAAATTCAAAATATTTTTTCTTCTGCACTCCAGAATCAAATTTTTTCAAAGGAAGCAATCTCTTTCCTGAAGAGATTTGGTCATAGCCAGTTAGTATTTCCAGTGCTATCATTGTCTGTGAAATTGTCTCTTGGAGCCAATGGCCACACTCTGGGTTGCCAGCCATGTTTGCTGCCCTGGGAAAGAGTAACTGTCATAATTGCAGACTCGTGGTTTTGCTGTGGGAACAGAAAACTTTTCGTTCAGGAATGAGTCTTGCTTTACATCTACAGCCACATTTTGGTTCTCTTCTGTATATCTCTTCTGCAAGTCAAGGGTCCATTGGCCTCAGACTGAGTTGTGGAAGGGAACAAAAATATTGCTTACAGCTTGTAGCAGGAGTTGTAAGCACAATATATTTTTTATATTCAAAATTCAAATGGATTTATATTTGTTTCTGATATTTGAAGTTCTTTATTTGTTCTATTTCTTGCATCCATTCGACAGATCATGCATTTAGAGTCTGAGTATAACAAGTGCCCTTTGGTACTCAGTACTCGTTTAGACTGAAATATGGGGTGCTTCTCGTCTTAAATGTCTGGAGATGCCTTTTGAATGTAGAAGCCTACAATCTAGCTAACACGTTTAGTGTTGTAGAACAGACCAAGGAAGCATTGCTGTCTGTTGTGAGAACAAGACTGTCTTCCTCATCTCCCAAATTATATGTGTGTTGTGATTTAGTGTAAAGCTCTTAGAAAGTTAAACGTGCTGCTTTGCAAACAAATGATTTTATTTTACAAAGGTCTCCAGTTCACATGTACAGAGTGGTTGAAGTAGCACTAGATGGAATGTTTCTAGTAGTACACATACCATACATGTGCAGACTTTTTTCTGTACACATTTTGTGATGAAACAGCTCTCAATCAAAGGGTTTTAAATTGTTCTGGGAAATCATTTTAATTACTTATAGTTTAATAGTTTGTATTAGCTCGATTATTTTTCTTAATATTTATTTTACTGTGTTTCATCATTCTCTGTAGGCGACAAATGTTCATGATTTGTTTCCTCTCCAGTCCTATATTGAACAATGTTGTGCAATGCCTGTCTCTCATACTGTTCTGTAGCTCATTTGTTTTCTCTGGTCTTTTTTTCCATATGCATGTAATTGAATATATTTCTGCCAAGGATGTGCCTTCAACTTTGTAATTACAGTGTTGTCAAGATAGATCATTCAGTGCCTCTTTTGTGAAATGTTCTCGCCATCACCAGTGGCTGTTAGTGACTTGAGTACACACATGACATTGGGAGGGCCCTTATTCCCTCAAAGCTAGAGGTCACTCTTAGGGTTGGGGTTACATTTACAGGAGTTAGTAAGGCCTGCTATTCTGGCAGGCTAAAAAGACTGACGTCTCTCTGGAAGATCGTGTTTAGGATTTCTTTTGGTCTTCATTTAAAAGTAAATTGCACAACATGTAGTATTTCTCTTTAAGTTTAAATTTTTTTTCCCCACAACAATCCTTTGAGGTCGAGAGTATAAGTATTGTTATTATCAACATTTTACCCATGAGAAAATGGTGATTCAGAGAGAAGTACCTTTCTCAGGGTCACACAACGAGTAACTTCATGCTGCCCTATCTCTATCTCCACATACCCCATTACTGGTGGTGAGAGTCCAATCACTCAAGCGTCCTTTGGGATTTCACCTCAGCGAATAAGCCGATGCACATTTAATACTCTCTGTGTTCTTGAATTCTCATGTACAAACATTAAGTATTTCCAGTGTGCAAGGAAGCATGGCATTATGGAGGGGGTGCTCAGCTCAGAGAAGATAAAGACCGGGTTCCATTTCTGCCTCTGATTCTTATTAGCTGTGTGACTTTGGCCAAGTCAGGTAAGCTAGCATTGTAGCAGGCAACCCCCTAGGACTTATCTACTCAAATGTAAAAGAGTTACAAGGTGCCTTGGTAGAAGGAGTCCCCATGTTGAGAAAACCGGAGATCCTTCCTCATATCTGTATATGTGCCAGGAACGGCTACATACTGGAAGTAGAGTCAGAAATGAAATAGATGCATGGAGATGCACATATGCCAAAAATTGGAGGAAGGACTGTAGCAACAATCTGCTAGCAGCTGCTATAGGGGTGTAAGACTCGCCAACAAAGCAGCACACAGAAAGCTGCCAACACAGGTTCTTTGATCTGCTTTACTAAGGAAAGTAACTTTAAGGGGTTAACAGTCTCAGTTTAGTCAAACATACAAATATCATTCATAGTTCAGGGGGAAAAGATCAGCCCCCTGAACTTGAAGGCAAATACAAAGAGAAATTACAAACATCAACAGACAGACCTTGTCTGATTCAAATTACAATACATAGTTACCAGAGGAGAACCAACATCCGGGTTGCAAAGCTGGGGCGGGGGGAGCAGTTGCAGCTTGCCCAGAGTCTCAACTTTCCTTCTATGAGTGTCCCCCAAAAGTCAAATGCCAAGCTCTCCACAATTCTCTCCTGTCCGGAGGGCTCTGACCTCACCCAGCCTGGGTGTGGGAAAGTTCCCCATCCCCAGGATCACATCATATACACATATACACAGTGCTGAGAAGTACTCCAAGACAAAAAGATCCCACTTTATCTGCCCCATTCAAACAAAGGCCAGAATCTTTAAAGGCACTTAAGAGAAGAAAGGCAAAAAGTCCCACCTTAATTACCATTACAAGGACAGAGCATCTAGAACTAGAGGGGCTCGGGGCGGTGGGGGTGGGGCTCAGTAGGGGCTTCACCAAGGAGATGCCACCTGACCTGAGCCTTAAAGGAAAATCAAGATTGAGATGGCGGGAGATGAGGAAGATGTGTATTCCTGGCACACAGGAAAGCTCGTGCAGGTGCACAGAGGTGGCAGTTGCCGTGACAAGATCACGAAGACTGCTAATTGTCCACGTTGTCTGGTATGTGGAACAATGTGCAAAACTGCTAGAAAGGGAACTTGGAGCCAGATTGCGGGGGGTCCGGAACACTAGGCTGAGGACTTTTATTTCTTTCTAGAGAAGAATAGGCAGCTAGTGAATGTGATTGAGCAGGAGAGTAACATGGTAAACATTTCTTTATGAAGTGCCACTATATGCCTGGCATTGTGCTGAGCACTGGGAATACAAAGAAGGACAGTCCTTACTCTCAGGGAACTCACAAAGTAATGGAGGAGACAACGTACAAACAACTCTGTGCAAACAAGCTCCGTGCAGGATAAATTGGAGAAGAGCAACAAAGGGAAGGCACTGGAATTAAAGGGGATGGGGAAGAGCTTCCTATAGAAGGTTGTATTTTAGCTGAGATTTGAAAGAAGGGAGGAGGGAAACCAGGAGGTAGAGGTGGGGAAGTAGAGCATTCCAGGAACAAGGGACAGCCAGTGAAAATGCCCAGATTCAAGAGAGTTTCTTGTGTGAGGAACATCAAGGAGGCCAACGGCGCCGGAAGGCAGAGGTATAAGGTATAGGAAGGGGAGGGGGCAGGGGTTTTGTGTTTGAGAGGGAGCCACTGGAATTTGAGTTGGGGGAGGTAACGTGGTCAGACTCGTGCTTTTGGAAGATCACTTTGTCAGCTGAGCGGAGTATGAGCAGGAGTGGGGAGAAACAAGGCAGGGAGACCAGCCACCAGCTTGTTGCAATAGTTGAAACCTGGGGTGATGAGAGCCTGCGCCAAGGTGGTGGCAGTGTCACAGAAGAGAAGGGCGTGTATGTGACACATGTCACAAAGTAAAAATCACCAGGTCTTAGCAACATTGCATATTGGGAGTGAGAGTCACGAGTTGAGGATGGCACCTAGATTGTGAACCTGGACCACTGAGAAGATGATGGTACCTTCAACAGTAATAGTTGTTGGGGAGGTAGGGCTGACAAGACCTGGGATTTGATTGGATATGAAATGTGTGGAAGAGTGAAGATTTGACAGTGACTCTGAGATCAAAAACCTGGGTGATGAGAACGGTGGTGGTGCCTTTCACAAAAATAAGGAAATTTGGAATAGGGCTGGGTTTCAAGGGAAAGATCACGAGTTCTGTTTTTAGGTCTGTTGAGTTGTAGTTGCTTGTGAGGCATCCAAGTGGAGGTGTTCAACAGGTAGCAGGAGACATACGACTGGAACTCTGGGGAGAGACTAGGGCTGGATGTAGAGATCTGGAGTTCTCTGCATAATGATAGTAATTGAATCCACGAAAGCTGAGAAGACCCAGTGAGAGAGAGTAGAAGAACTAGGACCCAACTTTGGTAAATTCATGGATAGGAAGCAGGACATGAATCCTGCATCAGTTCAGCAGAAGTGAGCGAGGCAGTTTAATCAAATGGGTAAAAGGAGAACTAGGATAGAGAGGTGTCATGAAAACCAAGGAAAGAGTCTACGAGAAGGAAGAAGTGGTCAAAACCGTGTCTGGTACCATCAAGATGCCCAGAAAGATAAGGATGAAAAAAGATGCTCTTGGATTTAGTAATTAAGTGATTGTTGGTAACTTTAGAACAGTTTCAGCCTAGCATTGGAGTCAAAAGCCAGATTATAAGAGGTTGAGGAGTGACTAGGATGTGAGGAAGTAGAACCAGCTCCTAAAAAGGTTTTTCTAAGAATTTGGTGGTGAAAGAGAAGTGAGATATAGGATGATAACTTGAGGGCATAGCAGGATCAAGTGAAAGGTTTGGGATTTGCTTTGCTTTGTTGGTAAGATTGGGGAGATCTGGACATGTTTATGTAGGCAGTAGGGAAGGAGCCAGTGGATGCAGAAATTGAAGATGACCCGGGGAGGATTAAGGGGGCAAATTCTTGGAGGAGACAGGAGGAATAGGATTGCCAATCCTGATGAAGATTTTGGGGTACTCTAGGTTGAACCATTCCTGTTTCAGGATTTCAAGCTAGAAGGTCAAAAATGAGTCATCAAAAAAGCCTTGGTGCTTTACACTGTGACCAAGGAGAATTTTATCACTTCTCCCAAAAGGCAAGCTGGGAGGGACAGAGGAAGAGGAAGACCTTTCTTTTGGTTCCTGGTCTCTACTCACGTGCACTCAGTCAGAAGAGCTGACTGAGCTTCTCAAGGAAGAGCTCCCTACTGTGTGGGATGAAAGACCCTCACCAATTAGAAGTTAATTTAGAATAAGGAGTCATCTCTGGGTGGGAACAGAAATAAATTTTATCCCATTCTTAAGAATAGGGCGTCCTCTGCTAGCACAGAGTAGAACCAGCAAAGGAGGCAAAGTACAAGGGGCAAAGCACCAATAATTATACCTAACACAAGAGAATTCCCCCCACCTCTGACCCTTCTCGCCATTGGCTGGGAGGCGGGCTTACAATCTGAGCACAAACGCTAGACAAAAAACCGGGAAATCGAGGCACAGAAACTCCAATTCCCATTGCCTTAGTTAATGATTACAAGTGAGGTGACATCTATAAATCTAAAGTTTCAGGCTAAACTTTCCCAGAGCCTGAGCCATCAGACTCTCATGGCCTCAGAATTTTTACACTTCCCTATTTCCCTATTTCTTGATTTTTTAAACATTTTCTAGTGTATGTGTGTGTGTGTATATATATATATGTATATATATCTTCCCTGTGAAGTCTTCACATTTTATTTACCTCACAACACTTATCTTGAAGGGATTATCAGCCCCAGAAAGGAGAGCAGCAAGAGTATGGACCTCAATGCCTTACTTACAGGTAAGTAGTTGGCCTTGGTCTTCCAATGCCTCATAGTCTTAGCTAGTGGGGAGATCGAAGGCAGGAACCACATGCCCTTACTCCCAATCCTCCCACCACTCTCCACGGGATCTTTTTCATGTGGCATTTCCTAGACACTAGAGATCAAAAGATTTTTCTTCTACTGACTCACTAGGGAAAATCTCCTGCCAGTAGCGCTGTCCTAGGGTGGGTGCTCTGTCATTTGCACGGCCTGCCCCTGCCTCTACCCTTCTGCCCTCTCCTCATGCCCCAACCCTGGGTGCCTAGACACTATCTCATGTGTTCAAGACACACCCCAGGAAATTACGACTGCTGCACAGAATCAGTTATGCAACCCTTTTGCCCTATCAAAAGAGCTACAGGTCACAAGTATTTTTGGCTTCAATTTTTTACCATCTTGCATTGTCCTGGGAAGTTTTGCGTTTCTCCATTATAAAAGATTCCCAAATATTTGATAAACCTGGCCAGATCTACTTTGTGTTTTGGTCAGCAAGATGTAGGATGTAGTGGAAACAAAGAGGGTGCAGTCTCTGGGAACCCCCTTGAACCTGGAGTACAGTCTGTGGGAACCCCCTTGAGCCCCACCCTGAATCTTCCCACTTGATCTAGCTTTTCATGCCTAAATAGCGCAGCCTAGCCTAGCCTTCCACTGTTTGGTTACCTCTGGATTGCCTTCTGGCTGTTTCCCACTCTTGAGTGTGATCAAAATATCCATACCCTAGCTCTCTTACTGTCTCTCCAGGTAGCCTTCAGCTATTTCCCACCCTGGAGTCTGACCTCACCCCAGTCACCCCAGTCCACTCTAAACCCCTCCTCTAGTCCTCCCAGACTACTCAAGACCACCCTAGGCCCCTCCTACAATCTTTTTGTATATAAGTCTCATCTCCACCCAGATTCAATCTAGCTCAGTAGATTATATCTGGCCCACTTGTGAAAACAGGTGTCACAAAGGGTGGGATTTCTTAAGACAACCCATTATGGCAAACCCTTAATAAACTTTGTCTTTTCCCTTGACTGAGATGTCGGTACTTTGGGGTGTTGAGCACCCCTCAACCCCCAACCTCTTCAGAAAGAACACTGAAGGAGGATCCAGGTATCTGGGTACTTGCTTCAGCACCCCTACTGACTAGCCATGACCTTAGGCCGGGTGACTAATCTCTTCATACCTTTTGCTATGGATTAATGCCCTTTACTTATGACCCTTACTGGATGCCTTGGCCTATAGGCCTCTGAGGCCATAGGTATGGCTCTTGACCCTCACTGTAGTTTATCTTCTCTTTAGAATTACTTGGTAACCTCTCTTCCTGGCATCCTTCTTTCTAGGTCATTTCTATTGTCCTTCAAAGTCTTCTCTTTATGTGATCACTTTGCCCCTTGACAGTCAAATTCTTGGTATGTGGAGATTGTGTGAAGGATGTCAGCTAGTTTTTCTCCATTCCCTCAGAGAACCAAATGCTCATAAATTGCAGGAGGGAAAGAAACCAACATTTATTAGGCACTGTGCTAAATGCTTTACAAATATCTCATTTGATCCTCATATCAACTTGGGAGGTTAGGTGCTATTATCATCCCCATTTTACAGTTGAAGAAACTGTAATGGACGAAGATTAAGTGACTACCCTCAGTGTCACACAGCAAATAAATGTCCAAGCCCAATATTCACTGCGCAGCCTAGCGCCTTGAAGTAATCCCATAACCTGGGGCAGGCACACCCGGTGCTTCGGATACTCTCCAGGAAAGAAGATGCTGGCCTTGGGAAGTGAAGCTACAATCACACTGTAATAGGGCACCCCGAGGGCTGGCTTAGGAGCAAACAGGCACAGATAGTACCTAGATAAGCAATAGAAAAGGAGTACAGAGGCAGACAGTAGAGAGATAGAGATAGGGTTGCAGAGGAAGTCAGGCCTTGTGAGGAAGAGGAATAGAGACACTGAGAATCACTCACATAACCACAGAGTAGAGTCAGGAGCATTTAGCAGCATAGATCCAGGTGGAGACGGAAGAGGGCTGGGGTAGGGTTTGGGGCTCTCATTTTTTTAATTGTCTACCATTTTTTTCCTTTTTTAAAATTTATTTTTTATTTAATATTTTAGTTTTCAACATTGATTTCCACAAGATTTTGAGTTACAAATTTTCTCCCCTCCCTGCCATTCCAAGATGGCATATATTCTGATTGTCTCGTTCCCCAGTCAGACC
>CM053628.1:18258687-18279422 GCA_028646595.1 Phalanger gymnotis | reverse complement strand
GATGTAGGCTCTTTGACTTTGTTGACTTCTTCTGGCTGTATGTTTTGATCTTCTTTGTCACCAAAAAAAGAATCTAGAGTTTGAGTTTGAGTCTGAGTTCATTTTCTCTGCCTGTTTATGTTCCCAGCCAACTACTTGACCCTTGAGCTTTTTGTCAGGATATGACTGCTTATAGAGTGGAGAGTACTTTGTTCCAAGCTTTAGGGTCCAAGCACTGCTGTTTTCAGAGCTGCTTCTACTCCACTGTCACCCCAGGTTCTGTCCCAGCAGTGCTCCTCCTCCCCCAAGAACCACCAACCAGGACTGCAATGCAGATCCAAGCAGGGCACAGCAAAAGAATCTGCCTTTGTGCCCACAAAGCTCTCCTTGCACTCCCACTCTGATCCGCTGCTAGATTCCTCCCACCATGTGAGCCAGGGACTGGGGAAGCAGCTGATGCTGGAGTTTTGGAAGCAGCCTCAGGAGCTTCCTGCTGCTGCTAAAACCACTGCTGCACCACCTCCTCCACCCCCAGAGCTGACGGGCTGGACTGCTCTGAACTGGATCCTGCAGTTTCCCCCTAACCTGCTCTTTCTTTGGTGTTTGTGGGTTGAGAAGTCTGGTAACTGCCAGAGCTCACTGTTTCATGCGGGGCTCTCATTCTTACAGAGTTTTCAGGGGAACTGACTAACTCATATCTGTGCCACCTCCATTAACATATCTGCCTCATTTCAAAGTCGTCAGTGACAATCGGTGTTCTGCTGGGCTTCTGGAACTTGTCTGATATGCAAATATGACTGCAAAGCCTACAGTATCAGGATGGGATTTTTGGTTGATAGGGGATACAATCTGTAAATTATGCTCCTCTTCTTTGTGATCTTATTTTCTGTTGTTGCTGCTTTATATTGGCTACTCACAAACTCACTATACCGACTAGAAGGGGAGCGGGTGGTCAGGGAGACAGAAACAAGATATAACTTAATACACATCTGCAGAATGGAAGACCAAGTGAACAAGATGATCAGGATCTCCAAATACTCAGACAAGCTGCTGAAGACGGCCTTGGATTCTCCTTTCATGGAGATTATTTTCAATGATACTCTCTCATATGGTTAGATATTCATCTGCTTGGAGGCAAAGGGCAAGATGATATTTTCAAGCCCCTACCACTTATATTGTTCTATAAACACTATTGTTCTATAAACAAAGTCAGGCTACCAGGACTTCAGTAGATGAGAGCAGGGGTTAAGGAATCTCCAAGTGACCTCAAACTTGGAAGGGACTCAGAGGTCATCTAGTCCAGTCTAGACCCTTATGGGGTCATGGACCCACAGTTTAAGAAGTGCTTATTCTAGTCCAGCTTTAATCTAAACAGAAATCCCCTCTGCAACGTAACTGGAGGTCACAAGCCCTTCTCTTGAAGATACTATGGGGAACTAGCTCTGAAGGATGTTCATTCCTTTACGTGTCAGGATTTCAGTGGCTCTATGATCTCGCTGATATGGGCACTCCCTCCCCCATTGAAGGTCCCAACCACAAGTCACCTTCTTATCTTGTGCTATTCTCATCCATGTCTTCCTACTTCCCATAAATTCTCTGTGGAAGAGCTCCAGCCTTTAGGCCCTTTTAACTTGGGCGAGAATCAGTGCAACACTCTTACTTGCCAAGTTAGCCCTTGTTCTTGCTATTGACTCCAGCAGTGGGGAACCCATGGCCTCGAGGCACACGTGGCCTTCTTGGTCAGCCCTTGGACTGAGTCCAAGTTTTAGGCAAGAAATCCTTTTATTAAGGGGATTTGTTCTGTGAGGCACAACAGCAGTAAAATATAGGTTATAAGCCCTGAATATATTAGAAACTCTTTGAGTTTGTTTAGTAAACACCATTCCTTGCTTATCCCCAGAGCAAATCACTGACCTAAACAGCTAAGTATTTGTGATTATTTGAGGAGGAAGAGAGCAGTAATGACCAGGGAGACCAGAAAAGGCCAGTAAAAGAACATGGCACATGAGCTCAGCGTTGAAGCAGGTCAGTCATTCTAAGAAGTGGATGTAAAAGGAAGGGGGTTGGGGTGGGCAGCAAGGAGGTTGTGTTCCAGCTTAGGCAGTAAATGGAGCATCTACAGAATGAGTTCTTAAACTGGGAGTCCAGGACTGGATTTCAGGGAATCTGTGAATTTGAATGGGAAAAAATTCCATGTTTATTTTCACTAACCTCAAACTAAAACTGAACATTTCCTTCAATTATGAATTTTCTAAAAAATAAAAACAAAGCCATTATTTTGAGAAGAGGTCCATAGGCTTTACCAGACTAGGAAATGGGTCCATGACACCTCCCTCACCACCACCAAAAAAAAAAGGTTAAGCACGTCTGCAAAATCTGTGATCCTGTGGGATTTGGTCTGACAAGATTCTTACACTCCTCATTTGGGAAACTCTGCTCCTCAATCCAACCTAAGATTATATTAGCTTTCTTAACTACCATATCATTCTGTAGGTTCATATTAAGAATTCACATTGCTAAAACCTCCTAATCTTTCTCAGATGAATTGCTATCTATTTAGCTAAGTCTCCCCCATATCATATTTATGAGGTCGATTAGTAGGAGTCTAAGACTTGCCACTTTTTCTCATTAAATTTTATCTTACTAGGTTTAGCCCAATGTCCTAGCCTGTCAAGAGCTATTTGCACCCTGGTCCTGGGTTTGCTATTACTCCCGGCTTTGTCTCACCTTAAAATTGAATAAGCATGCCTTCTAGCCTTTATTGGAGTCCCGGATGAATGCCAAATTGCACAGGCTAAACTCAGATCCCTGGGGCCATTCAATTCAAACACCTCCAAACCCACCTAACTGAATTAGTCTGGCCCATCTCTCTCCACTTTCCTCACAAAAATAACCTGAAATACTTTATTAAATGTTAAAATCTGGGCAAAACAATTGTGAAAAATTAAACCTTCAAGAGACAGAGTTTCCAGGTAATTAATAATTAATTAGGCTAGCTGTAATTGTAAACTGATGGTCAGTGGTTTCTCTTGGTAAACAAAGATGAGAAGAGAGACTCTGAAATGCCTTAAATCTGATGTGTACCTTCTGAAAGGGAACAACCCTGACAAGTGACTCTCAGTCCTGATTGATGGACATTCATTGAGGAGGTGGACCAAAAGTCTTCAGCTCCTCCTGCTGAGAATCTGGATTGATCATGAGACTCAGCAGCCTCCAGCAATCTGGGCAAGGGGAGGCCATTTCCATCCAGACCTCTCTGGCTAGTTTTCTCCTTAATGAGCTGGGTTTGAAGAGGTTTAAATCAAAATGATGATAGTGGGGGAACCATAGGTTTCTAGGGGTGTTTGAGACCCCAAAATAGCGACACACCGGGTCCTGCCAAAAGGATTCGACTCAAGCCTTCTCACCCAAGGAAAAAGACAAAGTTTATTAGGGATTCACCATAATGGGCTGTCTTAAATCCCACCCTTTGTGAAGCCTGTTTCCACAAATGGGCTAGATTGAATCTGGGCGCCTTCATGGAGGCGAGATGAGACTCATATACACAAAGATTGTAGGAGGGATTGAGGGGTGGTCTGGAGTGACTAGAGTAGGGAGGGTCTTGAGGAGGAGTCTAAGGAGGACCAAGTGAGGTCAGAGTCCAGGAACCTAGAGAATGGAATTAAGGGTTGGAAGTAGCTGAAGGCATGCATACCTATAGTAACAATAGAGGGCAAGTTTTAGGTAGAGATTTGGGCCTAATAATACTGCGAGGCTTGTGGCCTTAGGGGAAGGCCAGATCTAGTTGGAAGATTCAAGGAGAGTTCAAGGGGGTTCCCAGAGACTGTGCCCTTATCAGGTTACCCTAAACTCTAATGGAGGAATAGAGGACAGGGTGTTCCTCCCCTAATCTAAATCTAAACTGGATTCAGTTTATACTCTAAACAGAAAGTAGGTTTCCCAGTTGCCTGGTATCCCCTTGGAGTGTAGGAATAAGGTCATCACTCCAGCTATGCCCTTCAGAGACTGACCTTTTCAGCAGTTGGGCCTTAACAGAAACAGGAAGAAAAGGGTGGATCAAAAGTTAATAATTGGTTATTAATATAATTTCACAATGAAGCCCAGAGAACAGCTAGGAAACAACACATTTCACTTCTCTTGGTAGAAGTGAGGGGCTGTGGGTGTGGAATAGGGTGTATTTAAATGCTTTTGCCTTTCTGGTTCCTTGGAGGACAAGCAGTTACTTCCAGCTGCTTTCTTGTTGCCCTCATATATATTTCTTAGATCCTAGTGTTCACTGGCCCTCCTTCCCTTTGTCTTCTCTGTGACAGCCTTCTATCTGCCAATCTCCTGTCATGGCAGGATTTTCCCTCTGCTTCTTCAGATTCTTTTTTTCATTTTCACATTGAAGTCCTGTTTTCTTTTGAAACTATTTTAGAACTATTGGAAAAAAAAAAAGGTTGAATGTGGAGTCTGAGAATCGAGGTTTTAATCCTGGCTTCTGCTACATACTTCTGTAGCAAGGCTTTGGACTTACTCTCCCAACTGTTAAAATTAATTATCTGACCTAGAAAATAATTCTGAGGTACAAAGCTTAGGAGTAATGATTTAATAGCAATGGTCCACGGGTTACCATTAAATTAGGTCAACTAATCCCTTAGTAATAAGTGACCAAGAAGTGATTTTACAGAGCTTATTTTTATAACAGAAAAGAGGAATTAAAAATGACAGCAATCTTAGGAAACTTGTTTTGAACATAATTCAATTGGACATGACAGGTCATCTGACTATCTTACTCCACCCCTGCTTTCTTAACCCCAATTCATACTGTTGGCAACATTTTGAGTGTGGACATGTGTGTGTATGGGGGGTAGAGGGGGAAGGGAGTTTCTAGGGTGGGACAGCTATTAAATCTGATATTCTGTTGGATTAGGGCCTGTGTCTATCAACCTGTCTGTCAAAGTGAGATTGCCTAAGGAATCTGCTCTGCAGCTATCAGGAAAATGGGAACTTAAGACTGGGAAAAAAGGAACTTAACCTTTAGGTAACTTATCCACTAAGAGTGGAAAGGGAGGGACTTGTGGTTAAGCTAGCAGTCAGCCCCCATCCTCCAGCTGCCGAAAAGGGAAACTTAACTTTGCAAAATTATATTATTTAACTTACATTTGATAGTTCAAGAAAAAAGAGGCACTTAGAATCGGTAAGCTAGGAGTCAATGCCCCCCCCTTTCTCCAGCTGCCATAAAGGGGAACAGCCTTTAAAGAGTCTTCTGGGGCAGCTAGGTGGCACAGTGAGTAAAGAACCAGCCCTGGGAGTCAGGAGGACCCGAGTTCAAATCTGACCTCAGACGCTTACTAGCTGTGTGACCTTGGGCAAGTCACTTAACCCCAATTGCCCTGCCTTTCCCCTTCCAAAAAAAAAAGTCTTCTAATCCCATGATTATATTTTATTTCTACAAAGATATATGTCTTACTCTAAATTATCTGCTGCTAAATGATAAAGTCCTATCCGTCTATCCGTCTATCCACTAAATCTATGGGTAACCTAGACCCAGGAGAATGTCCTCTAGTTTGGCTTAGCTGTTAGGGCTAGCTTTTCCTAAAGGAAAGAACCTAATCCTACAAACTAAAACCCAAGTAATCAATACTAACTGATTTAAAAGTGTATTCCTTTTCAATTTCCCCTTAGATCCTTAAGGAAATAATTCCCTTATGGTTCACTTGAGCAGAAAATAAAACTCCTTCAAATGCTCTTAACAACCAACCAGTCTCTATAATTGGTCTGAGTATATGGGAAATTGAGTCAAAAGGGTCCTCACCTTAGTCTTCCTAAGGTTGTCATACCCCCGCCCCAAACCTATCTGTGCCAGGGACAGATATCCACTGGTGAGAGTTCATAGATGCCATTCCCATTGAGCTCCTGATATTTTTCTCAAATGATGGTGAAGAGGTTAAAGAAAAATGATGATAGGTAAGGAACCGTAGGTTTTTAGCGGTGCTCGAGACCCCAAAATATTGACACGCCGGGTCCTGCAGAAAGAATTTGACTCAAGCCTTCTCAGCCAAGGGAAAGGACAAAGTTTATTAGGGATTCACCATAATGGGTTGTCTTAAGAAATCCCACTGTTTGTGAGGCCTGTTTTCACAAGCTGGCCAGACTCAGTCTATTGAGCTAGATTGAATCTGAGCACCTTCGTGGAGGGAAGATGAGACTTATATACACAAAGATTGTGGGAGGGATTGAGGGGTGGTCTGGGGTGACTAGAGGAGGGGTTTAGTGAGGGTCTTGAGGAGGAGTCTAAGGAGGAGCTTGATGGGACCAGACTCCAGGAACCAAGAGAATGGGATTAAGGGTAGGAAGCAGCTGAAGGCATAGTATCCAGGTTGGGAAGTAGCTGGACAATAAAGGGCAAGGCTAGGTAGAGACTTGGACCTAAAGATAATATAAGGCTTATGGTCTTAGGGGAAGGCCAGATCTAGTTGGAAGATTCCAGGAGAGTTCAAGGGGGTTCCCAGAGACTGCCCTCATCAATGGGCTAGTGGCCTTATAAGAGGTCAGAAACATGTCTGAAATCAAACTTAGAAGTGTATCAAATTAAAGTCCCATAGGTTTCTACCTCAAAGAGCAAAACTTCATCAGTCGTATGTTAGGGCCAGGTAGAATTAATCATTCACCATGTTGGTTCACGTTCATACAGAATTCATTAACAGTTAAAGTTTTCATATATTCAGTATAGTTGTCAGAGGCAAAATTCACCACATGTACACATGCCCTTGTGTGGAACGAGTAAAGACCTCTCATGAAAGAGGACAAATTAAATACATAGAAATAAGGAGGATTTCTCTACTTAGATATTTTCCTTTCTGTAAAGCCATTTCTCTACTTAGATGTTTTCCCCTCCATAAGCCAAGCTAGTGACTGTAAGGCCCCCGAGGTTAAGAATAGGACACATCCTGTGTATTTACCTAACGGCGAGAGGCCTAAAAGAAAGAAGGGTTGAAGCGAATAAGCCAGCAACCATAAAATCCTCTGAGAATGATGATAGGACACAGGATGCTCAGCCCCTGTGCACTGACCCCAGGATAAGGGACCCTCGGCTTGGGAGAAGAATGGATGAAAAGCCGGAAAGCCGGGTGCAATGTAGATGTGCAAGACCAGTTAGGTATGAATGATGGGAGACAAGGTGTAAGGGTGCTGGGGATATCCGTCACAGATGTCATGGTGATGGGAGGCATCCGTTGCAAAAGCAAGGGTGATGGGAAAGGCTAGTCTGCCACAGATGTGAAGATGAGGTAACCGACATTCGTTCATTGTCATTAAGATAGATTTATCACTTCAGATTGATTGGAGAATGGGATAAGAATGGGGGGGAGGTTATGTCCATCACCTGCTTGTCAAAAAATAACCATACTATTTGTTTTTTGCCATCGTCACTGGGTAGATTTATCGTGTCCAGATTATACCCTCAAAGCTTACATCTGCAAGCTGAGAGGAAGGAGGTTGGGAGGGGGAACTGCGGTTAAGGACCTATATAAACACCCCAATTCTCTTTGTCCGGGTGAGCTCTGACACTGAGAGGACCCCTGGTCCTTTTGGTGCCTGGAGTTGCCCTTTCCCGCGGGATCGTAATAAATTTTCCTTTCTACTTTCGCCTTGAGATGCCTCTGTTTTTAATTCTTGGATTCGTAAATCCATACCACACACCCTATAGAGTTATAGGGTTACCCAGTATAGAGGAATTAGAGTCAAAGAGGTGACAGTACTTCAATTATATAGTTTACCACATGCCAGGGCTTTTTCTAGTTCTTAAAGATTACTTTAAAGAATTTCAGAGGCCTGTTTTCTGTAGCACTTTAGAATGTTTAGGTTTTGATTTCTCAGTTAATATTTGAATTTGAATTGAATTTGAATTACTGAATATTGAATTGAATATTTGAATTGTAAATAGTAAAGTCTTTCCCTTTAGGAGACCAAAGGAAAATTTAATCCATTGAATATTTATTAGTTTTCTTTAAATCTTGCTACATTAGTTTAGCAGTTCAATTCATAAGATGCTAAACTTACATTAGCTAAATGGTATCAACTTAGTTAATTTCAAAGTAACTTTACACAGGCACAGTTAGAAATTTAGATCCTAACTCTGGTTGAAGGGTCCTCAAACCTCTTATTAAATCATAAGTACTTAAGGCAAAAGGCACTTCATCATTACGAGTTTTTTCAAAGACTTATCACATTTACTTTAATAATGCAAAAGGGAAGTGGCCTCTCTAACAGCACTTTACAATGTTTTAGAAAAATGTCACGTAGCAGTATGTATTTAAAAGCGTATGCTCCTAATTAAAAAAGAATTCACATTTCTAATCATGTCTAATATGCTTCCAAATTCCACAATACAAGAAAACTAGAAGTCTAGAGAATATCTATTCAGTTCGATAAAATCTTAACTTATCCTTCGTTTAAAAAACATCCACGTTACTATCTTTGCTATGTTATTTAATCCAAAAGCCAATAACGATAGTGAACATTTATACGGTGATCACCATGTTAAGCACTTTAGAATCATTTAATTCCTCCAACAGCCCTGGGAGTTAGATACTATTGTTATCCCCTTGTACATACAAAAACTGATCTAATTTTCTAATATATTACAATTACAATGTAACTTCAAAACAAAATTCTCAACCCAATCAATTTCTGATTGGTAATGTAAAGAAATGGGAGGAAGGGTTTTGTTTCCACAGAATCAGTTCCGGAGGTGTACCTTTCCCCCTCCCCTACCCCAGCTTTAACAGAAACCAAGCCTCAGGTAGGTCAGGTGAAAGGTCAGAGGCTTGTATGCATGCTTAAACGAGCCATTTGAGGAGGGTATGATGTACACAGTCAGGGGGTTGTATCTGGCCAATGAAGAGCCTGGCGGGAGGTTCAAGGTGAGGGTCTATTAAAGGACTGGCATCCGTGTGAGTCCTTTGTACTTTTTCCTGTACTCTGTTTAGAGGAGGTACCCATTTATTCAGGGGGAATAAATGTAAGTTATAATTAAAACATTCCTGACTTCCCGAGTCTTGCTTATTCCTAGACAATGTATGTTTCTAACAGTAATTACTAATGGCAATAACTAGACCTCGTCACACCACCAGAAATGCATTGAATGTATTCTTCATTTAGATTCAAGGTTCCTTTTTGAAAATCTTATCTAATTCATTTTTGTCTAAGCTTTTGTATATTTCATTTCTCTGAGTGAGACACAAAGGCCAGCCTTTCCTTGGATAGACACATTTTTATATCTTTTCTCCTGTCTGAGCTTCCTCAAACTTTTTCTGAGTTGGACACAAAATACTGACCTCTCCTGTATAGTGGAAGATTTGTTCTCACAGCTCACTGACCAGTAGGAGCCTGAGACTAATAGGAGTTTCCACTCCTTTAATAGGGGACCTGGTCTTTTTTCTGGGCACAGAGGCATCTCTAGCCTCATTTCCCATCCCTGAGCATCTGATCTATCAACGACTCAGTCAGAAGGGTCTGTTGACTAGTTTTGGTCACTCCAAAAAGACCAAAATGACTTCTTGGCTCAAACACTCCTAAAGGTGAGCCTTGTGTTCTTGTGGTCACATACCTCTTTACCCATGAAGGATCTGCTCATGTTAAGATCCATCACTCCATAAGCTTCTATATCTCTGAACAGAACAGATTCATAAACATCGAACAAGCCACCAACTAACAGTGAAGAAAACACCAAGCTTTCACTCTTAGCCAGTCAGAAGTCCTTGGACAGAGATTCACTCAGTTCATAGAATTCCTACCTGCTCATAGACTACTAGGTGATCTGCTGTCCAAATCTGCTGCCTTATGCCAAGGAGAAGATAAGGAAAGCTTGTCACATACAACATCCAAGGTGGAAACAGATATAGATATGAACAGTCATGCACAAGCACCTCTTACTGTATGTCTGACACACTTGATCTTTCAGTTAGATTCCATGAGTCTAATTAGGAGCCAGCAAGGCTGACTGCTCTGAAAAACACTTCCCAT
This sequence comes from Phalanger gymnotis, assembly GCA_028646595.1. Classification (NCBI taxonomy): domain Eukaryota; kingdom Metazoa; phylum Chordata; class Mammalia; order Diprotodontia; family Phalangeridae; genus Phalanger; species Phalanger gymnotis. The sequence continues at coordinate 18,269,435 of CM053628.1, read as the reverse complement.
TTAGTTGACCATGGAAGTCTTTCAAAGAAAAGTGATTGTTGGCCCAATGCTGGCTTGTTTTAGGTTTTAGGATCTGAGTAAATGGCACCAGTTAACTGTTGAAGAAGAAAATGTTAATGCCGTAATCTGCATTTTAGGCACAGAGCTGCTGGGGAAAATGTTATTCGATTTATCATAAATCTAATATCTAAATATTTTTAACCCAGAGAGAGACGTCCAAACTGATATAGTCTCCCCCATCCCCTTGGCCATGACTATCTATCCCAGAATGATTTGGGATAACATTTATAGGAATCTTGAACAAGAAAAAGATCCTGGTGTTGAAATACAGTTTGGGGTTAACATTCCAGAATAGTCACTATTGAATTCCTTCCTGGACCACTCCCCTCAAGGGTTGAAAAGGGTTTCTTCCTAGTGATCTGTATCTTCCTAACTGTGTATGCAAAATCAGATTCAGATACTACCCTTGGGCAAGTGAGTAAGTCTTAGAAGTGAGTTCACTTCCTCTATGTGGGGTGTGTGTGTGATGATCTTGTCTAGACTAGACTTTAGTTTTTTATCCTGACTAATCTATTTCCCTGAGAAAGGCCTTAGTGTTTGTCCTACCTTCTGTAAAGAGTTTTAGGCTGGCGAAAATATTCTTTCTTAATACTTTTCATTGAATTTTTCCTTAAAAAAAGGTTTCCTAATATATTTCCATAGTAGAAAGGAATGGCTTGAGAGGTAGTGGGTTCTTCCATCTCGGAGGGCTTCGTATAAATGCTGAATTACTACTTCTTGAAGAGATTATAGAAGGAAGGGATGTATGGTCAGGTATAGGTTGCTTTAGATGGCTTTGAAGAGGTTTGGGGTTGAGGGGTGCTCGACACCCCGAAGTACCGACACGCTGGGTCCTGCCAAAAGAATTCGACTCAAGCCTTCTCAGCCAAGGGAAAAGACAAAGTTTATTAAGGGTTTGCCATAATGGGTTGTCTTAAGAAATCCCACCCTTTGTGACGACTGTTCATCTACTGAACTAGATTGAATCTGAGCGCCTTCTTGGAGGCAAGATAGAGATTATATACACAAAGATTGTGGGAGGGATTGAGGGGTGATCTGAGGTGACTAGAGGAGGGGTTTAGGGAGGGACTTGAGGAGGAGTCTAAGGAGGAGCTTGATGGGACTGAGATGAGGTCAGACTTCAGGGTGGGAAATAGTTGAAAGCTACATGGAGGTGACAGACAATAGAGGGCTAGGGTAACTGAGCTAGGGTATAGATATTTTGATCAGGATTAAGTGTGGGAAACAGCTGGACAATAGAGGGCTAGGCTAGGCAGAGACTTGGGCCCAAAGATAATGCAAGGCCTAGCTAAGTAGTAGCAGAGCCAGGACTAGAACCAGTAAAAGTCTCTTGTTCTCCAGCCCAGGATTTTTTCCCTGTTCTGTACTGCAGGCAGGATCAAAGCCTCACGCAAAAATGAACCTCCAGTGGGAACATTTCAGGCATTAACCTAGACAATGGGGAAGATGGATGATAGAGCTGTGCTGGAGTCCCCACGTAGACAACTAACTACCTACTCTGCCTATATGTAGGACCAATCCTGATTCTAGGGAAAAAGCCAAACTGGTCATTGAGGGAGTAATCCATGGAGATTTCATTAGAAATGGGTTTGGAATGGAAGGAAGGATTGGGGAACAAAGGCTTCTTCCTCCCCACAAGTGGCTTCTAACAGTTTATTAGGAGGGGAAAATACTCGCCAGTACTTCTCTTATTTTTGCAGAGAAACCAAAGCTGGGATGAAGCCTGAAGCATCATACGTGTGAAGGGGCCTTTTCTTGCTGAGCCTCTTGGGCCCAAAATCAACAAGATGGACCCTGAAGCCAGGGGTGTGGCATCGATATGGCTCTGGTTCATATTTGCTCAGTTTTCTCTGCTGTCACTGGCAGAGATGTATGGATTCCATCACTGCACCCAGTATGAGTTTGACATTCACCATGTGCTCTGTGTCCGGAAGAACATCACCAACTTGAAGGAAGGCATTCGTGATCTCTCTGGATATATCACTCACCTCAACCTTACACACAACAAAATTCCTATTGTGCCCTCTGAGAGCTTTGCTAATTTGTCTGATCTTGTAGATCTTAGACTGGAATGGAACTTTATTTCGGACATTGGTCCAGGGGCCTTCCAAGGGCTTAAAAACTTGACCTTTTTGAACCCGGTGGAAAATAAGCTTAAGAATATCTTCTTTTGAGGGCCTGTCCAATCTGAAAACTTTGCTGCTGAGCCACAATCAAATCATCTGGATCCATGAAAATGCCTTTGTCCCACTTGTCAATTTGCAGTACTTAAGCTTGTCTCGAAATGTGATAACTAATTTTTCCAATGTCCTGGCAGCTGTCCAGCACCTTCCATGCCCGGAAGTTCTTGATCTCACCGACAACACCATTGATTTCCTGGACTGTAGTCCAACAACCCTGGTTTTCCTCACCAAGCTGATATTGGTGAGGAACAAGCTGGTAGACTTGGATTTCTCCACTCTGTCACTTCCTAACCTAACCACCCTGGATGTTTCCCAGAATGCTATCCAGAATGTGCATCTGGAGTCTCTACCCCAGGTGAGGAGTTTGAATCTGAGTGGGATGAGTATGAAAGTGGAAAAGCTTCAGGTCATACATCTGCAGAATCTGATGGAGTTGGACCTCAGTGATATTAATCCATCGTCTAGCACAAAGCACGTGAACCTGAGCACAGTATGTCACCTCCTCCAAAACTTGCCCAGGGTAAAGACTTTATTTTTTAAGAAAAATGGAATTGATTCAGAGGACATCAAACACCTCACCAACTGTGCTATGCTTTTGTCTCTTGACCTGAGCCACAATAAAGGTTTGGTCCATCTCTGTAATAGTGAGTTCAATGGCGTGTCCAGCTTCGAATGGCTGGATCTGAACAGCTGCATGTTGTCCCTGATCAGCAGCAGGACTTGGAATTCTCTCCAGAATTTGACAGTTTTAGACCTGAGTAGAAATAGGCTTGAAACCTTTCCGGATTTTGCATTTGCTCCCCTTCAACATCTCCAGTCTCTCTCTCTCTTTCCAGAAACCCCATCACTGAGCTCAACATTCTGTCCTTCTATAGGCTACATGCATTGAAGGACCTCAACTTGGCCGGGTGCTGGACAGTGGCAATCGATAAATACTCTTTTGGTCAGTTTTTGAGTCTGGAGAATCTAAACCTTCGGGAGAACAATATCCGAACTCTGAAAGGAAACGCTTTTTTTTACCTCTGAAGAAGCTTCAGGTTCTGACCCTTTCCCAGAACCATCTGACCACCATAGTGGAAAAGGCCTTTTCTGGCCTCACAAAACTATACAAACTTGATCTGGCATACAACATCCTGTCTGGTTTTCATCCTGGTATGTTCCTGGGACTGGAAGGACTAGTGGAGGTTTTAGACCTGAGTTTTAATAAAATAGCTTATGAAACTCCCAAGAGCCTTTGGCCTCCTACTTTTAAGGATCTCCAGTCCCTCAAATACCTCAACCTAGAAGGACAAATAAATGGGATTCAGGTTGTCCCAATCAACTTCTTCCAAGGACTGGGTAGTTTGCAGGAACTACTATTGGGAAAGAACTCCAAGGTATTTCTAGACCACCTCCAGTTGGACCAGCTGTCTAATCTCACCAGGTTGGATATCTTAGGGACAAAAGCTGGAGATCGAGGTCTCTATTTGAATACCTCCTTATTCCAAAAGCTCAAACAACTAAAAATATTGTGACTAGAGAACAACAACTTGGAATCATTAGTTCCTGAGATGTTTTTTGGTTTGGAATACCTTCAGGTCTTTCTTTGAGGTTCAATAACCTGAAAATCATTCATCAAAGCCTCTTGCAAAACCTGAAGTCCCTGATGTGCTTTGATATCTATGGGAATAAGCTCAAATGCACCTGTGATAATGACTGGTTCAAGAACTGGTCCCTCACTACACCTAGTATCCACGTCCCCTACCTGTGGAGCTTCCATTGTCAGCAGCCAAATACGCAGAACCTACTGGTGGCTTTTGATACTGGCATGTGCAATTTTGACACAGGTCAAATCTACTTCTTCAGCTCTTTCAGCCTTGTGCTTGCAACTATGGTCTTGTCTTGGTTTGGTACCAAGATGATCTCCTCTATGCAACATGGGATCTATACGTTTAAGTCCTTGTACCTGGCTAAGTGGCATCGGACAAAAAGGGACTTCATCTATGATGCTTTTGTCTCCTTCAGTGCTGCTGATGAGCAGTGGGTTTATAAGGAGCTCATGCCTTCCCTAGAAAGGGGTGGCCGGCCTACTTTTAAGCTCTGCCTGCACCATCGGGACTTTGAACCAGGAATGGACATCTTTGAGAATATTCAGAATGCCATTAACACCAGTTGAAAGACTCTGTGTCATCAGCAACGACTATCTTAAAAGTGAGTGGTGCTGGCTAGAAGTGCCACTGGCCAGTCTCAGGATGTTCTATGACTACCAGGATGTTGCCATCTTGATTTTCCTGGAGGAGATCCCCAACTACCGACCATCCAGCTACCATCGACTCCGGAAACTTGTGAAAAAGCAAACATTTATCGCCTGGCCTGAGAATTCCCAGGAGACGCCCCTGTTCTGGGCCCGCATTAGAAATGCACTAGGCAACAGGAACATCAGGGAGGAGAATACACAGCTGATTTTGACTGAACCTCTGGGAGACTGCAACTCTTGGGCAAAAGTGTTCAATACGAGCATGAGACCATCTAAAAGTACTGATTCTTTGGATCCAGATAACACGAGTATTTGGTGAGCAGCTAGGTGACTTGGTGGATAGGATGCTACACTTGGAATCAGGAAGCCCTGACTTTAAATGATACCCACTAGCTGTGTGACCTTGGGCAAGTCACTTGATCTCTTTTAGCCTCAGTTTCTGTATCTACAAATGGAGATAATATAACACCTACCTCATTTGTGACAACATATGTAAAGCACTTTGCAAACCTTAAAGTGCTCTATAAATGGGAACTATTATCATTATTATTATTAAAGCAGTTGATGAATATAGCTCTCATAAGATAAGCTTATGCATATGTGTATGTAAGAAAGGTACTAGGTTTCTCTGGGTATAAGTGTATGTGTGTGTTCTGGAGCAGCATAGTTGATCTACCTATGGAAAGGAAGTCATTCTGAATCTGATGTGTCTGTGATCATGGGTAGGATATTTAGACCCCAAAGAAAGTCTGTTCCTTTCTGTTCTTCCTTGAGATGGTGAAAAAGAATTCTAAAAGAAGCCACTTTGGGCCTTTGTTTCCTCAACTGTAGAATAATGGGTTAAGAGTAGATAACCTCTAAGGTTCCTTTTTCTAAATTTTTACGCAATAACTTGACTTCCATTTTCTTCAAGTAGCCTTCCATGATTCCCTTGTGCAACCTCTTCCAGGCCTCTAAACTCCCCCACCAGGCCCCATGTAGGACATCCCCCACCCCTACCCCTCCACAGTGCTAATGGTAGTATGAATACACATTTTTGGTCCATTCAAGATCTAGGATATCATTGGTCTAGAGGCCTCCCAGTGTGGACACTCCCTCCCCTCTGCTAGGTACAGATCAACAACTCCTTTATAATTTATCATCTTGGGGGCACAGAAAAGTTAAATGACTCATCCAAAGTCACATAGCAAGTATCAGAGACAGGACTTGAACCCAGGTCTTCCTGACTCCATGGCTGGCCCTCTGCCCCCTTTGCCCCCTTGCCTTTCTGCACTTATCCTGTGTTATATATATATATATATATATATATATATATACATATATATATATATATATATAGCTAGTTCTCACTTTATATAAATTCACATTACACAAATTTGACTTTGTGTAAAGAATTCTGAAAGGCATATAGATGAAGATGTAATGAAACATGTATGAAGAGAGTTTGGGAAAAAAAAAGGGTACTTGCAGTTCATTCCTGATTTTTGTGGCTTTGACAAAGATGAAATGTTCAAAGAAGTGAGTAACAAGACTGCATTAGCCCAAAGAATTGCAGCCAGAAGTGGATGAGAGTGAAGCGGAGAAGATGATTGAGTCTCATGGAGAAGAAGTACCGAATGAGAATCCGACTGAGCTGTAGAGGAAAAGAAGCTTCGGAATCCAGGATCAGACTGAAAACGTTCGCCATGAAACAGCTGGCAGAGGCATTTCATCATTTGAGCAAATTTTTCACGTATTGAAAAGACAGATCCAAATAATTCAAGATTTTTTAAAGTTCAAAGACTAGTTGAGGATAATATTGCTTGCTGTCATCAGATAGATGAGGGGAAAAAAAGAGAGCCACTGTCCAAACATCCCTCCATAGCTTCATAAAAAAAGATGTGCAGCTAATCCCCAGGGATAAAGACTAGGTGCAATGGGCTGGGAAGGAACAACAGACTGTACACCTATGTTAACTTTATTGTACAGAAGTGTGCATACTTTATCATTAACTTTCCCTTTCATTCATTTCATAATTCTTTTATAATCATAGTATAGTATTTAATGTGTCTGTATTTTGGCACATTTTATGACTTGCATAAAGGTATTATTTTGTGTGTTCCTTTGTCATATAGGCTAAGTGAAGTAGGTGGGTAGGGGCAAATTCACGTTACATAAAAATTGCTTTACGTAAAGGTCTGTAGAATGGTCCACTTACATAAAGTGAAAACTGTCTGTATTAGAATCGTCTGTGTCTTCTTCCCCTTCTAGGCTGTAAGCTCTTTGAGGACAAGAACTTTTTCTTAAGTTTGTATTATCCTCAGCTTTTAGCACAGAGCTCTGCAGACAGTAGGCTCTTTATTAGCATTGGTTGAACAAATACTTTCTTTCTTGGGCAGAAGTCGCATGGACATAGAGTACTCTTTAGATAAGAGGATGATTTATTTCTCCATGGCAGCAGCCCTGCTGGAGGGCACTACACATATAAATTCTACATATGTGTTTGATGAAATCAAGTGGACCATGCCAGTACTCACTTGTGGGAATGACAGCCAGGTCAATAAACTCTCTGACCACACTCAGAATCTGCAATGCAGTCTGGGAAATAGTGCATTTTCCTCTGATCAATCCAGCTAAGCGAGCAGCCTACTCCTTGGATAAATGAAGCTGACAGCACCGGAAATTCTCTGAAGAAACGTGGATTGTGGTACACAGTACTACTGCAAAATAATGATGGTGTGCCTCCAGGGGGCACAGGATCAGGGGAACAGATCATTTCGCCTATAAACCTGGGCCACATTTTTCTATTCATTCACCATGAGTGAGAAGATTGGACATGCCTAGGGAACATACACGGGGTAGGGCTGGGACCGGGTATGTATGAAGGGACATACGTGTCAAATGGAAGCTTGAGGGCAGGGATTGTTTCATTTGCTGTCTTTGTAGCCCCAATACTTGGACATATATAGGTGCATAGTAAATGCTTATTAAACCAAATTGAATCTGTGGTTTTGTTTAGTTTGTGTGCATAATGGTGATGATTTCTTTTATTTGTATAAGAGAAATGTGCTGCAATTCAAAGGCTGTCCATCATGTAAAGGTGAGTTTTATGTTTCGTTTGTTTTTATTTTTTAAATTTAGGCAATCATGGTTTCTAATGAAGAATAAAGCCACCTAGGAATGATCACATAGGTGATTTTCCAACCATCCCCAGTGTGGAGACAATGTTTTCATCTGGACAGTGTACCTAGAATCTTCAATCTCATCAGGGAGGTCTTCTACCAATTTCCAGCCCCTTGATACCATAGCAGATGATCCTGGGTAGTTGTGGTGGCTGACACATTCTTAGTCCTGCAGGCCAACCTGGTGACGAGTCTCTCCAAACTTAGATGGGTTAGCCCCTGGATGACAACTATACAATTCATCCCAGGGCTCATGCTCAAAGCTTTTCCAGGATGGGACAATTGTCAGAGCTTATATTTCATTGTCATAGCCTTAGAAATCCTTGAGGATCAAAGAAGAGGGTTAGACTTTAAATTGTAATGGGAGGCATTTTCATGTGGGGAAGGAGATATTCCTGACCATGAGAATTATCGCTGACCAGTTTGTTGAGGGATCCTCTGAGATCCCTTTCCCTACAGATGTTTAAGAAAAGGATAGAAACCTGGCTGAGCTACTTGCTATGGATGGCTAGACTACATGACAGACTTCCCAAGATCCCTTTTCTCCAGATCATTGGTTCTACGTCAGAGCTGGCAAGTCCTCTATCGCTGAGGAATGGCCAATGGCTCCATCTGGTGGATATTTATTACTTTGCAGCTGCACATTCTTCCTACCCCTCCTCCCATCATAGACAGCTTTGTGGTTCTTTGGCATGTGAACCACATAATAACGCTCATGCATTTCTAGCAAACTTTTCTTATATATGAGGAAACAAGCTAAGAGCAGTGAAGTGGTCTGCCAAAAATCAAACTATAAACGGTAGGGCTTGGATTCACACCTAAGTGTTACGGGCTTATGACAAATGTTTCCTATTACATCTTGCTGGGAAAGAGCCGGCCTTATCTAGAGTTATCCTATGTGAGTAGAGTTCTAAAGGTACCAGGAAGCTACCCTCAATTAAAAAAGACCTACTTACACGTCACTATGCCTGATTAGAGTCATATTAGAAATTCATTGCTTTGGGTTCTCCCTGTGGTCCTCTTTTAAAACAATGGTCATGCATTGTGTTTGTATGAGGCCTCCTAATTTTCAAATTGCTTCCATGTCTATGATTTCATTTGCTAATCTTGAAGAGATGTAGTACATTATGAGGCATACTACTAGTAGCTAGCTTTTATGCACTTTAGGGTTTGCAAAGAGCTTTACATGTTACCTCATTTCATCTTCACAACAACCTTGTGAGGCAGGTGCTCTTAGCCCCCATTTTACAGATGAGGAAACCAAGACTGAGAAAAATTAACTTTCCCAGGATAATAGCTGTAGGTGTCTGAGGCAGGAGATTTGAAGTCGAGTCTCACCACAAGCCTAGTGCTCTTACCTACTACATTAATCAACTCTAGCACCCTAGGCACCCCCCCCTTGCAAGTGCTTCCCCCCCAAAAAAAACCATCACAGATTCAAGGTATTCATTCTGTGGGCCACACTTACTAAAAACCCACAGCCCACAAGTCTTCATCAACATGTTTATTTTTAATAGTCATCCAGAGGACACAGTTCAAAGCAAAGGCATTTAATGAAATAACATAGTAGAACATCGAAGTTACTTATGACCTCTGAATTGCCAAATTTAATGGCCTTTTGTCAATCCTCATCTTTGACATCAGCCTACAGCCCACAGCCTTTGAGATTGTCAATTACCCTCTTCTCCAGGATATTCTCTTATTTCAAGGTTTTTGTGACACTATTGTCTCCCGGTTTTCCTCCCCTGCATCAAATTTCTCCATGTCAGCGTCCATTGCTGGATCTTCATCCGGGTTGTGTCTACTAACCATGAGTATCTCCTAGGGTTCTATCCAGGGCTCTCTTCTCTTCTCCCTCTGTACTATTTCACTTGGTGATGCCATCATCTTTCATGGTTTTAATGATCCATTTCTATGCTGATGATTCTCAGATCTGCTTCTTTAATACTAACCTGTCTCCTCACCTCCAGACTCATATTTCCAACTACCTGTTGTACATCTTGGGGTTTTTAAAATATATATTTAATTTATTTATTTTGTTTTCCAACATCTACTTCCATAAGTTTTAAATTTTCTCCCCCTCCCTCCCCAAGATGGCATGTAATCTGATACGGTCTCTACACATACATTCCTATTAAACACATTTTCACATTAGTCATGTTGCATCGAAGAATTATAAGGAATGGGAGAAACTATAAGAAACAAAGTAAAACAAAACAAAAGAGAAAAGAGTCTGCTTCACTCTGCATTCTGACTCCATAGTTCTTTTTCTGGATGTGGATAGCATTTCCCATCACGAGTCCCTTGGAAAAGTTTTAGGTCCTTGCATTGCTAAGTGGGCTAAGTATATCAAAATAAGTCCTCACACACTGGCTGTTACTGTGTACAATGTTCTCTTGGTTCTGCTCACTTCACTCAGCATCAGTCCATATAAGTCTTTCCAGTTTTTCTGAAGTCTGCTTGCTCATCATTTCTTATAGCACAATAGTATTCCATTACATTCATATGCCACAACTTGTTCAGCCTTTCCCCAATTGATGGGCTGCTCATCCATCCCTTTTCAAACTGGATTACTCTTGCCTGTCTATGTTCTCTCTTCTCGTGAACACTGTTGTAGGAAGACACACAGCTGTATTGATTGTACCTACTACAAATTTGTTTTTAGTCTCTCCTGGGTATTTACTGTTACGGTCTGCGGCATGGACCGACCAGACTGGAAGCTGGGCGGAGCGTGCCCTAGTGCCCTGAATCAGTGAGCTGTGGCAGTTACCAGACTTCTCACACACCACAAACACCAAGGACAACAGAGTAGGTTAGTGGGAGAAGCTGCTGGGGACTGTGATAGAGTTTGCTGTTCAGCTACTGCACCAGGGGCAGCGGAGGTGGGGCAGCTATAGAACTACGGCTGCAGTTGCTTCTGGACCCAGGCCCACCTGGTGGGAGGAATTAAGCGGCGCATCAGAGCAGGAGTGAAGAGCCTGCTGAAGATCTAAGTCCAGTCCAGGTTGCGGGTTCTTGGGGAAGGAGGAGTGTGGGTGTGGCAGAGCTGGCACATCCCCCCCCAGGCTTGGAACATAGAACTCTTTAGTCTACAAGCAGTCATACCCT
>CM053628.1:18231431-18258187 GCA_028646595.1 Phalanger gymnotis | reverse complement strand
CCTTTTCCATTTGGCTAATTCTGCCTTTCAAGGCATTCTTCTCCTCATTGGCTTTTTGGAGCTCTTTTGCCATTTGAGTTAGTCTATTTTTTCAGGTGTTATTTTCTTCAGTGTATTTTTCAGTATATTTTTTCTATTTCTGCTTTGCCTTCTTGTTCTAGAACTTCAGGGCAATTTTCATTGATAATTTCTCGTGATATTGTATTAACATTCTTTTTTAAACACAATTTTCAGGTAGTTTGACTATTCTTATATTATTTCTCCTCGATCTGTTCTCCAGAGCAGTCGTTTTTCTAATGAGATGTTTCACTTTCTCTTCCATTTTTTTCATTCTTTTGATTTTGTTTAGCTTCCCCTTGCCCAATTCTACTTTTCCAGGAATTATTTTCTTCCTTAAGTTTTTGATTGGTTGACTCTCTTTTCATGATTTTCTTGGATTGCTCTTTTTTTTTTCCTATTTTTTCCTCAGTCTCTTCTATGTGATTTTTAAAGTCCTTTTTAAAGTCCTCCAAGAACTCTTTTTGTGATTGGGACCATTTGACCTTCCTCATTGAAAAAGGAGTGGCTTTTTTAGCTCAGTTATCTTCCCCTTGGCTTTTGGCCAATGGACAACCGTATCCAACTCAGTTCTGTGATCTGTCGCTACAGTTGGTAAAACCATCCTTGTTGTCTTCTACTTTGTCTCAGCCACAGTTCTGTGAGCAACCTGTGTGAGGGATTCTGTACCAGGCAGAGAGTGCCTTAGTACATAGAGGTTTTTGTGGGATGCACAATGAAATCATGACTTTTGCAAAGGCAGATGTATTCAAATGAGAATGGAAGACACCTGATCCAAGGGGACACTTGGCTCACTCAGGCCAACCCCTCAGAGGCTGAGCTCTAGGAATGTGCACCAAAGTCTAGTCCCCTCCTTTGGATGGGTGAGCAAATGGAAGCCCACAGAGACACAGTGACTTTTCCCAGGATGCACAGCTAGTGAGTGACAGGTAAGGATAGGAACAGCCTGACCCAGTGAAGTTTCTTCTGACTCCAAGCCTAGTGCTCTTTCCACCATCCCATAGATACTTAGAGCCTTAGAGAGAGGAGAAGAAAGAGAACATGTGATCTTGTTGGTAATTAAAAAAAATGATACCCACATTTCCAAGGTCTTTAAAGTTGTTGTATAAAATTACTTGTGCTATGTTCTTTTCTCTTTCTAAGAAACACTTAATGATACTAAGAAATGGTTTTTTCACTTGCTTTCTGGGGTACTGATATTTCTTGTGTTTTTTTTTCTTTTTCAGATCAAAGCTGAGCCAGCCAAAGTGGAAGCCTTCCAAGCATCCCTCTCCAAGCTGGGGGACATCTATGTCAATGATGCTTTTGGTACTGCTCACCGTGCCCACAGGTACCCAATTCCTTCCATTGGTAGTGTTTCCAACAAGGCAGGGAGAGGGGAGAAAAGTTGAAACACATGATACTTAGAGCTGGGAGGTATGGATAAAGCCATCTATGGTTCACATTTGGCCTTCCTGAACCAAAGGGAACAATGAAAGCTTAATGTTCATGGAGTTAACTGACAAGAGAATGCAAGTCCTGAAGAGGAAGCTAGTTTTCCCCAACATGAAGTAGCAGGAGTTCAAAGCTTATGCCACTAATAGGAAACCAATTGAGAAATCCTGCCCCCCTCCCAGTTCTGTTGTCAGCTGGCTAATTATTTATTGCACTTGAGTGATTAAGTCATCATGGAGAGAGCTTTGACCTGCTTTGTACTGTTGTATCCTGTAGAACAGCATAGGTTGGGTAACTTAGTTGGACTGTTTCCTGTGGTGGGCCTTCCTTCTTGGACCTTTGATTTGTCTTCTACCATCTAGGAGAGCATTTCAGTTAAGAAAAAAACGATTAGGGTTAGTGCAGAGGTCTGCTTGGTTCTAAGGAAGAGAAAACCTAGTCTCGGCCGGCCTGGTAGGGAGAGGAGATACAAACATGAATGATAGTCTTATTAATATATTATTGGATGTTAATATATTATTAGACACAAAGCAAAGTGCTGGATTCTGAGAGGGGAAAGTCATTATCAGTGGGAGGTCAGGGGGTAGTTCCTAGAGGAGGTGGCCTTCAGAGGCTGGGTGAGAAGGCCGTTGGTAAAAAGAGGAAAAGGAAGATGTTGCAGGCACAGAGATTGTCATAAGCGAAGGCACATCTGGGAACAGAAAGTTGTCCAGGCTGGCTGGAGTGTTGGGTTGGAGGGGAGTAATGGAAAGTGGGACTAGACATAGAGGGTGGTACCAGATTGTAGAGGGCCATGAATGTCGAACAGAAGAGTTCTAACTTTTAGCCAGTAAGCCATTGAGAGCTAGTTCAGAGTTTTAAGCATAAGAATGATAGGAGGACCAGATCACAGGATTTAGACCTGGAAGGACTTAGAGATCATCCTAAGGCATCTACCCTTTTCTTCCATTTTATAAATAAGCAAACTGAGGCTCACAGAAAGGCGGCTAACTTGTTTGTACTCAGAGGTTCCAGCATTTGATTCCAGATGACAATGACATGCCCAGATAACCATAACACATAGTAGTGCCTGTCAAAGAGGGGGGCAGGAGAAGGGCACAAGTGTTCCAGGAACAGTTCCTGAGTGATTTACAAATGTGGTGGTCCAGGAGGTGTGCACACATATGTCCTTTCACTGTTGTTACAAATTCCCCGCTGTATCCAAAGCAGATCTTTTGGTTGACTTAGGGAGTCGAACCCTAGAAAACAGGGATACTTTTAAAGTTCACATCTCTTTGCGATGTCCAGCAGGATTTGCATGAAAGACTTTTGTCTCACTTTCTTTAGGTAGCGATGAGAAGCTGTCCTCACTTCTGTGCCAAATCCTTGCTCACATCTAAGCTAATGTCATAGTTTTTAGGTTTAGGCCTAATGTGGAGTCCCTGGTTATTTGCACAAAAGTTTGTTATTGCTGGTGGGCTCTTGGTAGAAAACATGACTGAAGTGAACCTGTACTCTATTACTGGTCCCTCTGGGCCTTCACCAGGAGTCAGAGGCTCAAAGCATGCTTCAGTCTTATTTTATGGGATGAAAGCTCCAATCCTACAGTATCCCAGAAGAGATTCCTGCCAGGCCTGGCATTGTCTGAAACATTAATGCCATTTCTTTGTCCTTTCTCTCCTAGTTCCATGGTGGGAGTGAATCTGCCCCAGAAGGCATGTGGTTTCCTCATGAAAAAGGAGCTGACTTATTTTGCCAAGGCCCTGGAGAGCCCCGAGAGGCCCTTCCTGGCCATCTTGGGCGGGTAAGAGTGGCTTTCGTTCTTGCAGTAGACTGAAGGTCACGGGAAGGTCTTTTTGTTTTCACTTCACCTTTGATAACTTGAGCCTTTCAACTACAAATGTTTTAAGAAAAAAATGTCCATCTTAAACTCTAGTTTCTCAGTGTTTCTTCTGCTCATCCCTTGACCATACCCTGGTAAAGAAGGAAGAAAGGCAAGGAGAGTTCTTGGGTAAAAATCAGAAGTCTGAGATCTTGTACCTAGTGGAAAAAGCTGGAAAATGTATTTATTTTTAAATGGTCTCTTTTCCCTGCTTAGCACTTAGTTAATGCTTTATCTTAAAAGAGCTAGGAAATGACCACCTAGAAGAGGCTGCCTCTGATCAGGGTTCACTGAGCAGGTAACAGCCCCACCCTTGGCACAGGCATTTGTGTGCCAGCCTCAAGACTCTTGGCTGGGAGTCTGTGACCTTTCTGGGCAATGGTTAGTGTCCATGAGACAGAAAACACTCAGCATTTCCCAGTGTAAACTGACCCTGGGAATGTGGACCAGTTTCAGATAACTCAGAAGCTCTACTCAACAGGAGCCAAGCCCACTTGGTACAGAGTTTCAGGATCCTGGGGATTTCTAGTGGGAATGGGTTATTATTCTCTTTCTCATTCTTGTCCCTTCAAAAAATAAGCAGTGAAAAAATATCCTGGAAGTTTTACCTGGAAGCTTTTCTCAAGTTGAGATAGACTTTTAAAATACCTAGATCTTCACCTTCCTTTTTCTTAAGTGTTTTTTGGGTCTCCTTTAGCAAGTCGTTGACTTGTTTTTCATGGTTTTCTCACATTACTCTCATTTCTCTTCCCAATTTTTCCTCTACTTCTCTAACTTGCAATCCTTTTTGAGCTCTTCCATGGCCTGAGAGCAGTTCATGTTTTTCTTGGAGGCTTTTGATGTAGGCTCTTTGACTTTGTTGACTTCTTTTGGCTGTACGTTTTGGTCTTCTTTGTCACCAAAGAAAGATTCTAAAGTCTGAGTCTGAATCTGAGTCTGCTTTTGCTACCTGGCCATGTTCCCAGCCAACTACTTGACCCTTGAGTTTTTTGTCTGCTTGTAGAGTAGAGAGTACTTTGTTCCAAGCTTGAGGGGATGCGCTGTTTTTCAGAGCTGTCTCTACACAGCAAGCTCTGCCACACCAGCGCCCTCTTCCCCCAAGAACTGCCAACCTGGACCTGACTCAGATCTAAGCAGGCTCTGCACTCCTGCTCTGATCTGCCACTTAATTCCTCCCACCAGGTGGGCCTAGGGCCACAAGCAAAGAGCTGCAGCTCTGGAAGCAGCCTCAGAGTTGCACCACCTCCACTCCCCCCGAGGCAGTCAGACTCTTTTTACTCAGTCCCCACAGCTTTTCCCACTAACCTTCTCTGTTGTCTTTGGTGTTTGTGGATTGAGAAGTCTGGTAACTGCCACAGTGCTCACTGATTCAGGGTGCTAGGGCCTGTTCCACCTGGTTCCTGGTCTGGTTGGTCCGGGCACGGCCCACACTGGGCTCTGCTCCTAGCATGGTGCGATAGACTTTACCCAGTGATCATCCAGGCTGTCCTGGCCTGGAGCCCTGCTTCCCTCTGCTATTTTGTGGGTTCTGCAGTTCTAGAATTTGTTCAGAGCCATTTTTTAAAGGTGTTCGGAGGGTCCTGGGGGAGAGCTTTAGGCAAGTCCCTGCTTTCCAGCCTCCATCTTGTCTCTGTCCCCGGTCTTCACCTTCCTTTCTATTTGGGGTAGAAACTACCTGATGTTGCCTCTTAGGTTCTTGGAAACTAAAAGATCTAAAAACAAAGTCAGTTCCAGAGTTTGTTTTGGTTTGGTTTCAAGTCTTCTAGTCAATAAACATTTATTAAATGCCAATTGTGTGCCCTGTGCTAAGCACTGGGAATACAAAGAAAGGCAAAAGATAGTCCCTGGCTTTGAGGCGCTCACTAAAGCATCACAGTCCAGCTTCTTTCTTTCCTGCTAAATTGTCTCCCTTTCCCATTCTTTAAAAAAAAAATTGTCCTTTTGGTGAAGTATTTTGAGGTATATATATAGTATGGGCTTTACTGGCGAAAATTTCCCAAGCCTCCTGGGAGGCTTCCTCAAACTCTGAATCAAATTGTGGTATTGGTCTTTTTAAGAGGTATAGCTTACATCTCTGAGTTTGAGAAAAGCATTGGCTGACTGGGACACGAACATAATACTGGACAAAAGTGAGCTCCGAGGAAATCTGTTGAATCTCCTTGCTTAGATTAGATTTGTTTGGGGGAGATGTCTTCTACCACCTTTTATTTTTATAAAGAATATATTTCAAAAAAAGAAAAAAAATTTCATAGGGACAGAAAGTACCCATCTCCTTTGCTCTCTTTCCTTTCCCTTTTCCTCCACTGCTTTCCCGTGCGCTCTGATACACAAACACCTCTAGAAGATGGGAAGAAGACAAGTGATAGTTGTCTTTGGTTGGGCTTATTAAATAAAAGGTCTCCCAGGCCCTTGCTTGTCGTACTGATGGGGGGAAAAAGTAATTTGCCCACTGGAGTGGGTGGGATTTAGCTAAGTTTACATGAAGAAAGTGAGTTGTTTTCTGCGTGATATTTCGGAGCAAATACTAGACTTCTCGAGTTTGCGTCTGTTCTCCTCCAGTGGCAGTGCACGTACCTCCATTGTCCAGTGGAGCACTAAATGCTCTGAGTTCAGTGACTAGCACAAAGTACCCAAGCCGAAGGTTGTAAATTGGGGCTGAGATACACCAGCCAGATCATACTCCTGCCCCAGTACCCCCAGAGTATCCAGCTGGAGCCCTGGCCACAAAGCCTAGGGCCGACTTGAACTCTGAGATCATTTTACCCCAGAGGAGAACCATGTCCATGGTCTATCTACACACCAAAGAATTTGAGGGGAGTGGCGCCATGGTTCAGAGTCGATCAGGGCGCTAATGCCTGGACAGTTGGCCGCCTCTTTGTGGGACCTCCAGTGTGCAGCTTTTACCTAGTGACGTTCTGATACAACTTCGCCAAGTTGGCAGGCACTGCCCTCATTTGGATGGCGCTTCTTTGTTTGTTCCCCAGAGCTAAAGTTGCTGACAAAATCCAGTTGATCAACAACATGCTTGACAAAGTCAACGAGATGATCATTGGCGGTGGAATGGGTTTCACCTTCCTCAAGGTGCTCAACAATATGGAGGTATGAAACCAAGGCAGTTGGATGGGGAGTCACTGCTCCATGGCTCCTTACGCATGCCTGAAAGGAAAAAGAAAACCCCAACCTCCCAATCTAAGCCTGAATCAATTCCCTTCACATCCCCCAAACTTTGCTTTATCCCAGTGAACAACCCTCTCTGCCTGCTCCTCTCCTTTCTTGCTCCATTCTCGGAGATGAATGCATTTGTGCATCAGCTCCTGTTTGTCCCGTGGGGCACCATCCATGTGTAGATGTCCTCAGCGAATAGCCTTTCATTTCTTTCGTCCTGCTCCCCAGATCGGAACTTCTCTTTTTGATGAAGAGGGGGCCAAGATCGTCAAAGACCTGATGGCCAAGGCCGAGAAGAATGGGGTCAAGATCACGTTGCCTGTTGACTTTGTCACAGCAGACAAGTTTGATGAGAATGCCAAGACTGGCCAAGCCACGCTGGCCTCCGGCATCCCTGCTGGATGGATGGTGAGACCCCTTGGTAGATGGCACTGAGAGGCAAAAGCAGAATTTTGTTTATTTAGCCATCATTTACTGAGTGTTCCTCCGTGTGGAAGGGCTTCCCTCGAGAGAAGGTCCCAGTACTGAAACAGCCTTAGGTCCTTGTCAGAAGGCTCTGTGGGAAAGGGTGACATTGAGCCAGCTAAAGAACTGGGGCCACCAACTCCTGATTTTGGTCCTAGTGTTGTCACAAGGTCCTGTCTGCAAACACTTTTAAATTATGTATAAAATTAACCTGCCTGGCCTTTCTTAATGAGATAAATTGCTAATAAATGAATGAAATCTGTATTCTTTTCTGCCGGTCTGGTATCAATTTCTGCACAAGGTAAGCAAGTCACTACTTTTGGGGTTGCCTTTTTGTCCTTTAGAGGCTCTGTCTCCTGGCTCCTTAGCATCCGGTGAAAGGCTTTTGCTTTTATCTGTCCAAGTACATTTCCTTCATGGCTCAGCTTTCATCTCTCCTTCTTAGGGTTTGGACTGTGGCCCCGAGAGCAGCAAGAAATACGCTGAAGCTGTGGCCCGGGCCAAACAGATTGTGTGGAACGGACCCGTTGGAGTATTTGAGTGGGAAGCCTTTGCTCGGGGAACCAAAGAGCTAATGAACAATGTGGTGGATGCCACCAAGAGGGGCTGCATCACTATCATAGGTAAATGACCCTCCCCAAATCTTAGCCACGTAAGCTGACATGCCAGCTATGTAGGCCAAATAGCATAGCTGCCACCCAGGGGAGCCTCCTCAGGGCACTTAAGCCGAATGAGTATCTGGAGCTAAGATGCCCTTGTGTGGAACCAAGGAAGTATTCTTCAGTTTCCTCTTGAGTGCGAAGAGCATGTTGCCTCATCTCAGTGCTCAGCTAATGCCCAGCTTTCTTTCTCTTCCCTTGCCCATCACTTGTCAGGTGGTGGGGATACTGCCACTTGCTGTGCCAAATGGAACACTGAGGACAAAGTCAGCCATGTGAGCACTGGGGGTGGTGCCAGTCTAGAGCTGCTGGAGGGTGAGTCATCTGTGGTGTTTGCTTCTGCCATCTTGGGCTGGGCTGGCGGCGGGGGTTGGGGGGGCAATGATGAACACAAGGAAGGAGGGGGAAGTTTGGTTTGGATGTGAGGAGGTAGGTCTTTTATAATTTGTTCCTGTCAGCTGGTTGATGGAAAGTTCATGTGATACTTTTATTTTAAAATTCAGTTCAACAATATTTTGTGCCTAATATTGTAATTTTGGGATAGACTCTCAGTAGTCTTACTATGCTGATAGGTTTATCCTGGCAAAAAGCCATAATTCCTCAGTGCTTTGCTGGACACAACGTCCTACTCCTCTGTGCTAGCCTGCTCTGTTCAGGGGTCCTTAAACTGTCCCTGTTCAATGAGGCAAATAGACAATTTGAGAGGGGCTGAGATGTTACGTACCTCTTGAGAGATCTGGTGCAGAGATTGACATGCAGATCTTCTTGGAAGCAGAGGCATGTGTAAGGTGACCTTTCTTCTAACCCTTAGTCCGGGAAATGAAGGGAGCTGAGATCATTTTACGTTGACCTGAGGCCCTGTTAGGGTTACCTCAGCTGTTAGGAGCGCTCTAGCAGGAACTTAATGTGACCTAGATAATGAGCTGTAGATGTTCTTTTTAAGTAATTTATTAGGAATTTTGTTTGTACTGCTGGGTCAGGATGGCTGAGAGATGATGAATTTTCAAGACTTTGTTTAGAGGTTGACTTGCAGTATCCATAGAAAAAGCCAAATCTTCTGAGGCTGGGCTAAAGGTGGAATTTCCCTAAACCCTCCTAAAAGAGGGCTTTTTTCATTACACCATATCATATGTAGAGTTCTGCACCTGCCCCCCCCCAGCCCGCCCGCCGAAATGGGACTTGTATGAACTTGCTTCCAAGGATTTTGGAAACAGTGAAGTCTTTGTGGAGGAAAGGTGTTGCTATATCATAATCCAGCTTAATAGCGGGGAAACTTGGAGGTGAAAACAGTTGGCCAATGTCACGATGCACAGACTAAAGAGCAGTTCCAGGCTCATACATTCCAGGGAAAGCTGAGCAGGGCAGGGCTGATTCAGGGCCTAGAGTAATGTTTCCACGCGCTTGTTTTCCCTATTAGGCAAAGTCCTCCCTGGGGTGGCCGCCCTGAGCAATGTCTAATGGACACCACTTTCCTGCCTGCTGGTTCCTGTGCGCGGCCCTTCCAACGTGACCCTGCAGTGCTTCCTGTACATTTCCTTGGCATTAGGCAAGTTTCTCCCTCAAGACTCAACCAGTGGCCAGAAGATGGGGCTATGAGAGCCCCAGAAGCAGCTCGACTCACCTTTATGGTTCCTGGGTGTGCCTGTTGTCAGATCTCACTTGAACTTCTTTAGTGCATCTAAACCATTGTTGTGATCTGTAGAGTACATATATACATATATATTTATATTTTGCCTTTAGAAAGAAAACTCAAAGCTAAAGCCGCTGTTAGCCATACTCTCTCGAAATAGTTTGTTCTGTTCAGCTTTGTTAGCAGCTGTTTTTGTCATTACCCACACACAGTATGGAAACAAGAAGAAACTCCAGTTTGGGGTGGGGGGGGAAGGTTGACCTGTTAAATAAACATTTCATAAAAGTGCCAGCTCAATTAAACTGCTTTCTTCTTTCTTTTTTGTCATGTGGGATCTGGAGAAGGGCCCATTTGCCTTTGCCATTTTCTACTAGAACAGTTCAGTGTATTCAGGTACATTTTCAGAGCTTCCAGTGGTTTCCTATTTACTTTCTCAGACTGAGGCCTGGGCCACCGGAGGGATGGATGCTGATGGGTAAGTTAGAGGGATGAATTTTGAGAACTGTCTTGAGTTGGCAAGTTAATGGGGCAGGAGTGGCTGCAAGATAAGGGGATTAGGCCAAACAGCAGAATATAATGACAAAACACATTTGAAAAATTAGAATTTTTGGTGTTCTATGACTAGGAAACTTGCAGAGATTAGGTTATAAAGGAATAGAAGCCCATTTTCGATCTAACTAAAAGAGAACCATGGCGATGAGTTCAAGTCTTTCATTTTACAGATGGAGAAGTAGGTTCAGAGAAGTTACATACCAAGCCAAGGTCACACAGTGGCATAGTCAGAACTAGAGGGAAAGGGAAAGAGGAGAAGCAGCATTTATATGGCGCCTACTGTGTGCCAGGAACAGTGCTAGCACTTTTTACAAATATTATCTCATTTGATATCATATTAATGTTGATATAATAACTAACCCAGTGTTCTTTCCATGCTGCCTTTGCCCCCAACCAGCAGAGCTGGCAACAGTCTGGATGACAGAGGGGAAGAAGATCCAGACATGAAACTGCTCATTTGCTACAGAAGAGTCAAGGGGAATCTTACTGAGCGCCTCTTATGCTCACCACTGTGGGCAATATGGGGGGGAGTTCTCTCTACACATATATATATATATGTATACATATATATGTACATACATATATATGTGTGTGCGCATATATATGTATATCTCAAAGTCGAGTGTTAAATTATAGACCATACATATTTCCCATGTATATCCTTCTCAAATAGCTTCCAGACTGGGTGGGACAATATGCCTAATACATAGGTCGGGGGGACAGGCACTAGATCTGTGATTTATTGGTCTAGAGAGCTCCTGTGGGAAGAAACTCTCATCAATGTAGATTAACACGTTTTCAGAAAGAGTTGCCAAGTCCTTATAAGTCATTTGACAGCAGTATGTGTCAGATGCAGACCTTGAACCCTGGTCTTCCTGGCTCCTAGGATAGTTTCCTAGCCATGCTGCTTGCCCCTCTGCCCCCATCCCCCCCCAAATACTAAATTGTGGCTCGTAGGGAGTCAAGTGTTTCAAAAATTAGGAAAAGGGAGGGAGATTGAGGAGGGTGGGGTTCCTTCCTGTCTTACCTAGTTATTAAATCACTGAATTTTAGAATTGGACCTTAGAAATTTTAAACTCGTTTTGCAGAAAATGAAACATTTCCACTTGTAGCTTCTGTAGGAAAAGGACTTAGGTTGAATGAAAAGGAAATTTTTTAGTTGATTTGGAAGAATTTGGACTAATAAAGAAGGCCAAAGATTGAGTCTGGGGAAGAAAAATTGAGGAAAAAGCGATGAACGAGTTCCAGCTCGAGATTCTACTTCTAGCTTCTCTGAGAGACGTTGACGGGAAAGGGGAAAGGATCAAGGCCTGAAGAGGAAGATGAGGACGAGCAGTTGGTGAGGTAAGAAAAGGTAAGTGAAGCCAAGTGATGAGTGGATTGGTGGGTGAGGCAAATTGGTGAAACCATTGGTGCGAGGCTGAATGGAGGTGTGTGTAGGGTACGGCAGAGGATCAGTTGTTGAGACTAAGGACAGAGAGTTGAGTGAGGCTGTCAAAATTGTGAGGTCAAATTTAATATTTGGTTGTAAAAATTTTAAGTAAGTGCATAGGAGTCATATAAGTCCAGAAGTAGTTTAAAAATAAGGCTGAAATTCTCAACCCATCTAGGGAGTAGGGAGTATTTTCCAGTTTTGTATTGAGTTCAAATGTCTCTGCTATAGTTGGGTGACTGACTTAAGTGTGTTCCAAGTGTAGACTGGTCTTCCTGGAAGGAGGTAAAGATTTCCACATTCTAAGTTGTAAGGTACATTGAATTGTTACCAAAGGAAGTGCAATCGAGTCTTTAACCTGGTAAAAGGGGAGACTGAAGTGGTCAAGGAGAGACTAGAGACCTTTATCAGGAGTCTGGATGATGGAAATCTATTAAACATTTAATAGAAAGGAGAAGAGGAGGATGGCTACACACCAAGAGCTAAACAACAGACTTGTGGCTCTTAAGGGGCAGAGAGGATACTGGATACTGTGAGGAGGAGGAGGAGGAGGAAGAAGCGGCTATTTGTCCTCCAAGTAAGATACAACAGAGCCACAGAAACTCTTGGGGCAGAGGTCATCTAGGAAAGCAGTGCAATGGTTGGCAATTCTGGCCTTGGTGTTCTTAACCGTCTGGCGATCTAGACAAGTATGCTCTTCCCTGTATATGAGACTTAGCGAAATGGATCGAGTGTCAGCCATTTGTTGGTTAATGTGGATAGAAGTGATACTGCCAAAAGGGGCCTAAAACGTATCGTGAGGTCTTGGGCACTACATTTTGAACCATAAGAGTGCAGGTTGTATTTTCTTTACTGTTGTCCACTGAAGGCAAGGGATGCAGAAGAGAAAACATTGGGATGTGGCTCATGGGCTAACAGAATGACATTTGTACTTTGGAACCATGGCTTCCAATATAGGGATGCTGATTGCTTGCCTGGGATGGAATGCACCTGCTAACAAAGGCTGGTAAGAATGTATCTGCACATTATTCCCCTCTTATCTGCCATCTTTTTTTTTTCTTTCGTGGCATTCGACTTTGTCATATACTCATTCTTTCTTGAGACACCTTGTGATAACGGAGTTCGATGCTGTTCCTGCAGATAAATCATTCTTAGTCCCTTCTACTCTTCAGCATTACTAGGCCTCCCCTGAAGGCCCTTAGGCCATAAATCAAAGGGGTGGGAAGACTTAGTGCTACATGAGAACTATGCTACTATGATAACTGTGTTACACATGGTAACAAATTTCTTTTCCCCATGAGTTTAGGAGGTTTGACTATATCATTTGTCCTACAAAAATAATTATTTTAAAAATTGTTGGAATGGATTTTATTTAAAAATTGAAGTCTTGCATCTCAAAGGCTGTTGAATCAATTCTTTTGAATTGAAAATTTTCAATTCAATTTTGAATCTGAAAAGATTTTTCAGAGATGTTCATAGAGAACTAAAATATTGGTTCTTAGGAAGCTTGACATGGATTGGAGGTGGACTTAGGTCCATTTTTTTTTCTTTGACTTGCTTTGTAGATGATGAAGAGGCAATACAAAGCAAGAAAATGTACTCGTAGTTTATGAATTTGATTTCATCCCACGCGACTACTGGGGTTTGGGGTAGATTTTCCAGGTGGGTAAATAATCCACCTGGAAGATACTACTGTAGGTGTGGGGGAAGGAGACTGGAAGAATTAGAGCTGTCCCCCATTTGTCAGTCCTAAGTTCATTAATATGTCTGAAGACATACTTAAAACAACGGAGATGCTGTGTACTCAGCTAGGTGAGCATCACAACTTGGGAGATAGATTCAAACTCAGTACAAGTTGTATAAACTGTTGAAAACTAAGATTTGGTGAAACTGCCTTTATGCAGATGGACGGAGCTGAAAGAACTATACAAAGTGGACTACTCAGGGACGTATGAGGAGTGCAAGATTTCAGGGTAATCCTGAAACACAATTATCAGGCATCTAGAATAGTGGCTTAAAAGAGATACTTAAGATGTATTATCAAAGATACGTAAGAACTGTGAAGTGATATTGGTTTATTTTTTAAAAATCAGGTCCTCGGTATAATGCAATCTGAGGTTTACTCTAAAGTCTGTCCGCTTTGGATCGTATGCAACCCTTTTACTCTTCTTTGTTCATGCTGAGCCCTTGAGCACCATGTTTGGTTTGGGTTTCCATAACCTGATGCAGAATTTATTAGAGGCCTAAAAAATAAGGAATTCTACTAAGTTGCGGTGGTGTGGGTGTGTGTGGGGCAATTTAATTACTTATCTCTAAGTAAGGATGTTGACCAAAGGTTTTTTCTGAAATGGTCACATGCTTAAAATTGCAAGAGACTGAAATTATATTTTGGACTCACTACACACTACTTTAGCTCTGTAAATGAGTCCGTGTGCAAGACGCCTTCCATGTTCCCGACACAAAATGACGAATAGATTGATGAATTATAACTTTATTGATTGCATGCAACTTCTAATGAAAAACATTTATGATCCTACTAAAGTCCAACAATCTTAACAGCAGAAAAAGTTTTACAACTACACTACTTTTTACTTAAACACTTATTTGTTTGTTCTCTATGAATTTAACATGGTTCCATTTACGTTCCAAACTATTTATACTTTAGAAATGCATCAAGGCTGTCAGATGACGCCGTTTACAAATTGTCATAGTCGTCGTCATCTTCGTGTTTTCTTTTCAACGCGTTTGGTGACTCCACAGGGGTGTTCTGTGATACCACGTTAGTAGTGATGAGGATGTTCTTTGGCCCAATCAGAGAAGGGTTAATCAGAACATTCTGGACAGCAGGAGCTGCAGGAACAGCTGGGAAAGGAAAACAGGTACTGAGATGCCGAAACAGAACACAGGCGAACGTACGAAGAATAGCACTTCGAGGTAAAAACAAACCCGTCCTTTTTTACTAGTTGTTCGAAGACAGGGGAGACACGGCCAGGGGTTTTGGCAGCAGGGAAAGTGTCAGTGGCTAGGGAGAGACTGAAGACCAGAGAAAGAGCGGAGATGAGAAGGGAGGCAACATGCTGAAGGAGATGGGAGGGGATGGTACCTCAGGGCCGCCTCTTCATCAGAGACTGTAGTGAAGAAGAAGAGAGAAGGGGCACATGCTGGAATTTTGTGCGACAGGGGCGGGGCACGGGGGGAAGTATGAGGTGAGATCCTCGGCAAAGAGGAAGTGCTGGGAGAAGCTTGAGGAGTGATGGTGACAAGGTCAGGCGATATGCAGAGTGTGATAGTGAATTGGGACCCAGGGAGGAACAGAACGGTTTGCCCTACTGCTCTAATGCCCACTTGGGATTAGACTGCAAACCGGTAGTACTTCTAGATGAAATCTCTAACTTACAAAACACCGATTGTGTGTGTGTGTGTGTGTGTGTGTGATTATTTCCTTTACAATTGGATACACTAGAGTCCCTTTGAATAGTGAGGCACTTTGTAGCACAATTCAACTTAGTAAAAAGCATTTACTCTTTCAAGAATCTTTTATGATGTGAAATGTGTGTGTCCTTTTGTGAGGTTAGTAACATGCCTGAAGAGTTCTGTTTTGCAGGGAAAATCAAGTGATAGCCATTTTCTCAAAGCTTTATACATTTGGGAGATTTGGGAGAATTTCAGAACAAGTATAGGACATATTAGACACCTTGCTGCCATGAATTTATATGAATACAAAACGCTTGAATAACTGGGGTATGGTGACCCAAACCAATTCATTACCTGGTTTGGCAGCAGCAGACTGGGAGGGTGGTATCTGCACAGTGAACCTTTGACCTGGCACTGACACAGGGGTCCCAACTTTAGTTGAAACAGCAACTGTCTGTGCAGATGGGGTACCTGTAATTAACATTACCATATTCTATTAGTGAGGTGACTTCGGACTGGTATCCATAGCAATTTCTCTTTTCTTACTTCAAAGCACAGGTAACAAGAGAAATCTAGGGAAGGGATCGTTAGTAGCATTAAAAGAACACGTAATACTGCTGTTTATTAGCGTGTTTTTAGATAGTACAAACTTTCAGGAGGCCCTGGCATTGAGAATATAAAGTAAATCAGTAGGCCTGAGCTAGTTTTGTGGATCAGTACTGAGTGTGGTGTTTCAGGGAGGACACAGGTAAGCTGCAGAACCCCCAGAAAAGGTCTATGGGCCTGGGGAAAGGCCGCAGGATGATCACAGTCTTTAGGGGAGAGGCTGAAGATGTGGAGCTTAAGTAAGAGAAGGTCTAGACAGAGCATGAGAGCTCAAGTATGCAGGAAGGATTAGATTAGGCTGGTTCTTCTTGGGTCAGTGGGCAGAACTAGGGGCAGCACTGGAAAGAAGTACATTGAGGCTTGATGTCAGGAAGAACTTCCTAACAATTAGATTGTAAGTGGGGCTGGTGGCCTGCCTCGGGAGGAGAGGGCTCCCTTTCACTGGGATTGCCTTGTGGTTCAGGGGCCACCGACGTCCACCTCCAGCTTCATGAAACCAATGGCGTGTCACTCCTTGTGACATACGTTGCTGTCTTTACTAAAGGGGGGTAAAAATTCTAATGGGGCTAATGGGGGCTTCTGAATCACCCTAGACTAAAAATAAAATCCCAGCATTAAGAATATTCTTCCAAAATGCTTTATTAGAACTTGATTGCTTTGCAGTAAAAGCTACAATCCAGAAAAAGCTCGGAGTTCCTCTCTTACCCAGAGTAGGAGTGCTTGGTCTGCTGCTAACAGCACCAACACTCAGGCGGGGCACGGTTATCCTGCCAGCTGGAGCAGGCCCCTGGAAAAAAAGAAAAGCCACAATTCTTGATTCTGATTTGACATCTTAAAATCCATCTGGACTGTTGACGGTTTTAAAACCCCAAAATTTACAAAGAACATAATCCACAAATCCAACATGGTATGACAAAGATTTACATTAAAAATTATGTTTCCTGTTTCTCTTTCCTTTATTTAATGTTCCTGTTTTAATCTTTTTTCCCCCAACATTCAACTCAAGTTGTCACAAATATGCCAGGAGTATTTTTAAATGCCTATTTACACTTGGTAACTAGCATTCGATCCATTACAAATTCCTTTGATCTACTCTCAACTGAGTCCTTCCTGCTGTAAGCAAATTTTGTTTGCCTCTCATGCTAGGCCTGTTCCAATTTTCTCAAGCCCCCATTGCCACCAATGCCCTCAGTCCATACGCTTTCAGCAGATGACCTTGCATCCTACTTACTAGGAAAAAAAGAAAAACAAAGCACACAAAACAAAAACTGGCAGTGAACGTGAGCTCCTCCTTCTCATCTTTGCTGTCTTGCCATCTTTTGACTCCTTCCTACCTACAACCATGTCCAGGTCTCTCCTATCTTTAAAAGATCCTTCATCTGAGCTGGTCATGCCCTTCGGCTATTAAATATGTAGCTCCTCCTAGACTCCCAGTAGTCTCTATCCGCTTCCTTAGTAACCTACTCACTTCCCAACCTCTTGTGTGGCCTTCTGGCATCACCATTCTAGTGAAACTGCTGTCTTAAATGTTCTCAGTGATCTCTGAACTGCTAAATATGACATCTCCTTTTCAGTCATCATCCTCCTTGACCTCTTCCAGCATGAGAAATGCTATTTACTACTTCTCACACCCTTCCATGCTCCTCCTTCTCATGGCTTCTGGGATAGCTTTTCTCTTCTGGAGTTCCTCTTACCTGTGTGACCATTTTTTCTCAACCTCTTTCTCTGGTTCAATAATCATTTCCTCCCCCCTAACTGTGGGTATCCTACAAAGCTTTGTTGGGGACCTTCTTCCCTATCTGTTCTTGTTCTCCCTGGCTGATCTCATCAGTTCCTATGAATTCAATCGTCCTTGTGAAGATGACCTCTATATCTACATCCAGAATTAAGAATTAAGCTTTCTCTTGAACTTCAGTCCTACATTGACCACTGCTTGTCTGGCCATCCTCAAGCTTATCAACTAGCAATTTATTAAGCCTACTTCCATGCCAGGCGCTGTCCTAGGTGCTGGGGATACAAGAACAAAGAATTAAACAATCCCTTCTCATAGGGAATGTACATTCCAATGGGGGAGACAAGCACACATATAAATCTATCGGCACAAATATAAAGGGAATAAGTACCAATATATACAAAATAGTTCAATATGAGGTAGATTGGGAGGGAAGGCACTAGCAAGGGGGATCAGGAAAGGCTTCATGAAGATGGTGATTGAGCTAGATCTAAAAGAAGAGAGAGATTTGGAAGCAGAGATAAGGAAGGAGTACATTCCGGGCAAGTGAGATGGCCAGCGCAAAGGCATGAAGATGAGACATGGAGCATCATGTGTGATGAACAGAAAGGTGGCTCACAGAGTGTAGACAGGAGGAATATGTCCAATGAGGGTACAAAGGTAGGTTGGGACCAGGTTGTGTAGGCCTTTAAAAGCTAGATTAGGAGTTTGTATTCTAGAGGCCATAGGAAATCAAAGGGGAGTCCCATGGTCAGATCTGTGCTTAAGGAAAATTATTTTGGCAGTGGTATGTAGGATGGACTGAAGTGGTAAGAGACTTTGAGGCAAGGAGGCCAATTAATAATGACTATTGCAATAATCGAGGCGAGGGCTGATGAGGGCCTCAACTAAACTGGCAGCTCTGAGTGCAGAAAAGGACCCTATGCAAGAGATGTGAAGATAGAAATGGCAAGATCTGGCAACTGATTGGGTACATAGGGTGAGAGAGAGAGCAAGGCGTCAAAGATGATGCCGAGATTACAAACCTGAGCCACTGGGAGGATGGTGTTTAGCGAAAAGCCAATGAATTCTGTTTCAGACACATTGAGTTTGAGATTTCTCTAGGCCATCCAGTTTGTGTCCAATAGACAGCAGACATTTAGTGATGCAGGACTCCAACTCAGAGGGCAGACCTGGGCTACATGTGTAGACCTTTGAGTCAACTGCATTAGAGATGATGGGTAAATCTATGGGCACCTCCAACTTAGCATCATCCTTGGCATCTCAAACTCAATACATCCAAAATGGAACTTCTTTCTCCATAAACATACTCTTCCAAATCTCCCCATTATCCTCTCAGTCACCCTGCTTTGTAACCACATAGCCATTCTTGTTACTCTTTCCCTCCATATCCCAAAGTTGGTCTAAATCTTGTTTGTTCTACTTCATCATCATGGTCCCACTCAAAATGCCTGCATCACTTGCTTGCATTATTGCAACAGTAGCTTGATTGGTCTTCCTGCTTCCATTTCCTCTCATATTCCATCCATTCTCTATATAGCTGGCAGAATAATCCTCCTAATATACAGCCTTGACCACCTCAAAAACCTTCAGTGGCTCCCTATTGTTTCTAGGATACAATAATAATTCTTCCACCTGGCACTTATGGTCCTCTACAATCTCCAACCTACCTTTCTAGCCTTCCCTCCCTTTTCATGTACCTGTATGTTCCAGCCAAACTCAATTACTAGTGTGTTCCCTGAATTCAACATTCCATCCACTGCCTCTCTGAATGTGTCCAAACTGTCCCCATCCCGAGATTCACTCTTACTTCAAGGCTCAGGGTAAGCATCCCCACTTAAGGGAAGATTTTCTGCGATCCCCTCAGGTATTAGTACCCCTCCCTCAAACTATGTGGTATTTTCTTTTCTATATAGATGTTATAACTATCACTTCAGTAGAACGTAAGCTCCCTCAGGGCAAGGAATGTTTCATTTCTGTCTTTTTATCCCTAGTGTCTTGCAGGCAAATATAGTTTGTATTTTGGCTCTCCCATTAGATCGGAAGCTTCTAATGCTGGGATTGTTTTGTCTCTTTGTATCCCCAGCCTTAGCACAGTGACTGGCACATAGTAGGTGCTTAATGTCTACTGATTGATTGGTAAGCACCTAATGTATCTTTGTGGAATTTAATTGAATCTCCACTTAGATGCTGTAGTGAAGTTTCAGGCAGGCTTCTATTTTCACAGTGTTAGGTTGTATTTGCATTTTCATCAATGAACACCTTATCTGAAAGACATCTCCAATGATGGCACTTAAGGCAGGGAAGGTAGATATCTTGAGGTGATGGTAGTGGGGCCCTTCCTGGAATCAAGACAGGTGGGATCAAATCCCATCTTTGCTACTCACTAGCCAGCTTTGTGACCTCAGGTGAGTTCCTTCTCCTCCATGGGCCTCATTTTCCCAGGACTGAATGATTAGCATGATTTAAAGAAAGCTTAGCAAGCTTTCTTTTAGCTCTTATGATGACTATGGCATAAGGTAGGCCCAGCTCCTGATGTTATACATCTCAATATACTTGAACAGAATAGGGATAGTTTCATTAGTCTAGAGAACTCCTGGGTGAGGAAATTTCCATTACCAGCGTAGGTTGGCACCTTCTCTGCAACTTTTAGTTCTAAGAAAATTGACTAGATCCCTGAGAAAGTGACTTGCTCAGAGTCACACCGCCAGGATGGGTCAGAGATGTGATTAGAATCCAGGGCTTCAAGAACAAAGTCCTTCCTGACTTTGAAGCCAGCTTACCATCTCCTACATCACACTGCCTCTTTTCAAAAGAATAGCTGGCTAGAGAGAATTTTAAAATAGTTAGTTTTAAGTACTAATAAGTTATTTTAGCTAATGTCTAGTAATTTTTTTTTAACTATGGGATAAATGGTACTATTCTGGAAAAACTTGTTTTCTTTTTAAAAAAGAATCACAAAACACTCACCTTTTTTGGTAAAGGCTTAAGTCTGTAGTTTGGTGCTGTTAAACAGTATCTGTCGGGTGGGAGTCTAAGTCCTGAATATGGCTTAATCAATGGTAAAGGGGTTTGATTTTTTTGTCTTGCAATATCTAATAGAAACTGAGAAAAATAAACCCTAGTTAGTGCTGTGTTCTCTCTCTCTCCCCCTCTTCCCCCCAGATAAAACAGATGTTTAAAGAAAAGTTACTCACATCTCTTGGGGGAGGGGAAGTAAAAGACTGATCAGATCGACACTGGATTGCCAATCGCACATCATCTGCATCAACAGTGGCTTTCTTAGCATGGCTTGAATAAATTTTTGCATCATCCAAAATTGTTGTTACATATCCTTTGAGAATGGAGACAATTTCCTCTTAGACATATGAGAAAGGCTTAGTCTTATTTGGGTTATGTTATAGAAATATTTCTTATTTTTAAAAATTAATTTGAGATGTTATGGCTTTTATATACATATATATATGTATGTATATATATATGGAGAGAGAGAGAGAAAGTTTGCCTTATACTATCCATTTAAATACTTACCACAATAAAAATAATAATTGCCCTCTCTGAGTTCAGCCCATTTTGTGTACTTTAAGATTAGGTTTATGTGGCTGATGTAGAAAATACAATTCTATTAGAATTATAGAAGACATTAGTATCAAATTACTTGACTGAATTAGAGAAATTTTGTTTTGTGGGTCACTCACGGAAGGCAAACTCCAGCATCTGATTGATTACTTTTGGCTCATAATCTGTAATTCCCATATCCTTCAGGATTTGTGCCATCACCTGTGGGTTTAAATAAAGTAGTAAGCTATCCTCACCAAAACAGACAGCCTAAAAACTGAACTCTAAAAGTTTGGCTAAAAGCAGTCCAAGGTCACAATGACTGTCACCTGGAAAGCAAATCATTCCCTTTATTTTTATTTAGTGTCTAGATTTCAGACACATCACCTTTTCTGAATACCTAGTGTCTCCAATTCTTAAGACTTCCAATTGAACTCCCACTCTTTCTCTGTATCAACTCCCAAAGTCACTAGTTTCCTTCTTTGAGGGTTAAAACCTCACCAAATTTCTATATGTAACTTTTAGTTAAAAAATAAAAAAGGTGGGTGTGAAATAGGAGCTCAAGAACATTTACATAGCCTGTGTGTGAATTTTTTTACCCCCAGGAAGATTGCTTCTGGAGGAGTCTGTCATTTTGGGGATGGAGAATGAGGCTGGCATTCTTCCAAAATAAATGAGCAAAAGATATGAACAGGCAGTTTTCAAAAGAAAAAAAATGCAAGTAGAAGCTTTCTCAATAAATAAAGGAGTAAA
The DNA here is from genome assembly GCA_028646595.1 of Phalanger gymnotis. NCBI lineage: Eukaryota > Metazoa > Chordata > Mammalia > Diprotodontia > Phalangeridae > Phalanger > Phalanger gymnotis. The sequence goes on along the minus strand of CM053628.1, from coordinate 18,236,869 downwards.
GCAAGGACACCCACTCTCCCCACTATTATGTGATAATGGTTCTAGAAATACTAACAATAACAGTAAGACAAGAGAAAGAAATTTAAGGCATAAAGATAGGTAAAGAGGAGAGAAAACTATCGCTCTTAGTCAATGACATGATGATTTACTTAGAAAATCCTAGGTAATCAGTAAAGATATCAATTGAAACAAAAGCTTAAGCAAAGTTGCAGACTACAAAATAAATCCACAAAAAAACAGTACATCTATATAATAATAACAAAGTCCTAAAGGCAATAATAGAAAGGAAAATCTCATTCAAAATAGCTACGAAATGTATAAAACACTTAGGAATCTATCAGAGTACGCTAAATATTTGGAAAGATTCAATTATAAAATACTACTTAAAGAAATAAGGAACTTAAATAGCTAGAGGAATATTCAATGCTCATGGCTGGGTCATGCCAATATAACAAGAATAACAATACCAAAGTTAATTTATGGTTTTAATGCTATGCCCATCAAACTATCAAAGGGATATTTTGTAGAACTGAATCAAAGGAAACACATTCTAAAAGATTTAGAATAACAAGGAAAATAATGAAAAGAGGTAGGGATAAATGGGGAGTGGAACTTCCAGATCTCAAATTACATTATAAAGCAGCAGTCATCAAAACCCTTTAGTATTGTTGAAAAATAGATCAATGAGAATAGATTAGACAAGGGAGAATCGCAAACCATGGAACTCAACAATCCAGCGTTAGTCAGAAAACAAATTATTTAGGAAAAAACTCTGATTAAAAACTACTGGGAGAGCTGTAAAGCAGACTGGCAGAAACCAGACTTAGATCAACATCTTATGCCGTATTCCACAATAAATTCTAAATGTATGTGTGACCTTCATATCAAAGATGATAGCATTAAAAATTAGAAGATAAGCAGATCATATAACATAGGTAAAGAGGAGATAAAACTATATCTATTTGCTGATAACATAGTTGTCTTAGGAAAGCCTAAGGAATCAGCAAAGATACTAATTAGGATAAGACCTGTATTATTGCAGGTTACAAAAGTGAACCTGCAAAAGCCAACAGATTTCTATATAATAGCAAGACCCAAGTGGCAACAATGTAAATAGCTGGAGGAATATCCACAATGCTCATGGCTGGGCCATGCCAATATAATAAAAATAACAATACTAGCAGTTTTAATGCTCTACCAATCGAACTATCAAGGGGCTACTTTATATAACTCGAAGAATAACAATTCATTTGAAGGATTAAAAGTATTAACAGAATTAAAAGAGGTTGGGATAAAGGGGAAATAGGACTCCCAGACCTCAAAATATAAGTTATCAAAACCATTTGGTGTTTGGTTTAAAATACGGAATCAATAAACTAGAAAACAAAATTACTCAGGACAGAACTCCCTATTTAACAAAAACTGATGGGAAACCTAAGAAAGCATTCTGGTAGAAATTAGGGTTAGATAAACATCTTGTGCCACATTCCACAATAAATTCCACATGGATACATGACCTTAATATTCAAGATCATATTATTACAAGAGAAGCAGATCATATATTTTTTGCAGCTATGGATAAGAAATAGTCTTTTTTCTTTAGAATTCAAACACAATCACTTAATTAGACAAACGAAATATTACAAATACTATTTTATTCAAATACATAAGTAATAAAATAAATCCACAACACGTGTAAACCCACATCACACTCTTATAACAATGCACTCAATAGCTATGGTGAAGAATGGGCTCACACTTAGAGGAGGATGGAAGAAAACACATGGACTCTGGGTAACTCACAACTAAATTTCAGGCTTCAATGTCATTGGTCCATGCAGGGACATTTTTTTTATACCAAAGATTGGGGAAATCTTTTTCTTCTTCTCTACTCAGATATATCTTTTATAAACTCTCAATTAACTGTCAGCCACCCTAAAAAGGATTTCCAGGAAGTGTTAGCTCTTAATATTAGTAGCAGTTCTCTTTAGGCCAGAGAACTGCCAAGCTAATCAAACTGGCTATCTCTGAGGTATACAGACTAGACCAGCCAATTGGATGTTACACTGTACAATCAGAATGGGGCTTATTAGCAAAACAGTTTAATTTCACTCTTTTAAGCCAGCTCACTTGCATATCCTGGATACCTCAGCAGTTACAACTTCCACCCCTGCTTTTCCTTCCCAAGCCAGAGGTGGCAGCAAAGAATACCAAGTCCTTAAGAAAAGGGGAACTTTTCTCCAACTGTAGGTAGCGCTGCAGGAAAAAAAACCCATCACTGGTATTCTTGGCCAATGAAATCAGTTCTCCCTGAACCAATCAATAATCACCCAGCTGAAGCCTTCTCTCAGCTGACTTCCTCTACCTTTCTGAGCTGCAGACTGAGCAGCTTTTCACCCTACCCCTGCTGTCTTCACTTCTTCTCCTCAGGCTCCTCTTCCTCTGCTGCTGCTGTCTTCTCTGGCCCTTCGCCTGCTGCTCTCTCCCTGTAGTAGTTGGAGTTCAATGGCCCACATGACAGCATCCTGGCTTTCAGTGATCGACCTTTTACTTAAAAAGTCACAACTCCCCAAATTTCTCCTATCAAATTGAGAGTCCTTTTTTTTCTTTTTTTTTTAATAAGTTTTTTTTATTGATGTCTTTTTTACATCACCAAAATTGCCCCCAGTATCCCTTCCCCTTCCAAAGAGCCATGCCGTATAACAAATAACATTTTAAAAACCCCTCCCTCCCATCGACAAAACTGACCAGGATATGGCAAGTCTAAAATATATACAGTATACCCCATTCACTGACCTCCCACTTCTGCCAAGGAGTGTGAGATTTTCTTCTCAGATCTTTTTTTTGTGGCTATGCTTGTTCTTAGTAATTTTGCAACATTATCTTTTGAATTTTTTTGTGGTGGTTCCTTCTGTTTACACTATTGTACTCAGTACGTATATTGTTTTCTTGACTCTGCTTACTTTGCTCTGCGTCAGTTCATGTAGATCTTTCCCTGCTTTTCTTTTTTTCCTATTTGTCATTTCTTAGGGCACAGTAATATTCCATCATGTTCTCAGAACAATTTGTTTAGCCATTCTCCAATCAATGGTCATCTGCTTTGTTTTCGATTCTTTTCTATAACAAAAAAAATGTTGCTATAAATATTTTGGTGTATATGAGGACCTTTTTGTCAATGGCCTCTTTGGAGGTATAAACGTAATAGTAAATGGAAAGGGAAATCCCATTGAAAATAACTATAAAATGCACAAAATATTTGGAGATCAATGTACAAAGCCAACAAAATATTTCTGTATTATGAATATATGAAAGAATATTCAAAATCACTAATAGGAGATATGTAAATCAAAACAATCTTTAGGTTTCATCTCACACTGAGCCCACTGGCAAAGACGACAAAAGCTGGGAAGCATCTATGTTGAAGGGGTCAATAAGCACATTAGTGCATTGTGGAGCTGTGAATCAGTGCATCCATTTTGAAAAGCAATTTGCAATTACTCAAATAAAATGACTAAAATGTCCATATTGTACCTCTGACCCAGAGATTCCACGACTAGATTTGTACCCTAAGGAGGTCATTGATAAGAAACAAGTCCCCATGTATACCAATATACTTGTAGCAGCACTTTTGAAGTAATAGAGAATTGGAAATAAAGTAGATAGCCACTGATTGGGGAATGATTAAATCAATTTTGCTTCATGAATGTAATAGAGTATTACTGGACTGTAAGAAATGAAGAATTTGATTAATCCAGAGAAACAAAGAAAAATTTATAAGATCTAATGCATAGTGAAACAGCCAAAAACAAAACAACCCAGTACAATGTAAATTGAATCATAAGAAAATAAAAATTAACATTGCAAAATTACAAGGAACAAATATGGTCCTAAAGTAGCTATGTAATATTATCAATAATATATTAATAATAAGATTAGTAGAGTGGTATTAATCATAATATTAATATTATTAATGTAACTCATTTGTTCTTAAAGGGCTATATAGTTTCTAGCTAATATTATACAATAATAATTATTGGCTAGAATCTATAAAACATTTAAGGTTTACAAAATGAGATAAACATTTTGTCTTCGAACAACTTGAGGAGACCCGCCCCCCCCCCCTTCCCTGCTTTGCAGAGGTGGGAGGTCCAAGGGTGTGGTACGTTGCATATATTTTCCAGACTTTTCTATGTATTGATCATTTTTGCTGATTTATTTTTCTATTCTTTTTTTTCCCTTTTAAAAATACTATTTGTTTTATGAGATGGCTCTCTGGGAGGGGGAAGGGGGGAAAAGGGAGGGGGGAAGAGGAAAGAGGAGGGTTGCTAGGAGACATTTTGGTTATATAAAAAAGATAGCAATAAAAATGTATTTAAAAAAAAGAAATTCAAGTGATCACCATATGACCGAATACTCCAAATTACTAATAAGAGAAATCAAATCCAAACAACTGCGGTTTTATCTCCCACCCATCTGATTGGCAAAGATGATAAAAAGACCTAAATGGTAAAAAATGTCGCAGGGGCTGTGGAAAGAGGCACAACGATGGTGAAGTAGGCAAAACGAGGATAACAATTTACAGGACGACCTCAATAATGTAAACGAAAACAACCTTGAAAAGATCGAATACCAATCAGTACAGTGAACCAATCATGGCGTCTTTCAAGTCTCAGCTAGAAGCCCACCTTCTGCAGGAGGCCTTTCTCGATCATTCTCTATGCTAGCACCTTCCCTCTGGCCATCACCTCCCGTTTTATCTCCTATGCAGCCTGTCTGTGCAAGATCTTTTCCATACTGTCTCCCCCCGTTAGAATACGGGCTCCTTGCGAGCAGGGAGCCAGGTTGTTTTGTTTTGGTTTTTTTTGGCTTTTCTTTGTATCCGCAGCGCTTAGCGCATAACCAGCCATTAATCAATGCTTGCTGACAGACTGACTGAAAGGAGGTACACCTTCATTTTCTTCTTTTTTTCTTATTTTTTCCTAGATGGTTTCAATATCTTTTTATTTTTTTAATGACATTTTAATTTTTTCCGATCAACGAAAATCCGCCTTCTCTCCCGCCCACCTCCTCCCTCCCCCACCCCCCACCACCCAGTCACAGAGAAAGCAAAGGGGAAAAAAAAAATAACACGTATAGTCCAGCAAAATAAATTCCCGCATTGGTGGCATCCATTTTCTGGTCGGTCAATGCGTCGATTTGTCTTGCTGGACTGAAATTATTTGGTGCAAGGGTGGGTTCTATGCGGAGGTGGGCGGGGTGAGGGGCAATGGGTAGTGGCAGTGATGCAAGGAAAAAGAGGGCGTCAAACGTTAAAGGAAAAAAAAACCCAAAAACCCAATTCCAAAGAGAATCGGACGGCCAAAGGAGCCTCTGCGGGGGCGGCGGGACTGGAGGGTATGGTGGGGGGTGGCACAGCTTACAGCCCTTGCGGGCCCCTC
>CM053628.1:18208141-18230931 GCA_028646595.1 Phalanger gymnotis | reverse complement strand
GAGGAGGAGGAGGAGGAGGAGGAGGAGGAGGAGATGATGGAGATGGAGATGGAGATGGAGGAGGAGGAGGAGATGGAGGAGGAGGAGGAGATGGAGGAGGAGGAGGAGATGGAGGAAGTGAACGTGTCATTGGGGGCCCTGCCCGCTCTCCCCCCTCCCGCCCCCCACCAGTCAGACAGTATGGTGCGTACCGGCGGCCCTCGAGCCCAGCGGCCCCGGCCCCCCCACCCCTGCTTTACCACAGGGGCTTTGGCTGCTCCTTGGGGTGGGGTCGCATCCCTCACCCAGCCCGGGGTGGGGCAGGGCAGGGAGGAGGATGCTGGTGGGAAGGGGCACTGGCGGGCCCGCGCTCCCCAGGGTGGGGTGTGTCTCGGGGGTGGGGGGCGAAGCCAGCTAGCTAGCTACCTTGTATGCGACAAGGCGTCATAACCCAGACTGACTGCGGAGCTCCCGAAATCATGGCGCACCTTTCCATAAACGCCATCCTTGTAAGCCAAGTCTGCACAAAAAGAGCTCGTGGCACATCTCAGATCAAAAACAGCTGCACCCCCAATGGAGGCGGGCTGATTGGAAATCCACCACACCTTTTCTAGTATAAAGCAGCTCGGCCATTCTGAATTAAGCATTCACCCTTTTATGTCTCTTTCCTTCTGAATTTGCTCCCGTTTGTTTTTTTAAATCAATATCTCTCTTATTTGTTCTACATCCCCATCTTCCTTCCATTTTGTCTATAGCTGGATAGAGATATAGTACCAGGTGTCCCAAAAGTCTTAGCGCCCTTTGAGACCATTAAAGCTTATGACTATATCAGGACTTTGGGAACACCCATAGTAGCTAAGCCAAACAAACAAAGAAGATAAAAAAATAACTCAGGAAATCTAAAAGAACAGGTTTATTTTCTAATATGACTTTTGCCTACTCTAATCACATATGTAGTGAAGGTAAATGGCTTTATGTGATATGATAGTGACAACATGAATACACCTGATGGATCTTTATACAAGGTGTCCTACAAGTCTTCATGCAGGAAAAAAAAAACCCAAACTGAAAACTGCACCAAACCATTTGGGACCCCCTGTATAATAAGTAAGTAAACTTGAAATCATTCATCAGCTGTCATACTCATGCCAGTTGTAAGTCTGGTGAAATTGAAAGAAAGAGATCTCTTAGCACATTAGTAGATAGTTGTCAAAATGGTTAGTAGTCCATGATTTGCAGTCCATCAACACATTATTAAGCACTTTCTATGTTATAGGCATTAGACTAAGCACTATGGTTACAAAGAAAGGCAAAAACAATCCCTACCTCCCAGGACATTGCATTCTAATGAGGTAGACAACAAATAAATAATTAGGCACCTATGATATGTAGAGAATAGACACTTTTCTACCCCATCATCTCTCCTCTATATTTGGCGTTCACCACTTCCTCCCATACCCTTAACACACATAAGGCACCGTCAAATGGGGGTGATGTCACAAAAGTTGGAGGAAATAGTTCTGTCTTCCTTTCTAGCCACTTTATTCTTGATTTTCTCAACCTTCCACTTGGCAAAAGCTGGTGCCTGTGACAAATTCTAGGGACGACAATGGCAAGATTAAGAAGTTTAACTTTGCTCTCATGTTACCAAAACTTAAGGAAACGAAGGTCGCGTGAATGTAGCAGAAGCGGACGTCATCCTGAGTACCATTGTTTGCTCCAGAATAGTTGAGTGCTAAGAATGACCAAAAGAAAAAGCATTTATTAAACCTTGCTAGGTGCCAAACACATAAGGGCAGGAGATACAAAAGCAAGGGTAGTTTCTGCTCTCCAGGTGTTTATGTTCTAATTGGGAAAAGCACATAGGAAATCAGTGATGCCAGAGAGAGGTACTTTGGAAATTTATAGGAATGGTGAGTGGGGTTACAGGGGTGTAGACTGATACACCCCATCCGAGAATAATGGAAAAGTTGATTTAATCATGGTTCTAGAATTGAAAGTGGAGAGGAGAGGTGCAGGGGGTGAAGCATGGAATAGTGTTCCAGTATAACCAGTTACTTGCTATACTATTTACCAAGTGACATAAATTACAATATACAAACCTTCAACTTCCACTTGTCTTAATTGATCCGTGGCACCATTTCTCTGGCTTAAAGGGTTGCTCACTTTTGTACTGCAGGATTTCCAAGGTGACAAGCAGACAGAGTGAGAGTAGTGGAAAAAAAACACTGAATTGGGAGTCAAAGGCCCTGGATTCACATCCGGCCTCTGATACTTATTAGCCGTGTGACTGACCTTAGGGAAATTGATTCTCTTCTTGTTTCTTCTGTAAAATGAAGGTATAAGGCTAATGGCCTCTGATTTCTTAGCTCTAGCTGTGTAATTCTAGAACTTATATCTCTAAAGCTCTATCCCCTCTTTGATCCTATGATTCAATTCAATTTAAAAAATACTTATTAGGTGCCTACAAAGAGTAGTACTGAACAAAAACCTGCAAGGCAAGAGGCACTGGGTCAAAAGCCAGCCTTATAGTAAGACCTGGGTTCAGATCATACCTGTGCTATTGACTGTGAGAATCTGGGCCAATCATTTAACCTCTCAACCACTTGCCTTGGGCAACTCCCTAGGATGAAAACATATAACAGTTGCTTTGGTAGGCTTATTCCTCCCTTGATGAAATTAAAAGTCCAGACCAAAAAAAAAGTGTGCATTTACAACAATGGTCCTATAATGATGTAAGAAAAAATATAAATAAAGCTATGTAGTTTAAAAAATAAATAACAGTCCTATTTCATTTTTGTCTCCCAGCTGATCAAGTGGTACCGATGGAAGATCTTAACCACTCTCAGAAAAGGGAGGAGGAAGGAAGACTGAATCTGAGAGGATTCTGGAGGAAGCTAAGTCATGAGTCACCCAGCAACTAGGTAAGTGTTTGCAGATAACCCACACTCTGAGGCCATTTGCTCTCTGGTTAACCATTTGCCATGAGTTGGCTACTTATGAGAGTGGTTGACTTGTTACATCTATGTCTGACACATCGAAAAAAACATCACAAGCAATTCTGAGCTGTTCTGAGGAGCTCAAGATACACTTGGCAGTATTAGGGGAACATCAAACTCTATTTACTTTGAACTAGACAAAACTGGGAATGCTAGGAGATGACATATTAAAAGGAGATCAAAGCCTAACTGTGACTTATAACTAATTTGCTTAAAGAATAAGAATACAAATCCCCACCCATCTAGGTGCCAATACACTGTTAAAACACTCACTTTGGTTCAACAATTAACTCATTGTCTGTGTCTTTCTTTGGAGTCATGGAGAAGTAACGGACTTTTTTTTTTTGGTGGCTCCTGGATAGGAGACATTTTAGCATTCTGTAGTGGAAAACATGCTAAATTTGAACTCAAATCTTGGCAAAGCTGTTCACTAGGTATACAGCCCACTAATTATGGAGCCCCAATTTCCTCATCTGGAAAGCATGGGTGACATTTATACCATTTATGGCATGAGTTTTTTTTTTTTTAAAGAAAAGCACTTTATATCCACTAGAGCCCTAGAGAATTTCAAGTTATTAGAAAGAATACTGTATTCGATGTTGGAGGAAGTGAATTAGAATACCAGATCTGCTATGTACTCCTACCTTGAGCCTAGTTTTAGAGAATGGCTTTTGGTCTCATATCCCTATTATTTTACTATATATCTTGGAAATCAGGCCTTTATCAGAGATATTTGATGTAAAGTCGTTTTTTTCTAATCTGCTAGCTTACCTTCTTGTACTAGTTGTGTCAATTTTATTCCTACAAAATCTTTTAAAATTTCATGTCATTAAAATTATTTGGGTTCTCCTTTGTCACTGTTTCCCTACCTTGTTTGATCAAGAATTTTCACGCTGGCATGGCTGAACAAATTGTGGCATAGTTATTGCAATCGTAAGTAATGACAAAATACATGGATTCAGGGAGAAGACCTGAGAAGACTTGTCTGGACACACTCAGAGCCAAGTGAGCAGAATTAGGAACAACATGATTATAAATAAAAAACCTTAGAAACAAATTTTGAATCCAGTCAGTGTAGTGACTCGCTAGAATTCCAGTGGGTTAGTGATGAGGTGTGCTGGACACCACCAAGTGTGAACCTTTGCTTTGCTTAATTATGCCTATTGGTTACAAGGTTCTTGTTTTTGTTTTCTTTGGGGAGAGGGATTTGGTGGGAGAAGATAGTGACTGATAATGTTGTGGGGGAAAGGGAAGATTAGGATATTGGAGCATTTTGGAAAATTGCACAGAAAAGAAGAGAAAGAAGTTCAGAAGGTGACACAGACAAGCAGGAGAGCTTGAAAATAACATGTTAAATTTATTATATAGAGATTTGCAGTTTTGCATATTATCCTCTTTTTCTGTTCTACCTTTTTTTTTTGTGGTAGCAGAAGAACTTTCTGTATTTACTTTTAACATTCACTTAAAAAGTTTCAGTTCCAAATTCTCTCCCACCCATCACCCATACCTCAATAAGACAAGCAATATGATATCCATTATACAGGTGTGTAGGGTAGTTCAGGGGGAACTAGCACCTCCGCCCTCGCGGCCGCCAAACCATTTTCAGGGATGCTCATCCACTGTTGGTGTCCACCTGTCACTCAACTCACATGTGCCTCCAGGAAGTTACAGTGGCCACACTCTAGTAAACTGTTTTGGCAGATGAGCTAAATGAGGTTGAGCGTAGTGGGCTTCACACCCACTGGGGAGTTACGGGGATACCTACCCCAAGCATATGAAGACTTCCCCCAGCAGAATAGGTGGATGAGAACATTTTTTTTCTCATGGCCATGAAGGCAGCTGAAGCAGGCACCGTGGAGTATTTAGAGTTTGGTTAGACACTGAAGATGCAAAGGTCATCCACTGCATCCTGAGCCACCACCAATCATCTGGACTGTCCTGTCACTGGACTATGTCTGTTCTACCTTTTAAAAATACAAAATTTATTTTTAAAAAACCCCACAAGAATTCTCCTTCTTATCCTAGTTGTGAAAGGTACCTGGTGGCATTTTCTTCTACTTTTTTTATTGTATGGCCTTTCATATTCAGGTCATGTATCCATTTGGAATTTCTTGTGGGATGTGGTGTAAGCGGTTGGTCTCAACCAGATTTAATTCAAACTACTTTTCAGGGTTCTTATTAAACAGTAGGACCTTTATAAAGCTACAAACTGTTATAAACATCAAAGAATAAATTTTTTCTTTTGAATTTTTTTTAAAAATTAGGACCTTAACAAACACGAAGACTTCTACATATAAAGAACAGGAAAAAAAAGATTGTACACAAAACTGTGAATTTTTGTGACGTATAACTTATTTCTTAAAGTATATTTTAAATTTAACATAGTATTACCAAGACTTTTCTCCTTTTCTGTGTCTCCTTTTATTCTTTTTTTCTGTTCTCTACTATGTCTTTTGACATAATTCTTTTTTAATCACATCATTACTACTACCCACTGACTTCCATCCCCATAACCTCTTCCCCTCCTATCTGCCCCCCCCCCCCAGTCTTTCCTTGTAAGAAATAAGCATAGTCAAGCAAACCCACACATTGGCCATGTCCAAAAATGTGTGTCGCATTCTGCACCTTTCACCTTTCTGCTGTGAGATGGGAGTCATACTGCATCATCAGTGTAAGGGTGTCATTGCATTGGCCAGAGTTAGTCTTTCAGTGTTGCTTTCCCTTATATTGTTGTTGTATAAATTGTTCTCCCAGTTCTCACTTCATTCTGTGTCGGCGCATACACTTCTTCCAAGGTTTCTCTATAGCCACATATCCTATAATTTGTTCAGCCATTTTCCAATTAATGTTTCTAGGTCTTTTCTACAATAAAAAAGTGCCTCTATGAAAGTGCTGTGTGTGTACACATACATGCATATATGTATATACACACATACATTTATATATGTATATTCACACATACATTTATACGTACTTTCCCTTTGTCTTTGACTTCTTGTGGTAAATACCTAGTAGTATCGTATTATAGTATTATCGCTAGGTCAAAGGATATGTACAATCTGTTGACTTTTTGGATGTGGTTCCAAATTTCTTTCCAGAAAGGTTCTATCAATTCACATCTCCACCAGCAACGTATGCCTTAGTGTCTTCCCACAGCCCCTTCAACTGTTGTCGGTTTCCTTTTTTATTATCTTTGCTGATCTGTTGGGCGTGAGGTGGAACTTTAAAGTTGTTTTAATATTAACCTGTAGTTTTCTTTCCTTGTTTTATCTTGCCTTGGTTTAGTTATTAAGACTATTTTTATCTCATAAAAGGATTCTGGGAGGGCGCTTTCTGAAGTTTTTGAGAGGAAAATAATGGGTACTGATTGTTCTTCAACGTTTGATAGAATTCTGTGAATCCATCAGAATCAAGAGTTTTTTCCTTGGGTAGTTTCTTTATAGCTATATCTATTTCCTTCTCTGAGATTAAATTATTAAAGATCTTTATCTGCTCTTCTGATAATTTGAGTATATTTTTCGAGGTATGCCTCTATTTCTTTTGTGTTCGCAGTTTTATTTGCATTTAGCTGTGCATAATATGTTTTGAGTATTCTCTTTATTTCTCCTGATTTTACCTTAGTTATTTACTATTTTATTCATTTGGGTTTCTGTTCTTTTTAAATCAGATTAACTAAGGGTTTATCAATTTTTTTAGTCTTTTCGAAGGACCAGCTTTTAGTTTTATTTATCATTTCTATTTTTGTTTTTTATTTATCTATTTCTGCTCTAATTTTTAATATCTCTTGTTTTTATTTTACATTTTTAATTTGTTTTGTTTTTTTTATTTTCTAATTTTTAAAATGAGTATTCAGTTCATTAATTCTTTGTTTTTGTATTTTGTTAATGTATGATTGTGAAGATAGGATTACTTCCCTAAGAACTGCTTTAGCTGCGTCTCAGAAATTTTGGAATGTTGTTTTTTCATTATCATTTTCTTTTACCTAGTTATTAATTGTTTCTATTTAATCTATTGTTTAAGATTTCATTAATAAGTCTCCATTTGGTTCTGAATCTTTTGTTTGGGGTGCCTCAACCAAGTTCTATTTTTATCGTGTTATGGTCTATAAAATATTAACTCTTTCTGCTTTTTTACATTTGTTCACAATATCTTTATGCCCTAGTACATGTCAATTTTTCTAAAAGTTCCTGTGTTGCTAAGAAATATGTATATTATTTTGTGGTGCCATTTAGCAGATTTCATAAGTCTTTTAACTCTAGTTTCTCCAGAATTTGTTCAGTTCCATATTTTCCCTTTCATTTATCTTTATTAGACTTTTTTATACAGAACTGAAAGAGAGATATTGAAGTCTCTTGACACTATTGTATCACTGTCTATGTCTTCTTGAAGCTTAGACAATGTTTCTTTTTTGAATTTGAATGCTAAGGCATTTGGAGCATATAAGTTTAATACTGATATTGGTTTGTTGCCTATAGTTCCTTTCAGCATAATATACTTTCCTTGTTTATCATTTTTTCTTTTTTGAATGTTTGTTTTTGCTTTGTCTGATAGCATGATGACAACTCCTGCTTTTTTTGGATTCACTTGATACATAGTAATTTGTTCCCATCCCCTCAGTTTTATTTTGTGTATTTCTTTGTTTCTTAAATGTGTTTCTTTCAAGCTAACAGATTGTAGGGTTTTGTTTTCTTCTCCAATCTGTCACTCTTTTTCATTTTATTGGGTTGTTTAATCCATTCAATTTAAAGTTATAAGAGTTAGGTTTATATTTTCCTCCATCTGTCTCTAAATTCTTTTCAAGTTATAATTTTCCCCCTCTTCTGCTGTAAACACAGTGTTACTATGTTTCTTCAGTTACTTTGTTTTATGTACCCTCCCATGTTGTAATGTTGTCTCACAAAAAAAGCATTGATTCACCTGTAGGTAGAGTGTCACTAGGTCCTGTTCAGAGTGCCTCCATCTGCCTCTTTATTGTTATCTCCACCAGATTTCTGCTTTCACCTTTATCTCCTTGTGTACCTTTAGAAAGAAGTCTCTATCAGTCTCTCTCTTGTCATTCTGTTGCTCTTGCTGTCTTTGCCTGTTGAATTCATTCACTCCTCCTGCATTTGTCATTTGAAGTAAACACTTCAGATAATCTTTGAGCAATGAGCAAATCAGTTGCGGATTTCTTTCTAAAAATTTTTCAAATTCTTCTTTATTATTGAACGTCTATCTTTTTTTTCCCTTTATAGTTAAGCTCAGATTTGCAGGTTAGGTCATCCTGGGTTGCATCCTGAGCTCTGTTACTCTTCAAAACACATTATTCAATTCCTTCCTGCATTTTCTAGTGGTTACAGGATAATCTTGTGGTTTTTGAATGTCCTTTACTTTATATTTGAAAGTCTTTCTCCTGATGACTTACAGAACTTGTTGTTTCTGAGCCGAATTGTTAAATTTAATCAATATGTGCTTTGGAGTTTATGGCCTTGGGATTTTTTTCTGGAGATGATTTGTGAATCTTTGGAATTTAATTTTCTGGGCAGTTCTATTATTTCCTTCATTACAGTGTTAAGGGTTTGGTTTTTTTGTCCTGTCACATGCTTCTGGGAGACCTATGATCCTTAGGTTGTCTCTCTGTATCCTATCTTCAGGATCAGTATGTTTTTCTTGCATGGTTAGTATATATTTTTAATGGTTTTTTTTTTTTTTTGCTTTTCTTCTTCTAGATTGTTCTTCACCTCTGTATTTTTGAATTCCCAATGTATTGTTCTCTCTTTTGTTTCTTTGGTGAGACTGGCCATCGCAGATCCCAGTTTTTCTATTCTGTTCATTATTCTTACTGTATAGTAAATAAATTCTGTTCTCATAATTTTCATTTTTTTTAAATATTCAGGAACAGTGTGGTGTTACATGTTTTCAACTTCAACAGGGTCCTAGGTCTTATCAAGTGTCAGATCATTTTTCTTTATATTTATTCTTAGATGTTTGAACTCAATTACTAGGTCTGGAGGCTTTATTTCCTTCTGTTGTTACTGCTTTTCCTGTTGATTTATCTCTTTGTTCAAGGTCTTTTAAGTTTTTCTTCCTAAAATCTTTGGTAATTTCACTCTTTGTCCCCGACTCCCCACCTTATTTTCCCCCCATCGCTTACTCTCTGACTCTCTTCTTTCTGATTGTGGTTTCCTTTGGGGCTAGATCTCAAAGTGTCTCAGCCTCCCTCCACACTGAGCAATTCATAGTTCACTTACCTAGATCTCTGCCCCAAGTAATTTCTGGGTGGTCAGAACTGGCACCCCAGCTAGATGCTTAACTCTTTCCATCAGCCTTTGTGCAGGCAAAATGCAGGACCCAGAAGGAACGCATCAGCAGGAGAAAAGTGCCAGGCTGGGAAGGTATATTCCAGGGTGAGATGACTGTATGCATAGTCGGATGTTTCAGGTTGAGAAAACTCCAGATTCTGCGGGAAATTCCAGGATGAGACAGCAGCCGAAGCATGATTTTGAAGTCCAGGAAAGTCAGGAGTAGAGCCAGGAGAGGAATCAACACAACACAACACAACACAATACATTCAAATGAAAATAACAGCAAAATAAGACAAAAGCATACTCAAACATGCTGTTATTAGCATTTGCAGCGATAAACATGCAATTATATGCAAGGCATACTTCATATCGGCAGTCTCTAGCCTTGTCATCTGCACATGTGTACAGCTGTTTCTTGTGTTCACCTGCGAAATCAATCTAGTGACTAGTGCCATGGATCTGGTTCCTTTGTCACTGACTTAGCTCTCTTCTCCTATACCTGAGCTAATAGGTGGTATGGGCTGACCAACATTACAGACTTATTTGTCCGTACGTATGCTGACAGTAGAGTCAGGTTGGCTGTCAGTATATTTCTGCCCTGTGGATTGAATCCATGCCTTGTGAGTCTCTGTAGCAGTTCTAGGTGAGAAAGGAGTTGCTTCTGGGTTCCTGTCAGACTTCTGTCCTTTAACAGCATACACTGTCATCTTCACTGGAAAATTACTGTCAGTGCCCGTATCTGGATGAGAAAGTCTTTGTGCAACTAATGGACATTTTCTTTTGGTCATCGTTCATTGATTTGAGGGGCCATCATTTCTTCCCAACTATTCATTGGAAAATCCAATGAACTCTACTATATGGTTGCAGTGAATAATCTTGATAGAGCACCTTCTGTTCTCTGTAGATATGCAAGTCTTCTGTTGGTTAGCTACCTTGTAAGTCCTTCTTGGGGTTTCTCTGTCTCCTTTTCAAAGGTCTTGAAGGCACACTCAAGTATAATAATGTGGCCGATTTTTGTCATAGTTCTTGTGATTCGAAGCCTTGCTTAGTTAGCAAGCTTCTCTTTCAACTGAGATATACTGAGTGTAAGTAGTTGGCTTCACCTCCTTCACCCAAGATACTGCAAGCTGGTTGTAGGCATGGTTCCTCCCTAAATATGAGCAAGTATATTATAAAGACTGTATCATAATTCCTGATGGGATTCAATGCACAAACAAGACAGAGCATATGTAGACTCTACTGAGTTTTTTCAGGTCTCAACCTTCTCGATGTGTTGAGCAGTGTATGGTTTAAAATGTTTCAGCTGTGAATCTCCTTGTGAATGGTAAGGGAATAGTTCAAAACTTTTTGAAACCTGCCAAGGCTGGCATTTCCTTGAGTAGTTTGCTCTCAGGGTCTTTACCTTGATCAGAGTGGATTCTGGCAGGGAATCTATGTACAGAAAAAAACACTTTTCCCACAATACTTGGCAACCATGGGTGCTTTCTGGTTTTTGCTTCGGTATGTTTATATGTACTTGGTGAAATTGCCAGTCACCGCTAAAATGGGACTTATAGTTTTGCTGTCTCTTGCCAGAGAAAGTCAATGTAGTCAACTTCCAAAGTCTTGCTGGTACTTATATTCTGTAAATCTGTAGCATGAGTTGGTAATGCTCTTCTTTGTACACATCTGACAGAAATTTCACACCTCTTGTTGACACCTGTAGCAATTTTGGGCCTGTAAAATTCCAGTTCTTACCAACTCCAGGGCTCCTTTTTGGACCCATATGCCAAGTCATGAGTTAAGGTATTTATGGCCATTGGACAGTGTGCTCTGGGTAGCACCACACTCTTTCTGATTCACTTTGTGGACTTGTTCTCTGTTGGATACAATACTTCATCATACAGCTCTAACTTCTGCCAATGTCTCAGGACTAAGATACCCTCTGTTTACTGTTTGGATTATTGCCTTGCATTTTGCTTTTATCACTTTTCTTAGTCTTTCATCAGCCATTTGCTCTCACTGCCAGTCATCTACTGCTAGTTGTGGCATTCTAGACAACATACCTGTATCCACATCCACAGGTTTTACCAGACCTGTAGGGTATGCTGAATTCATAACTGGTCTCCTACCTGTCTCTAGCAAGCACTATCTAACTTGGCATTGGTCAAAGTAGAAATCAGTGAACTACAGTAATTAATCCATATTTGGAATTTTGCATTCGCTCTCTCTCCCTGTTCCTCCCCACCCCTCTCCCTGTTTCTTTCTCTCCCTTCCTCCCTCCCTCTCTCCCTCTCTCTCTTACTCTCACACTCTCTTTCGCTCTCTCTCTCTCTGTTTCTTGCTTGCTCTTGCTCTCTCTCTGTTTCTTGCTCTTGCTCTCTCTCTCACTCTCGCTGTCTCTTGCCCTCTCACTCTTTCTTGCTCTCAATCTTCTTTAAATTTCTCAATGGTAGCCCACTTCAAAGTCAAGAATTCGAATTTGTAGACAGAGTAATGAGATTCATTGTCAGTCTTCTCTCTCTGGTGACCATCAGTCTCTTGGCACGGAATGGCTTCCAACCCTTCTAAGCTGGCACTTGTGTGGAGGTCTGCATATGCCAATACTGGCAAATTAGTCAGATGGTTGATTATGTTCTTGAAGGTTTTGGCACATTTGTTTGTCCATCTGTCTCCCTAAAGTTTGTAGGTTTTAAGACTTAAGTTTTGCCTTTCTGGTTCTTGGTCTCTTCTATTAATGTAATATAATGTGAGGTCATTCAGTGGTTTAGCAATAGCAGCATGGTTCTTGACAAATGGGAAAGTGCCACCAAATCCCAGGAAAGTTTCCAAGTCTCTAAGATTTTGTGAGCATGGCTGTGTCAGAATGGCTTCTACCTTCTCTAGAGCAGTGCTCACAACTTACTGGGCCACAATGAGGCCCACGTGCTTAACAAACGCTCTGTAAGTTTGGCAGATTGTCAATTGACAGCTACAGACCAGCTTCCTCCAGCTAATTCAACATTTTCACTTCAATTTCTTCTCATTTTTGTTCCTCCACTGCTTTACTGAAGATCATATTGTCATCCAGTTACAATAACACTTCCAGGTAGTTCATATCCCCAATTACTTTCTCCATCAGCTTTTGGAAGGTGGTGCTTCTGAGATACCTTTGGGCATATGTCCTCCCTAGACATAGGAATCTGGTAGTAACTATGTAGTTCCAAAACTGACAACCATTGCCTTGCATATTATCCAATGAATCTTATGCCTGTGGCATAGCATACTGGTCCACTTTAATTCTTTTGTTCATAGTCTGATAACCCACACATATCTGTATCTTTCCATTTATCTTAGGCACCATCACTATAGGTGATACAGAAGGGCTGCTGAATTCTGTGATGATGCCTTTGGCCAGTGTTTCTTTGAGATTGGTTTTTGAGGTCTTCTCACATAGATAGAAGGATTCCCCAGTTTTTTTTCCTGAATGGTTGTCAATTGATGGCTAGATTCTGTGAGTTCCACCTCAAGCACATCCCTCTCCTGCAATGAGAACACACATCTTCCCATTGAATTTCAAACTCAATCTGGCTTTCTGCTCTTATGGAACTGCATAGTTCCTAAAGCCGAATAAGTCAGGATCCACTTCTCGCCTCTATCCTCTGGTCCTCCACACAGTCTGCATGGATGTCCAGAGTGTGCAGGTATCGAGTCACAACTTGTTATTTGCAAGATCCTGCTAGAATTGTGAAAAGACTAGAATTAGCATCAGTCAGTGGTGATACTCCAGTGAGTGTCGGAGGGCTTAGACACACCAGAGTCCACTTTGCTGTTGGTATCAACACTTGCCTTGGGAAGTTTCCAGCTTACCTTAATGTGTTCCAGGTATGGATAGTCTTTAAGTCCAAGCTGTGTCATAGGCTTTAAAGGTATTTTCCTTAAATGGCTGTCATAAAAACATTAGAGAATTATAGTGTCTTGAGATACGCTGTTCAACACAGCATTCATTGTACTATGTCTAGATTCTAGAACTGTGTCTTGTGTTTCCTGATATTCTTCCTCTCTCACGGAGAATTGTATTTCGTAACAAAGGAAAACAGTTAAGCTAAGCCATGTGACACAGTGACCGTGTTTTTTAGTGTACAGTATTTGGCAACTATGGTCTTCTCCCTCTCCCTTTTCTCTTCCAAGAGGAGGCAGGTGTGTTTTATCATAAATCATCAATGTTGCTCATTATGCCTAATCTGAGTTCACTTGTCTTTAGTGTTGTTTTTGTAACTGGACCATCTAGAATGGCGTCATCCATGTGAGATGTTCTGGGCACTGGCTTCTGGGAGATAGGAGGACTGGCAGGGACCTTCTGTGTTGGTCTACAATGCGGAGGCAACGTTTGTGTGTTGAGGGAGGAGTATAATGTGGCACATGTTGCATAAATTTACTCTGGCTCCCACTGTCTGAAAGATTAGGTGCATTACATTTCACCCCTCCAGCACAGTTTTCTGGTATTCTTAGAGGGTCAGGGGTCTCTTATCTCTGCCATTGGCTCATGTTTCCAAAGGTTGTACTCCCCCCAATTTTTGGAGTCTAAACACCCTAATTTCCTTTGACCATTTAACTGTCAGATTAGCTTTTACAAAGGAATATTTGCTGCAAAGATAAAACAGGAACAACCATACAAACATGTCCCCTAACACCTCAGAGGTGTCATTTCTCCCCCTTAGCATTTGTGGAGGGATTAGCCTCACAGCTTAACTCCTTTCCTGTATAGCATCAGTCCCACCAGATCACCAAATTCAAGTCCAGAGGCCCCTCTGGCCTTGTGCCCCCAGACCCTGGCTTCCTGGGATTTCCTTGCTGGGTTAGGCCTGTAATACCAGTCCTAGAACCCTGAGCTCCAAGATGCCCTGGGCTCAAGCTCCTGGGTCAGGAACCTCATTGCCTGCACCTAGACCTGAAAAGGACAAATGAAACAAGCCCAAACCCCAAGCCAGTTTCTCAGAGCCACAGGGCCTATGAAGAAGAGGAGATGGCCTTTACTCCTGGCTGCCCCAGGAAAAAGACAAGAGAACCTGTCCCTGCTGCTCAGTGCATCCAGGCCTAGAGAAGCAGCCAATGGAAAGAGGTTGCTCCCAATCACGTAGTGTGCCAATGCAGAATGGCACCCAGGCTCCTGGGCATTCCTGGTGCCTCCCACATGAGCGACGCCCTTTTAAGAGTTCTGGGCCTGTGACAAGTCCCTGTTACATTTTTATTTACTTTGTTGTCTTTATATGTCCCCTTCGTGCTGTCTTCCATGCTGGACTTCTCATCTTCCTCTTCTTTGCCAACGCACAGACCATATTCTGTGCCCTTTACCGCTTAGAATCCTGAGCTCTATTCAAGGCTCACCCAGAATCCACCACTTCTTTCTGCATGTTGGTTACTGTTCCCCCCATGACATTTGTATTTACTTATTAGTAAAGTAGAGTGAAAGTGAGGTAGATTTTGTTTTCCTTGTGGCCTTGCACATAGTAGGCACTTCAACAAAAGCTCATCAACTGATTATATTGTTCCTCTATTTTGCCCAATCAGTATGCATTTAAGTACCTACTATATGCTAGGCCCTAGGGATACAAAGACAAAGACTGAAGCCATTCATGCCTTCAAAGACCTTACATTCTATTAGGGGAGGTGTCAGTAATCATTTACAAAGTATAAGAACCTAGGTGGTACAGTGGATAG
This sequence comes from Phalanger gymnotis, assembly GCA_028646595.1. Taxonomy (NCBI): domain Eukaryota; kingdom Metazoa; phylum Chordata; class Mammalia; order Diprotodontia; family Phalangeridae; genus Phalanger; species Phalanger gymnotis. The sequence continues at coordinate 18,215,990 of CM053628.1, read as the reverse complement.
AGCCCTCCGCCTGGAGACTCATCTTCCTGAGTTCAAATCTGGCCTCAGACTCTTAATGGCTGTGTGACCCTGGGCAAGTCACTGAATCCTGTTTGCCTCAGTTTCCTGAACTGTAAAATGAGCTGGAGAAGGAAATGGCAGACCACTCCAATATCTCTGCCAAGAAAACCCCAAATGGTCATGAAGAGTCAGACATGAGTGAAATGACAGCAACAAAATAAATGACAGAATTTTGAGAGGGCAACTAATAGATGGTGGGATCAAGAAAGTTGTCATGGAGGAAGCAGCATTTGAGCTGAGTTTTTGAAGGAAAGCGGGGATAGGAAGAGGCAGGCAGATGGGGCATCCTAGGTATGGGGAATAGCCTATAAAGAGGAGTAAACACTTGGCCAGATCACAGAGTGTGTGAAGGGGACTAGTGAATTATAAGCCTGGAAAAGTCGATTAGAGTCAGGTTGTTATGGGCTTAAAATACCTAATGAAGGAGTTTGTGTTTGATTCTAGAAGTAATAGGGAGCCATTGGAGTTTATTGAACAGGGGAGTGACATGGCCAGACCTGTGCCTCAGGGCTACCACTTTGGTAGTTCTATGGAGAATATATTTGAGAGAAGAGAGGCTTGAGACATCACTTCATCCCACTAGTCCTATATTTTTCTGATTTTTTCATATTTGTCTTTTCTTATACACAATTATATTCTATGACATCTATATGCCAAAATTTGTTTATGCTATTTGTCAATTGATGGACACCTATTTGTTTCCAGGCTTTTGCTACTACAAAAGTTCTAGTAGTCGCTCAGCAAACATTAATTAATGCTTCCTTTGTGCCAAAGCCAGGCATTGTGCTAGGCTTGGATACAAGGCAGAAAGAGAAACAGGTCCTGCCCTCAAGGAGCTTACTTTCTATTAGGGGAAACTTGTATAAAGAAAATTAAATATAAAATCTGTACAAAATGGATACTAAGTAATTTGTGGGGTAGATATGTGCTACTGTGGGTATCAGGATAGATTTTTTTCTATAGGAGGTGGCACCTTGAAGGAAGCCAAGGATTTCTTGAAGCAGAGGTGAGGAGGGAGGGCATTCCAGGCCTGCTTCTGCAAAGACCCAGAGACTGGAGATGGTTCTGCATACAGATAGGTCAGTCTGGCTGAATTGTAGAGGAATGTGTAATAAGGCTGGGAAGCTAGACTGGTACCAGATTTGAAAGGTTTTAAAAGCCAAATGGAGGAGTTCATATTTTATCATGTAGGCCAGCGGGAGCCACTGGAGTTTCTTGAGCATGAGAATGACATGGACAGACCTGGGATTTAGGAAGATGAATTTGTTCTCCCAGGCTTAAGGACTTTCTCGTTTCGATCTGTCTTCCATTCATAGACAATTAGGAGGCTCTTCTAACAACCCAGGTGAGAAGTGGTAAGGCTTAAACCAGGATAGTGGCCTCGCCATGTGAGTGGAGAGAAGGCAATGAATTCAACATACACCGCTTGGTAGAAATGACAAGACTTGGCAATTAATTGGGTGGAAGGGAGAGTAAAGAGTCAAGGATGACTCAGTTTATGAACCTGAGTGACTTGGAAGGATGGGGTTTTCTCAGCAGAAATAGGGAAGTTAGGAAGAGAAATGGATTTTAGGGAAAAGATAAGAAATTTTGTTTCAGACATGGTGAGTTTGAGATGCCCATGGTAGTCCAGTTGGAGATGCTCAGTAGACAGTTGGTGATGTGACATTAGAGTTCAGAAGACGTCCTTGAGGTCTGTACCCAGTAGCAGGGTCATTGGGGCAGAGGGTGTGAACAGAGTTTAGTGATCTTTCTCACATAATTTCAAATTGTTTTCCGAAATAGTTGGACCAACTTGTAGCTTCACCAATAGTGTCTTTAAAATGTTTTAGCATTCTCAACTTCAGTGATGAAAAAAAGAGCATGTATATGCACTGAGCAGAACTTGGAAGTTCTACATGGTTCCACAAGAAATCATGAATCTCATATCACTTAAGAAAATTTTTTTTTACCTTCATAACGTCTCTCCCTCTCTTCTCTGACATTGTTATTTCCTTGGCACAGGCCCTTATCACCTCATGTCTGAACTATTGTGATAGCCTGCTAGTTGGTCGATCTGCCCACTCCAGCCCGTCTTCCATTTAGCTATCAGTAATCTTCCCAAAGCATGGATCTGGCTATGTCACCCCCTTACTCAAAAAACCTCCAATGGCTCCCTATCACCTCCAGGATCAAATAGAAAATCCTCTGGTGTTTAAAGCCCTTCATAACCTGGCTTCCTCCTCCCTTTCTAGTCTTCTTCTACCTTACACCCCTCATACCTTATATCCATTGTGTTCTTTGGAATCCAGTGACAGTGTCATCACTGCTTTTCCCTCAACAAGACACTCCTTCTTGACTCTAGATATTCCCTCTGGTTGTCCCCTACCCCTAGAATACTCCCCCTACTCATCTCCACTGCCTGGCTTCCCTGGCTTCCTTCAAATCCAAGCTAAAATCTCACCTTTTTCAGAAAGCTTTTCCCCATCCCCCTTAGATCTAGTGCCTTCCCTCTGAGACTGCCCCTCATTTTGTCTTCTATATATCTTGTTTGTACATAGTTGTTTGCATGAGATCTGTCTCATTGGACTGTGACATTCTTGATATCAGAGATTGTCTTTTTTGCCTTTCTTCATATGTCCTGTGTTGTCTTATCTATGGCCCTTCTCTGTACTCACACAGCCACAGTTCCCCTCTCTCCTGTACTATGGAAATAGGTTGCTAGTTGTTCTGCTGGCCTCAAGTTTCCAGGTTTCACTTAGCTGCCTGCCAAGGTGATTTTTCTAAAGCAGAGGTCTGACCATGTTACACCTGCTCAGTAAACTTCACCGGTTCCCTGTTGTCTCCAGAATCACATACAAGATCCCTGTTTGGCATTTCAAGGCCCTTTACTGCCTCTCCAGTCTTCTTAGCCTCTCTTTCCCTTCCAACATTCTATAATCCAGCTACACTGGCCAGCGCCGTTCCTTGAATGAAACCCTTCATGTCGCCCCCTTTGTGCCTTTGCTCGGACTAGTGTCCATACCAGGAGTGCCCTCCCTCCCCACTGCTGCAGCTCAGAAAACCTGGCTTCCTCCAAGATTTAGCTCAAATCTCCCTATCTGTAGGAATGCTTTCTTGGTCTCCCCTAGCATTGAACACCTTCCCTTCTAAGAGTACCTTCTGCTTAGCAACATTTTGTATCTTCCTAGTTACTGGCATGTTGTAGACCCTAGTGGGTAGGCCCCATTAGAATGTAAGTTTCTTAAGAGCAAGGATTGATTTTTTTCCTTTTCTATTCTTTGACCTTCATTGCATAGCTCAGTGCCTGGCACGTAGTAAGCATTTAATGCTTGTTGCCTGACTGCCTGAAGTGTCTGACTGAGTTGGACGTCAGTGCTTTACATAGTTACAGATTTCAGACCATTGATGTACAGGTGCCTAAAATGGAGCATTCACATGAGATCGCATGTAGCTACAGGAACATTTGTCAGTGTGGGAGACAATGAGCCTAGGACATTCATTCAGAACTAAGAAAGCAGCAGGGAATGAATCACATCAGATCAGAAAAACACCTAGTGCTGGTGAATGGAAAGTGAGGAATAATTAAAAATAAGAAAAAATCAAAAGGAGACTCACTCTATCCAGGCCTTAAGTATTGTTGGCAGGGAGAATCTCTGCCTTTGCTAGCATTTTTTGGGAAAAACCCAAATAAAACGAATTAAGGTTTGAGGGAGGGAGAAAAGAGTGTTGTCTCTGTCAGTTAAATTTTAGATTAACAAAAGTGTTAGATAGTAACCCTAAGGATTTATATTTGTAATGACTGCCTTAACAATAAAACCTTGAGTTAGATTTTGATTTTTGTCCAGATTAAAGAATCATCGTGTTATTTGGAAGATAATCTTTATGGCTATAAGGTTCATCATAACAAACATAATGTCAAAATATAATGTTTCATTTCTTTTTATTGGTGTCCAACTCTTTGCGACCTCTTTTTTGGGGGGGGTTTCTTGGCAAAGATCCAGGAGTGGTTTGCCATTTCCTTCTCTAGCTTATTTTATTGGTAAGGAAACTGAAGCAAATAGGGTGAAGTGACTTGCCCAGCATCACATAGGTAGGATGTGTCTAAGGCCAGATTTGAACTTTGGAAAAGGAGTTTTCCTGACTCCAAGCCTGGCTCTCTATCCACTGTGGCGCCACCTAGCTGCCCCAAAATATCTTGGGATTTTCATAAGTTTTTATGTTCATATTTATAATTCCTTTTAAGGCTGGTTGTTGGACTATCCAGTTGAACCATACCAAAAATTGAATATGTTTAACATGAACAACTCACATACTTGTCCTCACAAACAACCTATTAGTCTAATTCGATAGCAGTCACCTTCCATTTTCTGATTTGGACAGCATAGTATTGATTAAGGTTGCTAGATTTTAAGTTACTTGCTGAAGTGTTCTGAAATCGTCTTTTTTGTCGTAATTAAGTATTAAAATTTGGTGACATATCTAAACTCTTAAGCATTTGGTTACTTTTGGTGTTGGTGAATATAAGAAAGCATCACAGAAAAATCTGTTTTAGCAGCCCAGACTATTAAGAGAAAAGATGATGCAAACGATTGTGGGAAACTTTTTGTGAGGAAAAGTAGTAGAATATTCTAGCAGTCTTAAGTATGCTTTTCTTCCCACCACCTACCAACATTGACTGTTTTAATCCTTTGTCATCTTTGACAATATATGGGTGAGGTAAAACCTCAAGAGTTGTTTTATTTTGCATTTCTCTTATGGTTAGTGGATTGGAGCAGTATTTCTTGCAGTTGTTAATAGTTTTCAACTCTTTTTTTGAGAACTAGTTGTTGTCCTTCGTGACAACAACTAGTTCTCAAAAGAACCTCCATCTCTTTGACTACTTATCCATTGGGCAATAGCTTTTAGTCTTATAGATGTTGGTTCCCTACCTGTTTTAGATATCAGACTCCTTATTAGAAAGATTTGATGGGAAGATTGTTTTTCCTTAACTGAGGAAAAACTTTCCTTCCTTATCCCATTTGCATTGATTTTGTTAGTGCAAAATGTTTCAATTCCATCAAAAGCTTTCTTACTGAAGAAGGGGAAGTGAAAAAAATGTCAATTTTGTTGTTTCCATTTACATTGTTGTAGTCATTGTGTATATTGCTTTCACTTTTTATCAGTTCATATACATTTTATCTTGCTTCTCTGAATTCTTTATATTTTTAATTTCTTACAGTGCAGTGATAATCCATTATATTCATATACCACAATTTATTGGGCCATTCCAGTTGATGGGCATCTTTTTCTTGGTTCCAGTTCTTTGCTACCATAAAAAGTGCTATTAGAATATTTTCACATATATAGGATCTTTCTGTCTTTGAAGACAAATATATGTATATATTTTATATGTATGTATATGTATGTATATACACTCATTCACTTGTGTGTGTGTGTGACTCAAAGGGAGGCAGAATAGATATCCATAGCCGCTTTTCCTTCCCACTTCCTCCAGAGGAGACTTTCATTCCTGCCAGGAGGGGAAGCAGAAAGTTGGGGCCAGAGACCACCACTTGGCTGTCCTCAGAAAGAAGGATAGCAGGCTAGAAGTATAGCTCTCTGCTCCCTTAAATATTGTTCATCATGGGAATATGATCGGGTTCCAATTTTCTCTCATTTTAAGCTCTACATCCAAGACTTACCCCTTTCCCTCCTAATACCAGTTTCACAATGAACATAGATAGCAAATAGCAAAGAAACCCTTTTATCCAAATCATAGCGAAACAGAAGTCAGAGAAGATTGCCTACTCTTCTCAGGTCTTCCCAGAGTCTTTTACTTCAGGGGCAGTTGAAGTAGAGTTAGCCTCTTCCATCTTCTCTTGAAGCTGGAAGCCTGGAAAGCCCAGAAAGCCCGAAGTGACTCTATGCTTGAAAAATGAGCTTTGGACATGTGAATTCTATCAAAGATTTAAAGAACAATTAATTCCTATACTTTATAGACTATTTAGGAAAATAGGTGAAGAAGGAGTCCTACAAAATTCTTTTTATGACACAAATATGGTACTAATACCTAAACGAGGAAGAGTCAAAACAGAGAAAGAAAATTATAGACCAAATTCCCTAATGAATGTTGATCCAAAAGTTTTAAATAAAATATTAGCAAAAAGATTGCAGCAACTTATTAGGAGAATAATATACTATGACCATGTAGGATTTATTCCAGGAATGCAAGGCTGGTTCATTATTAGGAAAGCTATCAGCATAATTGATCATATCAACAACAAAACTAGCAGAAACCATGTTATCATCTTAATAGATGCAGAAAAAGCCTTTGACAAAATACAACACCCATTCCTATTAAAAACACTAGAAAGCATAGGAATAAATGGAGCCTTCCTTAACATTATAAATAGAATCTACCTAAAACCATCTGTAAGCATTATTTGTAATGGGGATAAGCTAGATGCATTCCCAATAAGATCAGGGGTGAAACAAGGATGTCCTTTATCACCCCTGTTATTCAATTTGGTACTAGAAATGTTAGTCATAGCCATAAGAGAAGAAAAAGAAATTGAAGGAATTAGAATATGCAAAGAAGAAGCTAAATTATCACTTTTTGCAGATGATATGATTATTTACTTAGAGAATCAAGTAAAAAAATACTTGAAATAATAAAGAACTTTAGCAAAGTTGCAAGATGTAAAATAAAGCCACATAAATCCTTGGCCTTCCTATACATTACTAACAAAGCCCAGCAGCAAGAGATAGAAAGAGAAATTCCATTTAAAGTTACTCTAGACAGTATCAAATATTTGGGAGTCTACCTGCCGAGACAAACCCAGGGCCTATGTGAACATAATTATGAAACACTTCACACAAATAAAGTCAGATCTAAATAAGTGGAAAAACATCAATTGCTTGTGGTTAGGCCGAGCTAATATAATAAAAATGACAGTTTTGCCTAAATTAATTTACTTATTCAGCTCCATACCTGTCGAACTGCCAAAAATTATTTTACAGGGCTGGATAAAATAATAACAAAATTCATCTGGAAGAACAAGAGGTCTAGAATATCTAGGAAATTAATGAAAAGAAATGCTAGGGAAGGTGGCCTAGCCATACCAGATATCAAACTGTACTATACAGAAGCAGTCCTCAAAACTACCTGTCACTGGCTAAGAAACAGAGTGGTGGATCAGTGGAATAGGATAGGTACACAAGATGCAGCAGTCAACGACTATAGCAATCTACTCTTTGATAAACCCAAAGAATCCAGCTTCTGGGCTAAGAATTCACTATTTCACAAGAACTGCTGGGAAGATTGGGAAATGGTAGGGCAGAAACGGACCAATATCTTACCCCCTATACCAAAATAAAGTCAAGATGGGTTCATGATTTAGGAATAAAGGCTGATAGTATAAGCAGTTTGGGAGAGCAAGGAATAGTTTACCTATCAGATTTATGGGAAAGGAAAGAATTTATGACACGATAAGAGATAGAGAGCATTACAAAATGCAAAATGGATAATTTTGATTATGTTAAATTGAAAAGTTTTTGTATAAACAAAGCCAATGCAACAAAGATTAGGTGGGAAGCAGAAAATTGGGAGAAAATCTTTACATCTAGTGTCTCTGATAAAGGCCTCATCTCTAAAATACACAGGGAACTGAGCCAAATTTATGGGAATACAAGTCATTCCTCAATTGAGAAATGGTCAAAGGATATGAACAGGCAGTTTTCAGAGCAAGAAATTAAAGATATCTATAGGTATATGAAAAAAATGCTCTAAATCACTATTGATTAGAGAAATGCAAATCAAAACAACTCT
>CM053628.1:18197181-18208041 GCA_028646595.1 Phalanger gymnotis | reverse complement strand
CTATAAAAATGTTCATACCCGTTGACCCAGCATTACCACTTATAGGGCTATATCCCAAAGAGATCACACAAATGGTAAAGGGACCTGTATGTACAAAAATATTTATAGCAACTCTTTTTGTGGTAGCAAAGAATTGGAAATCAAGGGGATGCCCATCAATTGGGGAATGGCTAAACAAGTTGCGTATATGAACATATATATATATATATATATACATATATATATATATATACATATATGTATAGTATTGTGCTATAAGAAATGGGGAAGATACAGACTTCATAATAACCTGGAGAAACCTACATGATATAATGCTGAGTGAGAGGAGCAGAACCAGGAGAAATTGTACACAACCACAGCAATATTGATTCTGTGATGACTAACTTTGATAGACTTGGCTCTTCTCAGCAATACAACGTTTAAAGACAACTCCAAAGGACTCATGATGGAAAGAGCTATCTACATCCAGAGAAAGAACTGTGGAGTCTGAATGCAGACTGAGGCAAACAATTTGCTCTCTCTTTTTTTTCCTCCTCTTTTGTTATTTTTTTGGTGCTGTTTCTTCTTTCTCATGATTCATTCTATTGGTTATAATTTTTCTTTACAACTTGACTATTGTGTAAATAAGTTTAATGTGAAGTTATATGTAGAAGATGTATCAGATTCCATGCCATCTTGGGGAGGGAGGAGGGAGGAGAGGGAAGAAAATCAGGAGCTTGAGATCATGCGAAACTGGGTGTTGTAAACTAAAAGTAAAAAATCTTAATTTAAAAAAATAAATGATATGCCGGAAATACCTCTTAAAAAAAGGAAGAGAAAGAACTAGAGCAGAATTAATCATGGCCTAGTTAAGAAGACGAGCAGTCCATCTTTATGGCACTTGGCATTTTTCTATTTATTCTTTCTACTTGGTATTGTTTGTTTTATCTATTTATATTTGATAAGTGAAGTAATTATTTTTTGTTTTGTCATTCTAAATAAACATCATCTTTATTACAAAAAAAAAAAGAAAAATGAGCTTTGGGACAGGGGTTACATTCCTCCCCTGGGCTGAAACTCTCGCAATCCCTTGCAAAGATCAGCTGGGGCAGGTCGTAAACCTGTAAATATACAGCATAAACACAAACATCAGGACTTTGAAACAAGAAAGATGATTTTCCTGGCATCACAGACAAGCAACAATTCCTTTGGTCCCGTTGAAACCGAAATAAAACAAATGCATTGGAACAATACATGCAGTAGACATGGATGGCACTATAGAGAGCACCACTTATAAGGACACTTCAGTGACAACATGTCTACATACAGGATATCTAGCACACACATTTTGGAAGCACATGCATATCCATAGCACATAGTGTGGCTGATTAACAGAGCAAAGCCAGCCAGCGGCAATGGTACCAATACCATTAGGCCTAACTCTGAGCAGCAGCTTATATATGAACCAATTGGCAGACATTGCTGTAGCCTGAACATAACATGAAACCTAATCAAATGAACATAACAACAAAATAAAAACAAGCCTTTTCAAGCATTCAGTAATTCATACATACAGTAGGAAACATAAGCAATTATATGCCAGTCACTTTTCACATGAGCAGTCTTTAGTATTATTGACTAGAGACATATAACTGTATCTCCCAGCTTATCTGTAACATCATATTAGCCTCATTCTCCTGTCACTGACTCATCTCACAGTTCCTATACCATAGGCAGACCATCAGGATCATTGTAGATTTGTGTGTCTACGACTGGGCTGGCTTCCATGCTAGCTTGGCTCTCTGCATTTTCATGTTCTGTGGGTTGAATCTATACCCTATGACCCTCTGTGGCAGTTTGGGGCATGGAAGGAGCTGCCTCTGAGGTTAGCTCTCCTGCCCTGCAATAATCCACTCTGTTTCCTTCACTGGATTCATCCAGATGGTGAAGGGTTGGTGAATGCCCATCCATTCTCTCCATTTGCTCATTAGAAAGTCCAGCTGTCTCTTTTGTGGGCAATAGGTAGTTTCAGTGAAGAGTCCTGACAGGGTCCCATCCGTTCTTTGGGGCTGTTTTGTAAACAAGCAAGTTGTTCAGTCTCTTAATAATGTTGTACGGGTTGGCTTTCCAACAGTCAGCTAACTTGTATGGGCCTGGATGAATGAAAGGAGTCATTTCTTTTATCTTCTTCAGACATAGGAAGCTGGTAGAATATACTGTGCAAGTCCAAGACTGAAAACCAAGGCAGCGTGTACCCACACAGAGCGTATTGGTTCACTTTAGTCTTTTTATTCAAAGTTGGGTAATCAGCACATATCCGTGTCTTTTCATTTTTCTTAGGTACCACCACCATGGGTGATGTGTTAGGGCTGCTGAATTTTTTGGTGATGCCATTAACTAACATTTCTTTGAGCTGGTTTCTGAGATCCTTCATCACAGAGAGAGGAATTCTCCTAGACCTTTCTCTGAATGGTTGGAAATTGGGGAGCTGCATTCTGTGGGTTGCGCATCCCACATCCCACTCATGCAGTGAAAACACTCCTCTCGCTCAGTCTCAGGCTCAAGCTCTCCTTTCACTCTTGTGGTACTAGGGAGTCCCCAAAGTCAAATACCTTAGGATCCAGCCCAGAACAATTGGGACTTATGTGATGTTCACCAGAACCGAACCCCTTGCCTCAATCCTCTTGTAGACCTCTGTACAGTCTACATGGATAGTCAAAGTACATAGGTTATTGGTTCCCAGCTTGTTACTTTCAGTATCCTGTTGGAATTTGGAAAAGACTGGAATTAGTTCCAATCTGTGCTGACATCCACTGAGCATTGGATGGTCTGGATGTACCAGAGCCAGGTTATCTACTTTTCTCTTGACACCAACATCTTCTTTAGGAAAAATATCCCAGGTATGGCCAGTCCTTATCACTTAGATCACTAAATTCAGGCTGTAAAGTTATTTTACCCAAATACTTGTTATAAAAAAGATTAGAAAAATGATATTAGCTTGAGATACACTGTCCATGCATTGCAGTCCATGTTTTCAACTTTTAGTATCACCTCTGTACAAGGTCGTATGAATCCATGTGGAATTGATGATAAGGTCAAAGTGACTGCCCTTGGGGTTTAGGGTGACCTTCTTTCCTGGCCCCACTCTGGTTTCCTGAAGCTCGATCAGAAGATTTTAACTTCTTCATGATCAACACTGTATTCTCTTGCCAGTCCATCCAACATAAGTATGGCCATCTAATCTGCAATTATAACTGAAGGTGGCTAGATCTTACTCTGACAATCAGTCACCTGCTGGAGAAGAGCTGATACTAGGCTCTTCATTCCTGCGGGCTTCCATCTCTCCAAGGAGAACGGGATTGTGCCCTGCTCCTCGTCTCACCCGATCTTCACTGGGGATGCCGTTCTGCTTTGCTCCTGTGGCCCACAGGCTGTGAATTATATTGATCCCGGAAGCTCAGCAATATCTGTCTCACCTCCGCCATTGTTGACAGTGGTTTTTGGCATCTCCATAGCTCTGATGATATCAGTGGCCTGAAGGTCATGTACCAGCACGATGTGGGCAGTGTCCTTTGTTCTGCATTCTCAGGAGCCACTGGGCTTATCTCTACATCAGTCTCTGCACTTGTTGTTCTACCCTGAGGGGGAACTAAATAGGCTTTTCTCCTTTGTGCTGCCCAGGAGTAGAGAAAATATTAGTATTGGGTTCTTCTGCTCCCTCAAATATTATAAATATTATCTACATATCTGGCCTTGCCTCTCTGAGAGTATCCACTGATCCCTTAGGCTGTCTGACAGTCTCAACTCTGTATCTGCTTCAGGGGCCCAACCATTCCAGGTGCACTCTATCTGTCCAATTGGTCTCCCTCAATTGTTCTCCTTGGGGTCATGGTTCGTGCTCAGAGAAAATACCAATTTGGGGCCTGTGGTAATCGTATAGCACAGGTAATGTGACCTCTGCATTACTTCTAGACGAAGTAGGGCTCTTGGGAATAATTGTGCCTCAGTGTCTCTGGAGGGTTGCATACCTCCTCTGATTCAAGGGCTCCAACTTCTTTAAGCAATTCTTTATCTTCGGAGGATAACTTCCTGCTGTTCATTCCTCTAGTGTCCAAATTATCTGACAGGCTTAGAAGACATTTTGGAGTCATCTCACCTGTCTTAACATCAGTGGCCTTGATTGTCTACTCTTCCAATCCCCAATCCTGAAAATGTCCTCATTCTTGGGGGCTCCATCTATTTCTGACATTAGGACACATCTGTGCTTTTGCTCTGCAAAAGCTGACTTAGCTCTTCTCTGGAGATCTCTCCATGTGTGCCCACATTAATACACAAATATTAAGGCAGTGAACAAATGTACAGTATTGTACCCACAGTGATATATTGGGGGACCCCAAGCCCTATATACCATGCTAAAACAATGCAGTAGAACCGATAAGACCTGAATTCAAATTGTGAGAACAGTCACAATGACTTTTTCAGTTAGCATTCAGACTTTCACGAACAACACCCTATCCATCAATGCAGCAATCGCATTCACAGTAGGATGGAGCCAAGCAAAGATAAGCTAGATGCACCTCTTAAAAACCCAATGAAAAAGCAAATTATATTGAAAATGCTTCCAGGATATAACCAGGAAGAAACAAAATTGTGGCTCTAAAATAATTTGACTTCCTATGAAAAGAAAAATGAAAGAAAAAATGCAAACGAAAGTGTTTCCCAGGATCAGCAGACAAAATCCCACTTGGGAAATAAACTTGACCACAAGGAAATGGCAAAGACTTTCTTCTAACTCAAGGACTTTTTCCTGGCCTCAGTTGTTTGCCTGAGGCAGTGCCTATTCATCACTGAGGGCTAGGTAAGAATTGAGACCAAAAAAAAAAAAAAAGATGGCCTTAGGATTTACCATCGCATAAAAGTCATTCTTGGAGAGAAAGCTCCCCCAAATTTTCTCCCAGAAAATTGTTAGCTTACAAATACAAAATATAAATCAGGCTGTAAGTTAAAAACAGTACCTATTTACACTTATTCTAAGCCATCAAAACCTAAACTGTGAGCCTTATCAGGCTTGGGCTGAGGACTTTTATTGGCTGTTCAGTAAAAACCTTAGGTGATTCGAACTTCCATCTAAAACTCCATAGGCTCGTTCTGATGAAAAAAAAAAAACAAAAAAACTAACCACTGAAGCAGCACAGGATAGAAAGTAGGGAAAAAAAAACTAGGCCTCCCTCCCCATCAATCATATCTTGCAACCCCAAGTGACCACAAATTGTATTCCTAGGGACAGAGCTCCACATGTGTCAAGGGTGTTGTGCTTGTATGTGAGTGGCTCAGAGGCCATCCCTAACCTCTTTTCTTCTTCTCCCCTTTCCCCCCTGCCCTTCTCCAAGGGAGACTTTCATTCGAGGATGGAGGCCACCACTCCGCTCTCCTCAGCGAGAGGGGTACCAGCCTAGAAGTCTATCTGTTCCCTTTAACAATGGTTAGTCTTGGGCATATGATCAGGCTCCAGCTGACTTTTGATCATTTTGGGGGGAAGGGGACCCCAAGCCCTATATCCAAGGCTTGATCCCTTTCCTTCCTAACACCAGTTCCACAGTGAATACATAGGGAATAGCAAAGACACCCCTTTATCTACATTGTGGCAAAACAGAATGTGTGTGTGTGTGTGTGTGTGTGTGCGCATACACAATGAGAATATTTACCAGCCAATACAGAGGGAAGGAACTCTCCCATTGATGGCTCAGCCAAGAGAGAGTGAGCTGGTTCTCACCCAAGGGAAGATTCCCCCAAATCTCTAGAGTAGCAGGCTGGAGATAGGGCCACAATGGAGACTGCCAGCTCCTCTCATGTCTTCCTAGAGTCTGAAGTGGGCTCGACTTCTTCCACCTTCTCTCTTGAAGCTCCTGAAGGGATTCTATGCTTGAACGAGACTCAAAGCTTGATGATGGCCACTCACCAATCCTGCCCTGGCCCTCATGTTGGACAGGGCCTTCATCTCCACCTATAAGGAGAGAGTCCTATACCAATGAGCTTTGGGACAGGAGTGACATCTGTCATATATATGCATGTGTGTATGCATATATATATGCATATCATATAAATAAATATGGGGTTCCATATAATCCTTGGAGTACACACAGGAGTGTGCTAGTAAATATTTAACAACTGGCTTTCAAAAAAAAGTATGCAAACACACTTTTAAGTTTTATCTGCATTATTAACATTTTTCCATTACTTTTCTCAGTGTAATTTCAAGTTGCTTTCCAGGATGTTTGGACTAATTCACAGTTCCATCAACAGTATATCAGCGTGCCTATGTATTTTTTAAAAATTCAATTTAATTTTTTTCAATGAACAAAAACCTCTGTTCTCCCTTCCCATCTCCCTTCCCCCACCTTGGAAAAAAGGAAAAGAAAAATAGGACTCTCCTAACAACAACAATAAAATAATCTCCAGCATTTTTAGTGCTTTCAGGTTTTCAAAGCGCTTCAAAAACATTATCTCATTTTATCTTCACAAACAACCCTGGGAGGTGGGTGTTGTCATCCCCATTTTATAGAAGAATAACACATATCCATAATCAAGCAAAACAAATTCCTGCTTTGGCCATGTCTGAAAACTCCATGTCTCCATTTGTACCCTGAGTCCGTCACCTCTTTGTCTGGAGGAAGGTAGTATGTTTCCTCATGGCTTCTCTAGAACCATCATTGACCATTGTGTCGATCAGAGTTCTTAAGTCTTTTTAAAGTTGTTGCTTGTAATATTATTACTGTCGAAATTGTTCTCTTAGTTGTATTTCACTCTGGATTGGTTCATGGATTGTTGCCAAGTTTCTCTGACACCCTTATCTTAATTATTTCTTCTAGCCAAAGGTGTGCTGGTAAATGTTTAACAATTGGCTCTGTGAAGAAAAAAAGTGTAGCCATTGACATACTTTTAAATTTGATTTCTAATCTTAACATTTTTGTCATCACTTTTAAAAAAATATTTTTATTTCATTAAATATTTCCAAATTATATTAAAAAAAATTTTAAAACATTCCCTTTTAAAAATTTTGAGTTTCAAATTCTCTCCTTTTCTCCTGCCCTTCCTCTATCCCTTGAGAAGACAAGTAATATGATCTTGATTATATATGTGAAGTCATTCAAAATAAATTTCCATATTAGCCATGTTGTAAAAGAAAACACATGCACATGCAGATGCACACACAAAACAAGAAAAATAAAGAAAAAAGTCTGCTTCAGCATGCACTCAGAGTTCATCATTTCTCTCTCTGGAGACGGATAGCGTTTTTCATCATGAGTCCTTTGGAATTGTCTTGGATCGTTGCCTTCATCAGAAGAGCTGAGTCTTTCACAGTCGATCATCATACAATGTTGCTGTTACTGTGTACAGTGTTCTCCTGGTTCTGCTCACTTCACTTTGCATGAGCTCATATAAAACTTCTCAGGTTTTTCTGAAACCACCCCTCTCATAATTTCTTATAGGACAATAGTATTCGGTTACAAGCATATGCTACAACTTGTTCAGCCATTCCCCAATTGATGGGCATCCCCTCAATTTCCAACTTTTTGTCACCACAAAAAGACCTCCTATAAATATGTTTGTACATATAGGTCCTTTTCTCTTTCTTCGATTTCTTCAGGGTATAGATCTAGTAGTGCTATTGCTGGGTCCCACTATTTAAAATCTAGATATCAAACCTTAACTTATAGCATTTGCCTATTTCTGAGATGTAAATTTTCACACTGAAAATTTAATGATTTGCGAGCAGGTACAAACACGCTCCAGCACAAAAATTTTCTATCACATTCATATTCTGTAAAATGTTCGGCCATTCCCAGTTGATGGTTACCACCTTGGCTCCTACTTCTTTGCCACCACAAAAAGATCAGCTATACACAAACACACACTTATGTGTGTGTCTGTGTGTATAAATATATGTTCTTTTCCTCTGATCTCTTTGGGGTATGGTAAAGATTTAGGATAGATTTATTGTTTTACAGCTAGGAGTTTGTTGTTCAGTCATGTTGGATTCTTTGTGACCTCATTTGGGATTTTCTTGGCAAAGAACATGGAGTGATTTGCCATTTCCTTCTCCAGCTCATTTTACAGATGAGGAAACTGAGGCAAACAAGGTTAAATACCTTGTCCAGGGTCACACAACTAGTTTATGTATGAGGTCAGATTTGAACTCAGGAAGATGAGTCTTCCTGATTCCAGGCCTAGCACTACACCACCTACCTGCCTTTTGTTCCTCTAGGTGAATTTAATAATAACTTTTTTAGCTCTACATAGTAATCCTTTGGGGGCTTGATATGACACTGAATAACTAAATTAATTTAGATAATATTGTTATCTTTATTACATTGGCTTGACCTAACCAAAAGCAATGAATATTTCTCCAATTATTTATGTCTGTCTTTATTTGCATAGAGTGTTCTATAAGTTATATTCATATAATTTCTGTGTATGTCTTAGCAGGGCAGACTCCTGAGTATTTTGAACATTCTGTAGTTATATAAAATGAATGGACTTTCTCTATGTCTTTTCCTGCTGGGTTTTATTGGTAATATACAGAAATGCTGACAATTTATGTGGATTTATTTTATATCTTACAACTTTGCTGAAATTACTAATTCTTTCACTTAATTTCTTAGCTGACTGTCTAGGGATCCCTAAATAACCATCATATCATCCGTAAAAAGCAGTACAATAATATTGTTTCCTCTCTGCCTAAACTTATTCGGTCTTATTTCTTTTTTTGTCTTATTTAGCTAATAGCATTTCTGTTGCTGTATTAAATAATAGTGGCAATAATGGGCATCCTGGCTTTATTCCTAATCTTTTTGGGAAGTCCTCTAGTTTATCATCATTACATATAAGGCTGGCTCTTGGTTTTAGGTAGATACTCCTCATCATCTTAAGAAAAGGTCCATTTATTTCTGTGTTTTCTAGTGGTGGTGTTGTTTTTAAAAATAGGAATGAGTATTGTATCTTGTCAAAAGCTTTTTCTGCACCTGCTGATAGAATGTGATTTTTTTTGTTGTTCTTATTAATAGGATCTGTTATGTTGATAGTTTTTCTAATATAGAACTCTTTATTCCTTGTGTAAATCCAAGCTGGTTATAATATATAATCTTTGTGATATGCTCTTGTCTCCTTGCTGTTATTTCATTTGAATTTTTTGTATTAGTTTTCATTAGGGATATATTAGTTTCTGGTTTTCTTCCTCTTTTTTGACTCTTTCTGGTTTTGATATCAAGACCATATTTGTAGCATAGAAGGAATTTGGTCAGATTCCCTTCTTTTCCTATTTTTTCAAACAGTTTATATATTGGAATTAGTTGTTATCTGAATGTTTGAAAAAATTCACCTGTAAATTCATCTGATGCCTTTTTTCCTTGGGATCTCATTTATGGCTTGTTTAGTTTCTTTTTCTGAGATTGGGTTAGCAAGTCCTCTGTTTCTTGTTATGTTAGTCTGGGAACTTCATGTTTTTGTAACTATTCATTTACTTCATTTAGCTCATCAGTTTTATTTGCACATAATAATTAGGCAGTATAGTTCCTAATAATTTCTTTTATTTCATTTGTTGTGAATTCACCCTTTTTATTTTTGATATTAACAATTTGGTTTCACTCTTTTTAAAAATCAGAAGACATAATGGTTTATATATTTCATTGATTTTTAAAACTCAGCTCTTAGTTTTATTTAGCAATTAGTTTTTTTTGCTTTTAATTTTGTTAATCCATTTATCTTCATGCTTTCTACTTTGGTGTTTAACTTTTTAAAAAAAATGAGTTTTCTCATTTTTTAGTTGTATACCCACTTTATTGATCTGTTATTTATTTTATTGATGAAAATGTTTCAAACCTTTTTATGATATAAAATTTCCCCATAGGATTGTTTTGCCTCTATCCCCAAAATTTTGATATGTAGTTTCATTGTTGTCCTTATCTTTCATGAAATTGTCTATATTTCCTGCAATTTATTCTTTGACTCACCATTTCTAGGATTAAATAATTTCATTTCTAATTTTTTTTGGGCCGGGCAGTTGGGGTTAAGTGACTTGCCCAAGGTCACACAGCTAGTACATGTGTCAAGTGTCTGAGGCTGGATTTGAACTCAGGTCTTCCTGACTCCAGGGCTGGTGCTCTACTCACTGCACCACCTAGCTGCCCCTCGTT
This sequence comes from Phalanger gymnotis, assembly GCA_028646595.1. Taxonomy (NCBI): domain Eukaryota; kingdom Metazoa; phylum Chordata; class Mammalia; order Diprotodontia; family Phalangeridae; genus Phalanger; species Phalanger gymnotis. Next base: position 18,197,869 of record CM053628.1, on the reverse strand, counting down.
TCTAATTTTTAAAAATAATTTCTTCAGAAGACCTTTATTGAATACAATTTTTATTACATTATGCTCAGTAAAAGATGTGTTTAGTACTTCTGCTTTTGAGTATTTTTTGGGGGGGGTTTATACCCCAGTATGTGATCATTTTTGTAAAGATGCCATGCACAGTTGTGAAATATATACTCCTTTCTATTCCCGCTCAATAATTTTCAGAGGTCTGTCATATCTGACTTTTCTAAAAATTTTCCTAAGGTCCTTGACTCCTTTCTTATTTTTTTGATTAGGTTTATCTAGTTCTGCAAAGGGTAGTACATTGAGGTCCTCCATTATTAGGTTTTATTACCTATTTCTCCCTGTAACTTTTCACCTTTTGTTTAGGAATTTAGGTGTTTATACCACTTGCTGCGTATTCTGAATATTGATATTAGTGTATTGTCTGTGGGACCTTTCAGCATACTCAGTCTTTCCCTTGAGCTTCATTACCATATCACACCAATTGCCCATTGGCCATTTCAACCTGGATACCTCAGAGACATGTCTAACCCGTCTATAACCAAGCTCCTTCTTTCTCCCTAAACCCTCTTCTCTTCTGAACTTCCCTATCTCTGTCAGAGTGGGGCACCACCGTCCTTCCAGTGTCTCAGGCTCTCAATCTCAGTATTATCCTGGCCTCTCCACTCCCCCTCACCCTGCA
>CM053628.1:18167434-18196681 GCA_028646595.1 Phalanger gymnotis | reverse complement strand
TGCCACTTAATTCCTCCCACCAGGTGGGCCTGGTGCCAGAAGCAACTGCAGCTGTAGTTCTGTAGCTGCCCCACCTCCGCTGCCCCTGGGGCAGTGGCTGAACAGCAAACTCTATCCCAGTCCCCAGCAGCTTCTCCCACCAGCCTACTCTGTTGTCCTTGGTGTTTGTGCGTTGAGAAGTCTGGTAAACTGCCACAGCTCACTGATTCAGGGCGCTAGGGCCCGCTCTGCCGTGCTCCCGGTCTGGTAGGTCTGCTCCGCTCCCAGCTCTGTGTGGGATAGACCTTACCCAGAGACCATCCAGGCTGTCCTGGGCTAGAGCCCTTCTTCCCTCTGCTATTTTGTGGGTTCTGCCATTCTGGAATTGGTTCAGAGCCATTTTTGATAGGTTTCTGGAGGGACTTGGCCGGGAGCTCATGCCAGTCCCTGCTTTCCAGCCGCCACCTTGGCTCTGCCCCTCTGCATCTTAATGGTTTTAAGAAAACTCCAAGAATTTAAGCATTCTATGTCAGTTAAAATATGTTTTGAGTCATCCAGTAAGGTCTTGGAAGATCCTCCCTCTCTCTCTCTTTCATCAGTGGGGCAGACTGTTATCTGGTCACACATTTCTCATGCCTCCAACTCTTATCTCCATAGGTCTTTTGGTAAATTCTGTAAAGAAGATCTACTCAATGTGCTGGAGGTCTTCCTCTGGTCCTGTTATTCCATTTTTTAACCCTCACCCTCATTTTCTGGTCATCTGTGTTTTTGAGGGCATGACCAGTCAATTGTAGCACTTTTATGTTTTATGACTTTGGGATAATCCTTACCTTAATTGGGCTGTAATCTTCTCTAGTGGAGGGAGAATTCCCACCAATGAGAGCATAGATCTCCTACATTCTATTTACATATCTTCCAAAGCAAGGATCAAAGGAGATCACATGTGCCATTATCATCCCCATATAGTGGAGGAAAGGGAGCAAGCCAGGGACCTCTGGGTTCAAGTCTTGCCTCTGACACATGGTGGTTGTGTGACCCTGGGCAAGTCACCTACCCTCTAGTGCTCTAGGCAACTTGATAAGACAATATATTGCAGAGAAGGTGCTAACCTGCATTGGTGGAAGGTGTTTCCTCACTTGGAAGTTCTCTTTAACACCAATGAAATTGTAGGTCTAGTCTGTATACATTTTCTTATTATTAGCATTTGAATACCTGCTGTGCACTAGAATTATTGCTCAAATGTCCAGGCCAGTTAGAGCAAGGAGCTGACACAACCAGACTGCAGGGCTTATTAGTGCTACAAGGCACTTGGCTTTGCACAGCAGGAAAAATCTGTATGGCCACACTTGACTAACCCTGGTCAGCTGATGGACCAGGAGTTAGGAGGATGACCAGGAAGACTGTGTAGAAAGCGACTGAACGAAGCTCATGACTGGGAAAAGCCTTCAGAGCTCATCTCCTGCTGGCATTTTCATCTATTAAGGAACAACTTTTTTTGTTTAAAAAAAGCTCTTCAAATATTTCAGCGATTTGTGATCTTGTCAATTTGGTTACTCCCTCCAGCAATACAGAACAGACTATAACCATCCTCAGTTACACATCTGCCATCAGCCAAGTTTTTGACCTTTTAGATACCACATACAGTTGTTAAAAAGGAATCTGTTTTCTATAATACAAAGCTGTCTTTCAAGGAGTCTCACCGAATTAAGCCCCTAACACTTCTCGGTAGTGATATTGCCCTCCAAATAGCCTTGACACTTGGGTCTGTGATGTCACTGGTTGTGGGTCTTCTTGCCAGTGACATGGACCATAACCTCTCTCTGATTTATAGATGGTCTTCAGGAGTCAGACAAAAGATAGATTGGTGTTCCTCCCACACCTGAAGCCTTTTCCTCTTAGTAAGTGAGCTCTCCTGAAGCTTGCGCTGACAAAGCTTTAGAAAACCTAGAGTGACTTTTCGTGTCGTCGTGAGTCACTGGAAGAGGCGTTTTGTCCCACTAGATGAGAGCCTATTTTACGGAACCTCATAGAATTAAGGTACTTGGTCCTACTGCTGGCAACATTGCCTTGAGATTGTTAAATCCTTAAATCTTTCCGGCTAATTTTTTATATACTAGGTCTAGAAGCTCAAACGAAGATAACGTTTAATGACAGTTAAAATATATACCTTTGAGTGGGGCTGGTGGAGATTTGGTTGTAGTGAAGGTATAAACATCAGAAAATGGTCCTTCCCCAGCTTCGTTATATGCCTGTATTTTAAAGTTATAAGTAGTACATTCACTCAGTCTTTGAACTTTGTATGTGTGACAAGGGCCATTAAGAAGTGTGACAAATCTGAAAGAAAAAGAAAGCAGCACTAATTCAACATTTTCATTAATTAAAACACTAGTTAATTAAACACTGCCCCATTTTTGCTCATACAAACTTATGTCTATGAGTTATTGGTTAGTTTTTATCTAAAGGTTTAAATACTAGAATTCTTTCTTGGAATTCACAACTTTTTGTTAAAACTTGTAAAAATACTCTTCCAAAACATTAGTGACATCTCATAGAGACTTCGTCACAGTATTTAGCAACCTGCCATTTTTTACTCATTGGCTTTTCCGGTATTCTGTTTAGGTTTTATTCAAACACAAGGCAGTGTTTACTCACTAGGGATACAAATCAATGGAGTTTGGTTTTAAGAAAATCACTGTCAGGGTCACATAATAAATACATAAACGGGCCTGTAATTTGGCTCCAGCTGTAAAAGTCAAGGTGTTAAACTTGGCAGTGGAAGGGGATGTTCAACATTTGATTGAACCGTGAAGACATATGAAAAATGCAGAGATTTAGAGAGAAGTAGCAGAACTGGAGAGAACAGGATGAAGTGTTTGTAAGTCAGTGTGAGTGTGTGTGTAAATTCTGAGCCTTTCACCTGCTCATTGTCATCTGAGGACTTCCCCTCCCACTGAGCGGAGCCCTCTGTCCCCTGGGAGCTCTGTCGCTGCTGATTTTCCTCTCATCTGAAGCTATGGCCTCACCCCGACTTTCCTTTCCTCGCTCTTCCTGGAAGATGAAGTGGTTCTTCTTGTCAAAGCTAATCCTTCTGCCTGTGCCTTTGAATCTCATCCCTCTTATGTTTCTTCCGTGAAATATACTCTTTGAATCTTCAATTACCCCCTCTCTACTAGTTCCTTCCCCTCTGCCTAGAACCCAACTCCTCAAGCTGTAATTCTTCCTCTTTATGGACAATTTTTTTTAAAAAGAGCAGTCTACACACCTCCACTCTAAATGCTCGGCTTCCATAACCAATCATTTTACTCAGACCCTTTCTTCCGAGGTTGCTTAGCGACTTCTTTCAAAGTTTTGGTTTTCCAAATGGGAATGGGCACTGCTGACTACTCTCTTCCCCTTCCTGACATTTTCTTTGGGGCTATGAACCTCCCTAGGGTTCTCACGTCCCTTGGAGTTCTCCTCTGGTTCCTCCAACATGGGTGTCTCTCACATTTCTTTTTCTGTATTCTTTCACTTGGCAACTTGAAGAAGATAAGACTTTGTGGCAGGGGTGGGGGTAGGTGGAGATGAGAATTGTTTTAAAGTATTGGAAGGGATCTGAAATAGAAGGATGAAACTTATTCCTGTTGGCCCCGAAGGTCAGAACTAGGAACAGGGGTAGAAGTTGAAAAGAGGCAGATTTGGGCTTAAACTTCCAACCATTAAGGCCATCCCAAAGTGGAACAGGCTGTATGGAAGTAGACGTGTCGGGTATGGCAAAGAGACAAGAAGGCATTTGAGGTCCTGACTCTGAAATTCTTTTGTCTCCTGTCGTCTCTTAGCCGTGGGAATAAATGAACCGAAGAGACCTTTGATGAATGGACTTGCCCCTTTGTAGATGACTCCCGAATACTTCCGACCCCAGCCTCTTCTCAGAGCGTGAGTTTGCATTTTCAAATACCTGCTGGCTCTTTCCACTTGGCTGTCCGTAACACAACAAAATCCTACCTAGAACTGAATTCAGCATCTTGCTTTCCTCCCCCACCTTCTTTCCTCCTAAGGATGGCCCACCATCTTCCTAGTCACCCAGACTTGAAAACGTTGTCTTTTCTGACTTTTTTTTTCTCTCTTTTCGTATCTCCAATCAATTGTCAAGTCTTATCGATTGTACTTCAGTAATCTCTTATGTCTCCTCTCCTACCCCCACCCCTACTACCCTGTCTAGGCCTTCAGAACTTCCCTTTTACTATTTTCAACAGCCTTTTAACTAGTTTTCCACCATACAATCTCTCTCATCCCTAATCCATTCTTCACACTGTTGCCTAAGTAATTAATTGTCTTGGTTTGTGGCCCTGATCACATCATGTCTCTGCCTTAATGTCTTCAGTGCCTACTGTAACAAGTATCAACTTCTTATCCTAGCGTTCAGAAGCCCACCACAGCTCACTCTTCTTCAAGTAGACTATATTTCAGCCCAGTTGGATGACTCACCTTTCCCCCTATTCTTTTCCTGCCTTCTATCTTTGTCCACGTTTGCAATGCATACCTAGAACAGGTATCCTCCTCCCGCAACTGTTTAAATCTCTTCTTGCATGATTCAGCTTAAGGGTTTTTTCCTCCATAATATCTTCCCCATCTCTATGTGGGCCTCTTCTTTGAACTTAGCACACTCAGTTATTTGTGTCCACATTCCATCTCTCTCACCCCACTCCCCCCCACCCTGTAGATTGGAAGGCTATCTTTCATCTCTGCACTCTCAGTTCTGAACACAAAGTAGAGGCTTAAAAACTGGTTTTTTTTGCATCAAACTTTGAATTTATGAGCTTTTATGGGTCTCTTATTGTTTCTATAACATAATTCATTCGAGACTCAGCTCAAATGTCACCTCCTCCAAGAGACCTTTCTGATTCTCCCTGTTGCTCATGAGGTGGGGGGCAGGAGGGTAGATGTTGAAGGCAGAAATGACAAATACTTTGTTACCTCCAGGCTTCTCATACTCTACTCCACTCCTTCTACTATAGGATCCATTCACACACCACCGTTCTACACCTGGCGTTTTCACTCTCTCTCCCTCCTCATCTGCTTCCCAGTTTCCTTGGTCTCTTTCAAACCATAGCTTACCTCTATCCTTCAAGAAGCCCTTCCCACTTCTCCTTAGTACCTTCTTTACGTGACTACCCTCGACTCATTCTGTCTCTGTCTTGTTTGTCCATGGTTGTTTTCGTGTTTGCTCCCCGTTTCGACTCCCTGAGAGCAGGCATTTTTCCTCCTTGCTTTTCCTTTGTATCCTCAGAACTTAGTGTACTGCAGGTGCTTAATACATGCATCTCCCTTCATGTTGGATCCATTCAGTCCCCAGTGGAATGTCAGCTCTGGGTAGGGATGGTTTTGTTTTTGTCTTTCTATCCCTAGCATCTGGCTGGTAGGTGTGTGTGTGTGTGTGTGTGTGTGTGTGTGTGTGTATCTAGCTATACATAAAATAAATGCTTATAACAGTAAACTGTTTTACAATGTACCATGGGGAATATGTAAAGAAACATCATAAAACGTCCTCTCTAGGAGCTTAAAGCCTAGCGAGGTAGCAGGAATGGACACACACACACTTGAGTGCCAAAATAAGTAACACAATGTAACAGGAGTTCAAAAGATGGAGAAATCTCCGTAGGCTTGAGTGACTGGAGAGAAAGACTCCAGAGAAGAGGTAAGATGTGAATTGGGTCCTAAGTGAGGGGCAGGATTTGTATGCGTGAGGTGGGGCACTGACAGGAGGCCACTGTGTTAGGTAAGGTACAAGAGAATGGCACATTTGAGGGACAGACGGTATGGCCAGAGTAGGGGATCTGAGGTGGCGAATAATGACTGAGGAGAATTTGCAATACGAAGCTGAAGAATCTGGACTCCATCCTATGGGAATACAGAACCATTAAAGGTTTTTAGGATGACAGTGGGATGATGTGATGAAAGAGACGAATGTGATTATGAGGCATGGAATGAACTGCAGAGGGAAGAAGCCAGGCATGAAGCCTTAAGGGTGGTAGGCGGGGAATGGGAATATAACAATGGCTGAAAGAGATGTGATTGTGAAGAATGAAAAGGACTTGGTGACTCACTGGGGAGCCCTTAGATGATTCTATGTTTTCAAGCCTAGGTGACTGGAAGGACAATATGGCAGGTACCTTACTGGGGAGCTCTTCCCCTCCCTGTGGATGCTGTATGATGGCAGTGTGTGCTACAGCTGGATGGCACCACTTGCTATTTGTCTCACCAAGGGTCAGCTCCTACTCGAGTCCATCTCAGCTTTGTTGATGCACAAGGAGTTAACGTCAGATCCCACCCCCTCCTCTTTAGCCTCCGTGTACGGTGCCTTGATTCACTTCTTCTCACCCATGACCTTAAGGTCCAATATCTTTACAAGAATATTCAGTCAAGCATTGTCTACTATTTGTCTGTAAACAGACATTAAGGTCTCCTTACAGACTTAAGATGAAGCCCCTCTGAGCACAGGTTATCTTGGGAAATTAGCCCCAAAGACTGGTTTAATGACTTTGTTATACTTCCCCTCATCCCCATGGGGACTCATCCCTACAGCATCACTAGTAGGAAAAGGGAAGTCAAGATGGGAACCCTCAAGGGAGGGGAGTATGAGGACTTTGTAGAACCCATCCCAAAAGGTAAGAAGAGAATCAAAGAGAGTATATTGACAGGATAAAAGACGTGATGAGTTTATAAAGCCACCGTGGCATACAGAAAACAGGAGATGAAGCTTGAATCCCTGAACAGATTTTTCACACATATTAAAAAAAGAAAAATCTTACCTGCCAGTCTTATCTTCCATTTGCAAGTTGAAATGTATGGAGTTGGAGAGTGAAATTCTGTTGGGCCCGTCCCCCCATTTCAGTTTTAGACTCTGGTAGCTGAAGCACACACACTCAAGGACAGGAGGATCTGGAGGTAGTGGCTTTGTTTTGGCTTTAATTGATTGGCTAAAAGGACTCTGTCCCAAACTATTGATAGCTTGTATTCTAATTCTAGATAGGGAAGGAGAGAAAAAAATGTTAATTCACCAGTACCAAAGATTTATAATCCACTGATATTTCCTTTCTGGAATTTGGAGGGCAAATTTTTATGAAGGAAAATATCAACTTTATCATCATTGGTGAGCATTATTCTTTATCAGTAGTTTTAAATTTTTCTCAAGAATAATCATGTTTACTGCTCTCACAGACAACAGACTTATAGGTCACAGTGGAGAGAGGAGAAAATCCAGCTCAGGTTTTGCCTTGAATTCTTCCAGTGATAAATGAGTGGCAAATAAAGCCTACCAATCTTTGGAAGTAAAAAGGGGGATTTTCTCCACACTTCTAAAAATTAACACCTTTTATGATCAAATCTCTAGCAAGATACATGTGTACAATCTGGTCATGATTAACGGGGTCTTTTGTGGTACTGTCACTTATACATTACAATTAAAACCCACCGTAATATCATTTAGGTGGTAACTTGCTATAGAATTAACTGTTTCCTGAAACATCTAACCTGAAATTGTGCTTTTTCAGGAACAATAAATGACGTAGGTATGGTGTACTTGTATTGGTTTTGTGATCACTCTTTCTATCAAGGGCTTTGAGACAGCAAGAGAAACAAGGTGTAGGTGAAGACACCAGTTCTCCCCTTTCTTCAAAGCCACATACATTTCTGAGTTGTTGGCAAGTAGACTAAATATTAGCAAAATGAAAGCAATTCTTGTTATTTGTGTTTGTTATGAATTTGAATTCATATAAACAAATTTAAGTTGAATTTAATGATAGAGAGCAAGAAATGACTCTCCAGAAATGATACAAAATTATCTTGAAAGGGTAGTGAAATGGGGCTGAGGCTAAGAAGTATACACTGAGTAGGGAGAGAGGCAGCACAGTATATTGGAAAGGGTATTGGACCAAGTCAGAGGACCTGGATTCAAATCCTGCCTCTGCCTATGTGATGATGGGCAGTCTCTTCACCTTTCTGGGGGGTGGGGGCAGCTAAGGTTCCTTCCAGTTCTAAATCTATGACCCTGTAATCAATGGAAAGTCCCAAACTCAGGTAAAAGCAGTCAATTACCCAAGTATAAAATGGGGGGAGTTATAGCCAGACAGCAGTATCTTTGAAAGAGACCTGGTATCAGCCCCCAAAGCTGCTTAGGATTTATGGATATAGCTTGTGTTCTGAAGCAGGGGAGACACAAGGGATATTAGGAAGGCAGAATGAATAAGATTTAGCAACCGAGTGGGTGAGAGAGAGGGAAGAGTCAGAGGGGATTGATTTTGAGTTGAGGGTCTAATTCTGGGGAGGGGAACCTGCGACCTCAAGGCTACATGTGGCCCTTTAGGTCCTCGGGTGCGGCCTTTTAACTAAATCCAAACTTCCCAGAACAAATCCCCTTATGATGGAAGGCTAGTGGGGCCCTCAGTTCTGCATGCCATGTTTTAGGAAGGTCATTAACAAACCGGTTACATTCAGAAGACAACTCATATGGTCACAGCATCATATGACCCTAGAGGTCATCTCTTTGAGGCCAAAGAGATAAAGTGACTCTTCTAAGGTCTCATAGGTATCAGAGGTGGATGACAGGACCTGAAATCATGGCATATGCAGGTCAGCTAGGGCTAAGGTACCTGTGTATAGCAAAGCTAACTGATCCACAAAGAAATGAAATCCACATTGGCCTCTAATCAATTTAGTATATATGGATTTGCATACAACTCAAAATACACTGAAGATGCACTATGTAGTGTGGACACTGAAAGCCCAGGTTATAGATCTGAATAGTTGATATCGATGTCGTTTGCCAAGCACTTTACACACATTATCTTATTTGACCTGTACAACGCTCCTAGGAGGTAGGTGGTACATTATCCTCATTTTCCACATGAGCAAACTGAAGCTCAGAGAGATTAAATAAGTCTCTGGAGTCCCAGAGATCACAAGTGGCAGAGGTAAGAGTCAACCCCAGGCCTCTTTTGACTCCAAGTCAAGTACTCTTCATCATCATTCATTATAATGAGTCTGCAGTCCACTAGCTCTGTCCCTCTCGCCCCCTGCCGTGAGCGGTCTTTTCCCTCAATAGATGCTAAATGGGGAGAAGAAAACAAAGAATACAGAATCCCAGACAGATGGCGTTCCACAATGGAGGAGACTAATAGTTGTATGTGACAGCAGGTGCCTAATGTACTTAACGTTATTGAAACACAAACATACAACAAAACCAGGCAGTCCCATGGCATCTGTAAATAGAAAGGCCCCGGAGTAACGTGAGAAACTTACCTATACACAGTGTCTGGCTGCAGGTTTTCTAGGGTATAGCTTGTGACTCGATCAACAGTCACAATCTGTCTTTCTCCATATTCTATGTTATATCCAGTGATCTCAGACCCATGGCAGTTGGGTTCATCCCACTGAAGAGCGAGGCAAGTTGATGCCAAGGGAAGGGGGATCTTTCCTTCGAGTAGTCGTGGCAGTGCCATTGCTCCTGGCACCGATGCTGGCGTTGTTACTATGCCTGTTCCCCCAAACATGCCAATTCCAGCCATATTCACGGCCTGAAAAGGAGGTGCTTTTAAAGTCCACCAGCAGCAGACTGGTTTTTGTTCTTAAATCTTACAACATTAAAAAAAATTCCCTTGCCATGAGCCCAAACCCTTAATCCCCAGTACTAAATAGAATCCAGAAGAGAGCTGACAAGCTGTTTACAGATTGTATAGCTAGCTCAGTGAAGCACATACAGATGGGTAATTAAGGCTGCAAAACTTCCTTTTCAGCCTGATTCTGGAACTTCTGATCTATTCTACAGCCATCATTATATTCCCAAGCTAAGCAGAATAAGCTAAGCTCTTCTTTCCTATAAAACCCTCCCCATTATGAAATGACGGGGGGCTGTTTCTAAGTTGGACAGATAGAGGAATGGCCAGGAAGTGGTCTTTCCTTATACATGCTGATGAATTAGGGTCCCAGGGCCATGTCGGACCTCCTGAGATATGTGGACATGTGGAAGCAGGAATGAAGGAGTAATGAGTTTGATCTTCCAACTGAGTAGAAAAATCTTTGTATGTTTACACTCGAAATGCATTCATCTCTTACAAATAGAGGAAATGCCCAAACCGAAATGGCTACCTAATATCACATGGCTTTCTTTGCTCATGAGATCTGAACAGTGTGGCTTTGTGACTCCTAGGCCAAAAATCCTGATCTTCTCTGTTTCCCAGTGGTTCCAGTTCCAAGGCACACCACTTTATTGAGATTCCCCTCTTGGTAGTTTGTCTGGCTTCCACTCATTTTTGGTGGCTGCTATGATCCCCCCAAGAGGGGCAGGGGACTGAAGGGCTCACCTTCATCTCCCAACCAGAGTTAATTAACCCTTACACGAACTTGAAGGATCTGTAGAACACTCTTAACAGGTCTTAACTCTTAAAGGCTACTCTCACAAATTATATGTCCTCTTCTCAGACCCATCAACATTTCCTAAGCATCTGTTCTGTACAAAGCACTGTGCTAGGTGCTAGGGAATAGAACAAGTATACGACATGGTCCCTGAAAGAACTTGCAGTACATCTAACTATAAATAATTCACAAAATTAAGCAGTAAAAACTCCAGAATGAGTGCTTTATAGGAGTTCAGAAAAAGAAGCTATCGCTTCTGGCTGGGCGTGGGGAAGGTTCCTAGAGGACTTGAGATCTGAATTAGGTTTGGAAGGATGGACTGGTAGGATTTGGATAGATCAGGGAAGGGAGTATTTCAGGCAGGGCGACTATATGAGCCAAAACGTTGAAGCAGGCAATTGAGAGGCGTCTTTGGGCCATGGTTTGGCTGTTGTAGAGTGTCCATGTGGGAGATGGGAATGGGCAGTAGAGGCCAGGCTCAGGAGGGGCTTAGATGAACGAATTAATGGGGGGTTTGGAACAAAGGAGTTCCTCTCATTATTTCCTGAGCATTTACTTGGGAAAGACACCATAGGGAATAGAAAGAATAGTGCAAGGTCATTTGGGGAAGATGCCAGAGGGGGAAACACTAGAGGTCAGGGAAGCAAGATTATTACGGATTCTTCCTCATGTCCCTCTTCTCTGCTTCCACATGCCTCAGAAGCCCTTCTGGGCCAAGTAGTAATTCTGGTAGGAGATCAGTGTGGCAGAGGAAGGCTGTACATAGGTTAGTACTCATCGACAGTCATGGTATCAAGTGAATTCTAACTTGGGAGGAAAATGTCACTTGGTTGTAGATACCTGGACTCTGCAAAAATAGGTAGTTGCAGGGGTAAGACCTTTTACTTCATAGTTCAAGCAAGGGCCAGTGTATATTACGTGCATTGATCCTTCTAGTTTGCCCCACTCCAGTCTGTAATCACAAATTTCGGCACCATTGCACATAGGAACCTGAAAGATGTACCAAACACAAAATTTGAGTGCCTCATCAGTTCACTCCAGGAGATGCAGCAGTGCTCCCTTCCCTCCAGAAACTTACTAGGAGACTCATTACCAACATAAATGCAAACCAAGTCAAATGGCCAGAAACAAGTGGGCCTGGAAAATGCCAGCCTAGCTCTCTATACAGGCCTACGCATTCAGCTGTAGTTTGGGAGATGAGAAAATGAAGGCAGGAATTTTGGGGGTTTTGGATTTTATGAAAGCCTTTAGAATGAGGTCTTGAAGGAAAGGAGAAATAGGCATGGTTTAGAATAAAGAGCATTTTCGAGAAGGAAAAACGCACTGGCTGGTGGCAGAGGCAGAAAGCTGCAGAGCATCCTGAGGAAGCGATGAAAGCCTGGGACAGGCTCTCGTTAGCCAAGCTGATGATAGGGAGGTCAAGGAAAAGACTGAGCAGGCAGGTTTTAGTTGATTCAAGAGGCAGCAGAGAAGCATTCTAGAATCTGGCTAGGTTTCTTGGCTAAATTGTAAAATGAGGGGGCAGTGTGTTGCACTAATCTTTGATCTAAAACGAGCTGCTCTAAGATTCTCAAAGTGATGTCTGAATTGGAGGAAGCCGTGCAGTAGCGGGAACAGTCCTGGAATGAGAATCAGAAAAATCTGGTTTGAGTCTTCGCTCGGCCACTCGCTACCTGTGTGACCTTGGGCAAGTCATTTTCTCTTTCCAGGCTCAGTATCCTCATCTCTATATGGAGGGAGAAGGGAGTAATAAAATTTTTGCTGTTGTTGAGTCGTTTTTCAGTTGTGTCCAACTCTTTGTGACCCCATTTGGGGTTTTCATGGACAAAGATACCAGAGTGGCTTGCCATTTCCTTCTCTAGATCATTTTACAGGTGAGGAAATTGAAGCAAATAGGGTTAAGTGCCTTGCCCAGGGTTACACAGCTAGTAAGTGTTGGTGGCCAGATTTGAACTCAGGAAGATGAGTCTTCCTGTCTCTAGGCCTGGCGCTCTATCCACTGTACCACCTAGCTGCCCTCGGGTTATAGACTAAAATGGTCATACTTCCCACTGTTAGGCATACACCTCAAGGAAGCCAGTGACAAAAAGCCAAGTCCCATATACACATAGCACTTTGTGTAGTAGCAAAGAATTGGAAATAGAATCCCATTATTGGGAAATGGATAAACAAATCACGGTGTGTGATTATGATGAAGTATTCTCGTGCAGTAAAAAACACCCCTAAATGTGGAGAGTTCAGAAACACCCGGGAGGCCAAATGAAGCAATGCAGAACTAGGAAGTCAGCATATACGATGATTCTAACATTGTAAATGGAAGACCTATCACTGTCAAAAAGCTGATACCAAACACTGTGGAATTTAAATGAACAGTCTTGGACCCAAAGAAGTGATAAGCGGATGCAGCTTCCTCCCTTTTGGAGACTGTGGGTGTGTATATGCTGCTACATCATCCCCCCATGACTGTCAGGCTCAGTTGATGTGTTGGTTAGTTTAGCCTGAACTTTTTTTTTAAACTATGTTTAATTAAAGAAGTTAAAAAAAAAACTAGTTTTAATTTTTAACTTTTTTCATTGTTTACAAGGGATGCTTGCTAGGGAGGGACACGTTCAGAAGTCAAGGTGATATAAAAACAAAAAGCACCAATCAAAAGAAATAATAACAGAATGAGGCAGTTGGTTTGGATGACTCCTGAGGGCTCTCAGCTCAAAATTCGATGGTCCCCTGAAGCTCACACTTCTTGTTGCATATAGGCCAAATTAGAGAATGAATAACATGACAGCTAAAATGTACGTGGGAGTTCAGGCTCCCTTCTAGCCTTGGTTTTGCCACCAATTAGGAGTGTGACCATGAGCAGGGAAAGGCCAGGAGGCCCTCCTTTGGGTCTCAGTTTCTTCCTCTGTAGAATGAAGGGCTTGGCATAGGCATCCTCTGGGCCTTTCCAGTGCTAACCTTGTCTGGGACAGAGAGGCTATTCTAGTAATAAGGAGAGATGGTTAGGATGTGTTAAAAGACTGATAGAAATGAAGAAAGAGGTGAAGTTTGAGAAATCACATACAGGAAGAACGGGCAGCATATGTTAACAAGCTTGATGTGGTGAGCCAAGAGAGGAAGGAGGGAAAAACGATTTCATGTTACCTGACTACTCCCCGGGCTGACCTGAACTGTGATAAATGAGTTGGAGGCCAGCTACTAGCCCTATTGATTCCCTGACCCCAGCTGGAGAGCAGTCATTTGGCACAAATTATTCTCTTAGAGTAATGGGCTAATCAACTCCTGGGAGACAGAAAGCTTTTAATTGAAAACGGAATCCAACTCGAGGAAGTGCAGGTTAATGAGACGATTTGGAAACCTTTGTAAACTTTAAAAGTATATATAAATGTCAGTTTGTGTCCTATGAATATGGTTGAAAATTGATTTACACAGTCATTTTATCATTAGACCTGAGAAATTATCTCATCTAATTTCCTAATTTTATAGATAAGAAAACTGAAATCTAGAAGGATTAAATGATTTGTTCAAAGTCACAGCCAATTAGCTGTAAAGATGGGCCTCAGACCCAGGTGGCGACTTCTAGTCCAGAGTTCTATTCACCACATTACCACCTGTCTGTAATTAGCCTGGCCCCAGGATTACACCAAATCCCCACCTCGACAGGCTGGGGCCAAGACGTGAACCCCAAGCTTGCTTCATGTGGCTGACTCCAGCCCACCTCCTCCAGGCCCCAAACATCTTTGTTTTTTCAGACTGATAATCAAATCAGTGAAAGGTATGACAGTCTATTGCCCTATATGCCCTAGAGGCAGCGAGGCAGCAGGCGCTGCAGTGAATAGAGCACTGGGCCTAGAGTTAGAAAGCCCTTAGTTTGAATCAGGTCTCAGACATTAGCTGTGGGGACCCTGGGCTTAACCTCTGTTTGTGTTTTCTTAACCATAAAATGGGGATAATTGTAGCATCTACCTTCAAAGGCTATTGGGAGAACAAATGAGATATTTGCAAAAAGTGCTTAGTTCGGTGTCTAGCACATAGTAGGCAGTTAAGAAATGCTCCTTTCCTTCCTGTGGCGATTCTGAGTTGTAGAGGCTGCTCCCTCCCACAAACCCTCCATTTCTGCCCCATCCTTCCACTGTCTCTGCTGTTCTGGCCTCACCGTTGCATTCTGCCATCAGGAATCTCAAGTTTATTGTTAACAGTCCTTCAGAGTAGACCCACACATCCTCCCACTAGAAATGACTTTGTATATATTTTGTATCTGTATGTGTCCATGCTGTTTCTCTCTGATAGAACACAGGCTCCTTGAGCAGAGGGAATGTTTCATTTTGTCTTTGTATCTCCTAGCGTGGTGCCTGGCAACTAATAAATGCTTGTTAAATTGGATTGTTAAGCTTGGAAGCAAAAGGGATTTAATTTTTTTCCCCTGCTATTCAGTAAAGCCTCCATTAATGTCCTACTTAAAGGTAACCCTGGGGTCTCTTTAAGGGGTACATAAATGTCAGTTATTCTCAGAGGCTGTACTGAGTTCAACCAAGCTAGAAAGGCCTCAAATAGGCGCCTAGTGATAGACTGCAGGAAGGCCAGCTGAGAACCAGCCTAGCTAAGTTTAGAGAGGTTCAGAACCAAGGTGGCTGCTGTAGAATGTATTTCGCACCCACATCTTTTACAGAATCATCTACTGAATTTCTAAGGGGGGGTTCACTAACAAAATTTAAGATCTGTGAAGTATTCTATGAAGAAACGTCTAGTTGTTATTTCAGCAAGATTCAACCCTACCGTCAGTCATATCCCAAGAAACTAGGCTGTGAGTCACAGAATCTCCAGAGTGGAAAGGGACCCTGGAGCCCATCTAATCCAATTTTTATCTTCTAAAAAATCCTCAACAAGAGATTCTCAAGATTTTGTTGCAGCCCTCAAGTGAGATCTTTGCTCCCAGGGCAGCCCATTCCATTTGGGAATAGCTCAAATCATTAGAAGCTTTTCTTTTACCTTGTGCCTCAATTTACTTTTGTGCATTTTCTACCTCTTGCTCCTAGTTTAGCCCCCTGGGGCCAAGGACAATCAGTCTAGTCTCTCTTCCAGGTGACATCCCTTCAAATACCTGAAGACAGCTATCATGTCTCCTCAAAGGTATTTTTCCTAGGCTGAACATCCCAAGTTCCTTCCAACAATCCTCATATGGCATGGCCAAGGCCTTTTCCTACTGTGGATTCCTTCCCCTAGAGTCCTTCTTAAAATGTGGTTTGGGGAAGTGGGCCCATCCCCTCCTGATACCTGGAAGCAGCTTGGGGAAGGGAGGGGAAGACTGTCAGGTTTCCTGGCCAAAAGAGAAACAGTCACTATTTGGTATTTACAATCACTCTGTACTAGGAGGACCTATTGTTGTCCAATCTATGAGCTCCAGAGTGAATTGGGGTTAAGCTTGGTCTTTGAGAAATAGAAATGTATCTTCCTTTGGGCAAAGCACCCTCAGGTAAGGGAGGAGAGGAGAGGAATGGGTCCTGTCATGGTCCTCTTCTAGAAGGAAGGACAAACACAACCTGTGAGTAGTCCCTCTCCCTCCCCTCTCCTCCAACTTCCCTCTGCTTTCCTCTCCTCTCTCCCTTCCCTTTCTCCCTCTTTTCCTCTCCTGTCTTCTCTTCTCCCCCCTCCCCTCTTCTTTCTTTTCCTCTCCCTTGTCTTCTCTTCTCCCCCTCTCCTCTCGGGAGAGGGAGGAGATAAAACAAGAAAGGAGACTATTACCTTAACCCTAATCTTCTTCTCCCCTCCCCTCCCCTCTCCTCTCCAGAGAGAGGAGAGGGGGAGAAGAGGGGAGAGGAGGAGAGGAAGAAAGAGCAGAGAGGAGAAAGGAGAGAGGGGGAGGGTAATGTAATGGATCTGGGACCTGGTATTCTGTCTGTTGATGCAGAGCATGACCCATTCATAGCGACCCATCCTTTGTGGCTCTTGTCTATGCCCTACACAAGGGATCCACCTAAAATGCCTTTCTCTGTATCACTTGACATGGCCTGGGCATGAGAGGCGCACATGAATTTTCCTCTCGTTTTCCCTCATTCTATGTGACTGACTCAGCTTTTTCCAAGCCTAAGCTTTTAAAGATTATCAATCAACACACAAGAATACTTGCCATTTACTAAGGTACCCTGTCTTTGCCATGAGCCCTCTGCTAAAGTCTGGAGAGAAAGAAACACATCTAATTTAGTTTAACACCCCTCCAAAACCTCCAAATCCAAACAACTGCTCCCTAATCTGATTACTTCCACAATGTTGCTAGCCAGCCACATTCTTCCTACAAAATTAAACGGCTTTGAAGGCAACTCCAAAAGAGGAATTTAAAGAATGTTTTGAGTAATGTTAGAATAAGTATCCAGGATGCATGCTGGTATGTTTATTAGAAACAACAAATACCACCAAAACAAATGAAAACAAAAGCAAACAACCCCCCCCAACACAAAGAAAAAACATATCTCATATTCATGTCAAAATTAGAATTACGTGTATTTTTGGTACTATACTAATTCTTTGTACTATGAAATTCTGCAAAGGGATCTGATTTTATCATCTCAGCTGTATTACATGAAAATTTCAACTAGTTATTTACTGATAAAACAGAGTTTGTTCTCCAAATTTATTACCCACCTCAAACATGAACTGGAAGACAGGACATGTACCAGTGGTTCCATGGTTGCCTTATTCTGGGGGCCTTCTAGAAAGAAGAGTCTGGACCCTGAATTCCAAACCTTGATGTGATGCCTTAGAGAAAGCCCCAGACCTCAAGGAGAACTAACAGGACAACTCAGCTTTTATATGAGCAACACAAAGAGAATAAAGCTTGAGAACATACCTCCCAGCTCACAGCCACGCTGGTAGCAGTCTTACAGGTTAACAGAGGTATGCCACACTGATCGGGAGGTCCTGGGGCTGTGGAGATCTGAGACTTGGCTGAATAAGGTCCAAACTACAAAAAGGACAAACAGCATAAAAGACACACTGAAAGTTCATGCTAATTGAAGGAGGAATACAGATAGGTATGAATTGAGCAGAGCACTTACCCCAGTCTTATTGGCTGCTTTAATCCAGAAGCTGTAGGTCCTCCCAGGAAGCAGATTGCTCACCGTACATCTCAAGCCTGGGCCTTGGTACACTCTTCTGCACTCAGCTTGGTCGGACTCAGCCATGTCTACTACATAGTCAATTATTTCCGCTCCCCCATTCACAACGGGAGGAGCTAGGAAATGACAGAGTAAGCATTTAAAAACCACTTTTAACACTTTATTTTACAAAATAGTTTTTAGGGCTCTCTGAGAAATCATTAGGAAGAATTCTAAAAGTGATTACAGCTTGTTAAAACATTGGCTAAAGTAATGGGAAATTTCAAATTCTATTCAATTTAGCTCCATTGAGAAGCAGCTCGGCATATCGGCGGGAAGACCTTGGGTTCAAATGTACCTCGGATGCCCGCCTGGTGTGGAGAATTGGCCAAACCTTTCACTGTCCCAGGCAATTCTCAAAGGCCATGAATTGCAAGAAAAGGTATCCATGCATTACCAAAGTCAGTTTTATAACGGGGAGAGAGCTTCCTACAACTGATGAAATCAATAAAAGAAAGCTGCACATATTGTACCATTTCCAGGTATTTCTTCCAAAAGAGGAATCACTGAAGACAGGAGGACTTTGAAAAAAATCTATAGGACAGGCCTTTTATTTAAGGAAATGAAGAAACTCTGGCCTAAATTGACATCACTAGTTAGTGGCCTAGCAGCTCTGTCTCCTAACTGCCGCCCAGCTTCCTACCACCCTCCACTGTCTGACCCACAATTCTTACCAACAGAACAATTTGCTAAGGTCACGCTGATTACTGCTAAAGGGCAGGGGATGGTCTATTTATTCAATACTTAAATATAGACCCAATATCGTTATTGAAAACGCAATAACACAGGTATGCTTTTATTTTGAATAAATCCAATTATCAAATGTCAGCATTTACAAACTGGATGAATCAGGGAGCCGTGATTCACATCACAAACGGAATCACAGCAGATTCTTGTAAGTTTTATCTTAGTGAATTGAAATGCATTAGATGGAAAGGGCTAGGACAGAAAAAATGCCAAGTGAATTTCACAAGGCAGCTCTGAAATTATGGCAGGACTCAGTTCAAAGAATATGATTCAGTTTACATAAAACTTTTTTACGAAAAATGTAAAAGGAAAGAAATTCAAGTAAGTCACTAAAAGACTCCTGCTTCCATTACCAGACAAAAACGTGAATCACAGAAACAACCACTGTATAAAAAGACTGTTCTTTTCCTAAATGCCAAGTTATAAAGGGGTAACTACACTGTGGTTTGAATTTTTATTTTAAATTAATGTATTCAGACTAACTATACCCAAAATTGTACCCTAATGCAGTAAGTAATTCATGTTTTTCTTTATAGCTCTAAGGTAATTTTCTTCTCTCCCTCTTTTCCCCCACCCACTTTCCCATTTAAATTTAAAATATTGGGTCACAAAATGGTATCTTACCCCAATGCAGGCTGATTTCTCTGGGCTTAGCCCTGTTAGCCAAGTATGGAGACCGGCAAGGCCCAGGAGGAACAGCAGATGTGTGAATGGACAGGATATCTGAGGCCTGATGGAAGGAAACAACACATTACATCTACAATGAAACGCAAGTTTAATTTTTTTTGAGATGAATTTGGATAATTATATAGTTTAGTACTTAAATCTTTAAATCTTTTCATTTTTCTCCTCACCTGGCTTTGCCCTGCAATTCCAAAGCAGTATACTCTCAATTTATATGAAGTACCAGGTCGGAGATGGTCACATACGTGTTCTCTCAAAGTGCCATCATATATTACATTCCACATACTTCCTATGGGAGAGACATAAAATATCCAATCCATTTATAAATAACTTAATAAAATTTTGTGAGCATCTATGATTTTTATGTGCTATTAAGAAATAACTTTAGAAAATGAATATAACACATATATTCCAATTATATGTAATAAAATAATTCTAGAGCAGAACTGACCTTATAATCAAAAATAGACCATAAAGCATCCTTACCATTTGAAGCTTCAGAAATTTCTAAAACGTACTTTGAAATTTCTGCTCCCCCATTATCTTTAGGTGGATCTGAAATGACATTTTTCAAATACAAGTTATTCTTAAATAAACAAAAAAGTCTTTATCGTTATACTATATTAGTTAATGCCATAAACTTTTGTCAAATGCCAATGTGGAACTTTGTTTAGTATTGTAACTATTTAGAAATGACTGGTGATTAACAAATATAGTATTAGGCCTTCTCTCCACTGACACAGCATGGTGGGGAGGAAAGAGAGCTCAATTAGGAGTCAGAGCACATGGGTTCAAATCCCAGCTCTGCCTTGGGTAACTCTGGCCAACTGACTTCACTTTCTTGGCCTCAGTTTCCTCACCTGTGAAATGAGGGAGGGGGTAGACAGGTGATCTCGTGGGTTCCTTCCAGCACTAAATCTAGAATTCTCTCAGGTCATCTAGAGGCATGGAGAGTTGAAGTGACTTGGCCATCCGTCTAAAGCCAGAACTTGAACCCAGATTTCCATGACTCGGAGGCCAGCCCTCTAGCCGTTACACCCCCACTGCCTCTCATCCAGAACGTTTATAATAAAAGTCGCTTGAGTAACATCTTTAAGCTCTCTAGAAAAGGTTATATGAGAACTCCGAAAACACTGACCCAGATATAAAAAGAAAACAATCTGTATGTCAATAATTGCTTGTCAGCCTGAGAATCACTGATCACTAAGTCTCCCCTCTTAATTGGGCCTTTTCTATGAGAGAAATTATTCCCCAGTCCACCATAAAACCCAACAATTTCATGATCTGAGTTAGACGACAAACTGCCACTTTTGTTGTCTTGATATGTGAGAATGACGATGTAATTAACTACTAAAATACACTGTGTAGGAACCATTTTATGTCAGAATGATTAAGAGAATAAAGTCTAAGACAAATAATCAGACCAAACATTTTTCACTGCATTAATGTTTAGGGAAATTAGGGTAGATTGTTAAATATAGAAATATTACCCCATGCAACTTTCACATTGTATGCACGGATCTTCCCCTTTGTGTATGGTTTACTTGGGGGCCCCGGCTTATCTGGGTATGTGGTGTATTCCACTTCTTCACTCGGGTTACTTTTTCCTTCACTGTTGTGGGCAAAGAGCTGTTTGAGTAGAGAGAATACATTGATTTATCACTGGAAACATTCGTTATATGCCTCAAATACCTGAATAGATTCTGCCAAATTTTACAAAGCAGGTTACTTTGGAAACGAGATGTAATTAGAAAAGTGTATTTTCATCACTACAGAAAATAATGAAAACAACATACTTAAAAATAGGAAGCACAAAGTGTTATTCATCATGTGAAAAGCTCTACCTCACTAATAAAGAGATGCAAATTAAAACAACTTTGAGGTACCAACTCACATCCATCAAATTGACAAGAATTATTAAAAACAATAAAACTCAGGGCTGGAGGGGTTATAGAGAAACAGGTGCATTAAGCCACTGCTGGCGGAATTGCGGATTAGGAGAATTTTTTTTGGAAAAGCAAAATCTGGCTGTACAGAGGAAAGGTTACAGAGATAACACTGCCCTTATGCCCAATAGCTCCACTGTTCTATTACCAAGAATCAAAAAGAACTCTGTCTTCAGCGGTTTTTATAGCAGCATGATTTGTGATGGCAGAAGCAGAATACTTGAATAACTTGTGTTACATTAATGTAAGGGAATGTGATCATACAAGTAACATTCCCTTAAAGTATGACAAATATGAAGAAACATGGACAGAGCTCTATGAAATAATGCAAAACAAAAAAAAGCACAGAAAGGAGAACTTGCAGAGGAGAGAACACATAATGGGAACAGGTGGGCAAACTGATTCCTAATGGAGATGTTAGAGAAAGTGACTGCAAAGTTAGGACGTTTTATGCATTGAAATTCAATTTGTAAATGCAAGATCATCAGAAAAAACATTTCATTGGTTCATGTTTAATATTGTTTGTAAACATTTAAAAACATATTTAGATTAAAAACGAATGAGCGCAATACCCAAATACACAATTGCAGGCACATACCCTAAATTTATAGGAAGTGCTCCTCCGAAGATTTTTTAAAGTGCATGAGGGTTCTTCTCCATTATATTTAGCCTTGAAACCATGACCCTAGAAAGGAGAAAAATGGGTACTTAATCAGTGACTAATCAGTTTCCACTAATAATTAAAAATAGATTTAAAGTTCAGACTGGAAAAGCTCCCTCATGGTTTAGGAGGCAGGTAAAGAGACTGAGATCTAAGAGCTATGGTGACCAGCCAAAGTAGCCTAGGTCACATGTGTCAATGGGTCCATTCTCCCCTCGACAGATAGCAAAAGTCTTATGTCATACAGAAGGGCCACTTACAGATCCTTCTTCCTCCATCTCCAGCGTGTAAGTAAACTGAGATTCCTCAGTAACAGCCCCAGGAGGAGGGCCCCATTCTAGGGACAGAGTAGTAATTCCTGCTTGATTTAGCTGAGGGGGAGGAGGTGGTGGAGGGACACTTCCTGTTGTGCTAAAGGCAACAGTTTCACTGAACTCACTGGAAAAAACAGATTGATGAATAAAATCAATAGTTGTTTTTTTCCCCAAGTATAAACTTTGAAAAAAAATTACAAGTCCTATAATTTACCTTATTCCCAAGTTATTTTTAGCAGCTAATCTAAATGAATATTTTGTGGAAGGAGACAGCTTGGTTAGCTTGTACTGCTTAAGGTGACCAAAATAGCATTCTTTGAAGGTTCCAGGCTTCCCCTAAAACACACACAAATATGACATATTAGTTGCTGTGTTTAAAGGCTCCTATCGAGGACAACGTTTCCCAACTTAAACTATTCTGTGGGCTATTTACTGGAGGGAGGGTAGGAGTGGGTGGGTGTTGGAAGATGCTGCAGCAAGAAAGGTGGGGCTTGAAGAAAAAGAAGTAGAAGAAGAAGAAGGAGGAAAAGTGGAAGAGAAAGAGGTAAGTTGAGGAGGGAGAGCTGGTTAAAATGTACAAGTTTTACCAAATAAAGACCTTTGGTAGTAAAAGTTTCATGGATCAGTGAAAATTTACCATACATTCATAGTTGAGCAATAGTCATCCGTGTTACAGTGCAAAATACTATTTTTTTATGCTATTGAAAGTGGGTTTTTTGAATCAAAATAATAAAGAAACTAAAGGCAAACAGGAAACAAAAGACTGTTAGAGAACGTAAGCTGAAAAGTCTATCTTACCACTCTCTCAGTTAATATACCCTAACAATAAAAAGTCATGGCAGTGAATGATTGATTTCCTTTGCCAGTGGGGATGGGGTGGGGGGCTGAAGGCAACGAAATCCAGAGATGATGCCCAAACTTAATTGAAGTCAAACAACCCAGCACATTTGAGTGCTCTGACTTTTACAAGTGCTCAGGTATTTGCACTGTGATAACATTTAGATAGTGGATCAGTGATTTGTAAGTTATCTGACCCCATGTCTCATAAAACAGAATCCAAAGAGATTCTTTACTAAGGATCTCAAACAGATTATCAGCCATCCGGCCATGGGAATTCTTAACAACTATACCAGTGACTTCAGAATAGTGCTCAGTCCAAAGGACATACTCTCCCAGTAACGAAAGCCAGAGTTTAAATGGTGCAAACTTACTTCTCTTTTCTTATCCGGGAGAGCTAAAGGTATACACCATCACCCCTTTGGTCCCTATGCTGAACGTGGAAATATTTATTTTGACTAAACCTTAATTCCACTCAGCTACAACTTTGTTTTTCTCTGTAACATTCCATTTAATCTTGCGAAATCTCAGTGACATTTTATCATTTATAAAATACATGCAGGAAATGCTTACCTCATCCCATTCTAAAAGAAAACTGATTATTTTGGAGCCATTATCATTAGATCCCTAAAATAATACATAAAAATAAAATTAGGGCTACAGCTTTTTTTCATTCAATATACTAATATACAGTATAACTAATAGCATATGTAATAAACAAAAGATTCATACACGTAGGGATAGGGACTGGGCCTAGGAAGGCACATGAGCCCCTTCTCTGCAATTTAGAGTCTCGGAGTACTAAGAGGTTGACTGACTTGCCCAGCCGGTATGTGTGTCTGAGGTGGGACTTGAGCCCAGGTCTTCCTGGCTCTGAGGCCCCTCTCTGACTAGGTCACAATATATACAATATATGTTAATCTGTTTATATTGCTGTGTACTTTTTTTGAAAGCAAAATTCTGTAAAATTTTGTAATGAAAGCAACATACTTAAAAATAGGAAGCACAAAGTGTTATTAAATATATTGTTATGTATTATTATGTAATATTATACATTATAATATATAAATAAAAAGGTATAAAATACCTTTTGTACTCTTGTTTACTCTCATCCTAACTGGGGGTTCTTTTTGTCCATCACCCCAAAAGCAATGTGAATATTACTAGTTAGGCTGAAGAGAAAGCAGAAAGCTAACAATCTTCTCTGATCCCCCTTAGTAATAACCTTCGCTTTGAGTTGTCATAGAACACTTTGGGTTTTTTTAGATTCTTATTTAATGTATTCATATGTAGCATTATTGATAATAGCACCTACTAGACTGTAAAACTCATGAGGGTAGGGCTTTATCTTATCTAAGTTTTGTAATTCCTCTAGCACCTAACACAATGCTTTTATTATTATACCTAATTAGAGGAATAGGGAGAAATATCCATTAAAAAAATTCAGTTGACAGCATCAAGGAAAGGTTGTCATGCCATTCTGGGATAGTGTGATTTTACTGATTTCCTTTGATAGATTTGAAAGGGAATAAGTGGTTGTTTTATACCAGCCTGTGTAGTCTTCCCCAAGTTACCACCTCACCAGCCCACTCTCATCCAGTTTAAAAAGCACGCTGATGTCTGAGAGAAGATGGCAATATTGTTTCTCATCTTGTTTTGTTTATAAAGACGTGAAAAGCTGATATAAAAGCAAAATGCCGGGCAGGCGATAGGTAACAGGTGAGCGATGAGAACAAGCAGTTCACACTTGTACGTGACTCATCCCGCCTAATGAGCTTCTAAGAACTTCCTCCTTCCTCCAACATTTCTCCATTGTCTGAAGTTGGAGAAATGAGCCCTTGATGAGGCACAGAAGTTTTCAAAAATGGTCAATCATCCAATAAGTCTAATTTTCTCCTCTGTTAAAGAGGAAGATTAACATTTTAGCTTGAGCTATTGGCAAACCTGATATTATATAATACTTGTGTATCTGAAAACAACCAAATCAGGTAGAAAGGCTTCATTAAATTGACTTCATTGAAAGGGCTCTTGTGATTGCTGAATCTGCTGAGACAGGGCAGCTTAGACATTCCAAAGGCAAACAAGGTAGATTTGGGCTGAAAAATGGAATGTAACAGCAGGATGCTATGACATTACTGAGGCTATCAAGAATGCAATCATCTTCCAGATGGTTCTGTTTGCGGATAATATTGTGCTGACTGCATCAAGCCCCAGAATATTTGTAGGTTTCCACAATGAGATCTGGTAGAGAGAGGCCTAACAATTTACACAGGAAAAAAATAACATAGGACAAATCTCTGTTGTCCAGTCTATGACATAGAGTTGGATGCTCAGTCCATTGAGTTAGTGCATTGGCACATTTATTTGGGATAGGCGACAAGCCGAGACCTGAGTTGATTAGGGGGAGAGGAATCAAAGTTGTGAATAACCTAAAAAAGGACTAAAGAGATACACAGAGGGTAGACGTAGTGATCCAGTAGTGACCCATGCTCAAGATGTGGCATAAGGGATATTACTGAGGAAATGTGTGATCGGAAAAAGAAAAGGGCTAGTTATATCCTCATATGGGACAATAGTAGACAGCCTGAATGCTCTACTGCTCCCCAGAAAGTATAAAAAGCCAAACATAACAACATAACCTAGAGGAAGGCCTCCAGCACATTGGATAGCTCCTCTGTAGAGATAATAGATAAGATGTATGGAAGAGCATGGACCAGACATATGATAGGCCATGATCTGCACTAATGGAGGGGATGCCCACACTACTGAACTTGCAGATGCACTGAAAGATCAAGAAAGTGCAATAACATGTTAATAAAGGTTAAGACATTTGTACATTTTATAGAGAAATGAATGTGATTTTATACACTGGCAAGACTTTAAATTTCATGTCTGAGTTTACATAAAATGTTATATTGGGGTTGGGGGGACACAGAGAAGGGGAAAATGGGAGGGAGGAGGAAGAAAGACATGGAGAGGTGATTACAGAGAACAGAACTTGCCAGAAGAGCCAGTGAAAAGCACTGCTTTGTATATCCTAGGCAAAGTTTGGAAAATAAGATCTCATGTTTGAAAGTTGTACCTGGCATATTGCTGTCTGCCAGTAGCTTTGAGCCATCTTTATAACATGTTAGTCATTTATCATAAAACAAATTCGATAATGTATGTAAAATGATTTACAAATTGTAAAGACTTCTATAAATGCCACTTGTTATTTTGATGAAAAGAATGTTGTAAAGACTTCCTTGTTGTGCCTCCAGCATGCTGACTTTGTCTCCCTATATACATAATTCTACCTGCCACGTTTAAATGCTTTTTGTCTTTGAACTTAAACACTAAATAAAATGGTATTTCCATATACACAGTATAACAAGGTTCTACATGAAGCTGTGGGGCTCTATAATATACAGCTTGCTTTTCTTCTAAATAGATAAATAAATTCAATGTGCAACTTTCAAAGCTATCCAACTTGTCTGTGATTGTTTCTAAAGGTCTTCCATTCTCTTCTGGATTGCATTTTTTAAAAAAAAGATTCTTCATTGACCCAGAAAGATGCTTCAGTAACCAATACCTGCCACATTTCAAATTCAAGATACATCAAGGTTACTTTTAGTTCAACGAAATGCTGATGCCTCTCTTGTGCTGGAAGTTTCTTACCTTCCATTGTAAAATCAGGCTGTTCTTGGTTCGGTTGACTAGCTTAGGTACAGCAGGACGGTCTGGTTCACAGCTCTCGGTTGTAAAACTAATCACTTCAGAAGTAGATTCTTCTATAGAGCTGTATGTTGCTGAAACTCTGAATATATATACATATATTATTATAAGTTTTAAAAATATTTTAACTTACATTACTGACTGTCAGACCTACTCTAAACCCAGAGCTTGAAAAAACTGTAAACCACACCTCCCCATGTCTTCAGACAGAATTTTAGGAGTTAACTCTAGGAAGTTAGCACTAATGTAGCCATCTGAGTTTAACAGATGAAAGCTCCCCCCCCCACTTCATACCTCTACACTGGATGAAACTAGTCATCATGCCATAGCTTTATTTGGAAGAGGGCTAGGGCTGCCCTTAGAGAAAATTTCCTAATAATTATCTATGGCGGCCAAAGAGGCAAAGCTTCTCAGGCTGAGAAGGAATGTATACCTACCTTACGTGATAGTCGGTTGCTGGCTGGAGATCAGGTAGGCTGACTGTCACTTCATCCCCACTGTGAAAATTAAAATTACTTATGAGACCTTCAACAGATTAAAAAGCCAAATAGCAAGTCCTAATTGCTTATATTAACCTTTCTTCCAAGTAAGCATGCCACCCACTGATGTTATTTAGAGTAATTAACCCAAATTGTAAACATGAAGAAAACAATTTTAGTAGTAATGGAAAACACTTCATTTGCATACCAAGGTCAAGTTAATGCAGCTTTACAAAATTAAAATTTTACCATTTTGCGTTGAAATGTGAAATCTTTTCATAATATTACATTTATATTTACCTAGCTCATTGAAAATAACTTTGAAATGGAGCTTCAAAAAATAAGTGCATTTTAAAGAAGCTGCATAGTTCCTTGTTTTCCTGGGGCACAGGCCTCTCTACTGCAGTAAATACAATGGCTCATGCGGTTGGTTCCCTTTTCCATCAGTACTAGGTACCCAAAGGTGCATGTCATTGTGTTTGGATCTAGGCCCTGACTTTTTGGTGCCCATAGCCTGGCCCTGGCACATTTCTTTCTAGACAGGAAGAAGAATGAGAAGGTGTCTAATTCCAGAGGCTGAAACTGCTCTTGCATTCACTGAGTTGAGCTAGGAGGGCAATTAGAAAAGTTGACAGATAAGTACTGCTTAAACTATAAATCTGCTTTAGTGTTGAATCGGTAATATTTGGGTAAGTTTGTTTTTATAAAAGGTATCATAGGGGAAAATGTGTTTTTAAAAGTATCATAGAATTAAAAAAAGTATACTACATAAATATGTATAAGACTTTTTAAAAAAACGGATCTTAATTTAAAATTTTCTCACCTCCATTCCCCTCAGAAGTTTCTATTTGAAATTTTTGAAGTTTTAAAATGTCAGCCACTAATTATGAGATAATAGTGGCTTTTTTACTAACTAAATGGAGAACTCCATGCAAATGTTCTTGTTAAGTCAACTGGAATCTCAGACTATACATGACAAACTTGAGTAAATTAATTTTTAGATGGCATCATGAAGTCATTAACCGCTTCAATCACTGTGTCAAATTTTAGTATCCTTAGAGTGACAGAAATCTAAAAAAGAGGCAGACTTACATGTAAATAGTTTTAAATTTTCCACTTTTACCACAGTTGGATACTGCCACTTCAAATGTAAATGATACTGGACGGTTAGCATTTTCTTCATTCTGGGAATTTACCAGATGACTCCAAGAGAGGACAGCTGATCTTGCTTGAATATTAGAAACCTAATAGAAATCACGAAAATTGGGAACGAAAATTCAGGCTTCTGTTTCTTAAATAAAAATCTAAGAAACCCTTCCTTTGTCATACAATCTTTCCTTTCTAAATTCCTTTATTTTCCAATCCAATTTAATAAGCACTTTGTATGCACTATGTACAGTGCTGAGCTAGATGCTGGGGATTAAAAGACCAAAAGAAATCTCCTGCCCAGGACCTTCCGTTGGGGAAGGAAAGAGAGGTACAACAGGAAAAAAGAAGAGACCAATTAGTCCCGTGTCCTCAATTTGTGAGATAAGAAAATTGAAACCCTTATCTCCAGCTTAAGTGATCAGAGATAGGCCTTCATACCAGATTAGGAATTTTTCCTAACTGCCAGGCACTTCTGCAGGGTGGCCAGAAGGTTGAGGATACACACAGTAGCCCAGCTTTGCAGGGACATGCCTAGGGCTTGTACTATCCACTCCATCTGACCTAAGTCCTTCCTTTAAACCTCAACATTTCTAAACTCCCTCAACTCTAGGGTGCTCCCTTGAGATGGCCAAGAAATTGTGCTGAAGACTGATTGTACTAGTGATAAAAGTCCTTCCAATATTGAAGGATTTGAAATCACTTATTTATTTTCTACACACTTGTAGTCGGAGATAACTTTCTTACTAAGGCTTATTGTTATACAAACTAAAAAAATGTTACCGTGATCAAAAACAAACAGAAGGCTACTTCCCTGTCTGGCCAGTTGTTCGTGGCCTTCTTTGGGGGCTCGTCATCTGCCCTGTACCACCAATGGTGGGTGTTCCCCAAAGTTCTCTCCTGGGACCTCTTCTCCTCTCCCTCTGGACTCCTTCTCTAGTCTCTCTCTTGAGCTTCATTACCATATCACCAGTTGCCCATTGGCCATTTCAACCTGGATACCCCAGAGACATGTCTAACCCGTCTATAACCAAGCTCCTTCTTTCTCCCTAAACCCTCTTCTCTTCTGAACTTCCCTATCTCTGTCAGAGTGGGGCACCACCGTCCTTCCAGTGTCTCAGGCTCTCAATCTCAGTATTATCCTGGCCTCTCCACTCCCCCTCACCCTGCATGTCCAGTCAGTTGCCAGATCTTGCCATTTCT
>CM053628.1:18123411-18166934 GCA_028646595.1 Phalanger gymnotis | reverse complement strand
TTTCTGCTTACTGCTTCATGGGGAGTTAGCAAAGGACACGCTGATCTTTGAGGAATTTGTTGTTTTACTGGACTTTATTTTTCATTTCTACTTTCAGAAATCATTTGTTCTTCAGAGCAAGAGTAAGCCTTGGGGAAATAACACTTCACTTTTGTGTAACATAATATTGGCATAACTATTATGTTACGTCATTTCAAACATTAGAATTTTATTACGGCAAGCTTTATAGCAACATTCATTCTAAAATAACTGTTCTCTCTTCTCTAGACCCTTCCTGCTTTGACCTTTTCTACATACTGCAATTAAATCCAGGCTTCCTCATTTCTCAGTCATAACTCTCCAATGTTTACATTTTGTCAAGGCCTCTGCTGAGAATGTTTCTATCCTAAGATCTTTCCTCTCCCTGCTTCTTGCAAGATGGTCTTCAGCATCGCTATTAAGCAATCAAACCAGAGCTGGAAGACCAAGGATTCACAGCTCAGTAACACACACTACCAATACAAGTCTTCAGCACTACTGGATTACTCCTAAGTCGATTAACCAGGAGTGCCAAAACAGTGCAGAGGGCAGGTTCAAAGGGCACATGCTACAAAATCCGGGCCACTGGTCTTTCTACCACTAGCCTCATCCCAACATGAGAGGATAGCACAGCACTGGGAAGTTCACTTCGATAGAGGCGTGTTCTCTTTCAGAGAAGCATGGCCTCAACAGCCTGAGCTATTAGGGACCTCAAAGACCATCCATTCAAATTCTCTTACCTTACAGATGACCAACCTCCAGCCCAGAGAGGGTGAACAACCTGCCCAAAGTCACTCAAAGGAAAATGGAGAACTCCCGACTTATGGTCCAGTGATCTTTTCGATAAACTATACTGTACTGCTCACTGGGGGTAAATATTTATCAAACATTTTCAACTTGGCAACAAAATATAAAACGTATTTACAAAACATTTCCAACAGGACTACCTTGAAATGTCTGAGGTATACAGTAATAAATACATTCTGCATTTTGGGCTAGGTTCTCTCTTTCACACACACCATTTTTCTTCTGTAATCTTTTCTCTCTTCTACTGTTGAAAATGGAGTGTTTGAACCCTGCTGCTTCCCTCTTTGGTTCCTAGGTGCTGGAATGGGCTTGTTTATTAGTTCTGCTAACAGGAGGGAGGTGGGGCTCTTCTAGGATAATATCATCAAACCTATATTCCCTGAGAGACTTTGGAGGAATTTCTTGAGGAGGGACATGACATTAGTTGCCACTGGTTATCATCCTAGATTATTCTACAAACAATACAAAATTCTTTCAAGAAGTGGTTGAAGTATAGTCATACATGGCCCTAAGTATCCCATTATAAAATGGAATTCACCTCTCTATATTTCTTCACCTTTAGAAAAAGAACACTTGTAAGATTAGTAGTAAATTTTCATATCTGATTATAGTAAAAACTCCATTAACCACATGGCTTAGGGCAGGAGGTTAACTAGAAAATCATTTTTCTTTCAATTCTAGTTGAAAATATTTCTCAACTTTAGTGGTAAGCTTTCTTCTCCTCTTAAATACAATATATATCGACGTACCTTAAAATACAGTCCTTTGGAATGTCAGTAATCTACAGTACGGCAGAAAGGTGTAAAAGTAGACTGAATGTATATATATATTAAGCTGAGAAAATAACTTTTTAAACAACTCTCTGAAACCAGTTTTTCTTAGTCTCATTCTAATATTTTAAAAATTGAGTAGAAAGACAGAACATTCTTTTTAATGAAAATATTACCGTATTGTAATCAGACTAATGACTACTAATGACATCTATTTAAACGAAGCCTGTCGTGACTTATTTTGTAGTGAAGGAGGCTTTTGTCAAGTGAATAACCACATTCTCATCTGATTTACAAGTTCATACTTATCCAGATACCCATGTGTGTCTATACAGAGACACACGTGCACATGGAATACATTTTTGATCTCATCAATGTGGGCACTCGCTTCGATCTGGGCACATAACCACACCTTCTTATCCTGTGACATTCTCATCCATCTTTTGCTGAGTCCTCCACAGAAACTTCTTTATTGGTTCTCTGAATGTTTTGTGGCTATCTGGGAAGCGCCTGGGCTCTCAGCCGTGCTACATGACCGCCCGATCTCCTTTTCCAGACATACACGCTCTCGATGTCTTTTATACCATTTCTCACATCAAGCCATTGGTGCTCCAGCTTTACATTTACCACCTAACTTTCCACTGCCCTTCGGGGCACCTGCAAATCTGATTCTTTAGTGATTATGGCATTTCCAAACCTGCAGCCATAAAGCATTGCTGGAAGACTATTGCTCTGTGAAAGATGGGCTTTGATGGCAGGGGATACCTTGGAATCGCTAAGAGTGCCACACAAATTCCTGAATGGGCACCAGCCCACTACTTTGATTCTGGGACCAGCTCACCATCCCTTAGCATTGCCTAAGATAAGAGCAGCTAGCGTTAAGGTTTGCAAAGTGCTTTACTTGTCTTATCTCATTTGACCCTCATAACCACCCTGGGATATAGGCACTATTTGTCTCCATTTTACAGATGAGAAAACTGAGGCTGAGAGCAGTTGTGATTTTTACAGGGTCACACAGCTGCTAAGTGTTTGAGGCGGGATTTGAATTTAGGTTTTCCTGACTTCCGGTCCGGCACTGTGGTGTGGAGACTGCACCAAGTAGCAGTCTTATCTCAAAGGGCTGCCTGTCTCATCTGGGAAACAGGCCTTCTGCATCAGCTGGACTTTTTCCTATGTAGATGGCTAGGCTAATCTCTGAAGTAACTATGAATCTCACTTGTCCTTTTCCATTGACCAAGGCATCAACCCAAAGGAAGACTGGGAGAAACTCACCCTCTACAGGGACACTTGCTTCCTTTTAGTCTTTGTACGTGACATTTGCAGCAACAACCAAGAACACTTTTGTTGAGCATAAATTTGTCTCCCCATTTTATACTTTGCTTGATAGTGAGTCAAAGAACCTGGGGTCAAATCCTGGCTCTGAGTGGTATAATGGATAGAGTCCTAGAGTCAGGAGACCTGGGTTCAAATCTTGCCTCTAATGCTTGCTAGTTTTTTTTATCCTAGCAAGTCTCTTACCGTTCTGTGCCTTGGTTTCTTCCATAAAATGAGGGCCTTGGACTTAATGGCCTCCCCAGATCCTTTCCAGTGCTTACAGCTACCAAGGAATCTTGTTTGATCTTTAAATATGCATGGGAGCCACTTCCAGGCAGAGTTACCCAAAATGATGAGGACTCCAAGTCAGACATCACTTAGATTCAGCTCTCGGAACTCTTCAGCCTGGGTTAAATTCCTGCTTCTCACACATGCTGGCTGTGTGACCCTGCATAGGTCGCTTACTTGTACTCTAAGCAGTTAGCTAAGACTGTAAATTTCAGCGCAGTTTCTGATCTGCCTAGTTTGAGTAAATTTCCTCCTCAGGGGTCTGTTCCCGCCCCAGCTCTCCACTTCTATGAAGCTGTGTTCAGGATCCTGGAGAGGCCACTGCCTATTTTTGTGCTGGCCCCAGCTAAAAAGGGTTTATACGTGGTTCTCAGGACACAGTCTGCTGGCTCTCTGATCAAGAGGCTTGCTTAATGGAGAGAGAACCGGCCATGAACTCTGGAGTCCATGGAATCCAGGCCCTCCCCACTATCAAGTGCTGGCTTCTTGACCTTAAGGAAGCCACTTACCTGCCCAGTACTCTCAGGCCACTCTCCAAGACTGTTGCTTGCATTGGTAGACAGAGCTTCCTACCTGGTGGCAATCACAGTACAGGCTAGGGTAGACAAGACAGTCCGATCCCTCTGGACAATATGAAAGAGATCCAAATTCCCACCAGCTGGTTAGGTATCTTATCTTCTACTGGAAGTGTTTTCAGCTCCTGTTTTTCTAACTGATGACTTCTAAAAATGGGGGGGGGGAACGGTTGATACCTTTTGGTTTTACATCACAATTGTTCTATAAAGAAAAACCCTTCCCCCTCCAGACTGGGAACCACTAACTTGTAAAGACGCTTTCCCATTTCCAAGCTGCCCCCAGGCCATATTGAGATTCTTTTTGGACCGAACTGGTAAATTTCATTGGCATAGTGATCTTTAGAGGATGAAACTCATTCTCCCAATGTACCTACCCTCTAATTTCTTAGACTTGCCTGGGGTCACACAAACAGCATGTGTCAGAGGTGAAACTGAAACCCAGGTATTCCAGACTAAGGATTGTTCCTTATCCTGTCAATTTGTAACTTAGGGTCCCCATCAATTGCAGGCCATACCCAGCTGATGCTTGGGTTTTAGGCCACAGGAAACAGGGCCAGAGCTTGAGATTTCACTGATATAAAGAACTCCCTTAATGAAGAACTTCCCTTTACCAATACAAGTCAGCACATTAGTTTTCAGAATGGCCTAGGGCACTGAGGGGCAGGCTAAGTGGCTTGCTTGGGGAGGGGGTGGTGGTTATGGAGCCAAGGCAGGTGAGAGGCAGGGCTTGAGCCCAAGTCTTCTTGGATCTAAGGGCAGCTCTCTGCCGTGGCTAGGTAAGAACCACTTCCTTATAACCCTTTTATCATTCACTCTTGATGTGGCAGTCTTGCCTAGCAAATTCTGGCTAAGTTTTTTTTTTTGTTGTTTTTTGGTCTTTTTTGGAATAAATGGTTTATATACTCTGTTGGAACATCTAGTTTCTGTGGCTTTTTTCTTTGCCCTTTTCTAAATTGCTCTGATATACAGTTTTACAGGCAATGCTATTAACCTGCATGTGTCTGCACAAATCCTCTGGTCCAGCCAGTCCAATTATGGTCCTCTGCTATCATATACTAAGTGGAGGCTGTGACCTGTTTCCAGCTGCCTATTTGAAATGGAAAATTTTCAAACCACTTAGTGGAAATGGTTAGGTTGTCAATTTACAAAGGACACAAAAGGAGAAGGAGACCATTTAATTATGGTGGTGTACCTTAAGTGCCTCTCATGTACTGTATGTCACAGCTTGGCCATTCCAGCCACGTGCAGTATTCTTCAAATGTGGAGTAAAGACAGATTTTATGGAAGACAAAAGACGTGTCCACTACAGGAAATATCCCCACAAATGCTAAGTAGAAGGTTAAAAGTCAAATAGATCTTTGTCCTAGATTAGTCAAGAATTCAAAATGCAGAAGATAATCTCTCTTTCTCATTATTCAATATTATTCTCCTCTCCCCCAAATGAGTATCTACATTCTAGCCTGTGATGTTCTAGAACCATATTCCCAATTCTTCCCTTTGGTTTAGACTTTAGTGGATGAGCTCTAGAAGACACAAGACTTTTTACGAGGCTACAAAACTTGCACCAGAACTTCACACAGTTACCAGTGTTATGGCATAATGCAGAGTGAACTATCAGGGCTTCTTTCAGGCAGTAAGCCTCTGGGGCTATGCTAACTGCTGAGAGTAGTGCGTTAATCTGGAGAAGAGAAACAGGCTAGAGCTAAAAAAGATGAAAAAAAAAAAGGAAACTGATGGGAATAGACACAGTTTGGGTGCACAGAATAATAAAGAGGACCATATTTCGTCACTCAGGAGGAAAGATACACGTCTTAGACGTCTATGCTACAAGATATAAAGAGTATAACAAGAAATAACAACATTGTACTTTGACATATGGGGACGATGGGATAGCCCACTGGCAGCAGAGCAGGGCTCTCGACTGCTTGTTGCCCTTTGTACACATTTGTGAGACAGCTGGCATTGTTAGGGTAGACTGTGGCTGTGCAAAATCACAACTGGCCTGTATACAAATCCAGCATCTGGCCATGGCCTCCTAAACACCACACACTAACTAAACGAGCAAACTAGCCAGAGCCAACATGAGAGACAGAGTACCTACCAACAACAAAATGACATGCCCACTTGGGCTTCTTATTCCCCAGAGAACCACTGATTTCAATAAAATAAACATTCGATTCAACAAACACTTAAAAGACTCTGAATAGTTTGCTTAGAGAAAGTGATAAAAGCTCTTTTATCTGGCCTAATCAATCTTCCTCACTACTGAAGGGGAACTTTGAAACAGAGAATGGAAAACCACTGATTGTTTGCCCACCTGTATCAGGGTCATAGCCCCGATCCCTAAAACAGGGTTCCCTTTCACCGAGTTGGGTTGAATAGCTCCTGATGAGGACAGAACTGAAAGATGACAGGAAAAGAGTAGGTGCTCTACGTTGGAAACAAAATGATGTTACAAAGAATGCTGAAAAGCCACCTCCAACTGGGAGAGCAATGAAGTGAAAACACTGGTGGCTGGCAAAGCACCTCATTTAGGAAGTTCCTGGGATTCACAGAGTTGGTTGGGAAGACACAGAAACAGTTGGGTTGATACCCGATCCTACAATGGGAAGTTTTTATGCTGGATGGAGAATTCATGCCAATAGTACACAATGAGTAGGTTTTCTGTATGTGTGTGTTATTTAGACCAGGCTGAGCAAGGCAAGGAGATGGTGGGGTGAGATTCTTTATGCTTTTGCATGAGGAATTCTCCTGGCCTCCTATTTTCTATAAAACCATAGTAGTCTCTGGGATAGTTACTAGGGATCCTGCAGCAGACACATGCCCCTTCACTGCCACCACAACCCCCTTCCCTGCCTGCCCCTCCCTCCCTCCCTTCCTCTCTCTCTCTCTCTCTCACACACACACACACACACACACACACACACACACGTGCACTTCAGGTGATAGTCTATCTCATTTTTAGGCCACATAATCTCATTACATCTACAATTGTACCCACAAACCTTTCAAATTGTGGCTAGCACTCTTAATGCCAGAGAGCAGTTCTCCCTTTGTAATATAAATTCAGTATCTTTTTTTCAAATAAAAGCTTAATTTCCATGCATTTTGTCTTTGCTGTATTGGAGAACATTCTTAGGTTTTAAAATTCTTGTTGGAAAACCGAGTGACTTCCACATGCACCTTCTAGGGTGTGACATTCCAGTCCTGCTATCACTACATATCTCTTGTCCTTCCCAGGAGCAGGAAATACTCTAGCACTGACAACTTGATGAACTGGATAACGTATTAAGGCTTTGGCAAATGACGGCTATAAATAAAAAATTCAAACATTAGCGAATCTACAAAAACTAAAGAGGCCTAATAGTAGCAAATTAACAGAAATTCCTAAATTAACTAGACCGTCTAATGAATTGGTTAGGATCCTGGATATGAAGTGATTTTACTGGATGAAAATTTTAAAAATGGGGACTCAGGGACCTTTGGCAAAATTTTATATGGAGACGTAATCAATTTTCAACATTTTCCAAACACTTTCTCAATCACATGAAAAGCAAACAAAATCCCATGTATCTTAGTTCTGCAAAATGACCTCATTTCTTTCTCCCTTGCAAGTGTGAGATTAAATAGTAATCACATAATGAATGTATTCCCATAACAAACTAGCTTTGGATCCTGTGGTCACCCAAGCCCATTTGTTCTATCACATGGCTCTACTTCAGGAAGTCAATAACAGGAGACAAGTGGCAGAAACCACATGTGGTATTCATTGCTGGCATTCACTGCCACATAAAGTGGAGAACAATTACTTTGGAACAGTAACTTCCCTATGCTTTTAAAAAGCAGGTGAACTGTGGCTCTGCGTTCATACTACAGCTCAAATGGATCAGCTCAGAGAAAACGTTTGGAATCTGAGAGTAAAAAGGATCAAAGGGGAAAACGTTTTAAGATGCACCGAGGTTCTCAGTCTGTCGTTTTGTTTCTTTGGCGATGAGGTAAAAAGGCCAATCTTACCTTCGGCTTTTGCATCTTCTGCTGGGCCGTCCTTCACCACTTTCCCACTTGGTTTCTGCTTAACAGGTTCTTCTACAACATAATGGCCCTTTCCATAATCGTTCTCAACATTAGTATTGTAAGAATTGTGAACTTTAGACAGGGACGAGGGCGGGACCCCGGCTTTGTTGTTGTTGTTGTTATGCCCAATGGCGTGTCTGTCCTTTATTCTCTTCTTCAAGTGCTCTTGCATTTTGCCAGTTCTTTCGTCACGAGGAATATAATGCGTTCTTCCATGGGAACGGGCCTCTGAAACAGACCAGGTGTTCATAGGGTTCAATTCATAGGGTTCAATTAGTGTCCGAGACCCCTTGTTTACATAACCAAATAAGGCCGACGGCTGACAGAAGGGGCGCTTTAACAAAGAATGCTTCTCATTTTACTTCAATTTTGATTCCATGCTGGGATTACAGAGGGGAAAACCGCCTATAAGATCAAGATGTGATCTCACTTTTAAAAGGAAAGGCCTAAGGATAACAGGCAATATGGCCTCCAAGAGCCTTAAAATTCTCAATATACATCTCTAAGAGATAAGAATGTTTTTATAACTGTCCATCGTGGTTTCGTAGCATCGTAAGGTGAAAAAAGTAGTACCAAGTATAGCTTTCAGTGACGTACGTAATCAATGGGAATTTTCACTTCAGACACAGTCACATATAAACATTTTCACCACTTATGATTTACGTGCATCATGCAATAATTATGTGTTAAAGTCTTACCTCTCTCCTTACTTTTTTGAACAAGTATCCAAGATAAAAGGGACTGATTACAACCAACTGAAAGCATTCTCTATTAAGAACAAACGATCTTACCATATTCATGGTAAATGCGTGGTTGTGGCAGTGGTGGCGGTGGCGGCGGCGGCATCGGATGTTGGTGCATGTACTGGGGTGGATGCAGTTCTGATCCCGGAACTGGGGGGTACATTGGATGAGGAGGGTGGGCAAGCATTGGAGGATGTGGGTGCATGTAATGTTGCAGATGTGGAGGAGGATGCATGGGAGGGTGGTATTCAGTAGAATGTGGCAAAATTACAATTTTTCGAACTCCATTTTCTTCCACCACCTGAGACAGAACACAGGATCATATTACTACAACAGAATAACATAGCACGCTTCCACATTACTTTTCTTATTCCAGTCTAGATTTGTCATCTCATACGCATAATCTGTATCTCTGAGAAACCTGTTAATGAGAAGTAGACACTAACATATAGGGACTTGCTCTCTTCCTTTCGAAAGTTCAGGTGTCAAAGAAACAGATCTCAGGCCCACATTATAACGTAGTACTTGACAAAAGAGAATTCCTTAATGAAAGCAAAATGTACCATACAGTGACTTAATTGGAGATATTCCTAATTTGCCACATAGAAGGTATGACTAAGTCATTAAGGCAGAAGCAGGATGCTGGGAAACAGAACAAGTTCTGTGAAATGAGCAATGCCCATTCAAGCAACCACAAAGCTTCTCTACTAGATGCCAGAGTCCTTGAGGGCAGGGGCTTCTTGTGGCGCTTTGCATTCCTCCCTCCACAGGACCTACGCACAATACTGCTTTATTAAGGAAAGACTAAGATAAAGATAATGCTCTCTAATTAGTCTGACAGTGAAGGAATACAGCCTTTTGACCGAGTTGTCTGCTTTAAAATGTACAGCCATAGTTTCTGGTAGCCAGTGGCTAAAAATGGGTTAAATTTCCTTTCATTCTCTAAAACCGCACTTTTCATTTCTGACAAATTAAATTTACTACTAGAAAAATAAGGAAAACAGTGTTTACATCGCTACATATCACATATCACAAGAAATGGTTAACATTATTACCAACAAACCTGTCAGCTCTGAAAAACTGGCTATAAATTCTTTTATAAATAAATTGAAAGGCAGTACAGTGTAGCGGGTAGAGGGTAGTGTGTTCAATTCCTACCTTTGAGCCATTTTGGTCCTGTGATCAAGTCACTCAACCTGTTAGTGGTCTGGGCCAGGGCTGTCAGACTCAAATGGAAATGGGGTGTTGGGGGGGAGCAGAATCTGGATAGAAGGATACCTGTGGCTGCATACTAACGAATGTTATCTATGTCTTACTGGATTTTGATTGTGTTAAATGCTTCCCCGATGACATTTTAATCTGGTTCCAGCTGACTTGGGATGTTGGGGCCACAACCGAGCCCGTGTTCGGTGCCTCCACTTTAGGTAGCTCTCAGGATAAGACGCTAAGCACATGCTCACTGGCCTCGGCGGAGGGACCTTCCTCACCTGGCTATCCCAGTGCTGCAGTTCCTTTTCCTAGCGCTAAGATCATTTTACTGGATTTTTTCTCAGTGTTATCAAGTTAGATTTTTCTAATTAACTAGAAATGAAGCTCCTTATCTCATAGGGAAGTTTTGATGACTATTATTAATAAGGTATAAATAAGATTGTACCATGATTTACAATGAATCATGAAATTTCCAAAAGTTACATATAGAAAGAACATTTATTTAGTTTTCCAACTTCCTGGAAGACCCTCGGTTGCAAGCATATTTAGTTTAACTTTAAGGTAAAACAAAACTCATAGCATTTCCTGTTCAACTAAATAGGAATTACAGATGTGGAAATTGTAGTTATTCCAAAACGAAGTCTTAAATTCTTTGTGACAATGAAAAAGTGTGATGATCCCAGAGAAAGTTTAGCAAAAGACAATTTGTCAAGTTCAGAGAATATTATGAAAGTGGTCAGAGACCTTCAGGACACTTCATATTATTAGTGTAATTCTGGATGCGTACGTGCGCGCATGCACACACACACTATCCATATACACATTTGAAAATACTTTCAAGCTGTATGTGTAATTTGTTCTAAATGTTTCAAGAAACTAATTCCTTCCAACCACGTGGTGACATGTATCAGTACTGCCCTGATTGTCTCTTCCATTTTCGAATGAAAAGAGCAAACCTCACAGGCTAAATTGTTGGAGGACACCCCGTCCCCACTGGCTCACATGCCACATACAGGCACTTTCTCCCTCCTCACTTCTAAGTAGGATTTTCAGCAGGAATACTCTCTCTACAATCAAGAAGCACAAGCCTTTTGGACAAGTGCAGCTTCCAAGTGCTTTGCAAAGCTTACTGCAAGAAGCAAACTTGTAGAAGCATTCGTCTCCTACTCTAGAGGTTTTTAATCTGAACTCTAGTTCTCCAGTTTTCTCAGGTTTCTTCTTCCTTCTTCCAGATCATATAAATGTCTGCATCCAGCACTCTTAGCAGCAACCTAACCCCCACCACTAATTGCTACAGCCACTGTGAACCTTCTTCTCTCACCTACTTGTGCTTTCCTGGGGATTTTTAATCCCCTCAGATGTCTTCCTCTCTCTGGCTTCCACCACCACTATAGCTAGTGTTAGTAAAACTTTGAAAAAGCATTTAAATCAAAAAATAGTTATTACCATAGATTAACAAGACCAAGTATCCAGTAACGCTTTAAATGAAGACTCGAAATATAAAATCAAATCAGATTTCAGATAGGAAACATTACGGTGGGGAGATGGAAACACCAAAACATGGCCTTTAAGCATAATAAAAATACTGGCACATGAAATATTAGGGAACCTGGACTACTACCTGCAAGGGCACACTGTGATTAGCTTCATTTCCTTTTCATGGTTAGCCATTTAATTGGACCCCCAAATTCTCAATGTTGCATTTAACAATACATTTTATTTAGAATTCTAGGGAAATTTTCCTCTGAAGCTCCCTAAATATCTTCAGCATTGCTCAAGCCAAACTTTCTAAGCACTGTTTGATACCATGTCCTGAAGGGAATTGACTCATTAACAGAAATACTGCACCATTTCTTCACTAGCACATCTCTTCTTTTTCCTTTTCTTCAGATTCCTAGATCTAGTACTGGCTTTGAGTGCATCATGTAAAAAGTTCT
This sequence comes from Phalanger gymnotis, assembly GCA_028646595.1. Classification (NCBI taxonomy): domain Eukaryota; kingdom Metazoa; phylum Chordata; class Mammalia; order Diprotodontia; family Phalangeridae; genus Phalanger; species Phalanger gymnotis. The sequence continues at coordinate 18,155,199 of CM053628.1, read as the reverse complement.
GATTTAAGGCACTGAGTACCCTCTATTGAAGGATTGGTCAATAACACTATGGTTACTGTTTTGCAATATGTTGACAAATGTTTTAGTGAAAAACTAACTGGTTTTCCCAAACTCACTCATTATAAGAATAGAAAGAATATTAAATATTTTACATAATTGCTTTTCTTTTAATTAAATTGAGATTATAAATACTCCTTGAGGGCAAGGACCGGTTTTCATTACTGTATACTCCATGAAGGCCCACCACAGTGCCTTGGCATTTAGTATTTGTTGAATGAATGAATAATCTCTAAAAATTCCCTGACACAAAGTACCAAATAAAATCTTATGACATACCTGAGACATATAACCAGGAGGAACAAATATCGGCGGCATCGAGCCATTGAGTGACATCATAGGAACGTGGGCTGGTCCTAAAGTAGGATGATTAAAAACACTGATATCAAATCAACACAGGATCACATTATTACAATAACATACTTACACATTATTTTTCCTATTAAACTTATTAAACTACTTAAGTAAATGAAGGCTAGGATTGTGCTACAGAAAATATGGTACTTTGAGACAGTGCTGTTATCTGTAATATATTAAATTACTTTAAACCCTAGGTTGTTTCACTGCTAGCACCAGAGTCCACTTTATAACTTAACGTGTTATTATTTATAAATAGCATATTAATAAATAAAGATCCAATGCTAGTCACGTAACAAGTGCCAGACTTCAACTGTACGCACCCTTACTTTACTAGTGGTAGTAAAATGGAAAGAACGCTGGGCTTAGGAGTCAGAACACTTGGGTGCGAGTCCAGATCCAAAGCCTGTTTAATTAGCCATTTGAGCCTGGACAAGTCACTTAGTTCTTCGAGCCATGGTCTCATCTATAAAATGGGGAGAGTAGTATTTGTAATGTCTACCTCATAGAGCTGGTGGGAAGAAATTTGTAAACTATAAAGCCCTTTGAAAATTTGACTTTTTACTATTCTATTTTATTATGAAAAATATACACATTCCTATAACATATATAAGGAAATGCCTGAGTGTTACAAAGCATGGAAACTAAAACATGCCATCATCCTCATCTTTAACAGAAATAGGGAGTAAACTAGTGTTTAGTCCTAAGAATATGAACTCTATCTTTGTTTTGAAATCCTAGAATGGTAAAATACCCATGACCAAATTTGAAAAGATTACCTAGAGTACTCATAATCAGAATCGAAAAGTCACGCACATATGTGAACCATATCTGAGGTTTTTAGTGGAGTCAGGGTAGTGACGTGGTATCCAAGAAAGCAAATGCGATCCAATAAAAGAGGCCAAGCATCCAGGAATAAGGAGGCCAGAGGTCCACTGCCCTGGGCAGACCCCAGCTAGAATGCTGGCTTCAGTGGTGGGCACCACTTTCTAGGGAGGGCATCGATAAGCTGAAGGGTTTTTAAAGGAGGTAAAGAGGGTCCAGGATGGAGAAAGACCTCAAGTTCCCGCTATAAGGGGATCATCTGAAGGAACTGAGGATGCTTAGCCTGGAGACATGGGGGCAGGATGTGAATATAATGGCTGTTTTCAAATATCTGAAAGGTGGTCATTTAGAAGGGACATTAGATTGGATCTGCTTGGCACCAAAGGACAAGAATAGGAGCAACAAGCAGAGGTTATGGAGAGACCAATTTAGGCCAGAGATCAGTAAATACTTCCCAACAATGAGAGTTGTCTTGGAATGGACTGCCTATGGAAGAAGTGGGATACCCCTCATGGAGGCCTTCAAGGAAAGACTGGATGGAGACTTGTAAAGGAGTGGCAGAGGAAAAACATTTGAATTAGACCTTGGAAATATGACTTCTGAATTATTTCAAGTGTCTTAACGGCTTGGCACATAGTAGGTACTTAAAAATGTTTACTGACTAACTGACCTTAAGTACCTTAATCTATCAGAAGCTGTTGACAAGATGTGGACCATAAGCCCTGGGTGTTTTGCTAATAGTAATAAACCTCCAACTAAGGTATGTGTTAACCCAAGAATGATTAGACAGGTTTGAAACAGCTACCGAAAACACCAATGTTTCTAAAATCTTTTCATGCTCTTTGATTCACTACATTTAGTTTCATTCAAATACCACGCATTTGATTAAACCTTCACTTACCTTGGATACACTGAACGTGTCCATCCTCAGTTCTAATGGTGAATGTTTCTCCAGGATTGACTTGTACCAATATAACCTACAAAAAAGAGTTATATAGTTAAGTGTGTTGTCCTTAGTGAATAGAAAAGAGTGTATCTTTATTTTATGAGGGTCTCAGGATGGTCAACGGGGCCCACTGAGAGCAATCCAGATCTCTAGGGAAGAACAAATAGCTAGGCCAGTTAAATTAGCCCAAAGGAGAAATTAAATAGATCAATTCCTTTAAGTACATACAGCGCCCCACCCCCACCTTTTTCACTGTACCCCCTCCAGCTAAAAATTGGAATCATAATAACCCAGGGTGAACATATAAGAATTTCTCATGAGAAAACAGGTGACGAAAGGTGTAAAGAGCAAATCTTAATTAATTTTTGGCTACAGAGCCCCAGAATACTCGATGAACTGTACACTGGAGACTATATGGTCACCCTGTAGATTTCCTGTACTGGGCCAGCAGCTGTGACTAATGACCAACAAAATGCACACTAACAGTGCCCTCTGTATGTAAACTGGTGCAGCTGGTGACCAAAACAAATGAAGTTGGAAGACCATTTCAACAAAGTCTTCTTAACAAACTGCTATCAAAGTAAAAAGCTAAATGGAGTCTCTATGAATTTCATAGCATTTCCATTTGTTAAAACACATTTTATTGGGGCCTTTTGTTTTTAACAACAGAATCCCTTCTCACCCACTCCCATTCCAATAGAAACTTCCCTTGTCACAATGAAAATCAGTTAAACAAAAGCATCTAATACAGAAACCTTTATCTGAAAATGTATACAATATCTTCTCTTAGTAGGCCCACACCTTTCTGCTGAGAGGGAGATTTCATTTCATTGTAGATATGAAGTGAAGGCCTGACATTCTATGTGTAAAGTTGGATTTCTCTGGAATGGTCATGTAGCCCAATGGTATCAAACTCAAGCAGAAATGAGGGCAATTAATCTGCACATAAGGAGTCTTGTAGGCTGCATATGGACTTAGTTTTCAAATGTAATATTATCTCTGTTTTATTATGTTTTTATTTATTTTGTTAAGTATTTCCCAACAACATTTGCATCTGGTTTGGGCTGCATGTTTGACAGCTATGTTACACACCAGAAGAAAATGTTAGCATGGCAATGGATTACTAAAGTTGAATTCATCATTTAATCAAACCAACAAAAGTGAAGTCTAAGGTATTTTGTTTTTGTAAAATTATTACAATTGGAAGGTACTAGTAGCTAAAATCACTGCTGTTCAAAATGGCACCTTAAACATAAAAAATTTGAACTTAACAACTATGAAATCGTCTGAAGGAGTCAGTCGGCTATGTATCTATGCCGGTAGTTAGATGGTTAGAACCTTAAATTTAGAATCAAGACCTGAATTTAAATCCTGCATCAGACACTTCCCAGCTTCGTAATCCTGGGCAAGTCAGTTACTTTCTTGGAATCTCAGTTCCTCATCTGTAAAATGAGGGTAAGAGCACCTACCTTCCAGAGTTGTTGTGATGATCTGATGAGATACCATATGAAAGGCACTTTGTAAACCTTACAGAGCTACACAGATATTTGCTATCATTATTATGTCCATGATGTCAGAAGAAAGTTAAGGCAACTTAAAATTTCAAGAATGAATATAGAGGCCACATCCATTCTGACAACACCCTTGATCTAGGTGATGACAGAAGTAATGGTCTATCCAGGAAGGACTGATTCTTCATACCCAATCAGACTGCTTCCACTTATGAATAAAGTTCAATCTATTTGAGTCCCCCAAAGAATGGATCAAATACAGTGGAAAGAGTTAGGAGATAACAGATCCTGGTTCTGTTCCTAGCTATGTGACTTTCGGGAGGACATTGTACTCCTATGGGCTCCAGCTTTCTCATCTATAAGATAAAAAGCCTGGGACTAGTTGATTTCCAATGTCCGTTTCACCTCCAAGCTCTAAGACATCTATCTTTAGCCAGGTATAAGAGGGTGACCATCTTACCAGTCAACATAGTTAATTTTACTATTTGGGTGATGGAGGGCATTGGGATAAGAGAGGAAGTTATTCCCCTATCCTTTATTCAAAGTAAAATTTCTTCTAGACAAGTACAAGTTGGTTTTAGAAGTCAACTTGACACTTAAAGAGCTATTTTATAAACATTTTGGCTTCAGAAGACTGCACTACTGTTCCATGAATGAACCTATTATTTAGGCAACAAAAAACTTTCCTGATAAACCATCCTTTTAATGCATCTTTATTTTATAAGTACAACATTTGTTTTCAATAAAATTAGGTACTGTCATCTATTCAAGATACTACAATGTCCAGGCAATTTTATAGAAGAGGCATTGTAGAATAGAGAGTATTTTGAACTTAGAGTTTACCCATTTATAAAGTCAAGGGAGTGGATCAAATGACATATGAGCTCTAAATCTATGAATGGTCCATGCTGGGTCAAGAACTGGAGTACCATCTAGATAACTAGTACAAACATTACCCAGATATGTCTCTTTCTCTAAGACTTTTGGTCAGCTTATTACAAATAATCAATTTTTTAAAATTTATTTTTATTTTATGGAAGTCTTTTATGGCATGGTGATATTCCCTTATATCCACATACTGCAAATGATTAATCCATTCCCCAACTGACAGGCACCTACTGTTTTTAGTTCTTTGCTACGGCAAAAATGTGCTGCTACGAATACTGTGCTGTAGATGAAGCCTTCCCTTCTGTCTTGGACCTCCTTATATGCTTAGCAGTGGGATCTCTGAGTCAAAAGGTAGGGACATTCTAGTCACTTTTTCACCCTGCCTAATTCCAAACTGCTTTCTAGAATGGCTGGATCAATTCACAGTTCCAGCAACAGTGTGTCTGTCTTTTCACAGACCTTCCAACATTGACCAATTCCAGATTTTATAATCTTTGCTAAGAGCTGTTTTAATTTGCCTTTATTAGTAGTAATTTGGAGCAGTCTTTCATACAGTGAATAGCCTGGAGATCCTCTTTTGCGAAGTTTGTTCATATTTTCACTTTTCCAGTGAGTAATAGCTTTTGGCATATTTATTTCCTATATGTTGGATATCAGACCTTTATCAGTGTTAGTAAAATGTTAAAAAATATATACGTCTATGTGAATATCACATATATATATATATATACACACACACACACAAACACACACACATTTTTCTATGAATATATTGAATCATCGTTTGTAAATGAACATTTTCTGACATTTTGGAGAAAGTCCCAAATTGTTATCCATTGGGACACCAAAACTTTCTATATATTTGGACAAGTTACACCCAGGTAGATGGGACCCAAGAGATGTCTTTGAAAATTAGTGTGGATGATGATTCCACTGCTGGTAATGATGACTTAGGAAGAACCAAAGACACGAGCTAATTGTTGGGACACACAGTGCCAAAGAAAGGGTTTTGACTCTACATATTTGCAGGCTTGAAAATGACCAAAGACCACTCATTCTCACCTGTTGCATGCTGTCCCCATTTACCATATGAGGTGGAAGAGGCATGTCATTCATTACGGGTGTAGGTTCTACAGCAGGAACCTGTTCAGCCATAATACATAAAGGGATTGTTTTTTACATTGATTAGCCTGTAAGAAGAAATGAAGCCTTAGGTTAACTAAATGAAGTCCATATTTCTTTCCTAACAAGTCACTTTTCAAGATACTCTAGAAAGTAGAAGTCTGTAAGTCACTGGCTTTCCCTAAAAGTTTTATGAAAATTGCTTCTATAACAATAGACTTTTATAGAGGGCTTTAAAATGTCACACATTGCAATGTGCATATACACATGTATATATATGTGTGTATATAGGCCTGTATGTACATACACATAGGCAGCTAGGTGGTGCTGCAGTGGATAGACTGCCAGGCCTGAAATGAGGAAGACTCATCTTCCCGAGTTCCAATCTGGCTTCAGACACTAGCTGTGTGACCCTGGGCAAGTCACTTTACTCTGTTCACCTCCATTTCCTCATCTATAAAATGGGGTGGAGAAGGAAATGGCAAACTACTCCAGTATTTTTGCCAAGAAAACCCCAAATGGAGTCACAAAGAGTTGGACACAACTGAAAAACATCTGAACAATATAAAATTTGAGCCTCACAACTACCCTGTGAGCTAAGTACAAATATCATTATTAGCAATCAATTACTCAAACATTAAGCACCTACTGTGAATGAGGAGGCACTGTGCTAAGTACCAGAGATGAAAAGACAAAAGCGAAACAGTCCCCATTTCCAAAGAGCTGACATTCTAGCGGGGGAGACAACATGTACACGTATGAGCATATATACAACACACACAAAAGGGATACAAGGTTATTTTAGGAGCAGGGCAGCCATGACAGTATTGGAAATCAAGGAAAATTTCATTAAGAAGGTCACACTTAAACTGTGTCTTGAAGGAACCCAGAGACTCTAAGGGGGCAGAGGTAAGGAGTATATTCTAAGCGTGGGGGACGAGTGCAAAGTAAGGAGACGGAACAGGCTGGTACGGCTGGAATGTAGAGTGTCAAGAAGGAAGCAAAGTATAATAAGACTAGAAAGGTGGGAAGGGGCCAAGTTGTGAAGAACTTTCAATGTCAAGCAGAGGACTTTAGTTGATGCTAGAGGCAACAGAGAGCCACTGGAGTTTGTTGTGTAGGGAGGTAAAAATGTTAGACCTGCACATTAAGAAAGTCACTTTGGCAGCTGAGTGCAGGCTGAACTGGAATGAGTGAAGACTTGAGGCAGAGAGTTCAACTAGTAGGATATTCGCAAGAGTCAAAGTGAGAGTAGAATGAGGGTCTGAACTAACACGAGTGGTAGCCATGTAAAAGAAGAGGAAGGGAGGTATATGAGGGATAATCTGGAGAAAGAAATGACCAGATTTGGCAACTGACTGGATATATGGGGTGAGGAAGAGTGATGAGTCAAGAGTGAGACGTTGCCAGGTTACCCCTATTTTACAGGTGAGGAAATCGGCTTAGAGAGGATGTGTGATTTGCCCATGGTTATGCAACTACAAAGCGTCAGAGGCAAAATATGAACTCAAGTTTTCCTAACCCCAAATCCAGCACTCTAGCCATTATCCCACACCTTATAAATGAAAAGGCAGGACTGAAGGTGGAATCACAGATTTTGGTTCTTCTCATATAATTGTGAGAAGAGGCAGCAAAGGCAGCTCAATTTCAAAGAGCGATGAATGGTTGAACAGCAAATCCAAGTTAAATAAGATAGATCCAAGTAGGTGATTCCCAAGAACAGTACATTTCTAAGTCCACTGGGGAAAATCTATTGAGCTTCCTCCACAATGTGGGAAGGACTTACTGCTTTTGATAAATGTTTCATAGTGGCATGGCCAGAAAAAGAAGCCAGCTTTCGAGCTCTAAGGCTATTCATTGAATCAAACTGCATCAACTAAACCAGAATTTAAATCAGGGCCCTAGAAGTTTCCTCATCTACCCAATGGGGAAAATAATACCTGCTTTGCTCACCTTACAGGATTGTTATAAAAATATAATGAAACAAGTAAAGTGGAAAATATCTGGAAAATATAACATGCCATACAAATACAGAACAGTTCTTATTACTGAGACCCAGTAAATCTTTCCCTTTTCGCACCAGCTAAAATGCAGTACTCATATAGATGAACATTATATAAAAAACTACCACCCCATTCTTGAAAGAAGGCACCAACTTAGACCAGTCAACATCTGTCTATCAGTTTCCCAAACTGCGTAAGACAAAACTGAAAAAACTACCTTGAAATTCACCACAAATACTCTTAGACAGTAAACAACAGAGAAACCACAAATAAATACCATATTGCTCACACTGTATCAGGATGACAAGAAGAATCCTGTGGCAGAACAGAACAGCATAAACACAGCGTAGAACTTTGTTCCCTTTCCCCATCAGCCCCTAAAAACCGTCGCCCCTTTACCCTTTAAAGGAGTTGATAACAGCATGGTCTTGCCATTTGTTGCATTCACTTTCAAGCACTGTGTTTTGGATCAGAGATTTGCCGTCTAGAGCCCGTGAAGGGCTTAGAGCTTTGTTAGAACTACCTTCCTCATTGATGATGCAATAATACACCTCGGGCTGTCTCCTGGCAACCGCTCTGTGCCCGAAGCTGCCAGTGCCATGGAAGATGAAGATTTCAAATGGCTAAGACAGCTATAATAATAACCACAACAACCTGGGGCCCAGCTGAATTTGGGTATAAAGCTTAATGATAACAGAAGCTAAAATGCACTACAATTAAAAGACTTGAAGTCAGCTGTGGAGATCAGGTCCAAAATTCTCCCATTTCACACACAGACGAGATTTTTAGCAGGCCCATCAATCTCAGCAGTTACACTATGTTTATTGCCATCAACTGTGATACATGATCTGTAAAAGCATGATACTACCAGTCACAAACGTGGGGGCTAGCCTCCCTCCCGCAGTACCCATGGCCATCTGGCCAGGTGCATACTGTTTGCAGCCCTGCTTTATCATCTGTGTTTCTTCCAGCCCAGACTCTGCCAGCTCTCCAGCTACAAAGCAGCTAAATGGCTGCTGGTCTTAGTCCAAGTGTGAGACAGTAGTTCATTACACATTGCAGCTTCCTACTCGAAGCATCCAAGCTTGTTTAACAGGGTCTTTCCTTCTTAGGCTCAGCTGCAAAACAGGTCCAGAGAGACAATGAATGGTCTTTGCTGCACTCAACAAACAATTTAAAGGCCCAGCCCTGCAGATGCAACTGTCCTCTCTAGTTTGCTGTCCAACACATTCTACTCAGACACTTCTAGGATGTTAGAGCTGCAAAGGACCTCAGAGTTGCTCATTATACCACCTCTCTTGATCTCCACAACATTCAGGGAAAATAGTTATTAAAACCTTTTACAACTTAAGAGAGGAGCAGCTTAAACAGCTAAGCCTGCTACCTCTTTTATTTTTTTGCTCACCGTAGGCGAACAAAGATCTACTTACACATGTGTCTCATAACAGTAGCTGTATCACACTAAACTGAAGATGTTATAAAAAAATTACCATCACCACCATTGCTATGATTATTTTCAGTGCCTTTCCAATTTGTATCCCCAGGATCTGCCATATAAATGTGTACTTAGATGCTTGCAGATTGGTTGAATCTCTCTAAAAAGCATTCCCTAAGAATGTATAGATGAAACCTATAGTTAATATCCCTTAAGTCAAGTTTTTATATAAATGGTAAACATTGCACATGCCAAAACTGCACACCAAGTCAGAAAAACACATACCTCGTATAAAATACGTTACTATTTATTTGCTTTTGGTTAACAACAGATGAAACTGCATAAATTATTTAATCATTCTTGATTACCTCAGTAAGTTATTTGCATTTGAATGTCAGACCATGTCATCCAATTTACCATTCTCTGAATTACCACAGCATATAAAATATATTCATATCAGATGACATATAATTATCCCTACTAAAAATACCTGTACTATAGTGCTGCCAGTCGCAATGCTAAAATTAAATTATGCTGGAAGTGATGAGTCTAAACCCCCTATTTTTAGTGACTTATAGCTAGGCCTTAAAAATCTTCTCTTCCAGGAATGTGACATACCACACCTCAGTTCAGGAACCTAAACTTAAGTCTTATGAAAGAAATGAAGTGTTTAAGACAAAAATTAAATTCATTAGAGAGAGGGGAGCCCCTTTAGGAATTTGAACTATACTTAGTTGAAGGTATTCAAATGTAGTACGCTTGTGTGTTAATATCATGCCACCTACAGTTCTCAACATGAACACATCTAACCACTTGTTCATCGCTGATAACTTTGGGTTTTCTCTTACTGCTCTTGTAGGTTATGTGAAGTTCAAGCAGCTATAATTTTTATTTCATGTAAAACAATTACTGTTCACATACACATGCATTTCATAAGGGCTCCTATGGCCACGACAGTACTTAAAAAGGTGTCCCGAAGAAAACTGGATATGGAGAATTTCTGTTATGAACTGACAAAGAAGAGAGCTCCTTTGCTTTAGGTAACTCAAATCCTCACTCATAAATTACTTGGTGTAGGTAGTAGCACCTATAGGCAAGGTAGGGTATTACAGCTAAGCCCTGGCAGCAAAAATTCCTAGAGAGCCAAGAGTTAGTGGTTCCCCAATATGAGAGAAAATAACGTTTTTAGGTGGTGGTGGTGGGGCGGTCATCACCGTGGCCAATGGCAGAGGAAGGATCCTTGAGTTATCAAAGGGCTGCAAAGGAAAAGTGAACCCTCAGACAGATTCTACAAATGCCTATGGGTCTGAAGCGCTGCGATACTACAATCTCCAAGTGTGCTGAAGTCCAGCTTCCTCCATATTTCTCCTTTCTTGTTCTCCTCTTGCCCCCCTCCCACTTACTTCATCTGTAAAATAAGGGAGTTGGAGTCTTTGACCTCTGTGGTCTCTTCTAGCTCTGAAATAATAATCCTACGCTGTCCCTCATCTGAAATCTAAGAGTTCTTCACTCACACCTCTTTTATAGAAGTTACCACATTCTTTTTTTCATAGTTATTTTTATATCTATGTGTATATATATGCATGTATATGTATATAAAATTATAAATAAAATAATTTTCTCCCACGTGAGAATCTAAGATCTCCAAGGGTGAGGACTGTGTCCTATTCATCTTTGTTCGGACCACAGATGATAAAAAGGCATGGATAGGTTGTGATCTGCACCAGTGGAGGGAGGGCCAATATAAGTCAAATCCATTGCAATATTGAAGGGCCCACCTATACCAAAATCTAATTAAAATGCACCTGGATTTCCTAAATATGTAGGGGTACATCAGCTGAACACCCAACTAAAATGTAGATAAAGATATCCTTAACTTAGAAAAAAAATATAAATGCATCAGGAGATTGAAATTCCAAGTTCAATACTGAGAAAGCCTTGTCACAGGCTCAGCTCCATTTGATTCTAGAGCTCAAAATTGGCACAGACCCCCACTTTACATGTCACACTCTGGTTGCCAAGATTTGGATCACTCTAGGAATTCCATAAGTGATTCACGAACCACATATAGAAACTCCTCAATATAGTACAATGTTTCTGGGATGGAAAGTGGCAGCCAAATTATTCACATAACGTTACATGAGAAAATGTTGGCCCAGAGTTGCAGAGCAAATCTCCATTTTTTGAGAAGGTAGAAATATGAACCACCAACATGGCAGAAATGAATAATTTTGAGAGTTCTCTGAAACAAGAAATGACTTGGCAACCTAGAAGTAGATCTAAAAATTCCAAAAGAATCAAAATGTGAAGGGTGCCTTTACCTTGCTCTAAGGATCTCCAAGGGTGATAAGCATCATACATTAATTATGACAATAACTCATTTACATAATTCCAAAAAGGCTAAGCATGTTTTATAGCCACTTTCAATCTGTCCCAAACTAGATTTTATTTTCTATGTATAGCAGCTCACATTAATGTGTGATTTTCATTTTTTTTTGGCAAGGCTATATAATTCTCGTATAACTAAAGATTCCACAACTGTTACTCTAAAAAAAATCAGGAAGTGATTTGACATGCACTTTATGCTGGATTATCACTAAACAGATGCTAGCCATTTCTTATGGAAGGGTTTTCAAATTTCTCATTTATACTAGTTCACACTTTTTTTCCCTATCTTTTAAGCATTATCAATACTTTCTCATTCTTCTCCACACATGACTCTGGCCCTTTTTCTGGTTGCTTTAACCCTGCTAAAATCTGGGGAAATCACACTGTATTTAAGGTCCTTATGTGGCTGTGGAATTGGTTCTATCCAGTAACGAGTACAGTTTTGTTTAAAAGTAGCAAGACATCTCATGGCTATTCACGCTGACAATGACAGATACGTTAATTGCCAAATTGGTAAATAAATAAGACTCCAAAAACATCACAGGTAAATACTGAGTATTGTTTCACAATAATATCCTTAACGAATTAAGCCAAACACCACCTGGCATGCCCCCTCCCGTAACACTGGATGATTACGCATTTCTGACATCGTTCATGTGGAGTTGTCTTCCCAAAGTTTTCTCCTGGGCCATCTTCCCTTCTCCCTCTCTACCACCACCTCATTTGGGGAAGCTCCTCAGCTCCCATGGATTTAACTATCATCTCTACGCAAATTATTCTCAGCCCTAACCTCCAGTCTCACATCTCCAACTGTCTGTTGGATATCTCAAACTGGATGCCCATAGCCACCTTCAGCTCAACATGTCCCAAACCGAATTCGTTACCTTCCAGCCCTTCCTACTCCTCCCGCAACCCTTCCAGTCTTCCCAACTTTCCTATTAACCGAAGAAGCTACGTGAAGTGGTGACTAGAGAACCAGAGCTGGAGTCAAGAAGAGCTGAAGTCAAATCCAGACACTTAGTAGCTATGTGACCCTGCACAAGTCACTTAAACTATTTTAGTTTTCCCATCTGTAAAATGGGGATAATAGTAGCACTTACTTCCCACAGGTGTGGTGAGGATCAAATGACATCCTCCCAGTCACCCAACCCAGCTGTCATCCTCACATTCACATATCTAATCTGTTGCCGAGTTCTACAATTTTACCTTTGTGGTGCCTCTTGTGTATGCCTTCTCTCTTCCACCAAAGCCACTGCCCTGGTGCAGGTCCTCGTCGCCTCATGGTGGGCCATCATACCAGCTTTCTTACTAGTCACCCTGCATCATCTCCCCCACTCCAGTCTGTCCTCTACTTGGCTATCAAAGTGATCTTCCTAAAGTGAAGGTCTAACCGCATCCAAACTTCAGTGGCTTCCTATCACCTCCATAATCAAATCCTTCCCACATTTCCAGTCTTTTCTACCTTACTCCTTTCCACACTCTATGACCCAGCGACATGGGCCCCCTTGGTGTTCCTTGCAAAAGACTCCGTCTCCTAGCTCCGTGCCTTTTCACTTAGCTGTCCTCTGTTCCTGGAGTCCTCTCTATCCCTTGCTCTGTCCTATGGCTTCCTTCGAGTCTCAGCTAAAATTCCACTGTCTGTAAGAAGCCTTTCCCTGTTCTCCTCAATGCTAGTGTCTTCAGTCTGAGATCATCTCCACTTTATCCTGAATATGTCTTGTCTGTACATAGCTATTCGCATGTTGTGAGGAGATCACAAACTGTGAGCTCCTTGAGGGCAGGGACTGGTTTCGCCATTCTTTCCCCAGCACTTAGCACAGTTCTTGGCACACAGTAGGTGCTTAATAAATGCTTCTTGACTTGACAATCTACTAAGCCACGCTGCCTCCAGATCGATTTCCTTGTCGGGTTCTAACACAAATATCATCAAATCATGTAAATTCCAAGAAGACAGGGCTAAGAAACTCCTAACAGTAGACAAATACTTTAAATGAATTCTTGGGAAAGAACAATTTAACTCAGTAATCACTACATTTGAATAGTTTTAAAAGGAGTATTAATGATAAATTCTCAATATCCTATTCTACTCCTACAAATTTTGAAACCTACCCAAACTTACTATATTTTATAGCAAATATTTTAAAAGAAAATGCCACATGCACAAAATGTGCTTGAACAGTATTTTCATAATAATCACACAATAAGGACTCTTGCAGATTTTGAGGGAGGTACGTTTGTATTCTTCCAAGTGTTGCCTTTCAAATAGCAGTCTGGCTTTGACCTCATCACTCAACTGAAGCAGCTGTCTTCAAATTCCGAATGCTCTAACTGCCAAGTTTGATGGCCTTTGCTCATCTTCACCCTTCTTGACTTGTCTCCATCATCTGATGCCGCTGACTCCTTTTTCCCTCCTGAATCCTCTCCCCTCTCTTGGTTCTTTAAGGTGGGTGTCCACTCAGACCTCTTTTCTGTATCATCATCCACATTTTGCCCCTTCTCATTGCATTCTAACGGTGACCTCCTCAGCTACCTAGGTTTAACTGTCATCTGAGTACAAATACCTCCCAGATCAATATATCCAGCCCGAGTATTTTTTCTCAATCCTAGTCTCTCATTGCCAAATTGCGTTAAGTCTCATCAGCATCTTAAACATGTCTGAAACAGAATTATCTTTCCCCTCAAACTCATCCCTCTACCGCCATCGAGTCACCCTGGTTCGTAACTTCAGTATCATTCAGACTCCTCACTCACCCCCTCCCCCAATTCAGTTAGACGCCAAAGCTTATAATTTCTACCCACATGCCCCTTCTCTTCGTTCACGTAGCCACTACCCTAGTTCTTGACTGAACTACTCAGATAGCCTCTGACTTTGGACCTCCAGGATCAAATACAAAATCCTCTCTTGGACATTTAACACTCTTCACAAGCTGGCCCTACCCTGCCCTCCCAGCCAGCTCGCTATTCCTCACACTCAGAATGTATGGCCTCATCTCTTGTCTCACCAGTGGCAGTACAGTATAGTGGATAAGATTTGGCACTTGGATTCAGAAGATCTGAACACAAATCCTGCCTTAGACGCTAGCTACCTGGGCGACACTAGGTAGTCACTTTGATACTTCTCTTGGACTCAGTTTTTTCATCTGTAAAACGGAGTTAACAATAGTACCTAGCTTATGGGTTGTTGTGAGGATCAAATGAGATATGCTTTGCAATTTTTAAAGCATTATATACATGTTAGCTATTATTATTATTATTCAAGAAGTAATTCAAGCACCACTTCTACACGAAGCTATTCCTGATTACCGCCCCCCCCACTGTTAGTGTTGTCTCTCCCTCATATTTTTTTTCTTTGTATTTATTTTTTATAAACTGAAGTGGCACAGGGGACAGAGTTGGACATGGAATCAATAAGACCTGAGTTCAAATCCTGCCTTGGACACTTCCCATGACCCTGGGCAAGTCATTTTAACCTCTCTGACTCAGATTGTTAGCCTGGAAGACAGGGATAATAATAGCCCCTGACTCCCAGTGTTGGTTTGAGGATCAAATGAGATAACATGAAAAGTGCTTTGCAAACTTTGAAGCCCAAGTAAATGCTAGCTACTATTAATTATTTAAGCATTTGTCTCCATAACTAAAATCTAAGTTCCTTTTGAACAGGAGTTATTTAATTCTTTGTATTTGATTCCTCAGCACTGAGGACAGTGCCTGGCATACAGTAGGTGATTAATAATGATTACTGACTGGAAGATGCTTAGTAAATTGCTGTTGCTCCTTTGACTGATACATAGGCTGATAATAATCAGAATTTTCCATGTTTTTTGACAAAAGAACGTCATCATTCTTTTTTTTTTTTCGGGCAGGGCAATTGGGGTTAAGTGACTTGTTTAAGGTCACATAGCTAGTACATGTGTCAAGCATCTGAGGACAGATCTGAACTCAGGTCCTCCTGATGCCAGGGCCAGTACTCTACTCATTGCACCACCTAGCTGCCCCTAGAACTTCATTATTCTTAAGTACACTATAAATGTTCTATACGCTAGAATAAAAACAGGTAATAAGTGAAACATTAGATTTTAAATTCCTTGAGAATGGGGACCGTTCTTATTAAGCTAGCATGTAGTAAGTGCTTAATAAATGGTCAATTAAATTGAATTTAAAGGAACAACTTAAATTACAATAAGCTTTATTACATAATCTCACAAACCTGAAATTCTTCATATATAAGAATCTCTACAATTGTTGCACCCAGGAGTTAAAGGTATACTCAAGCACCTCTTAATTTCTTTGAGTCTGTGGTTTAAGAAAACTGGTATTTCTAGACCAAACTTCCTTTGTTCGCTAGGAAGACCTTAAAAATTTATAAGGAGAAATTATTTCAAATTTTCTACTAAGAACCACATATACCATGACAAAATTGTTTGAAGTATTACTATGCTCATACTTTCAGATTTCTATGGTAAAAACATACTTACTGATGTTATAAATTTTAAGAATATCTTTATCAAATTTCCCAAACCTAATTTCAGTTATCGAGTTTTTTCTTTGGTTTCAAATTCTAGAAAGACATTTCCTCTTGGGATTAGACACAAATGGATAATCAGTAGGCAATAATGTTTTTTTTTTTTAAATTTCAAGATGGAGATTACATGAAATAAGCCATCCATATATTTAAGGTTGCTGGCACGATTGTAAACCTGTTAGAAGGTTTTTCAGGGACTGGGGACTTTGGGGTAAGGTATGCACGATTCGACACAAAGATACGTCCAAACACACTTTTCTGTTTTTTAGTGACCAAATTCCATAATGATGATCATCTTTGACAAGCCTATTAGACCCATACATGCAAATTAGCACAGACAGGTTCATGTGCTCTGAGGCTGAAGGAAATGAAGGAAAAAACTCTTCCTCTTATTAGATATTCAAGAAAAATCAGTGGGGAAAGGAGGGAAAGCACATTAGTATATTTCTTCTAAAAAGATACTTACATTGCTTTAGCCTAGGGATATGAGAAACTAGCAGGATCACTGGGAATTTCCCAGGATGACAGACCTAATGCTGGAAGGGACCTCAGAGGCCCTCTCTTCCAAACTCCTCACTTTACTGATGAGGAAACAGGCCTACAGAGTTCACGTGAGGTGAGGTGAATTGCTCAGGGTCACATAGGTAGCATGTATCACAGACTGGATTTGAACTAGGTCTTCTGACTCCATAGCCAGTGTTCCTTCCACTATACTATCCTGCCTCCTGCCCGATCTCTGGGGTAAAGATCTCAGCATTTATGCAATGTTTCTGTTACAGCATACAGAGTGCTGGAGTCAGGGTTATTGGGAGAACTAAACGAAAACCTCAGGTAGCTATGTGAGCCTCACTTTTCAGTTCCTTCATCTGTAAAGAGAGGCTAATATTTATGCTATTTACCTCAAGACTGTTAAAATTCAGGTGCTTTGGAAACTTCAGAGCATTTGATCATCGTGAGCTACTACAGGTCTCTTTCTTCCAATGTGGCTGCCAGATAGTACCTATTCACTGGTGACAAGCGCTATAGGCTCTTTCAAAAAATTTTCCCCACCTGAGGCAAAAGTCACTGGCATATAGCTCTTCACACCATCCTGACTACTCTTCAAAAGCCAGATAAGGCTGGAGCTGGCTGGTTTGTTTGTTTTTTTAAACAGCCTACAAGGCTGGGCTACCACTCAAAAGCATTTTCAAATGCAAAGGGGAGCATGGCAGCACAACCGAGTTTTTTTTTCCAATGTACTAACAATGTAGATCTTAGGAAACAGTCAGACTTATCAGAAATCATTCAAAGTTAAGAAACTCTAATGACCTCATCTATAAGTAACTTTATTTTCTAAAAAGTGAGAAGTGAGCTTGGTTTAACAGAAGGGACAGCTGAGCTATAACATCTGAAAACACCATCTGGTGAAAATACACTGCATTGTCAGTAATATTTTTTTAGCCAGCTGCTTTGTAAGTACTTGAGTTTGGAGCCAGAATTTTCTTGGCCCCATGAAGATCCTTTTCACATGCATTCTACAAACAAATACCCACAGCTTTTCATTGATAATACAGCGCCAGATTTTATGAGCAGAAATAAGATGGCATAGCAATAAAGTTATACCTTACTGAAGGACTGTCAGAGAGAGCCAGTGATATGTGAGAAAGAATGAATGTTTTTAGCTAGCAAGGGTCCTTAGGGGCAGAATACCAGAAAAAGGTTGCTTTAAAAAGGCTTGGGTAATCGTACAATACTCCCTCCCCCTTTTATGGAGAGGTGGAGAATACTACTCCCAAAGGTATACCCCCTCTAACCTGGAGAGGGCGGATTCTTAACCTGGGCTCTGTGAATTTGGGCCTTTTATTAACATTTCAATTTAAATGGTGTCCTCTGCAATCCTATGTATTCTATTTTGTACATTTTTAAGACATTATTCTGAGAAGGGGCCCAAAGACTTTACTAGACTTCCAAAAAGGTAGATCCATGACACACAACAAGGTTAAGAACCCCTGATTTAGTGCAACTTCAAAACTTCAGCCCCCAAGAGACTCACCAGGAGATGTAGGGGTTGATTAGAGCCTCATTTCCATTACAGGGACGGTTTCTGTTCCTTACAGCCCTCCACCCTACTCACTTTTTCACTGGCATGTCCTTGAATATTTCTACAGAGCCGATCAAGACACTGCAGGGATTTCCTAGTTCCTGAGTAGTTCAGGAATGGGATCAAGTATTCCAACAGAAGCCTCCTTTGGTCACAATTCAGATGACTGGAAAAGTGGACGGACAGCTCCCTGGAGAAATCAATCACTGGGGCTGTGTGTTAATAATGTGGAGACATGGTAAAAAACAACTAGCTTTTAACATCTTTCAAGAGTTGGATTCAGTAAAATTGAGTTACGTTTGTTATCGTCCGACAACATGGTCACTGAGACACTGATGCTGAAAGTCCAAAATAGCGAGCAGGGCTGCATTTTCCCTAGGACCCAGTTTTCTTAAACCGAAGGGGAGCAGCATTACATACTTCGAAGATGGCAAATGGCTTTTTGCTTCTTGTAAGATACTCAGGTGTCAGTGGTACAACAGACTTAAAACAATACATGAATAGTTCATTTCTGTTGAGGAAAAAACTCACAGTATGACAGCAATAGTACTCTTTACGATGACTAAATTAAGTTCTGTCAGTCAATGTAATTCACATTATAAAGCACTGGTCAAATCGACAATCTCAACCTGATTTCTTTGACTTAATACATTTGAGAGGTAGCTGTTTTCAGGCCCAGTCTGAGTCAACTGTCTCATGTATGCCAAGTCCCTTTTTCTAAAAAAAAAAATTCTTCTGCCTGAAGATACTGCAACAAGTTAAAGAAAACTGATGGAACTGAAGAAATGTGTGTCTTGGAGGGTTAAGCTGAATTAGCAAATTACTCTAAAGTCAAGATAACTGGAACTTGCAGGTCATGTTATCATTCTCAAGGCCAGAAAGATGTATTTTGGAACATCCACCCTTGAGAAGGGTACAACTAATCAGGGAAGGATGCACAATGAAAAAGCCACTGCTTCTCTGCCCACTGGAGATACTGCAAGGGATAAGAAGTTAACAGGCTAGAAGCAGAAGAGCAATCTAGGTGATGTAGAACAGGCACAATCATCACTCTCTGTATCATCCCCACACACTCAGGAAGTTAAGAGATACTTTTACCTTGCATTTGGTTCATAATTAGCTGTTTAGAATCAGAAAACAGAACCCCCCTTGCAACCCCAGTTTGATGGGGTAAGCAAAACAACACAATTATAGGCTTTCTGCAACACAATGGGTTTGGAGGAGTACACTATACATACAGGGCCTTATGATACCCCCAGGGAACATCATTTGACCTACCATCTTGATTTTTGTGGCCTTTGGGGGGTGGAGAAGCTAGGTGGCACAGTGGATATAGCGTCAGGCCTAGAGTCAGGAAGACCTGACTTCAAATCCGGCCTCAGACACTTCTTAGCTGTGTGACTCTGGGCAAGTCACTTGACCCCATTTGCCTCAGTTTCCTCATCTGTAAAATGAGCAGGAGAAGGACATGGCAAACCACTCCGGCATCTTTGCCAAGAAAACCCTAAATGGGGTCATGAAGAGTCAGACACTGTTGAAACAACTGAACCACAAGAGAGGAACTGTGGAATTTAGATAAGTTAAATCTAAAATCAGTTTAATGAATTGGTTCAACTTCATGTAACATTCAAGCTTAATCAGTTTCAAAAGTCTCAAGATTCAGAGAAGTAAGTCTTGCTATAAAAATCTGTAATGGGAACATTATTGCTTGATCCTCGACCCAAACACAGGCATCACTTAAGAGAACTTCCTTGACTTTAACCGAGAATGATCTGCTCTTTCCCCTTCCAAGAAGCATGGATGGAGACAGAGATCAGGAAAGGGTGACAAAGGTTTTAAAGAAAACCCCAAACCTGAATAATCTATGAACACTGTGCATAGCTATTGAGTTTATCTCTAAGCACCTGTGAAAATTACTTAAGCTAGAAGTCAAAACTGTTACTCCTGTAGAGAGATGCCTGAATACTTGTTTTACCTTTCAAAATCAATTTTCTAGCTTTAATATCTGGCAACGTAGACATTTCCAGATTTGAGAAAACTTACCTTTGTGATAGCATCTGTCCCTCTTTTTGTTCAGAAATAAATTATGTACTGTATTTTGAGGAGGGAACAAAGAATTGCTCAGTGCTTAAAAGAGAGAATCAATTTAAGGTGCTACATACTTGCATAACCTGACCACTTAATATTTGAGGGTAAAACCAAGATTGCATTTCCGTTTGTCTTTGCCACGAGGATAAGTATATCTTCATTATTCGAATACTTATATCAGATCAAACATGTGGCACAAATATAGGAACCAACAGACTTTAGAGTCATCTTCATTGATGACATTTCAGTCATAAAATGGGGATCCAAATAAAAAGCCAACGTAGTCGGTTATTTTATTTCTTTGAACAGATAATTTAACATTTGTTTTAACTGACGCTTTCATCTCCCACATATAGGAAGATAAATAACTACATAATGAAGGACAGTTTGACAAAGGCTTGGTTGCTAAGGATTTTTTTTCAGTGTAGAGAATCTCTCTGGCTGTTTCAAGAAGTGCCCCTCCCCCAACATAATCTATTTTCCATCTCATTAGGTAGGTCAATTAACTATTCTCTCTACTAAAGTACCTTTCTCAATGCGGCTTTTTAATTTTGCTTTCCATCCCCCTGAAATCTCCCAATAAATTCTTCTAGAAGGTACCAATCTGCTGCTTTTTTTCTCCCCACAACTTTGTCATTATTCTCTCTAGCTGTGATGCTTCACATATGAAGCAGTCCTTAAAGAAATTATCATGTGAGCAAAAACACAGAATGTTGAGGGTTATTTCCACAAAAGGGAAAAAAAAACCTCACAAATTCATCTAGGGAAGTTCTGTGTATATTAACCTTAAACTGAAACAAAGGATTAAGCAGAAAATTCTGGCATCAACCACTTCAGAAGCAGGGAGGCAGGAGGAAAAAACAAACATGCTAAAAGATATTCAGGCACCTCTTCAGGGTTTACAATTTGGACTTCTGGCTAAGTAAAAAGAAAACACCTTCAGAGTTTCAAAACTGCTCTAAGATTTGCAGCAAAGAGAGTTTTTATGTCCTAGTACATACCACATAGAGAAAATAGGCAGCTCAGCGATGAGACTTGCATGCATTTAAACACTAATACCAAAGTAGAAAAAGTAAGGAAAGAAAGGAAGTTTAGGGATTTAAAAAAAATAGAAACTACTCTATTCCCTTCTTGGTCAGATAACCATCACTACTCACTACTATGTCACTTTACAGAAAATGAAAACAAATATACTAAATCAGACTGGGCTAATTTTGAAAACTTCCCAAAGAGTGGAAGTGCTATTCTAAAACTAAACACACTTTCTCCTGTGACATAAATGTGTTCATTTCAATGAGTACTATTCATTTTTTTATTCTAGGCACTACTAGCAACCTTTCTTTAAAAATGCAACCATCCCTTAGAATAATTCAACCTGCTTCAAGTTCACAAAAACCAATCTGAATCTCTCTCCCCCAAAGTTTCACAGGACCCAAATTCTAGGCTCTGACTCCCCGTAATTTCATAATTTTATTACCTTTTTTTCATTTCCAACAGCCAAGTGTGTGCTTCAATTCAGAATGCAGAGTTCGCTGTGTAGCTCATGTTCCCTACTCCATTCCAAAAATAGTATTCATTAGACTTGGAATTCTCCATGACAACCACTTACTCAGGTCTTTTATTTTTTTAAATGGAAATATGAAGTTACATACAGGTGCATTAAAAACTAAACCCTGAAATATCACAAAAGTAATTTCTGGAATATACTATTGTCAAGTGTTTGGAGATTTAAGCCTTCTGGGAAATTTCCAGGTTGAAAGCAGATTAATATGTTCTGTTACTCCTTTAAATTTATATTAAACATCAATGCTAATTATGTAAAACTTTGATAAGGTGTGATCTTCCAATATTTTAGTTTTGGCTACTAACAATATAAAACTGTATAAAAAAATCTTTCACTAAACCATATTGCCTAGTTTACAAATATCATAATGCTGATAAAACAGTAGTTTGACACAATAATTATTCTTCATAATAATCAGCTTGAGGTACAGCATGAATTAACAGTATATGGCTACATGTTATAAGACAATGAAAGATCAGCATATTGCATATACAATTTCTTTAAGAATTTGTAATTTTAAAGAGCTAGTTAAAGCTATTAAAATGACCAAGTATATCTAACATTAATTTTTCCTTTATGTTTGATAGATTTCAGAAGGATATGCATTTATGTCAAAAAGTGAAATGATGTGTTACATAGCAGTTATACAATAACAACAAATTTTTAATCGTGGTATTTTCCCAAAGATACAAGTAATGGATGAGGACTATAGAGGTGGGCTATGAGGAAAGCAATGAAAAACGATCGGTATTTTCACTAAGTAAATCAACAGATCCCCAAAGTCAGGAAACACCAATATAAAGGAGTTAAATAACAAAGAATGGTACCTCCACCCCCAACCCTGAACTCAAGGCCATTCTAGTTCCAGGCCTTGTTCCAAAAGGCAACTAGTTTGTTTCTGAGTCCAGGTCCAATGCAAGACAATTTTCACTGCATACTAATTAGGTTAGCTAGACAAAATTTGGTAAGTTTTTCTCTCATTGAAAGATGAATTTAGTTCCTGCTAAGCAAAAGTTCAACACTTTGGTCTATTTACAATAGAAAAACCAAATGACTGTAGAATCCCTATCGTCTAGACTAACACACAGTTTGATGGACAACTCATAAAACTGGGCCATTCGTACATATATCTTGGAAAGACACTGTGTGTGGACAATGAGCTAGGTTCAGAATTAAACAGGAAGAAGAGAATGAACTGGCTTGCCTTTAGGAAACTGTGCAGTGCTTCTAATGACCCCAAGCTTCATCATGAAAACAAAGACCTATCTTTTTTTGTAAACATTATTATTCTGATGCTGCTATATTGCTGAGTCATGGAAGGGGGGAGACCCACCCCAATTAGTATTTGAGGTTACCCCAAAAATCTTTGGAGAGGTATATGGTGGGCCCAAGCAGACTGCAACACATTACAAACCCAGGACTGTACAAGAGAAGTGGCATAAAGAATGTCAATGCAGAATTGCCTGACTGGAAAAGAAGGTGAGCTGGTCATGTAGCAAGAGCAAGAAATAACCAATTGGCAGCCTGTGTATTCCACTGCTGTCCATGGAATGTTAAGAGAAGTAGAGGAAGGCCCCCAGCATACTAGTCAGATCCCCTGCAAGAGATTCAGATTTATGGGAGGGTATGGAAAAAAAAGTCACCCAGGATATAAGAACATGAATGAGTTGTGATTTACGTCATTGGAAAGAATACCAATCGTGATAAAAGATCTAATGAAGTATAAAAGTTAGCAGATACTATGAAATTAAATGATTTGGGTGACTACAATCAGAAAAAGAAGGCAAAAGCTTTACTTAAAGAATGTCAACTCAATTCAATAAACATTTATTGAGTAAAATCTTAGGTGGTTCAGTGGATAGAGAGCTGAATTTGAGATTAAGACCTGAGCTTAAGTCCTGCCTCAGTCACGTACTAGCTGTGTGACCCTGAGCAAGTCTCTTGACCTCTCAGCCCCTCAATTTCTTCATCTACAAAATGAGATAATAATAGAGCCAACTTCCCAGGTTTGTTCTAAGGACCCAATGAGATAATGTGTGCAAACATTAAAGTGCTCTATAAATATTGGCTAGTATTAAATATTATATGCTCAGCATTGCACTATGTACTATGAGGGAGATAAAATAACATATGGCA
This sequence comes from Phalanger gymnotis, assembly GCA_028646595.1. Taxonomy (NCBI): domain Eukaryota; kingdom Metazoa; phylum Chordata; class Mammalia; order Diprotodontia; family Phalangeridae; genus Phalanger; species Phalanger gymnotis. The sequence continues at coordinate 18,131,277 of CM053628.1, read as the reverse complement.
TGATCTCTGCTTTCAAAGACTTTTCAATATCTTTGAGACGAGGCTTACACAAATGAAATATTTTATACATGGGAAAGACAGAAGAGGTGCTCCTTTACTTACGAATGCCTCATTTATATAAATGTCCAACTAAACACTCTGACCAAAATTTTCTTCACCATTTCTACTCCTCTAGATAGCAACCGAGCTGTTCTGGGTCAATGGTACCACCTGGTGGCCAACAGAGGGACTATCTAACCCAACATTTCTGCTTTACCTCTTTTTTTTTTTTTAAACTATACTCCCTCTGGCCCTGCCACCTCCTCACTCTACCCAAGGGAATGAAGATTCCCTCCAACTTGCCTCTTTTGCCACTAGCATTCAGTTAAATCCATCTCCCGCAATCACTTACTTAAATTTACAAATAGTCTTTTAAAGAGAACCATGGGTTCAAAACCTGCCTTTGATGCCCACTACCATTATGACCTTGGGCAAAATAAAGTAACCTCCCTGGGCCTCAGTTTTATCATCTATAAAAGGAGGAGATTGAACAAGATGGCCTTTGAAATCCCTTCCCGCTAGATATCAGTGATCCTACAAAGCCCCATTCTTCTTTGAGCTCTAGCCTAGGTACCTCAGAAAATTCTGAGTTGAAAAAAGGAAAATGGGATCTAATTGATTGATAACCATTAAAAAACAGTACTAGTAATACACCTGTATCAAAGAAAACATAACCTACAATTAGGAACTGAAATTAGATATAACAAATAAATGCTATTGGCTTCTAAAGTCCTTGAAAATGCCCTGAATTCTCCTTCAGAATTTTTGTACAAGTCTACCTTTGTTAACTACCCTTTTCTCAAATATCAGCATTTACAATAAAGCACCTCATTAAATTGTTTAAATTATAATCAGAATAGTATTCTTTTTTTATTTCAAATACCACATAGAGTATTTCATCTGCCTTGTCTGTTAAGTGTGGCCTAGCCTAGGAACATAACCATCATTGATATAATTTTTTCTACAGGAAAATTTGTTTCACAGTTACAAAAAACTCAGCAAGAAACTTTTCAAAAAAGAATCTGTTTGGAAATTGGGGACTTCCTGCATATGCTTAATGTAATACAATGTAACACAAGCTAACAAATGTACAATACAGAGCAGCAAGAAAACAATGGTGTCATGGATGATACCGCCAGAGGTGCTAATGAGTGAAGGACAAAATCCCTGCCCTCAACTGGCTTCTTGTTTCATGGGGGAGAAATGTACACTAATTTCATTGTTTCAAATTCCATTCTAAATGCAAAAGAGAGATTCAAAATAACAGAAGCGAAGAGGTTTGAAGAGGGAGGCTGGTTGTTGTGAGGACTAGATGTGATGATGTAGTTTGTATTTTATAAACCAGAAAGTACGGTAAAATGCAAGTATTAATTGTAAATGCTGTGCATGATCAGAAAAAGGGGGAAATCGATGCTGGCTGTAGAAGGCTTCATGGGCCATATAGGACTTGAGAGAACTGCACTTAAATGGCCTGAAGCACTGGTTACATAATTTTACACCAAAGTCTTTCTTTGTCCTTATATTACTTTACAAGTATTTAAGTTTCTATGACACAGAATATCATGGCACATGGAAAAATCAACACAGTAATTTAACACTGAAGCCAAAACTGAATGTAAATTTTCCCAATATCTGAACTCCCTTCTCTGTCACATACAGTGACTACTATAAAATGTATTTATTTGTAAAATTGAAGGACTGATTACACCTGTCTTCTTGCCTCAACACTCATGCAGCATACTAAAGTAAGCATGGGTGAAGACAGAAAGATTTCTGTACAAATACCTACCATCTCCCCATTGGAATTTATAGAAGTCCTGTGGGAAAGTGAAAGATCAGGGTAGAGATATAGAACCAGACACATTAAATGCATATAAATAGTATGAAATGGTTATTTCTATAATATTTCTATTCACATAAAGAACATATGCAAAACTCTATAATAAACTCCTATATAAAACTGGAATCATCACAAACGAACGGCTAACCATTAAGCTATTAAGGGTTGTAAAGCATGAAAAGCTATAGCTTATCTACCAAATGCTAAGAAAGGTACATGACTAATTTGGACAAGCATACATTTTTAGTGCACCTTCAAGCCACCATGTAGCTCTTATTATACATCATCAAGGACCATCAAGTATAACTATCACTAAACCATCTTCAAAATGGTTCTAAGTGGGAGAGAGAGAGGAAGCACTGAAAACAGCATTTACGAGGATAGCTTAAATACTAAAGGCATGACTTTCAAGTTGCCCTACGTAAACATAGACATAATGAATAAGGATGTTTTCGGGAAACAAGGATTTTGAGAAATTGCTATTTTGAATGCTGATTTGGTAGAAAATAATTTAAATCACAAAGCCTTTAGAATTCTTAGCAGATATTATACATATAGAATAAAACATGAAAGATTCTGGGTACACTTAAAAAAAACCCCAGGAAATATTTTTAAGATAAGCAGATTCCCATACAGCAGACAATATTTTCATGCCAAAAATTAACATTCCATACACATGCAATTATTGGGAAGATTGTATTACACAGTTTTCTGAGGAACACAATATTCTTGCTGGAATAACAGATCATTTGGGGATGGGGGTATAAAATCATCAAGGGTTTCAAGAAAGTAACAGTTCTTGAAGATAGGCAAAAAAAATGGGGTTGCACTTTGGAAAAAAAATGCTGGCAGAAAATTTGGTGGAAATAAGTCATAAGTAATATGGGTCGGGCAAACATGGCCTTGATCACCAAATCCTGCAACCCTGGAACTAGTTCTTGGGGGCATGCCTTGACGTAGTATTAGGACAATATAGGAAGTCCTACTTTGAACAGTGGGTTACTGATTTCTACAACCAATTAGCCCCAAGAGCTGATATAGGCTAAACAGCTAAAACATAAACATCTTCAAGAACCTTTTACACAATAAATTTATGGATGATAAATCCAGACTGGGTTATTAGGGAAAGGCAGTGATGTTGGGGATGCCTATGTGACCTTATGGAGTTTAAGTCATAGAGGGCAACCATGCGTTTATTTAAAATCTCCATTGTTAGCACTATCAGACACAGAAAACAAGGTAGGATGGACCACTGGTCTGACACCCAATGGCATTTCTTATATAAGATTTTCTCCTTAAAGTAACACTATATTTAAGTTATACTTACTTTATAACTCAGGCCAAAAAAGGAAAGTCTGAGCTACAGACAGCAGTCACCTTCTAACTCATAAAATTATGTTTAGCTCTGGCAAAGATCCATAGGCTCATAGGGAGCATGTGTTATATTCTAATTCCTAGACAGACTCTCAAGCCTCAATTTCAGGGTTGTGGCCCCTTACTCTTTGATGCAGTGAGTGATACTTCATGATCTGAAAAACAGTGGCTCAGGCATGGAAATGTGAAGGGCTACTGTATTAGATTAATATCTATAAATGTACTGCTTTCATTGGCTTAATGAAACCACAACTACCTAAAGTATATCTTAATCTCCAAAGTACAAATTCCCCTTCTAAATACGATGGTCTTACTCTAATATTAGAATAACATTTTAGCACTATGGAGTGTGCAAAAGGAAGTATAGTCTGATTTTTTAAAACTCATCAATTTACCCTTAGAAAGACACAAGACATCTAATAATTTCTCAATTTTTAGAATCCCAAATGACATTAAATATAAATATACATACTGTCACCTAATATTTAGTCTTAGAAAGGCTACTGACTTTTAGAGGTCCTTCAACCACCACTATAAATTACTCTTCTCGCCCATCAAGACTGCTGATATAAATTAATAGTGCTAAGACACAGATTTTGATACATTTATTTGTATTAACATTTTTAATTCAGTCCAGTGAGTTCCTCCTCCCCCAATTTTAAAGGCTATATACATGCAGAAAGAAAATATTCCGAATTGCCTTTATATAACACGAAAACTGAACACTTTATTCGATAACTTTAAAATTATCTCTTTAGATACTATAAGTTTCATTAAATAGCCATGGAGTTGGCTTCAAATTAATATGTTGTTTTTACCTGGAATGGAAGCACTAGAGATAGTCCCAAGGTCCAATCTGTAAAAAAAAAAAAGAACAAAAAAGACTTCACTTTTGAGGGAATCAACTTGTCCACTTTCAAGGTCTCAAAGTGCCAGATGACTTCTCACTTAATTTGAGTCACATTTGAGACATAGCCAGAGCAAACTGTATTATGAACTGCAACTTCGATTTATATCACAGATTTGAAGCATAATAAAAAGGAAACTAGGAGCAGATTTTCCTTATTAAGAGAATTTTAGTGGAGTTACATACACAATACTTTTACACAAAGTATTTGGGACTTTAGAATAACCTGTGTATACTGATCAACATAGGCGAGCTTCATTAAAAGTGAAAGAATTACTCACTCATTTGACAATAAGCTCTTCAAAGATATAATAAAGAGGTCAGTGTGTACTGTACTTATTCTTCAGCTAAACTCTGGCTTGCAGAAACAGTAACTGCTGAACATAACTACCTCGACCTTGGCTAATTTAACCACAGCTTGCTCTGAGACAGACACAAAAGCAGGTGAAATGGACATTACGAAAAACATAGTACTTTGATAATTCAGGCATAAATTAAGTAGTACTGATAATCTGCTAAAAAGAAAAGTGAACATTTTGGGACATTTTGCAAACTTTAGTGACTGTTGATGACAAAGTTTTAATCTTCATATTTATCTCAAAAGCAGAATAAAGTAAAGCTCCCTAGAACGCTGTGAATGGAAAAATATTTCCTGGATATATTTACCACCATTTCAAAGCCCCTCAAGTTAGTGATCGATTATTTTCTGATTCAAATTAATCTTTCACTTAACTTAATAGACTTTCATATGAACGTAACTGGGCAAGTTATTAGTTTAAATATTCTGAATTAGCAAAGAATAAAGGAATAAAGTGCATACAAAAGTATAATACTTTGTGCTGGTACTTCCAAAAATAAAAAAAGGTGAAAGCTTTTAGGTATTTGTCATAGATACTTTGTAGAATGCAAGTAATACTATTTCAAAAATGAGCATTTTTAAATATAGAAAAGTGTTTCACCTTGTGGTTTCAAGGCAACCAGAGTTGTGAGGCATATACTCACATTCTGCAAGGTGGAGTGAAAGAAAGAGGGAAGGAAAGTTTGATTTCTTTCTTCCAAAGGTGTGCATGTTGTGAATTAATGGAGTATGGCACCTAATTTGTTTGGAAATCTGTCACAATCCTCGCAAAATAACCACTCAGTTCTTAAACAAAATTCACATCAGACCACTTACCCAGGTTTAATTTTGAGAATTTTTTTAAAAAAAGAAACAGTCCTAGACATGTGTTATTTTGCTTCGTTGCCAAAGTGCTGCCTGTTTCAGGCCAACTCTTGGAAAAGAAAAACTTGTTGCGACAGTACCACTTAGAGTTCCCCAAATAGCTTGTTTCAAAGAACTACACAAGGCACCCATTCAAGTAATTCTCATAATAAAGAGTTTAGGGAGAAAAAGCAAGTCCATTTCTACTTAGTTTTGTAGTACTCAAGAAAAAGGTACTCAAAGATCACCAACTTTGCTTTGGAATAGTCAGTGCTGAAGAGAAATGGCAGAAGATACCATAATGGGGTCAGAAAAAGAACTCTCTTCAAAAAAGTTCCTGTCAAAAATATCTCATCCCAAAGATTTCTAATGAAAAAGCACACTGGTGCTAAAAAGGCATCCTTATTTGCACAACATAATGAATGACATCCTAAAACCAAAGTCGTCTGCCCTTAGTTAAAACAGGATTCTGTTCACTCACCATAGTCACCTTTTGTTTATACCCTACGTATCTGGGGAACGCTCTATGAATATATGCACACAATAGCCAAATAGGTGGATTTCCAAATCCTACAGTAAACGCCAAGTCAAAGGCGCTTGAATCTGCCTCGCACGAAAGCTTGTCCCCACGACCCATTTAAGCAGTATAGTTTAAGCTGGAAAGTACAGCAGTTAGGCAACAGGCAGTTTCAAGCATTAGGAGAGAGAGATAACGGTCCTTCCACCCGGGGAGCACCGGCCACTTTAGCAAAGTAACGACACACAAAGCTGAACCGGCCTCTCCCAGAGTCAGCGGGTCTTAGGTAGAAACGGACGAAAAAGCATCCACCTAGAAGAACGGCTGAAGTCGCCGTGCCAACTCCCCACCCCTCCGCCCAAACGGTGCGTTCCCAGGCAGGAAACCGACCGTTGGCCGGTTACCGGTTATCCGGGGCCTCGAAAGCGATCTAGCGGCGTTAGGCTCTAAATCACTACGGAGCCGGGGTGCGGCGGAGAGGAGAGGAATCCCTCGGCCAAGGGAGCGGTCCGCGGCCGCCGCAGATCTCCGGGAAGAAGCCTCCGAAGGCTACGTGGCATTAGCAGGCGACAGCACAAGTGCCCGAGTGCTGGTGGCTGCGGGTGCGGGGGGTGGGAAAGGAGTCCCTCCACTCGCTCCCGACAGCGCCGGGACAGAGGCACTTTTGAAGCAGCAAATCCAAATACGGCTCCGAGATGTAAAAGGAGCCCTCGGGCTGCGCTCCCCCTCCCACATATTCGGAAACTTTTCCCTCCAGCAGCCCTCCCAAAATATCCCCCACCTCCCCCTCCCCCGCTCCGTCCGGCCCCCGCCCCCTGCCTCCCCTCCCCGCCCCGCTCCCCCTCCCCGCCTGCTCCCTCACCTCCGCCAGGCTCTCACGCTCAGCCCGGGGCTGAGCCGCCGAGCTGCCGAGCTGAGTCGGGCTGGGCGACTCTCGCCTCGCCGCGCCGCCCGTAACTCTATCCCCTCCGCATCCTTCCCACTCCCCGAGGGCTCCCAGCCTCGGCTCGGCTCTCCTCGCCCGCGTCCCGGCCTCGCCCCGGGCTCCGACTGCCAGCCTGCGCCGCCGCGCGCCCCTCGCCACCCGCCCTCCCCGCTCGGCCCGAGCCGGCCAGCGCGCCCCGCATGTGTGCGCCCAACAGTAACAGCCGGCCGGTGGTGGTCGCCGTCGCCGTCGCCGCCGCCGCCGAGAGAGAAGGAGGCACGGCGGCGATGTACAGCGGCAGCTGCTGCCCTGCCCTGCCCCTCCCCCGCCGGCGAGGGGCTAGGGGCGGGGGGCGCGGGGGAAAGGCGCGGGGAGCTAGCCGTGTGCTCCCTCCGCACGCGCGGCCGACGCCAACTCAGCCCGGCCGCCCGGGGTGGGGGGACACGGGGCACGGACACTTACTGCCTGCCACACGCAGGGGGGGGCTGAGGGGCAAGCGCGACCACTGTCCCGCCCTCCCCCACACGGCCGCGAGCCGTCGCGTTCGTCGTTGCCCCAGCCGGCAAGGTGCCGCTTCAATCTCGGCGCGGAGCCGCTCGCCCGCCGCCGGACGGCCCCGCCATGATGGAATGTGGTCACTGCGCATGCGCCGAGTGGTTTTTTTGAGGGGGGGGGTGCGAGGGGGGAAAGCGCAGGACCCTCGAGGCTGAGGGTAAGCGCCCGGCCCCGGGCACAGACGGCCCCGCCGGCCGACCGACCGGAGCGAGGCCAGGCGGTCCCGCCAGCGGGCGCTTGGGGCGGCGGGCCGAGGGGACCTGGGCATGGGACATTTGCTGCCCTGCTCTGCCCACCGGGTTACGGGCTAGCTACTGCCCCACGTTGGCCCCCAAGGCCCAGGGCAAGCCGGGCCATACAACTTACCTAGGTGTCATGGAAAGGCAGGGACAGTCTGGTGGGCGTTACCACTGATGGCTTTGAAAAGTCTCTACCAAAGTCGAAGCGGACTGGGCTCGAGGGCCCCGTGGCTCCCTTCCTTCCTTCCCCCCTAATGATCTGCAGTCTC
>CM053628.1:18098050-18115139 GCA_028646595.1 Phalanger gymnotis | reverse complement strand
GATTTATCTTGCCCTACAAGAAAGTGGGGGAGGGGGGGATGGAAGGGGAATGGGGGGACAGAGAAGAGGGCAGACTGGGGAACGGGGCAACCAGAGTGTACGCCATCTTGGAGTGGGGGGGGTGGAAATGGGGAGAAAAATCTGTAATTCAAACGCATGTGAAAATTAATGCTGAAAACTAAAGATGTTAATAAAAAAATTATAAAAAAAAATTAAAAAAAATCAATAATAGTGAGAAATTTTGATACCACATTACCACAATGTGCTACATCCAACAAAAATATAAATAAGAAAGAAATTATAGAGGTAACTAGAGAGTTTTTCCTATTTTTAAAAAATCAGTTCTGTTTTATTTTCAGGACTGCTTTCTCTCTCTCCTATTTTCCAATTGAGAAAGCATGAAAAACAAAACCCCTGTTACAAATATGTATAGTGAAGCAAAAAAAAATTCCTGCATTGCCATGTCAAAAAAAGGCTTAATCTGCACAACTGAGTTTTTCTTTGATTAACTTTTACTACAGAAAAATTAGGTACATATATATATATATATGTATGTATATGTATATAATATTTAAAATCAACATATCTTAAATAGGACCTATTAACATAATATAATGTCTTTTGTCTCTTTTAATGCTTTCTGGCTTGAATTTTACCTTATATACTATCATCAGTACCCCTCCTGCACTTTGTGAATTAGCAGTAGCACAGTAAATTTTAGACTAACCTTTTCATCATAAGTCCCCACGAATCATTCCAAATGAAATTCATCTCTTGTAAAGAACACAATGTTGATTCCTGTAAAGAACACAATGTTGATTGCTGCTTCTTAATCGTCTATGTAAATTATCCTTTTCTCTTGGATGGTTCAATCCATTTATATTTACGATTATCATTGTCAAAATTTGTCTTTTCCCTACCATTCTTTGTTAAATTATTATTCAGTTTATAAGATGGAAATACAGTCTTTTTTATTCTTATTATTACCATCCAAACTTAACCAGACAAAATTCTACTATCTTGTAGTATTAATTTTATAGGGTTCTTTGATTATGGACTTTCCCTTTATTTATATGATTGATGCTTTACTTTGGGATTTCCCTTTCGTCTCCTCCTTCTACCCCCTTGATTTAATATTTTTTTCTCTCTGAAACAGGCTTCTAGAACATCTAGCTGTTTAGTCAATAGAGTGCTGCAAAGATGGTCACATTATTTAACAACTGTTTTTTTTATTGTTTTGAGAAGTGGGATTTATTTTAAGTACTTATCTTTTTGGCTTGATGGCTTGGTTGCTGTTCCAAAACCTCCCTGAAATGCCTATGTTTCTTTGCAAACTTTTCAAAGTTCACATGCTTTGCAAATGTTCATCTTTTGCCTCCAAACAGTATACTTTGACATTGCTCTAACTGTTAGGAAGTCTTTCCTTGCATTCGTGACTTCTCTCCATTGCTCCTGATTCTGTCCTCTGGCAGCCCTTTTCCACTGGACAGCTTTTCAAATGTTTTGATTCCTTCTGTTGGTTTTTTCAGGTTTCCTGTCCTATACTATATATCGGTCTTTTTACAAATTATTTCTTCATGATTTTTTTGTGTCTTTTAATTCTAGTTTCAGTTTATGAGATTGAAGGATCATGGATCTAGAGGTAGAAAGGACCTCAGAGGTCACCTAATCACTACCTACTCACTTTACAGTTGAAAAAATTGAGGCCCAGAATTAAAGGCAAGGTTGGAGACTGATGGCTCTGATTCCAGAGTTAACGTTCCCCTGTGTCACGTCGTCCTTGAGAAATATAAGGGACAGAATGATGAGGTGGGAGGCAGGGAGGCAGGAAGATCTGGGTTCACATTCCTGCCTCTTACAATGACTAGACAGGTGACCTCAGACAGGTCCCGTTTACCCTCTGTGTGCCTCAGGCAGCTACCTAGGACTCTTTGTCCTCTGCCAGAGGTGGGTTGCTAATTCAATGACTTTTGCAAGTTTAGTTCCACCCTGATATTCAAATTTCTATAAGTTCTTCTATTTGTTCTTATGATTAAAAAAACACTTAGGGTTAATTCTTGCATATATTCCTTAAATGTGTCATTTTCCATTTGAGGGAGGGCCTCTTTTTTGAACAGGGCATCTGGGTGGTGCAGTGGATAGAGCACCAGGCCTAGAGTCAGGAAGACCTGAGTTCAAATCCAGCCTCAGATGCTTACTAACTGTATGAACCAGGGCAAGTTACTTCACCCCGTTTGCCTCAGTTTCCTCATCTGCAAAATGAGCTGGAGAGGCAAATGACAAACTATTCCAGTATTTTTGCCAAGAAAACCCCAAATGGGGTCACAAAGAATTGAACACGACTGAAGTGACTCAACGACAACAAGAAGCAGCCTCTTTCAGGAAACCTTCCAGTTGTTTTTTTTTTCACATTAGCCACTTCATTTCCTCTGTGTGTTTTTTTCTTTTTCTTACTTTTTTTGGAGGGCTATGTGAGAAGCCTGGCTCCCTTGTAACCTTGAGTAGAGAGTCCTGGCAGCTAGCTCTAATTGTGAAGAAGTTTAAAATTTTTTTTTCTCAGATCCAGCCTATACTTTCCCCTCTGCAATTCCACCCCCTCACCCTCCCTCAGTTTTGTTTTCTGGGGCCAAGCAGAACAAAGCTAAATCCTCCTTTATGTGATAGCCTTCCAAATATTTGAAGACAGCTAGCATGTTCCCCTGCCCTCCCTTCTCCCTTCCATTTTTTCCCAGGCTAAATATCACTAGTTTTATCAACCTGGTTGAAATTTTATATGTGTGTGTGTATAAAATATGTATATGTAATTATATATGTAATATGTGTATACTTATCTATGTAATATACATACTAATATGTAATAGGAGGGTTGGTTTCGTATGTGTGTGAATATATATGCATATATATGTATATATATATACACACATAAACTATTTCAACCTATATATGTGTGTATGTCTCTGTCTCTGTGTCTGTGTCTCTCTTTGTTTCTGTGTGTGTGTGCGTGTGTGTGTGTGTATGTGCACTAGGAAAGCCAGTCACAAAGGCTGATTACTTTCAGCTCAGTCTGGTGCAAATTCTTGAGAACAAATGAGAAAAATGGAATTTAACCTGGGTAAACGTAGAATAAGGACACCTCACATTTATATAGTGCCTCACCCCTGGAAAAGTACAACTCTTACACCAACTCTGTGTGGAGAAGTAATGTACAGCGTTAGCCTTAGCCCTGTTTTATGAGTGAAGAAACCCAAGCTCAGGGGAAGTCGAGGACTTGCCTATGGCCATACAGCTAGTAAATGGAGAATCTGACATTGAGTTCTGGGGCCCAACTGAGTCTTTAGGTTCCAAATCCAGGATACTTCTGAGTCCTCTGACCCCTGATTTCTTCTCAGAAGCCTTTTGCTGGACAAAGCTCCCAAGGTAGGCCATTCTACTCTGGATTACTTTTGATTCTTAGGAGGTTTTTTCTGAACATTGAGCTGAAATCCACCTCTCCACATTTACCCCTCCTCCCCAATTGCTCCTAGCTCTGCCTTCCAGGGCTAAGTAGAACCAGGCTAATCCTTCTAGCAAGGCCCTTCGGATTTCTTCCTTGGGTTTATCCAGTCAAGTCAGTAGATCTCTGACTTCCATTTCCCAAATTAGAGCAAGAGGTGAATACTCAAAATGGACATCTGACAGGGGCTGAAGACATCCTAAAGAAGATGAATGGAGCGAGAAAGAGGGGCAAAGAGAACTGACTTCAAGGCCTTCTGCAGAAAAGAACAGAAAGTTACCGTGTAACTGAACACCTGGGATGCTGGGGGTGGGGGGTGGGGGAGACCTTTTTTTTTTGCAGGGGGGAAGGCAGGGCAATTGGAGTTAAGTGACTTGCCCAAGGTCACACAGTTAGTAAGTGTGTCAAGTGTCTGAGGTCACATTTGAACTCAAGTCCTCCCGACTCCAGTGCCAGTGCTCTACTCACTGTACCACCTAGCTGCCCTGGGGTGGGGAGGACCTTTTCTAATGAATCTTAATGTCTAGAGTTTGGCTTGGCAACTTCTGCAGGGATCAGAGTAGTTTTGTTTCCTTTTTATTAGGAAATTAACAACCATCAACAAACAAAATAATTTAGGATATGAAGAACAAAAAAAAGGATTGTATAAGAAACTGTGAACTTCTGTTAGGTACAATTTTTTAAAAGTATATATATTAAATTTAACAAGATAATAACAAAATTGTCCTGTTCATTTGTAAAGGATTACAGTGTATTTGGAGTTATTCCCTCTACCCCTCCTTGTGCTACCCCTCCCCACTTTTTCCAGCTATTCAAGATTTGGGGACAGTGGATGCTAGCTCTTTTGTAAAGAAATTGCTATTATGCAAAAGAGAGTATAAATATTATTTTTGCACTCTTAAGTTGGAGTATTTGATGATTAACTGCCGAAGCTGTGGAATTCTAGTTTCAGAGCTTTACTAGATGGAAGAGAAGGGAATATAGAGACCATTTAATCCAACTCGGCTCTGAGACCCAAAGAAGGGAACTGGGGTCATATGATTATAGATGTAGCACTGGAAGAGACTATAGGGGTTACCGAGTCAAACCCCTTCATTGGACGGATGAGGAAACTGAGGCCCAGAGCAGTTAAATGACTTGTCCAAGGGCACCCAGGTCGTGACGGAGGCAAGATGCGGATCTGTGTCCTCTGACCCTAAAGTTCCACACTTAGGGAAGAAGGGGCAGAGCTGGGCCACAAACCAAAGTCCCTTGCCTCCACATTCAGGGCCCTTTTGACACAGTTGCTCATGAGCTCCTGGACTTGGGTCTTAGTCCAAGATTCATTTCCCTGGACATGATTGGAACAAAAGCAACTGGGAAAAAAAGAAGACAGTTTGGGAATCAGTCTACCGTTAGTTTTTGTAAAGAAATGATATCATCTTCCTCCCAATTTTAGGCTGGGAAGGGAAGCATTTGGCCTTCACTTGCTTTAAGGATTAAAGAATTTGAGCCGTGAAGATATGATTTTGCCTGTCTATTGGGAGCCCAATGTGGCTTGAGGCCGAGGAGGTTTTGATACTGTTATCTCTCAAAAATGTGAAATGACCTCCATGCCTTAAAATGGACCCAAACAAATGGATGATGATAACCCTCAGGAAAGTTGGCACAACTAATCCTTTTCTTTCATTTTGCAAGTTTCTGAAGCCGAAGAAGATAACTACCTTGTTTCTTATACTTTGCTGCTACCTTGTATTTTTTGATGAAAAGGAAGAAAGCCATAAAACAAAGTGGAGAGTGCTGGGCCCGGAACCAGCAAACTTTGGTTTGAATTCTGGCTTCACCTCTGAGCCTTAATCTCCTTACTTTGTCAAAATGGTGAGAATAATACCTCCCCTATGTACCTCGCAGGATTACTGTGACGAATGGCCATAAAATCATAAGTTACTATCATTCTACCAAGCAAGGTGGAGGTGGTGTGATCTAGCAAAAACACTGGGTTTAGAGTTCCTGAATGGAGGTTCAAATCTCACCCCTGTCACTTACTCCCAGTATGACCTTGGGCCAGTCACTTCTCGACCTTGTTTGCCTCTTTGGTGGAACTTAACTATTCTATAATCAAGGAGTGGAGATACCACATGTAGAAATAAATATAATGCAACGACTATTATAGGAAAATGTCATTAACAAAAATCAATTCACAATTTTTTAAAACAATCCTGGCAGAGTAGAAGGAAATAAGTGACTGAGAAATACCAAGAAAATGCTTTCCGAGTTTAGAGAGCAGGAGATGACTTCTTGGGGAGGGGGGAGTAGAGAAGGCGGTAGCAGTGATGTCTATTTTTGGAGGGGGAGAAGGGCCTATTTCCCTTGAAATTTTTCTTGCTGTGTTTTCATGGAGTGAGTGGCATTTGAGCTGGGCTTTAAAGGATGGGTAGGATTTCGACAGGTGGAGAGATGTTGGGGGAGGGCATGCTAGATGCTGTGAGTCTTCGAGATGCCTGAACTCCAAGTGAGCAAAGGCACACTTAACATCTTGGAAGCTGCCCTTCTCATGTGGAAGGTCATGCAACGGCTCGTCTTCAAAGCTAAAAGTGAAGTGGAAATTTGACATCGATCCAATTTCTGAGATCAATACACGACAGGACATATGTTGGGGGACATTGGATAGTCCAGCTTGGCCAGCATGTTTGGTACAGGAAGAGGAGCAAGAGGTCACAACACTGGAAAGGGGCAGGGGTTGGGGCCAGATTGTGGAGGATTTATAATACAAGCACTGTATTCAGTAGGCAGTTGAAGTTTTTTGAGCAGAGAATGTCCTACTGTGCTTTTATACTGGCTCTCACCCTCAGGAGGACAGGCTCAGGGTCTTTTCCTTTATCTCCCCCAGTGCCTTATGTGGTAGATTATTCAGAAGGATAGAGACTAGCCCTTTGATTTTATTGATATGGGGAACTCCCAGGTGTGGAAACTCCCTCTACCAATGTAGGTCAACCTCTTCTCTGTGACTTAGTCTTAGTGGTTCAGTACTGGCTGTGAGTCACACAGATAAGATGTATCAGAAGGGGGATTTGAATCCAAGTCTTCCTGTTTTTGAGACCAGCTCTCTATCAATGACTCTAGGCTGTCTCTCACCTTGTACATAGTAGGGGACCTGAGAAATGTTTGCTGAATTGAATTGGCTTGTCCAGTCTGAATCCCACCAGCACATCTTAAATATCCTGCTGCCTTCAGGGCCCAGGGCTTCACACAGTCATCTTCACCCTGGTGGTACTACTGTACAGGACCATAGAAAAGCCTGACCCTCCCACCCAGGCGGCTGCTGAAGAAGCCACCGCAGCCAACTCTGGCCAGGAGACCGAGTGCTGGAAATGAATACTCCTTGTTCAGAGTGGAGAAAAGACGATTGTGCTAATCAAAACAGTTCTTCGTGCCATTTTGGGGAAAGCCTTCTTTAAATGGGATTTGTTTTTTCTTGGGCTTTGGGGCAGGATATGTTCACAGACAGCCAGGCTTCCACCTCCCCTCCCAGAGAGGGGGAAGGGGGAAAAGAACCTTAGGCTGAATCCTCTCACTCAACAGCCAGCAAGAGATCTTTCCCTCCAGCTGACTGGCCTCTGCTCAGCGACTAATCCAGGAGGGCTGCACCAGGACAGATTTAGAGCTTCTTTAAATATACATATGTCACATATACGCCGTCTTTTCAAAAGAGCAAGGGGTTATTGCTGCCATATCTTTTTTCTACTGTAACATGTTACCCAGATTATTTTTACTAGGGGCTACTGTTACTGTGTGGCAATGAGAAAGTTGACTGCCAGAAAGGAGTTTCTTTATGCCAGGTGTTACTTTTGGTCAACCGACAGTGGTAGGGGGTTCGCCAATTTAGGGCATTTCGTTTCTTGAGTCAGTTTCCCAGATAGACTTCATCACGTGCTTATAAAGGACTATGTTGAAAGCTGTTGATTGAAAAATGGCCAAGCCTCAGTTACTTTTTCAACTAGCTATAAAGTTTAGTTAGAAATAGGACAGTGAAAATGGGGGCAAGAGTATCAATCATCACTTGGTTGGGGTTCATTTTGGGTTACCTGACAACCTCGTTAGGAACCCTTGGGCCATGTATGGAGAGTAATGAAAGTTCAAAAGCAGTGTCATCTCATGAAATCAGGAAAAGTAGTGGATAGAAAACCAGCTTTTTAAAAAAATAAAATTTATATTACTATCTTTTGTTTTTATATTTCCTAAGTTTTCTGGGGAGAAATACCTCCTATATTTCCTGCTTCTTCTCCTGGAGAGCTATTTCCTCTAGCAAAGAGTGTTTCTGGAAAAACGGCTTTACAGAAAATTGGGGAGAGACCCAATTAAACAAAACTATCTTAAGGGGGTTTTAGAATGAAACTGGGAGGACAACAAAAAGATGAGGAATGGAAAAGATCTGGAAAGATGTTTATAACAAACTCTTTTCTCCCTTTCCTCTTCCACTAGACCAAATATATACATATACACACATATAACATGTATGTATACAAACATATGTGTATATATTCACATACACACATATATGTATATGTGTGAGATATACATTCATAAATATATGTATTCCATGCTGGAGGGGACACAATTTTGAGATCATTGAGGGACTGGTTCTCAAGGTACCTGAAAGAGGGGAGAGTAGTAAAGTTTTGAGAAAAATCTCAGACTTCGTTACCAAAGAGTACTAATAACTGTTAATCCATATGCTTATTTTCCTATCATCTCCACAAAAGTTTTATGAGCATAACCTCTACATGTATCCTTCATGAAGGTATGAGAAGGGAAAAGGCAGGTTTCTGTAAATGAGATATTACAGCAGACCATGGGCAGCTAGGTGGCATGGTGGATAGAGCGCTGGGCCTAAAGTTAGGAAGACTCATCTTCCTGAGTTCAAATCTGGCCTCAGACACTTACTAGCTTTGTGACTCTGGGCAAGTCACTTAAACCTGTTTGCCTCAGTTTCCTCATCTGTAAAATGAGCTGGAGAAGGAAATGGCAAACTACTCCAGCATCTTTGCCAAGAAAACCCCAAATGAGGCCATGGAGAGCCTGAAGTCATGAAGACATGACTGAAATGAGTGAACATCAATGACAACAACAGTGGACCATATCTTCATAGTCACACATTTGGTTCAAAGGTGAAGAAAATGGAAGTTCTCACTGTGCATACTGTTTGTTGACTATAAAAAATCATTTGCTACAGGATGTGGTGACATACACCTGTAATCCTAGCTACAGGAGAGCCTGAGACTTGGGGATTCCTTCAGTTCAGGAGCACTGAGCTATAGGGGGTTAAGCCAATGGGGTATCTATACTAAGTTCATCCTTAATATGGTGAGCCCCAGGAGTGGGGAGGGGAGCCCAAGGTTGTTTAATGAGGGGCAAAGTGGCCCAGGTAAGAAGTGGAGCAGGTAAAAGCTCCCATGCCAATCAGACTGAAATTGGGTCTATGAGTAGCCCTGGTACTTCCAGCCTTGGCCAGATAGGGAGACCTATACATTAAAACAAACGAACAAACATAACATTTGATTCAGTAGAGCAAAATACCACCTTAAAAGTTTTCCCATGTATCTATATGCCAAAAATAACACAAGATTCCTTGAAAGAGATGCAAAAAAGGTAAAATTGGTAGATAACTTTTTGAGTAACATCTTTTTTGTATTTACATTGTCTAGGATATTTGAAAAGCAAATAATTTGTTTAGGTTTGGTTTTCTTTGTAGGAATGCTTTGAATGCCTCTTTTAAAAATTTAAATGTACATCTGTTTTCATTAATGGTTAGGGTTAGGTTTTCAGGGTATGTCACCTTGGATTGTATCATGGCTTCCTTTGCTCTTTGGTAGACAGTGTTCCATTCCCTCTTGCTGTTTCTGGTGGGTATAGAATAGTCTTGTGTTATTTGAATTTCTTTTCCTTTCTATTTAAAGATCTTTCTCCTGTTGTTTGTTATTGAAATTTTAAAGTTAACCACTATGTGTCCTGGAATTATCAGCCTAGGGTTCCCCCCCCCCCCCCCGCAGGCAATCTGCAGATTCTTTCAACTAGAACTTTGTTGTCTCTGTTAAGAAGTTTGGGGCAATTTTCTTGTATTATTTCTTGTAGTTCTGAGAGACGAATAATACTCAGGTTATCTCTACATTCTGCCTTTGAAATCAGTATGTTTTGCTTGTATGAAGATCATGTTTTCATTTAATACTATTGCTTTTTGCCTCTCTTTTTCCAGATAGTTCTTCATTTACATTTCTAATCAATTATTCTCTGTTTTGTTTCTTTGGTGAGACTTGCCACTTGGATTCAAATTTTTCTTTTCTGCTAATTATTTCTTCTGTGCAGGTATTTATTTTGATTTTGCAATTCTTATTTTTCTTTTAAATCATTGGGTAACATCCTACTGTTGTTCTATGTTCTCTTGGGCATGTATAGGATCCTCTCCCCATCAGATGTTAATTCATTTTCCTTTGTCTTGAAATATTCATTGATAATGTCTGGATTTGTTTAGCTGATCTGGAGGACATGTTCCCTTCTATTATTTTTCCTCTTCTGTTATTAATATCTTCCCTATTGGTTTATCTACTTATGTTCAAGGTTTTTTCCCCTCCTGAGATCTTTGGTAACTTTAGCCTTTTTTTCCTTTTATTCTCCTATTGCTTACTTTCTGATGCATTCCCATTTGATTATGGTTCCCCTGAGGGCTGGACCTCAAAACTGTCTCATCTTACTTCCATGCTGAGCAATTCACACTTCACTGGTCTCGGTCTTTGTCCCAAGTGTCTTTTGGGGGAACTGAATGAGCTTCAGCCGGATGCTAGGCCTTTTGATTCAGGCAGGCCTGGTAAATCCACATACACTCTGGTGTCTTGCCCCACTTTTCTCTGTTCGTCATTTCTCTAGCTGAGTACAGTTGTAGTGTAGAGGCATAATGCAGCAAGCTTCTGCCTTTTGGTTTTCTGTGGCACTGAGAGGAGGAGGCAGGAGGGAGTTGAATTCTATTGCAAGTCTCTGGGTCAGCTTGTAGAGCCTTGTCAGAGCACGATGTGTGGTTGGGTAGGGGGTGCCGAGTGATCAAGTTAGGGGTTATGGATTAGCCTTCTCAGTTCATTGGATTTTTACATCCTTGGGATTCTTGGTGTCTTAAATTGAGAAGGTAGCTAAAAGTCCTTTATCTCTTGTGCATAATTCCTCTTCTGGAGAGATTTGAGAAGTAAGGATCAGAGGCAGCAGAAGGATGTCTTCAGTGATCCACATTGAAGAACAGTTCCCCCGCAGATGGTGAGGTACTCTAGATGCTCTTGTTTGTAGATGACATTGTATTGATATCATCGTGTCCTTGAACATTGCAGGGCCTCTTAAATGAGATCCATAATCACTCAAAAGAGTTTGGCTTGACTATTTACACAGGAAAAACTAAGTAGATGAAGAATGCCTGTTGTTCAGAGGAGGCAACTCTGGCCTTCTTTAAAATGAGGGGATAAAAATGGATGATGTTCAAGGTCTTTTTTAGCTCTAACACCTATGAGACATATATTATTAGCAGTATCTGTCCAAAATGGGAAAGACTGTCAGTTATGCTTAAGTATTATAAATCATATTATATTATATTATATTATAGTCTCTCTATATATAGTCTTTGGATTGGCTATAATCATTAACATTCAATGGAAAAGGAAATAGATTAGGAGCTAGCATGGTACACAATGATCTTAGGCAAGTTACCTACTATTTCTGGGTTGGACTAGATGACTTGCGAGGTCCCCTCCAGCTCTAGATTTCAACGATAATGAA
This sequence comes from Phalanger gymnotis, assembly GCA_028646595.1. Classification (NCBI taxonomy): domain Eukaryota; kingdom Metazoa; phylum Chordata; class Mammalia; order Diprotodontia; family Phalangeridae; genus Phalanger; species Phalanger gymnotis. The sequence continues at coordinate 18,103,855 of CM053628.1, read as the reverse complement.
GCAAGGGCTGACCTGGCATTGTTTTAACAATAAAAATGCTCTATACAGATGGAGAAAGAGTCCCCTCATCTGTTAAGCTTTTGATGTAGATCTACTTGCATAGGTGAGGATCTTGCACTGACCACTGTAGACTCTAACCCCCAACACCTTATAATAAAGTTTCATGTGTTGCTGTGTCTGTCCCCACAAAAAAGAAAGAGAAATTGAAAGGGGTTGTCAATCTTACAATAATGTCTCTCCTGTTTTAGCTATGATAGCACACTGCCTGGACTGGAAGCTTTTCCAGCATGGTAAAATTTGACAGAACTTGTTTTGGCCAAATCTAGGCTCATCTCCATGCCACGGGGAGGCACGAATCAGAGAGGACTCCAATGGAGATTCAGATCTTGTCACAAATAAAAATGGGTAGAGTTATTTGAAAAAGTAGGAACTTTCATTATTTGGATTTTTAAAAAATCTCTAAGAAAGACTCAAATTAAGCAGGGATTTTAAGAAATATTTGCCAGAGAAGAAGCAGAGCCTGGAGCATGACTTTTTAAGGAAATAGAGGACACATTTTTTACCCTATGACATTTCTGCCTGCCTGTGAGACACCATCGGCCATTCAGTTTATTGAAACAAAAATGATGTGGGGGAGTCCAAATGGCTATTTTGGTGATTTGAATTGATCTAAGGATCTGGAGAATTATAAAAGTCTCACTGCACTTTTGAGTTTTGTAGACACAGCCATTGTGTGACCTTCCACATGAGAAGGGCGGCTTCCAAGATGATAAGTTAGTTGTGCTGAATTTCTAAGATAGCACCAGCAACATACATAACATTTCCCAGATCAAGTGACCAACTATCAAGAAGGATTGGAGAGGTCAGATTCATGGTAATCCCTGCGGATACAAATTTAAATGCCATATGGACGGGTGTTCTGAGAAAGTCTGCTCAGCAAAATTAAAGTTATGCCTTTGTAATTTAGAATGGAAAGTCTAGCTCTGTAACTTATTAAAGTTACAAGGTGATCGACTCTGGGGATTATATGAAGTGTAAGGAAATAGACATGGTGCACAAATGTTCAGAGAAATTAGTAGCTATATAAAAGGGTTTTAAAAAATGTTGACACCCTCTTCTCTTCCCCCCCTGGAGAAACTGAGCGCTAGGGCTGAGCAAAGAGCTTTTTCAGGATTTGAGATTCTCTAGAATGCTTCTTTTGGTATGTTATGATGGGACAACATCCTAAGGTATTTCTCCTCATGACCCTCTCCCTCAACCACTCTTTTGTACCCAAGGACTAAGTCTGGAATGGCTCTGGCTGTCCTGACTCTACTGGACTCTGGACCATCTAAATGTTGCCTTGAACCCTGATCTTGGCCCCAGGATCAACCTAATGCCTCTATGCCTCTTCAGAACTGCCTTCACCTGCTATCTAGCTGGAAGTCCCTATCATTAATTACAAATGGAGAGGCAGTGTAGCATGGCGTCCAGAAGACCTGGGTTTAAGTTCTGCTTAAAATCCATCTTGGCTGTGTGATCCTTGGCAAGTCACTTAACCTCTCAGTACTTCAAGTAACTTTCTAAGGCTGAGTTGTGAGCAGGAGCTGATCTGCATGGGTAGAGCAAACTTACTCAATGAAAACTGCCTATATTCATGAAACCACACCACCAGTCCAAAAAAAGAAGCCAATCCAACCCACAAATGTCCTCTTTCCCTACATCTAACTCTGATTCTTCATCATGGCATAGGGAAGAGGGACCCTGACCCCTGGAAGACTCTATCAGTGAAGTATGAACTCTGGTCACTCTTACCAAGCTTCAAGTAGAGTCCCCAAAATTAACTATGTCTATTGCCTAAGGATCGGCCTTTAGCTAAGGCTCATCACCAATAGGTTGGACATTCTTGGAACATGGCGGCCCATGAAACAAATGGCTAATGGGTTGGACAATAAAGATGAGTGGGAAAAGAGGTACTTTTCCCCTTTGCAAGGAATAAGTCAAACAAAATCCAGGCACTGGGGTGGGGGTGGGGCGGGGAGGGGAGAAACCAGTGGATTTTGACATTCACAATGCCAGAAGCTGAGATTCTTTTTTAAACATATAGACATTGATCTGTGTATTGGAGACTGAAATGATGGTATTTCTATGGGTTAAAAAAATTCCTTGAGATGCAGAAACCATTTTGGCAAGAACAAAAGCCTAGTGTGTTATGAGAGATAGGCTAATTTAAGTGTTGATGAGAAGGTTTGAAATGGCAGTTGGATGGTTAGCCTATGATGGGAATGTTGTCTATACTATAACCCAGGAGTGGAGAACATTTTTTTTCTATAATGGGCCATTGGCCTACAGTTAAAAAAAACCCCAAACCACACAGACATCCCCCCTCTCTAAGAACTGAACTTGTACTCAAGCAAAAAGCAACTTAATTTAGTTTTTGTGAAAGAAATGTTCAACGATTCTACTCATCTGATATTTAAATTAAGAATAGAGAATACAACCCACCATAAACATACATTTCAATTCTATATTATGTCTCATTAAAAGGAGGAGATTGGGCAGTGGAGAAGAGGGAAAGTGTGAAATCAAAAGAAAAAAGAAATTGAGGAAAAGAGAATGACAAAGGCATATAGGGAAAGAGAGACATTCCTAGGAAAAACTGCACCAAGAGAGACAGACAGGTGTGTGTTGGGGTTAAGACGGATCCTGAGACCATTGCTGGAGAGACCATCATCAGTGATCCTGGTCATACTACATGATGTGTGTCCCCGGCCCAAGTGCAAAACATAGGTTACCATGGTTAGGAGCAATTGTGTCAGATACCGTGAGGTATAGAGAGGACCTTGTGGTGTAGAGACCCGCCCTAGGGAGGAAGTGAGCCCTCCGGATGCCGGCATTCTGGGCAGAAAACCCAGTGGTCCAGTTCTGGCTCAAGTTTAGGAAAGAAAGGGGAAAGGGTAGGAGGGACGAGGGCTTGCTAGAGTATCGCTAACACGAATGCAAATTGCCCTGGGGCTCTAGCTGCTTTAGGGGCCAATCCTCATACTGAACCATATACTCCACTGAATGGTTACCCTTCCATCTCGGAAAACTCTTCCTTTTGTGGACAATCCATGGTTGTGGAAAACTGCTGAACTAATTGACATTGGTGGCATCCATTTGAATGGTTCAAGGTTAGCCAGAGAGGCAATGATGCTTCTGCATAATTTGGTTCCTTGTCTCCATTCTGTGTTGCTCATGCATACAAAATGAGGGATTTAGGCACTGCCCTTGGACGCACCTATCCAATTGCATAGCATCTGGATGCAATGAAACCCCAGTTTTCATAGCATCACATTTACCTTTGTGGTTTCTATAGCTCTTGGATCATGTATTTCCATTAGCACTAAGTTGATCAAAGAACAAAGTTTACTGAACTTTCCCCGATGCCACTCAGCTGAGATGCTTCCCCACTCAAGGCCCCAGCCTCCTCAGCTGTAAAATGGGGGGAAGGGAGAGGGATTCCTCCCAACTTGGAATCTTCTAATTTCACTCTCAGGCAGCCGTGGAATCTCTGCTTAAGAAACATGCCATCTTTTTTTTTTTTTTTTTGGTCATGACTTGTGACCAGCTGCTAGGGCTTTCACCTCCCTCTACGGTTACTTTCTAACCACTTTGCAAGCCTTCTGTATATTCCTATATATGTACATGTTGTCTCCCTCATTAGAATGTAAGATCCCTTGAGAGCTGGGACAGTTTTTGCCTTTTAAAAAAATGATTCCCTAGTCCTCAGCATATAATAATCACTTAGTAACTTCTTCATGGATTGCTTTCATCTCAAAGTGTAGAAGCTTCACAGTTGGTTGGACACAGTCTTAGAGACTTGCCTGGGACTCTGAGGGGTTAACTGACTTGCCCAGGGACACATTGCCAGTGTGGGGCGCCAGTGGCACTTGAACTCAGGTCTTCCTGTCTCAAGGGACCGCTCTCTAGTCACTCCACCATACTGTTTCTGTTTCAGTCAGAGATAGACAGGGTGAGGAGAGTGGGAGGTCAACTATATAATGACAGTACTGGAAATGGCAAAAGGAGAAACCAGCCTTTAAAGCTTAAAGAAACGAACCAGAAATCAAGAGAACTGGGTCATAAGGGCTCCATTTTTAATCCATTAGCTTTCAGGTTTTTTGAGAATAGTTGTTTGGAATTGTCTTTATTTTAAAAGTCTTGTCAGGTATAATTTTCAAGAGATTGAAAAACAGTTATTCTAAATTTTATGTTAACTTTGCTTTTTGATAAGCATACTTTGGTAATTTGCCAGTGTGCATGTTTTAAGAAGTTGTCCTGTATATGTCACTGGCTTTTCATCTTTGACAACATGGCTCGAGAGTCACTGTGCGTCTGTCTCTAGGTCTCTTTTAGCTCTGCTTCCTTTTCTCTGTGGCCCTTAATGCAAGTCTTAGATTCTAATTGACTATATTTTTTGGTGCATTAATAAACTCACACACCATAATTTGTTCATGCTAAAGATGTTTTTTCCTACTAAACTTCTGACCTTTAAGTAACTGTTCGCCAGTTCAAGCATTTCAAAATGTTAAGCACACAGTTAAGGAAAAAAAATATCTATTTCCAGGGTCAAGTGTTGCAGTATTATCAACAAAATTGTGAAAGAAGTGAACCTCCAGCTTGGTAGCAAGATCCTTGCGGGAGGGTTTCTGGGAACACATGAGTGGCACAAGATGGAAGAACTCCCATCTGTGAGATCCCAGGGGCATTGAAACATTACAGTAAGGGAGCACATAGTTAACCTGCGTGGGAGTTTCAAATGAATGTTTATTTTCTATCCAAAGGACATAAACTGACCTTTATATTTGAAGGGGGAAAATCTAGTCAAATACTCTCCCCCTCTACTCACCTTCATGTACTGTGTACCTAAATTTGAGCCAACCTGGATTATTTGCTGTTCCCCAAACAAGTCCCATGGCCCACATCAGAACCTGGACTAAGGGGGAGGCAGCTGTCTAGGATATACCACACTACATGGGGTGGGGGCAGAAGATGACATTTTCAATATAATTTTTTATAAATGCCCCTCATTTTAATGCCAGAAACTCCACTTTTGCCAACATGTATTTTTGTGTGCCTACGTAAGATAAGCAAAGCACCAGTGAAGGCTAAAAGCCACTGGTGGATAGCAGCACACCCAGGAAATACCCAGGATGCCTTGTTCCCTCTGGGCCCCATTCAGCTCCAGGTCCATGCCTTTGCTCATGCTGTTTCCTGCCTCTAGAATGCCCTCTTTCCAGGTCTCCCTACTGAAATTTCTCTTATTCCTAAAGCCCAGCTTAAATGCTATCTCCTCCATGAATCCTCACTTGATACCCCAGGTAACAAGTTGTTGCTCCTACCGCTGAACTCTCATAGTGTTTTTTTTTCCAATTGAGAAATGTATTTAAACGGGTCAAATAAAACAGGTGCCGCCTTGTCTCTGCACTTAGAAGAAGGTGTTGGGTCTCTTGGTAGTAAAGCGTGGTTTGTGCTGGCGCCGCAGAACTCTGTGGGGCAGAGGGAACTTGATTTTGGAATCGTGAAACTGCTTGACTGCGGGCCGGCGGCACTTGCTGGCAGGAATTTCTTCCACTTTCATGATCTGGATGGAGTGGGCCCGGGCACGGTGACGGGCTCCCATATCTCGGTAGCACTAAGTGACGGCGCCAGCGGTGGTCAGGTCCCTGTACTCCCTGTACATGTTGTGGGTCCCACTCCTGGAATCATAGCGCAGCTAGTTGCCAAAATTTTTCACTCTAAGAGGCGACTTTTCAAAGACCTGTCCACAGTATACAATTTCTC
>CM053628.1:17991915-18084121 GCA_028646595.1 Phalanger gymnotis | reverse complement strand
AAGGGTTCTATGTTCCAAGCCTGGGGGGATGCACCAGCTCTGCCACACCAGCACTCCTCCTTCCCCAAGAACCCCCAACCTGGACTGGACTTAGATCTTCAGCAGGCTCTTTACTCCTGCTCTGATCCACCACTTAATTCCTCCCACGAGGTGGGCCTGGGGCCAGAAGCAACTGCAGCTGTAGTTCTATAGCTGCCCCACCTCCACTGCCCCTGGGGCAGTGGCTGAACAGCAAACTCTATCCCAGTCCCCAGCAGCTTCTCCCACTAACCTACTCTGTTGTCCTTGGTGTTTGTGGATTGAGAAGTCTGGTAACTGCCGCAGCTCACTGATTCAGGGCGCTAGGGCACGCTCCGCCCAGCTCCCGGTCTGGTAGGTCTGCGCCACCCACGCTGGGCTCTGCTCCGCTCAGCTCCGCTCCCTTCTACTCCCAGCTCTGTGTGTGATAGACCTTAACTAGAGACCATCCAGGCTGTCTTGGGCTAGAACCCTGCTTCCCTATGCTATTTTGTGGGTTCTGCAGTTCTAGAATTGGTTCAGAGCCATTTTTTTTATAGGTTTTTGAAGGGACTTGGCAGGAAGCTCACTCTAGTCCCTGCTTTCTAGCCGCCATCTTGGCTCCAAGGTGGGTTATGTTCTAATATTCCCATGCTCACCTATGCAAAGTACAAAACTGAAGCCAACCTCAAGTGTACAGCTCACAACCAAATGGGAAATGACCACTGCTCTGACCGAAAGGAATTGGTGGGAGTCAGCCTGGGAAAGACATTGCGTAACCAAGTCAAGGGGAAAACACTGTCTGAACCCACTGAGCCATGAATTTCTCTTTGTGGGTTTTTAGCCTTAAGGTCAGAACATAGAATATATTGGCAGATGAACAACCTTTGGTACCAGCTACCAGGGAAAGAAGTATTTGGTTTAGGGAGCACAATTGACATTCCTCTAGGAAGGGGCAGAGCCTGGCCCCCTGGCTCTGGGAAGAAAGCTCTCTTCCACAATGGGCTGCTTCTCCTGTGGACTCACATGTTTACTTATCAATCAAACTTAATTTGGGAATTTGGCTACAACTGGAGAAACTTGGAGGCCCATATACTACTGATGACCTCCTGGCCTTTACTGGCAAGCCTTGGGAATCTGTTTTTATTGGAGAAGAGCAGCCACAGATTGGTAAAGGTAAAGAAACAAGATTACAAAGAGCTCCCATTCCTTAAGGTTTATAAAGCACTTTCTTCACGACACTCCTGTGAGTTAAGGAGTACAAGCATTATTACACATGAGGGAGCTGGGGTTAAGAGTGGCTAAGAGACTTACCCAACGTCACCCTTAAATATCAGCTACTTAAATGTTGGTGCTGGGACTTTGACCCAGCTCTCCTGTCTTCCACACCTGGGCTCTTTCCACTAGACTCCAAGCAGCCTCTGGAAATCCATTTTCCATCAGGTAGCAGACAATGTGGAAAAGACAATTGTAGACAGCTTTGCAAGGTTCAAAACAAACTTCTGTCTGCAAAGTCGAGGGATCCCTTCTTTGGCCACTGTCTATCCTTTCTCAGTTGTGCTCTGCCCGTGGTCCAGAGCTTGTAGGCTGGCAGAAGAGCCAAGGCAACTCAAGCTGAAATCATACAATTCCAAAGGAAGTGAATTTGCTTAGACTCCTCTGGGGGAGGTCATGGGAGTTTGGCAGGCCTAAATACAGACACAAGAGGGGCGGTGATGTGGAGATCAAAGAGCCACTACCATATTTAGGGTTCCCCAATAGGATTCTTATCCCATTACTCTCCCCCCCTCCATTTTCCCATCACCAGGAGGAAGCTGGAAATGTTGATTGGAAAACAAGCAGAGGACAATGACTTCTGGGCAATTGGTTGTTTGAGTTTCCATCCAGATGTTTGGCTCTGTGTGCACACAACCTTCGGTCCTTGGACCTGCTCCGTCAGTACGTTAATAAATTTCCTTTAACTGTCCAAAGTGTTTAGTTATGTTTTTCATCACTTTCTATTTTTGAAGTTCAAAAGGACAAGAAGTAAACAGTTCACAGAAGCAGCCTCTGTGCTGGTAGAAAACATCCTGAATGAGGAGACTGGTGACTTGGGGTTCAGTCCCACATTGTTAAGAACTAGTTAAGAAAGACAAAACTTGGTCTAGTAATTCAAAGAAGGTAGAAATGACTTCCAATTCAAGAAATCATTGAAAGCTTCATGGGGGCGATAGCATTTGAGATGGGCCTTGAAGGGTGGCTAGGAACTAGAAAGGCAGATTTGGGGTGGGCTGAAAGGACATTCCAAATGGAAAGAGCAGCTGTGAGCAAAGGCGTGGTGGTGGTGGTAAAGTACAAGGGCATACTTAGGGAAACAGCAAGTAGTGCTGCACTCCCGCCCCTGCCCCCACCAGTGAAGATGAGTACTAAAAGATAGCCCTGTAAAGTTATGCTGCAACCAAACTGTGAAGAGTCATGGACACCAGAAAAAGTTTAGATTTCATTAGATTTCATTTAGATTTCGTTTAGATTTCATGGCAAGTGACTGAAGGATTCTGAACCGAGTGACACATTGGGAAGATTAATTTGTCAGCGGAGTGCAGAGCAGACTGGACTGAGTGGAAACACTGGAGGCAAGGAGACCAGGAAGGAGGCTGCCAGGCAATAAAGAAAGGCCTGAGCTAGATAACTAGATCACTGGCAGATGGGACCAAGAAAGGGGCAAGATGGTAGGTTTAAAGATCCGATGCTGGAAGGGCCTTTAGATTTTCTACAAGTAGAAATACAGGACTCAGTGACTTACAGGTAGGGCGTGAAGTTGAAGCTTTGGACTCGGGTCACTGGGAGGATACTGAGGCTATTAATAGGAAAAGGTAAGGAGGAGGAGGTTTGGTGGAGAAAAATAATGAGCTGGGTTTCCTGCCACATTGAGTGTGAGGAGCTGGTGGGCCCTCCAGGAAACAGATAACAAGGCAATGAGGAATGGCAGCTTAGGAAAGAAATCAGGGTTGGGGACAGGGGCAAGAATTTTCAGCATGAGGGTGGGGGCTGGAGCTGAGAGCCAAGGCAGAGAACATAGAGAACAAAGGCCCATCATGGGCTGAGAATGGCTGAGGGGAAGGTATTCACGCTAACAATTTAACAATTGGCTCTCACCAGCTGGTTTAAACTTGGCTCTAGCATACCCCTGTCCCTAGAACACCTGACATTGGGGCATTTATGTACATAGAAGACTCTCAGGAAAAATCTGTTGAATATTGAATAAGTAAGGTTCCTTTCTAATATGGAGACCATTAATCAAAGCCTGGTTGCTTCAGAGTTGGCACAGATTCCTCATCAGCCAAGTACAGATGATACCACCTTGCTTTCTCCCATGGCATGGGGTCACATTAGAAAGAAAATTTATGAAACTTTAGGATTCACCTGCAAAAGGTGCTCTGTGCCTACCTAAGAAGCATAAGCCATTAGATCCCCAAGTTTGAGTACCAAGGGGACTGGCCAGTCAGGCTCAGCCCAAACTTTGAATGGCCAGAAGGGGAGGTCATTAGAGGATCATAGGCCTAGAGCTAGAAGGGACCCAGAGCTACAGCTTCTACTGGGCTGGGCTGGAGATGGGGAGGAAGAGTGAATAAGTCGATAGGTCAGTCAGTCAACAAGCATTTAGAAAGTACTTACTATGCGCCAGGCACTGTGCTGAGCTCTGTGGATACAAAGAAGGGCAAAAACAGCCTCTGTCCTTGAGGAGCTAACATTCTAATATGGAAGACAACATGCAAACAACTCTGAGCATACAAGACATATATGGAATTGATGGATCTTGGAGAGGAAGACATTAGTGACTGGAGCTGGGAAGGGTCTACTGCAGAAGGTAGGAAGCCAGGAGACAGAGGTGTGGAGGGAGAGCATTCCAGGTACTGGGAACCCAAAAAGGAATGGAGTTAGGAAATGAAATGTCTTGGTCAAGGAAAAGCAGGAAGGCCATTGTGACTTGGTCCTAGAGCACATGGAAGGGGAGGAAGACTGGAAAAGTAGTTAGAAGCTGGATTTTGAAGGGTTTTATGTACCACATAGCAAAGTTTACATCTGACCCTGGAGGTAACTAGAGCAATTGGAGCTTGTTGAGTTGGGGAGGAAATGATGTGTTCGGACTTGCACTTCAGGAAAATAATTTTGAAATAGCCTGGAGGATGTTTTGGAGTAGGGAGACACTTGAGGCAGGAAAACCAGTAAAATGGCTATGCCAATAGTTCAGGTAAGAAGTGGTGAGGACCTCAATTAGGGTAGTGACTATATGATTAGAGAGGAGATATATATGAGAAGTGGAAGAAAATCTGGGAACAAATTGGACATGCAGGGTCAACGAGACCAAGGAGTCAAGGATGACATCGAAGTTGTGAACCTGCAGGATGGTGAAGATCGCGGTGCTCTCAGGAGTAATAGGGAAGTTTGGAAGAGGGGAAGGTTTTGGCACAAAAATAACAAGTTCTGTTTTGGACCTGTTGAGTTTGAAGTTTCTACCAGACACATAGTTTTAGAACCAAGAGGCATTTGGGGATGCAAGACTGGAGGTCAGGGGAGAGATGAAGAGTAGATTTGGTAATCACTTCTACATAGAGAGAAGTGAACACACAGGAGCTGACAAGATCACCAAGTGAGATGGTATAGACAGAAAGGAGACAAGAGCCCAGGACAGAGCCTTAAAGGACACCCACAGTTAGTAGACATGACATAGATGAAGACCCAACAAAGGAGATTGAAAAAGAGCAGTCAGACACACCGAAGCACAAAAGAGCAGTGTCACGGCTACCCAGAAAGATCAGGAAGTATGAGGATTGCTAAGAGGCCATTAGATATGGCAATTAAGAGATCATTAAAGAAATCAGTTTCAGCTGGCACTCAGTCAATGCTGCAGTGCTCCATAGCAAAAAGAACCCTGGGTTTGGAATGCAGAGGACCTGGGGTTACATTGTGAGATTGGGCAAATCATTTTACTCCTCTGGGACTCGGTTTCCTCCACTGTAAAATGAGAGAGTTGGGACTAGAGATGATTGTTAATGTCCCTTCCAGCTCTACATCCTATGGCTACATGCCCTCCTTGCTCACAGGGTTCACTATCCCAAACTGTATGGCTCCCATGCCAATGAGGGCTTTTGTGTGAGCGCGAATGAGGTTTTCTAAAGGGAATGAGGAACATCTAAGGGAGAAGGTTCAAGGATAGGACTCCCCAGGATTTGAGATATCGAACCCAGTCTTAAAGATGTCATGCCTGTGGCCTAAAAACGTTCCCCAGCTTTCTCCCTGGGTTGGCTTGAGGCCCTGTGGCTGGACTCCCTTGGCTCCACCTTCAGTTGCTTCCTTGGTTCAGAGGATGCTCTCCTTGGACTGCTGATCTGTTCTCGGCCCACATTCAACAGTCAGTCTTCTTGAGTTCCTGGGAACTCACTGGCATTCTAAGCACATGAAGACCCAATTTCCACTATATCGAATTTTTGGTATGGAATTGCCACAGAATTACACAGGATGGCAATCAGTTTATTAGATTTCTCTAAAGCTTGCTAAAGCTGACTTGGTGGCCTACATGTGTCCCCGAATGGCCTGAAGGACACAGGGCTTTAGTGCTACTGTTTATAAAGGCCTATACGTTTTGTTTCTGAATTCACCCATTTTCTGAAGTTACATAGACAAGTCATGATCTGATCATAGACTTAGATTTAGAGCTGGAAAAGACCTTAGAAATCATCAAATTCAATGCCTTCATGTTACAGACGAGGAGACTGAGGCACAGAAAGGTTGTAGGACTTACTCAAGGTCTTCCCATGCATTCTGGTGACTGTGGCAAAGGTGGGGCAGGTAGAATAGATTCTGGTCTATAAGGCCTTTGGCCAGAAGTAATTCACAGATGGAAAAATGTTGAGGCCCATTACATTAGACAATGAGGTTAAATTCTGCCCCAAGCTGCTTTTCTCTTAGGCGAGCAAGAGAGAGTTCAGTCAAATGACTTTTCTACAGAGTTCAGCTTCTAACTGCAGACTTGTGCAGGCTGCTGAAAGCTTAGTAGGCCTAGCTTTAGGCTGAACTTCCCAAAACAAGAGTCAGGCATTTATAATGATTTAGTGTCGTGGGTAGAACGCTGGACTTGAAATGGGGAAGCCCTGGGTTTTGAATCCTGTCTCAGACACTTACTTGGTTATATGATCTTGGGAAAGTCGCTTCATTTCTCAGTCTCAGTTTCCTTACTTGTCAAATGGGGATAATGATAGCACTTCCTGTACAAGCCTACTGGAGAATCAAATGAGATGTATCTAGTGTACAAATTGCTTGTAAATCTGAAGCTAGTGTGAGCTATTAATATCTAGAGGGACTCTCTATTCTATTTGGATTCTTCACTGAACCTACTTCATGACAGTAGCAAATACCTTTGGCTAGCACGTATCTCCCTGTTTTCTGCCTTGCTTGATATTAGTAATCAGAGAGTCAACGAAAAAGTCATCTCTTTTGTTTTATATTTCAAGTGATTTTGCATGATTTTTACATGTGCAAGGGGGACATCTTGCTGGAGGAGATTCTTGTGTTGATTATATCAAATGCAAGAAGTGGGTGGGGGAAGGGAATAAGCATTTATATAGCACCTAATATGTGCCAAGCACATGCTGAGTGCTACACAAACATGTTCTCATTTGTGGGGATACCACAGAATCACTCAAAAGGGCTTGTATCTACTCAGGAATAACCTTGTGGATAAGGTTGCTTGGACAGCCCATACATTTAATTAATACATAGATCTTGGACCTAAGCTAGGCCCATAATTGAACAAGAGAAGAAAAACAGTATAGAATGTCTTTGGGAAATGACAGTTGTTTTGGTGACCTCCAATCTGGTCCCTGTAGCAAAGGCTCAACTCTTTTAGGATCAGAATTCTTCCAACGATTCTTTAAGGCTATGAGGAATATAGCTGGAGGTCACTCGGAGGATGATGGAGAAGTACACAGGCACAAGCATCACCAACAAAGTCGCAGAAGAGGTGTGAAAGATGTCATTAGAGAGAAAAAGAAGTGAGACAGTTACATAGTGAGCATGAGGGATAAATAATGGCCATGATTGATTATGATGTTCTGAGAGCTATATTGGGGGAACCTCCCCATAGAGGATTTGTGGGAGGTCGTGGACAAGAGTCACATAGGATAAGAAGGTTGTGGCTGCATCACTGCAGGGAATCACCACACTGAAATGTCAAAGGCATTAAAATAATCTGTTGGAGACTCACAGCTTTCTTTTCTTCCTTGAGTTGACTTCTTTTGGCTTTACAAATTGGAGCTTCCTTACTTCTGGCACCTGTTAGTCTAGTATTTAAAAGTAGAGCCCAAAATGTCATCTCTGGCTCTTCTGTCCCCTTTGTTCCCCATCTCCGGGCTTGGTTGTCCAACTGTACCATCCTTATCTGCTTGGCTTGGCTTTGGCACTTATTATCGGCTTGGTTCCTGTGGTTCCTTGTAGGCACTCAATCCATATTTCTTGGTCTACTTCCTTTGGATAAGGTGTCCTGTAATGGGTCAGCCTTACTATGGCAAGCACTTCATTAATGGTGGAGCATCAGCTTAGTTAGTGAGCTTGGGAGAGGGGAAGAAGCCAAAGAACACAGTAGACCTTGGAGAGTCCCCTTACAATGCTAGAGAAACACGAGTAGTCATTGCTGCTGCAATGAGAAAGTGGTTTATGTACACTGGGAGTTGCTTCAGAAGAGCTAAAGGAGGAGCTTAGAGAAAAAGAAGTCAGAGGGTCTCCAGAGCTGTCCAAGGGGCAAGGCGCCCTGACCAGCTGACTCTGGACCCCTAGGCAGCCTGGGAGGCTAGAGAGAACAGGAATTCACTCAAGTGACCCAATCTGCTTTTTCCTGACTTCCTGAGACTGGGCCATAGAGCCCAGAAACATTAACATCTCTCCCTCGAGGCTCCTCTCTTCTATCATCGCTCATCATTTCAATCAACTGCACATCCCACTGTGGGATTCTGTCTGAGCCATTGAAATCCTAGAGTCTTGGTACTTTTCAGTCTTCTTCTTCTTTTAAAGTATTGCACACACTAAATTTTCTATTCCCTTAAAAGCCCCAAGTGGAACTGTCCTGCCTCAGGGCTCTTAGCCAGTCCCAAGATCCCAATTTAGGGGAAAGGTCAGCTTTTGTTGAGGGACCACAGAGTGTGAGCCGAGTAGTCTCTCTACCCTCGCACTTAGCACTCTCTTAGAAAAAGTCACTTTGACTTTGGAATTTTGTTCCCACAAGATTGGTCTTTCGAACATTTCTCAAAATATTCATCTGTAACCGATGAGTCTAAATTTGGGGAGCTGACATTACTGCCGATCCTCTGGTGGAGAAAAGCAAACGAAACACACCCTCTTCTGGTGGAAAAAAGGGCCTTACCAATTTAGGGGGTATCAGTTGGTTCAAGGAATCAAAAGGTCTGTCTTTAAGAGCCAATATTGACACAACAAGGGGATATTTCTGACCAAGAGCAAGGAGATGAGTGAAAAATGCACACTGAACTTACTGTGTTTTTTAACTTATGAGGAATTAGCGAAAAAATTAAATAGAGAAAGGGGAACATAGAGTTTATTTTGAAGCCAGTTTTTCTGCTTTAAAAAAATATAATAGCCTTTTGAGAGCCAAGACATGGGAGTGGCCCAGCTGGAAAGAGCCAGGGGACCTGCCACTCCCCACCTAGGTGATCTTGTATAAAATAAAGGGGTTAGAGAAACAGAATGTCAGTTATGTCCCTGGTACCATCTTAGGGAAAGGGTGCCCCGGTCGGCTAACTCTGGGCCCCTAGGCTTTGCCCTGATCCTACATTTGCCAGGCAGAGAGGCCCCAGGCAGGACAATCCCACTAGGACTTTGGAAACGAGTACATAGTTAACCTTTTCAAAAGCAGGCTGAAAAACACTCCAACTCCAGGATCTCCTTGCCTCAAATACAATCCTACGATGAGATTTATAGTTTATTATAATGATGGGAGGGATAATGGTAGAGAGAAACCTCAAAGGAGATATTAACATCTCTGTGCTCCAGAGGGGCCAGTCATCCCACAGGCCCAGGAGGCTACTTGGTGAGCATGGAATCAGGGTATGGAAATATGGTCTTTTGAATGAGCCTCTAGTACCCATTCCAGCTCTGGGTCTATGAATTGCCCAAGGCCTGCCTAAATCACAGAGCTAATAAATAACTAATAACTAATAAAAATGTTTATTAAATGCCTCTTATGTGCAAAGCCCTATGCTAGGGCCTTGGGGACAGAAAGACAAGAAAGGACCAAACAGGCCCTGACTTCAAGTTACTGAGGTTCTATTGGGAGGATAGGGGATGTGTAGAGATAAGGTGGACTCAAGAGAGAGAGATTACCGCCAACCGGGGTCAGCAGGAAAGGCTTCATGGAGGAGGTGGCAGCTGAGCTGGGCCTTGAAGGAAGACAAGAACTCTATGAGGCAGAGATGAGGAGGGAGGGCATTCCTGGCCTGGGCGATGACTTGTATGAATGTATGGAGGCTAGAGATGCTGTGCGGAGAAACAGCTAGCAGGTAACTTTGGTGGACTCCTTCAGTTCAAGGCTCCTTGCTACAGTGAACGTTATTTGGACATAGGAGGTTTATTTAAAACCCAACTGGATAATTAATTTGGTATGAGATAGTGTGCCTCATTGAACGAGTCATGTAAAGAGATTAGCATTGCTTTTAATATGACGGCCTTTCCTTCCTCCTCTTCCCCTTCCTCTTCTTTTGTTGTTATTGTTGCCCTGGCGACTTACCTTTGAACCTCCAAGAGGCATTGTGGAGGTGTGAAAAGCAGAATGAGATTGAAGTCAGAATACCTGGGTTTGAGCGCTAGCCCTACCACTCATTTGTGACCCCGTACAAAGTACTTAATTGCTTTGAGCCTCAGTTTCCATAAAATGGACGTAATAGTCCATTCTCTGCCTATTCCTCCAGGGCTGTGAAGTTCAAATAAGATCATGTGTATAAAGTCCTGTAGAAACAGGTAAGCGATTATGATTTCCGTGTATTCCAGGCAGCGTGTTATGGTGGATGGAATGCTGGATTTGGAACAAGGGAAACCTGGGGTCAAATTCTGCCTATGACACTAGCTGTGTGATTTGGGGCAAATTCCTTAAGCTCTCAGTGTGATCTGTGTTGGCAGAGGGAGTATCCCAAGCAACAAGATTTGAGATCATTCCTATATAGTCTTTGGTTATAATCCAAGAAAGCAAGCAATTACCAGAGGGGCAAGGATGGTGTCCTTTCTTCCTCATTTCCCACTCAAGCAAAATCATTAACTAAATCAATCTGACAGTGGACTGTGATTCATAAGGTCAGCGGCTGCATCTAAGCCATAAGCTTCTTGAGGGAGAGTATCCTGGGCTAGGGGTCAGAGGACCTGGGTTCAAGTCCCGTTTCTGCCATCCTCTAGCTTGGTGACATTGGAAAAGTATCAGATTCCTAATGTATACCACAAGGGAGTTGGACTATGTTCTTTGTAGCTTGAGAATTTCTCCTTTATTTTCTTCTTTCGCATCTGCACCTCCCTCCCCCCACCCCCAACTCATCTCTCCTGCCCAATAGCTAGGACAGTGCTCTGTAGTCATTCACAATCAATGTTGTTGCCTGACCCATGGTTAATGAGGATGGTACCAGAACAGTGAATGAGGGGAGCCAAGTATTTTAGGGCTGGAAGGAATCCTAGTTGCCACCAAGTTCAACATGGTCCCTTCCCCTGAGAGAATAACCACCCTTCGGTTAGATGGGAAAGCAGGCCCAAAGAGAAGTGACTTTGCCCAAGTGGCAGAGCTGGGACTAGAACCACTGCCTTCTGCCTCCTGGTCTAGCGTTCTTTCCACTTTCCACCCCTGAGCCCTATTAGCTGCCATATCTGTTAAAACAGGAGCTAGTAATCCTGGCTCCTCCAGCCCTTACAGGGTCACTGGGAGGAAAACGCTTTGCAAAATGCTAACGCATCACAATTTCAAGAACGCCCTCATGATACTTCATTTCACTCCCCCCTCTCAGACCACACTTCCTCCACAGTCTCCTTGCCAACTGCCAATGGCCAATGGCCTTGACTTCCCCTCTCTTTAGGGATGGAAAGGTGAACTTCGAATTAACTCTGCCATTGTTCCTAGATAGGATGTGCCAATTTGCTCCCTAATGACCTCCTTCACCATTCCAGTAACAAAGTGGCCCTTCCAAGAATGTAAGATCCTAGAAGGCAAGAACTATCTTTGTTTTCTTAACTGGCGTCCCCAGTAGTTAGCACTGTGTTTGGCACGTGAACCTTAAGACGTTTTCATTCATTCATTCGCATACAAATGCACATTGTGGTGGTGATTTCTAACATGCTGCCTCCCACCCATACACTCTCCCTTGGCCTGCCTTAAGACCCACTACCGAGACTTTGAAGAAGGTTGGCTGGGATTGTCGTTCCCCTAAATCCAGTTCTTAGCCCTCAACTTTTTTCTCTCCGTACTCCAGTGGAGATCTTTTCCCCTAGCCTGGCTTTGACAACAGTCTCTATGTAGCTGCTTCTCCAAATCACCATCTGCAGTTCCAAATTTACATCTGCTGAGCTCCAGACCCATCATTTCCTGTTGTACATTTCCATAGGGATGATCTGGTGTCATTTGAAACTCAACACGAAATGCTCTGTAAGCTGTAAGTTTTTACTAAGTAAGAAAACAACTAGAATGTGGAGAAGGGAAGGGGGTAGGAGTCAGCGCAGAAATCCTAGCTACTATTATTATGTAGCAAGAGGATGACATAAAACAGAGGTTCTTCGTGTGTGCAGATTTCAGGGCATCCAGGAACTTGGTTAGGAAAAGAAATCTTTATTTCCACTACCTCTGACTACAATTTAGCATTTCTTTCAATGATGAAATGTAGGCAACAACCACAGTAGAATTGGCAGTAGGTTAGTGAAAATAAAGATGTTCTTTTCTTTCTGTCTGAGTTCACAGACGCCCTGAAATTCACCAGTAGAAATCATAGATATTTTCATATCTCATCGTTGTAGATATCCCGAAAGAGCGTTTATGTTCACCACTGCTTTGAAATAATTATAGTTCTTAGGCCTGCTGCTAGCTGGAGGTCTTCCTGTCTACAAGGCTGCTGGGATACACCTGCTCAGCAAGCTTCACCAGCCTGCCAAAAAGGGTCCATGACCCCCAAGGGGTAAGAAGCCTTCGTCTAAGGCAGGGGTGGGGAACCTGCGACCTTGAGGCCACATCTGGACTTCTAGATCCCTAAGTGCGGCCTTTTGACCGAATCCAAATTTTACAGACTCTAACCCTAACCTTAAATCCTTTTGATTTGTTCTGTAAAATTTGGATTCGGTCAAAAGGCCACACTTAGGGATCTAGAAGGTAACATGTAGCCTCAAGGCTGCAGGTCCCCCAGTCCTGGAGGGATAAATGATTTTATTCTTTCATTTAACAGAGATTGAAGGGCCCCTGTGAGCTGGGTGCTGGCCCGGCTGTCCTCTGAGCCCAGTATGTTTTCCCCCGCCTCACCTCTGCCTTTTGGCTCCCTTCGAGATTCGGCTCCAATCCCACTTACCGCAAGAGGCCTTTCTGGGTCTCCTCCCCACTCCCTGCTAGTGCCTGTTTTCCGAAATGATCTCCCGTTTGCACTGTCTAGGTCTGGCACATAGGTGGTAGTCCATCATCTCCCCCATTAAAATGGGAGCTCCTTGGGGGTATTTTTGCCCTTTTTTGTATCCCCAGACACATTTAGTAGTTAATAAATGCTTTTTGATTGATTCACTGACATCTACAGGAGGGTGGAGTTATACAGACTTCTGAAAATGGTTTAAAACAAATTTTTGAAAAAAAGACTAAGGAGGTGGGTCCTGGAGAGGATTAGGTGCTTGGATATTTAGAAGTCACTGGAGAATTATACCTAGAAGGAAGAGAGCAAAGGAGACAGAATGCTGGGTTTAGAAAGGAAGAGCAGAAACTGGAGAGATTATGGCAAGGATAATGGTGGATGCAGGCTACTGGGGCCTGTACAAAATCCACAGACCCAGGGGAGATTGATGACTGTTTCTGGATCTCGGCCACAGCTTGGTGGTAGAGGAAAGTCACGGTTCAGCTTCACATCCCATTCGACCGCCCACCTAGGCCGTCGTATCATCTTCCTGACCACGCTGATGATCTGCTCTTCCCTACCTGGACCAACACCCTCCACACCAGACATGAGCCATTCACCTCCATATGCAGGTCTTCCTAGGGAAATTAATCTCCTCATTTTTGGAGCTCCTGCTCTAGGACCCAACCCAGTTGACTTGTCACTCCGAGTAGCCCATGTAGCCCGCTACATCCACTGATTGGCCCTAGGCACCAAATCATGCTTCGGTTCTACATTCATTCCCATTTAGTCATCCACCTGGGCCATGTCTCCTTTGGCTTGCCCTCCCTGGTTATCATTCTCTTCTATGTGTTGGCCTTCCTTATTAGAATGTAAGCTCCTCGAGGACACAGGATGGCTCTGGTCTCTCTCTTATATCTATCTGTATCACCAGTACTCAACACAGTACCTGACACATAGTAAGCCATGCTTGCTTTTTCATTCACTTCCACAGTAGCACTTCGCTTTGAATCCTGGTCCTGGGATTCTAACCTTTGTCATCCTAGGCAAGTCAGTTAGCTTCCCTAAACCTCAGTTTTCTTTTGTGTAAAATGGGGGAGGGAGGTCGGACCGAATGTTCTTTTGGCTTCCTTTAAAGAGTAAGGAACATTGAATGGCCTCGGTAGTGAAGCTAAACTCATTACTTAATGGCAAATGATCAGTAGCCTGCACTCCCCTCACACAAGTGGGATCAGAGAATTAGGAGCTGAAAAAGAGCATTTCTAGGCCAATGCCCTCATTTTCCAGAGGAGGAAACAGGCCCAGAGAGGGAAGTGACTTACCCAAGGTGATGTGGAGATTTGAACCCAGGTCCTGGGATTCTAAAGCTACTGCCCTTGCTACTACACCATCTTGGCTCCTAAAAGCCAGCCTGCAGTGGATTGCACCCATGTGGGTGCTAGGCTATTATAGATAGGGTTAAAGAAAAGAGTGCAGGAGGTCCTGCTGGAAAGAAAAAAATGGACTGGCCTTCAGAACCTGGCTGGAGTCAGGTCCTGAACTAAGTCAGGCCTATCCTCCCATTGCTCTGACACATTCTTTGTTCCAGCCAAACAGTCTTGTTATTCTTTCTACCTGCCCCCTCCATGACCTTGCCTGGACCATAAGTGCCCTGACCTCTTAGAACCTTTAGTTTCCTTCCAGACTTGACTCCTGTGGAAAGTTTTGTCTTCTCTTTCTGGTTTTGGCTTCTTTTTCCCTCCTCATTTTATTTCCTTTTCTGTGTACGTGGGCTATCCTGCAAAAGAATGTCAGCTCTTTGAAGGCAGGGACTGCTTATTTCTTGTCTTTGTATCTCCAGCACCTAGCACAGTGACTGGCATACAGGAAGCACTCAATAAATGCTTGTCAGATTGAATGACACAGATACTAGGGGTAAGATCAGAGGCATGGTGGAAGAAGAGCTGCCCTGAAAGCCCAGAACACTAGGGTCCAGTTTAGCCTGTGGCACACGGTGGCTGTGTGACCTTGGAGAAGTCACTGAACCTCACAATTTGCCTCTAGGCAAATTTCTAAGACCAAGTTGCAGAGAAGATGCTAGCTGGCATTGGTAGTGCTGTATTGGTGCTGTGTATCAGTGAAATCGCAGGTCTGGCCCTGATCCCTAGGGCATGAGGCCCCTCTATTCCTCCAATGTTGATTTAACTGATTTGTCAAGGATCTACCCCCTTTTCTCACACAGAATGCCTCTTGGGCACTGGCATCATCAAACTTCTGCCACCCTGGACAGCCATCCATTCCCCATCCTGAACGTTCTTGGTGGAACTGACCTTTTTGCTAACTTCTTGGTAGCTTTCCGTGGGGAAGAGAGCTTTGAAGGCCCATGATGGATCCCCATCAGAGGGCACCTACCTTTGAAATGTTTTGGTCTGGAATTTGTCCAAGCGTCTAGCCTCAGGAGAGGTGCGAGGCAGAACCTGCCTTCAATCCAAGCAGTTGGCTCTGGGGGCTCAGAGCCCCTTTTAAGTTAAAGTGTCAAAGCAATCGCAACATAGTCACAAGCCTAGGTGGGCATTCAGCCCATAGTAAGTACTTAAATATAGATTCAGAGAATCGCTCTGAAATTTGCTGAGGTCCCTCCCAACTCCAAATGGCACAATTCTAAGGGTGTATTAAACAGACACTACCAGAATACTGGATGTGGAGGCAAGGGATCTGCTGGCTGATCTTGGCCAAGTCACTTCTCTGCCATTAAAAGGTTTCCTCCTTGGTAAAAGGGGTGGGGCTGGGGTTGTATTAGATAAGCCCTAAGGTCTCTTCTACCTCTAAAACATCAGAGTCACATGAAATGGATCTGAAACCTTAAAAAGACATATACATATTTCAGAGCTCTCAAAGATGACAATGAGTTCACTATTTCCATTTCTGGAAAAAGGAATAAGGGAAGAGTACTAGAGTCAGGAAGGTCTGAATTCAAATTCCACCTCAGACACTTACTTGCCATGTGACCCCAGGCAAATCATTTAACCTCTGTGAGCCTGTTTCCTCATTTGAAAAATGGGGATAATAACAGCACTGACCTCCCAGGGTTGTGACAATCAAATGAAATCATTTCTGTATGGCACTTTGGCAACTTTTGATTGATTCAGAAATGCTAGCCAGGGCCATTGCTGTTATGCTACTCTTTCTTTCCCTTCCTCCTGAACCGCTGGCAAAGGAAACAGCCAATACAGCCTTTGGGCAGCACTTTAAAAAAGAACCACCTATCTCCACTTGGGCCTTGGGATGCATGACAACAACTCTGCAAGACAGATTATCTGATTGTTGGCCTATTTTATAGATGAGGAAACCAGAGAGAGAACAATGGGGTAATTAGGCTAGATAGACCAAGAGATAAAAGGGTGCTGAAGGCCAGCACATCTTCACCAACTGCTCAAGTCCAGCCCTGCTCCTGCCATTGCTATCAGAGGGTAGAATCCGAGCAGGCCAGGAGCTTGTTCTGGGCAGGGCTAGAATTTCAGAGAACAGAGACAAAGTCTCACACGACTAAGTTGTCCTGACTACAGGGCTCAGCGTAGTGATCTACAAACCACAAGGAGGAGGCACAAAGACATGGGTATATCTGTGGTCTACCTCACTGCATCTCACTGCACTGAGAACATGACTGTGTCATTGTTCTCAGAAGGTTGACTCTGTCTAGGGAATAATAACCTGATCACTCAAACAACCCACAGATCTTAAGGGCTGTAGGGTTTTATGCGGAGGCAGACATAGGGAACAGACCCCCAGTCTGGAGCAGGTCAGAGGTTAATAAAACAACAGAGAGGGGTCAGCCTTCCTTTGGACTTATAGGCTGTGCTCATGGATATTTAGCAGTCTCTAACTGTATCTC
Source organism: Phalanger gymnotis (assembly GCA_028646595.1). Taxonomy (NCBI): domain Eukaryota; kingdom Metazoa; phylum Chordata; class Mammalia; order Diprotodontia; family Phalangeridae; genus Phalanger; species Phalanger gymnotis. The sequence goes on along the minus strand of CM053628.1, from coordinate 18,067,654 downwards.
CCTTTCTCCTCTCTCCCTCTGATTAAACTGGGCTGAGTTAGCTAGCCTGCATTGTTGGTCATTTACTCTAGTCCTTTCACTTTACAAATGAGGAAAGTGAAGCTGAAAGGTTAAGAGACTGGCCTAAGGTCACACAGCTATTGTGTAGCATAGCTGGCACGTGAACTCTAGTCTTCTGATACAGAAGACCTTGTTGCCTTGAGGAGATGGGCTTAGGACAACTCATTCAATAGTTTTGAGTGAAAAGGTCAAGGAGCAAGAAGGTGGTCCTTGAAAGAAAGGAGAGGAGGAAAGCCAGATAGATTTGGAGCCAAGAAATCCCACCTGGAGAGTGGGAGAGTGGGAGAGTGGGAAGGCCTAGGGGCTAGGAGCTCAGCACTAGGTAGGTACTCATGTACCTGGGCCAAGTCCTTTCTCCCTCTTGGAAGCAGAGTTTCCTTAGCTATATAGATGAAGCCCTTTCCAAAATTCACATTGTATAACTGTGATACAAGCCACTTTTCTCTAGTGACTCTGAAGCCCAAATCACTACAACTTTAGAGGCAGGAAGCATCCTCTAAACACACTGTCACGTTGGAGTATGTCCAAGGGGAGCCACTGGGTTGGGACTTGAAACCAGGCCATATGAGTATCAAGTCCAAAAATGGTTAGTCTGGAAAAGCCAAGATTTAGGGTAGGCACAACAGCTGTCTATCTGGAAGGCGTTAAAGGGGAAGGAGGATTGTTGCTGTTCCGTGGTTCAGTCATGTCAGACTCTATATGACTTCTTGGATATTGTCCAGGGGCTTTTCCTGGCAAAGATACTGGAGTGGTTTGCCATTTCCTTCTCCACTAGGGCTCCATTTTACAGATGAGGAACTGAGGCAAATAGGGATCATGTCACACAGCTAGTAAGTATCTGAGGTCAAATAGGCCTGACTCCAGGCCTGGTGCTCTATCCACTGAGCCACCTCATTTATTAGGTTCCAGAGCTAAGAGAAGTAGGTAGTAGGGGCAAAAAGACAGATTTCAGCTCTATGTAGGGAAGTATTTCCAAATAATCAGAGCTTTTCAAAAATAGGATGGGCTGCTTCAGCGGGTAGTGAGCTCCTTATCACTGGAGGTCTTCAAGCAGAATTCAAATGAGTACTTGTGAGGGATATTGGAGAGGAGATTCCTTCTTAGGCACGGGTCACCCTAGATGCCCTCTGAGGTCCCTTCCACACTGAAATTGTGAATTCTTGAAAAATGAGCCAAAGACCTGCAGAAAATTGGTCTTAGTGAAACAGAAGATCTGCCACTTGGCCTCTTCATATCCTAGGTTCCAGTATACATTAGGGCCAAAGCCTGGAATGATGCCTGGGGAGAATCAGGGTTCCAGATCCCTATTGAGAAGAGGTAGAACTCTGTTCTTCCTTCCCTGCAAAGGCATCTCGATGTTTAACATGGCCACAACCTAGGGGGACACATGCCACCTTGCCTAAGTCATCTCCCCTGCCTTACAGGGGCTACAGACAGCATGGAGGACGTGTTATGAAACATGCCCTGCTTCTCTTGGGAGAGAGGGGTGCCCTACATAGCACACACTGGCAGACACAATTACTGTGATCGGTGCTTTTGCTTAACTGGTTTTTTCTGTTATAAGGGAGGGTTTTGTGGAATAGGAAGGACATCAGGAAGTGTCTGTGGCATAAAAAATAAAAGGCATCGATACAGATTTAAAAACCATATAAAGCAAGGTAACGATCTTAAGTAAGACCCAGGCCAGTCTTTTTTAAGAGAAGGCGGGGGGCCGAGAGGCCCTGGGAAGGACCCTCGGCTGCCACATTGCTCCCCCACCAGCATGCAGATGCCTGAAATCCCTCAACGTGGCCACAAAGCCCTTCCTTCCTTCTCAGGTACAGCATCAGATTTAGAATTCTGATATTTCCAGACAAGGGGAGCAGCTGCTTCAATCCACTGGGCTTGTTAGGCCTCCTCTGAGGGCAGGTTTGAGCAGGAAGGGGGACAAAGGGTCTAGGCAGGAGATCCCTGAAAGCAGAGCTGGGGGGCAAGGACTGTGATCCTGGGTGGGGGACTTCTCAGTTTGGCTCCAGGCTAGACCTATTTCTAAGTAACCCTTAAGAAAAGGTTTGTTTTTGAGCTGATGAGGAGACAGAGAAGAATCCTGGAGGATGGAATGAGAAGACCCAGATTCCAGTGCCAGTCCTGCCACTTAGCTAGATGATCTTGGGCAAGTCACTCTCTAAGCTAACCTTTCTCCATCTGGAATGATTATAATAACGCTAACTCACTTCACAAAACACTTGGAGGCAGACAAAATGCTTTACTATAATACATGGTCTTGTTTGATTTATTGTTATTACTCCTACTTTATGGGTGAGGAGGTTGAGGCTCACAGGAGGTAAGTGACCTGCCCAGAGTCACACAGCTAGTGAGTGTCTGAGGCTGGATTTGCACTTAGAAGATGAATCTTCCTGATTCCAGGCCCAGTGCTCTATCCACTGAAACATCTAGCCACCCCCATTGAATTCCTAGTTAGCCTTTGAAGCCCAACTCAAATGGCCCCTCTTCCACGTGGCCTTCCCTTCTCAGGTCAGTGACAGCCTCCCCTCTTACTTTAGGTAGCAGGTTTTTTACCCCTCTCTTGCACATTGACCATGGGCTACCGTGTGTTATAGTTATCTTTCAGTGAAGACTGTCAGGGCAGAGGCCATATACAATCATATCTCCCCTGGGTCTCAGCAGCACGAATGTCACTGGAGAGTACACAGAAAACAAAAACCCAGCCCAGAATTTCTCTGGTCAGGTGTCCACTGAATTCTCTTCATTATGGCAATGTGTATACTACATTCCCCAAACTTTCTGCCAGAGCGGGGATGCTCATGCAGATGCCCTAGGTCCGTTTCCTCTTTTGTGCAAGAACGGAGTTGGATTAGATGACTTCTGAGGCCTGCTTTCTATGTTTATTGCCTTCACTGAATTGACCAATCTTCCTGTTCCTGGTCTAGGTTTCTAGTTTTATCATGTTAGAGCTGGAAGAGAACGTAGAATGTGGTTATGCAAACCATAGAGACACAGGGCAGCAAAGGGATCTTAGATCATAGATTGTGGGCTGGAAGGGGCCTTAGAAAGCCATGTAATCTAAACCCCCTCATTGGACAGATAAGGAAATCAAGGCCTGGAGATATACATAATAGGTGATATAGCCAGGGTTTGAATCCAGGTCCTCTGACTTAAAAGCCAGTGCTTGTTCTATTGTACCCAGGGCCTCCTTACCTCTGGGATAAAATACTAACTTCTCTGCCTGGCATTTCAAATTCTCCATCAATATGGCTCCCACCTAATGGGCTGGCATGATTCCTATTGTCCCCCTTCTGTGCTCTCTGGTCCAGGCAAACTGAACATTCCGTCTCTCAACGCCATGTACTCCTCTGCCTCTTATGATGCCCTCTCATGTCTGCCTCAGAAAATTCTGAGATTCTTTCCACAGGAGGCCCCTCCTGAGCCCTCTCCGATTGTTAGTACTCAACCCTCCTCAAAATGACTTTCTATTGGTTTATCTGTGCAGGTGCAAAGTGCCAAGCACATAGTAGGGACTGACTGAATGATACTATATGCCATGGTCCCCATAGACTATCAGCTCCTTGAGGACAGGCACTGATTTGATTTGTTTTTATTTTTGTAACCCTATTGTCAACTTTGTTGAATTAACTCTAATTGCTGGGTAGCTATGCACCTACAGCACTTCCCATTTGTCTGAGACCACTTCTGCAACCGCAGAAGTCTTGCCTTTGTCATGTATAGCCACTTACCTGGAAATGATTTAGGAGTGGTTGGTAATCTATCTTTGAAAACATCTACAAATGATTTAAAACCAAATGTGGTCCTAAGACTAGGCTTAGCTCACATGTGGCATTCATATGACACCTGCCTAATGTCCTGCAGCTTCCAGGGCCTAGTCTGAGGCTCAGAAGGTAGAACGAACAAATCAAACCAACCATAGATAGCCCCCTGGCCAGACTGTTCACTTGCTTCCGAAACCCTTTTGTTGTTCATTAGACTTGGAGTCAGAATACCTGGTCTTGACTTTCTAAGCCAACTATAGTGTATATATAGATAGTACCTATATATATATATGTATATATATATATATACATATATATAAAACTATCAATGTGTCACTAAAGACAAGTCACTTAAACTCTACGAGTCTCAGCTGTCTCACCTGGGAAATGGGCATACTCATGCTACCTATTTGCAACAGAAAGGTACTCTGTCATCTTGCTCATCCTCACTGCTGCCACAGAGTAGACCATCTTCCTCCTCCCCAAAGTTTTTTGGCGAGGATGTTAGATGCAGTAAACTTTGTGGAGCCCGGGCCATATATGGTAAGACCTCAGGAAATCTTTGCTGTTGAATTGAAGGCATGGCTTAGGAAGCCACTAAATGTGCCTGACTTCTACATTTTGGTTTAGGCCCTTCACAAACACAAGGTCGAGAGCTAGAAAATGGCAGAGATGGGGCAGATCTGGAAATAAAGGGTGAAGACTTTAAAGGGAGCTGAGATAGGACCTTGGAACATGCAGTGTTAGACCTAAGAGAGACCTCAGAGCATAACCTATAGGTAGACTGTCAGGCCTGGAAAGTTCTGAACTGGGGGCCACAAGAAGCTGGGCTGTTCCCCGCGCTGTGCCATTTATGAGTCAGAGGATCAAGGGCAAATCCTACCACTTCAGTCTCCTTATCTATAAAATGGGGTCAATGCTTACAATGTTTGGGCTACCTTCCAGTCAGTCAGTAAGCATTTATTGAGCACCTACTATGTGCCAGGCATTGTGGTAAGTGCTGGAGATCCAAAGAAAGGCAGAAAACACAGTCCCTGCCCTCGAGGACCTTATGTTTTAATGGTAGAGACAACATATAGATAAGTAGCTCCACCCCAGATACCTGTAGAGGAGATGGAAGGGCACTGACAGCTGAGTGGACAGGGTGGGGTCTCCTGGAGAAGGTGGGATTTGAGCTGAGTCTTGAAGGAAGCCAGGGATTCTAAGAGGGTGAGGTGAGGGGGCATCAAGCCCCTTGTTTTACAGAGGAGGAAACTGAGGCCCAGAGAGGGAAAGTAAATGGTTAGCAAGGGGCAGTGCTGGGCCCAGGTCTCTAGACTTTGAATCTCTTTCTACTTTGTCTGCAGCTAAAGGAAGCCAAGCCAAGCCTCCAGTTCTCCCCGTAGCTCTTACAGCAGATTGCCAGAAGGTTGTTCTCTGACAGTCTGCCTTCACCTGAGAAGGGCTGGGGCTCTCAGGAGGCGAAGGTGTCTCCCAGGAGCCCGAGGAATGCCATGCTGCCCGATTCCCTTAGTAGAACTCAGTCAAAGGAAGGAGGGAGAAAAGCATTGCCAGAGCAGGCCAACTTGAAGCCCCCAAGGGGAGCCACATTCTGTTCTTCCCTCCAAGGCTCCTGGGGATTGAGAAGGACTTGCGAATAGCCTTTTTCTAACACCTCCCCACCAAAGGAATCTTCTTACCTTAGGAAAGACTTGAGGCTGCCCGTTGGAGATCTTTGGCAAGTCACCCCCAGAAGCCAGTTCCAAAGGGTCCTGGCTGGCTCTGCTGGGCTGGATGCTGGCTGCTGCGTCCTGTCCTGTCCTGTCTTGTGAGCTGCCACCATTCACATGGTGCTTGCCCTCCAAGGCAGCTTCTGTAGCCAGATAGGCACTGCTGTTTTGAGGAGGACCTCTTGCCTGGCACGGTAGCTAGTCAATATTCACAGTCTCCTTCCTCTTTCACATTAGTCCCCCCTCCTGCCCCCACCCCCTCTGGCTTTGAGTAGGGGAGAAGGGAGGGGAGGGGAGGGAGGGAGGCAGAGAAGAAGGGGCCAGTAATCATAGGAGTTAAGGGCTTGCAGGTTGTGTGGGGGTGGGTTGGAGAGTGGGTGGGCTCCTCTGTGCCTCTTCCTACAAACTCCCCAGGAAACCATGCAGCTGCGGGGAGTCTGGGAAGCAGGGAGGATTTTTATGACTAGGGCTGGGGGCGGGGGGGGGGGCGAGGGGCTGGATTATCTGTAGGCGGGGAAAAGTGGATCTCACCAGTATATGCTAATGTAATTGGCATGATGTGAAACTTGATTCTTAAGAAGGATAATAGTCTTACTTTCTCCCCCTTTCTTTTCTTTTCAGTTTATGATACTTATGGATGTAGACTTATGGTGGAGAGCCCCTTTCCAGCACATGCTATTTGGAAAGCTACCATCCTGGTTTTTGCTGGAACCGAAGGAATATGTACTGTGGGTGTATATGTATATATGTACACACAGATTTTGTGTGCGTGTGTGTGTGTTTGCTTTGTACTTAATTATAGTTGTTTTCTGGCAGGAGAAATATGTTTTTTTGAGGTCAGGGGCAGTTTTCTTTTTGCCTTTGTATTGCCAGTTCCTGACATATAGTAGGGGCTTGTTGAATGGATGAATGGAGTACTGAATTTAGAGTCTGCAGACTTGGGTTTGAATCTTGATTCTGCTACTTTGGGGCTATGTGACCCTTGGCAAATCCTGTCCCTCCTTGTGGCCTTTCAGGTGGGTTAGACTGGGTGAATTGGGAGGGCCCTCCCCAGTCTAGAATTCTTTATCAGAATTCTTTGCAACTTGCCCAGTTTTGTTCCTAGTTCTTCCCTCTGGGTCCAAGCAGCCTCCATCAACTGAGGCCAGATAGACCTTGATCCCCAGGCCCAGAACGTCCACCTTATTCATCCCAACTTCGTAGAATCCCTTGCTTACTTCAAAGGTCAGCTCAAGGACCGCATCCTACATGAGACCTTTCCTCATTCCTCCCCATGGCAGCTGGGTATTTTTCCCCCACAGCTCACTGACCCCATAAAATGTAAGCAATTTGAGAGTAGGGGCAGTTTAACTCCTCTTTATGTCCCTAACACCTAGCACAGTGCTTATACATAATAGGTGCTTAATAAATGCTTGTCGATGGATCACATCCCCTTCTTAACCCTTCATTTGTACGGGCTAAACATCTCCAGCTTGAACAGACTTGGCTCCTTCTGACACTATCCTCATAGGACTGTGCCATCCTTTTGATTTCATCTTTCCTTACCTGTCCTTGCTTCCATCTTCTGTACATGTCTTTTAAAAGTTTCACCTCCCTCTACATCTACACTGATCCCTTTAGATTCCCCCCTTTCTTCCTCACAAGAATTGTTTGTTTTCGTGGCTTCAGAATCTCATTTTTGAGGGTTTCCCATCATTCCTGGGCAGGCTTCCCCTCTAGTTTTTGCCCATGAGATCTTACCTAGCCTCTCTTTAAACCCTTTGGCATCTACTCTTCACAAAACTAGGAGGTGTGTCAGACTACACTTGCCTTTCACACATTTTTCACAATTTCTAAGATAGTATTGTTACCTCCTTCCTGACCAATGGAGTTCCCGTTATTTCTACTCTAGCAACAAATTCCATCTTGTTGGTGAGAATCAGGTCCAGAATGGCAATTCTCCTCAATGGTTCCTCTATCTTTTGAAGGATTTATCATTAAAGCAACCCAATAAGTTATTAGATATTCTGTTTTTGGCAGGAAAATCTCTAGCTGATATCTGGAAGCTTAAAGTCCCCTCTGTGCCAGACTTGAGATTTGTTTCCTGACCTCCTTATCTATTTCCTCTTTCTGTCTAGGACATATATAGTATAATCTGATAACAGTATTGATTTTGGTTCTGCTTCCATTCATCCTCACCCTGATCTATATCATGGTGCCTCAGTTTCATCCCTAGATTTCCTCATTTAAATAGATCTTAATATACAGTGCTTCTTGACTCTGCCCTCCCTTTCCTGGTTTCTTCCATTTGAATAAGGTATACCCTTTCAGAACCATATCCCAGCTGGCAATCAGCATAGTACTACCTCAATAATACCTCTTGAGGTGTAGCCAAGATGGTGGAATAATGCAGGAACTCAACTGAACTCTCCCAAATTCACCTCCAAACAACTATAAAATAATTCCTCAAATGAATTCTGGAGCAGCAGAACCAACAAAAAGATAGCAAGAAAATTTTCTAGCCCAAGACAGTTTAGAAGATCAGCAGGAAAGGTCTGTCTCACTTGAGTAAATGGGGAGCACAGACCACTGCAGGTGGTGTCCAAGTAAGCCAATAGCAGGCTGTGCCCCAGAAAGCCAGCAGGAAGCCCTCAACCCCATCTCAGGTCAATGACAAGGCCTCCTGGCCTTGATGCAGCAGTAGACAAAGCCCCTGCAGCCCTAGTGTAGTAGGTGAGTGGCCAGGGCCCCCAGGGCCTGGAACCTTTAGCATAGGAAGCTTGAGACAGTGCCCCCTCTACCCCAGGAGCAGAGATCAACTTTAACAGCTATAAAATAGGCTGGAAAAGAACACCCCCCCCCCAACAGAAAACCCTAACCATAAAAAGTTACTATGGTGACAGGGAAGATCAAAACAGAAACTCAGAAGAGGACAACAATGTCAAAATGACTATATGTGAAGCCTCAAAGAAAAATGTGAATTGGTTTCAGGCCCAAAAAGAACTGAAAGAACTCAAAAAGCTTTTGAAAAACCAAATAAAAAAGGTAGAAAAAATTGGGAAAAGAAATGAGTGATGCAGGAGAATCATGAAAAAAGAGTCAATAGCTCGGTAAAGGAGGCACAAAAAATGGAAAAAGATGCACAAAAATTCACCGAAGAAAACAACTCCTTAAAAAGTAGAACTGGCCAGATGGAAAAGGAGGTATAAAAGATAACTAAAGAAAATAATTCCCTAAAAATTAGAATTGAGCAAATGGAAGCTAATGACTTTATGAGAAATCAAGAATTAAAATCAAAAGAATGAAAAAAATGTGAGATACATCATTGGAAAAATAACTGACCTGGGAAATAGATCCAAGAGAAATAATTTAAAAATTATTGGGCTACCTGAAAACCATGATCAAAAGAAGAACCTGGACATCACACTTCGAGAAATTATTAAGGAAAATTGCCCCGATATCCTAGAACCAGAGGGTAAAATAGACATTGAAAGAATCCACCAATCACCTCCTGAAAGAGACCTCAAGATGAAAACTCCAAGAAGTATTATATCCAAATTCCAGAACTCCCAGTTCAAAAAGAAAATACTGCAAGCAGCCCGAAAGAAAGCAATCAAGTATTGTGGAACCACAGTCAGAATTACATAGGATTTAGTAGTTTCTCCATTAATAGATTGGAGGGCTTGGAATATGATATTCAGAAAGGCAAAGGAGTTAGGATTACAACCAAAAATCACCTACCCAGTGAAACTGAGCATAATCCTTCAAGAGAAAAAATGGATATTCAATGAAATAGAGGACTTTCAAGCATTCCTGATGAAAGACCAGAGCTGAAGAGAAAATTGGATTTTCAAAAACAAGACTTAAGAGAAGCATAAAAAGGTAAATAGGAAAGAGAAAACAAAGGATTCAATAAGGTTAAACTGTTTACATTCCTACATGGGAAGATGATACTTGTAACTCTTAAGAACTGTATCGCTAATAGGGTAGTTAGAAGGAGTATACATAGACAGAGGGTGCAGGTATAAGTTGACTTTGATCAGATGATATCCCAAAAAAACCAACCAAAATTAAGGGGTGAGAGAGAGGATTATACTGGGAGAAGAGGGAAAGGAGAGGTAGAATGGGGGAAAATTCTCTCAAATGAAGAGGTGTGAAAGGCCTTTTACAGTGGAGAGAAAGATGGGTGTGCAGTGGGCATCCCTTGATACTTGCTCTCTTCAGAATTGGCTCAAATAGGGAATAATATACACAGTCAGTTGGGTATAGAAGTCTAGCTTACCCTATAGGGAAGTAGGAGAGGAGGAGGATAAGAAAAGAGTGGAGACTGATAAAAGGAAAGGTAGACTAGAGGATTTGGTGGTCAGAAGCAAACACTAATGAGGAGGGACAGGGTGGGGTGGAAAAGGAGGGAGAGAGAGAGAGAGAGAGAGAGAGAGAGAGAGAGAGAGAGAGAGAGAGAGGGGGGGAAATAGGATAGGATAGAGGGAATTACATAGTAATCATAACTGTGAATGTGAACGGAATGAACTCACCTATAACACAGAAGCAGATAGCAGAGTGAAGTAAAAAGAAGAATCCTACAATATGTCATTTACAAGAAACATACTTGAAGTAGAGAGAGACACACAGAGGAAAGTTAAGGGGCTAGAGTAGAATCAGTTATGCTTCAGCTGAAGTAAAAAAAGCAGGGGTAGTAATCATAAACTCAGACAAAGCAAAAGCAAAAACAGATCTAGTTAAAAGAGACAAAGAAGGAAACTACATCTTGCTAAAAGATACCATAGACAATGAAGTACTATCAATACTAAACATATTTGCACCAAATGTATAGATTCTAAATTCTTAATTTAAATGAATTACATGAATTACAGGATGAAATAGACATTTAAACTATCCTGTGGGGAACCTCATCTATAGTGGCGTACCTCATATAAAGTGGGGGACCTCAACTTTTCCCTCTCAGAGCTAGATAAATCTAACCACAAAATAAGCAAGAAGGTAAGGAGGTGACTAAAAGGTTAGAAAAGTTACCTATGATAGACCTCTGAAGAAAACTGAACGGGGATAAAAAAGGAATATGCCTTTTTCTCAGCAGTACATGGAACCTACACAAAAGCTGACCTTGATTTAGGGCATAAATACCTCATAATCAAATATAGAAAGGCAGAAATATTAAGTGCATCCCTTTCAGGTCATAATGCAATAAAAGTAACATTCAATAAAGGACAGTGGAAAGATAGATTAAAGACTAATTGGAAACTAAAAAAATCTAATTGTGAAGAATGAGTGAGTCAAAGAACAAATCATAGAAACAATCAATCATTTCATTAAAGAATATGACAGCAATGAGACAGTATACCAAAATTTATGGGATACAGCCAAAATGGTACTTAGAGGAAAATTTATATCTCTGTAAGTAAAATTTATATCTCTAAACACTCGCATCAGTAAAACAGAGAAAGAGCAGATAAATAAACTGGGCATGCAACTAAAAGAATTAGAAAAAGAACAAATTAAAAATCTCCAAATACCAAATTAGAAATCCTGAAAATCATATGAGAGATTAGTAAAATTGAAAGAAAATCATTGAACTAATAAATAAAACTAGGAGCTGGTTTTATGAAAAATCCCAATAAAATAGATGAACCATTGGTTAATTTAAAAAAAAGAAGGAAGAAAACCAAATAACCAGTATGAAAAATGAAAAGCGTAAATTCATCACTAATGAAGAGGAAATTAAATCAATAATACCTCTTTTAAAAAGAATACATTTTATTTTTTCCAATTAAAAGTAAAAATAATTTTAACATTCACTTAAAAAAATTTGAGTTCCAAATTCTCTCTCTCTCCCCTCCCTCACTTGAGAAGGCAAATAATTTGATATAGATTTTACGTGTGCAGTTGTGCAAAACTATTTCCATATTAACCATGTTATGAAAGAAAGCCAGACTGCAGAGAATTAAAAAGAGAGTGAGAGGAAAGAGTGGAGGCACCGATTGTAGATGGCCTTCTCAAGGAGCTCAGCCACAAAAGGGAGGAGGGATATGGCATGATCACTAGCAGGGATGGATGAAGCAAGGGAGAGTTTTTGAGGATGGGAGAGATATGGACATATTTGTAGATGGTAGGGAAGCAGCCAGCACAAAGGGAGAGCTTAAAGATAAATGAGAGAGTAAGGATGATAGATGCACTGAAGAAGACAGAATGGAATGGATCACGTGTGTGGAGAGGGGTTTGCCTTGCCAAGGAGAAGGGCTGTCTCTTCATGTGAGGTGAGGCGAAGGAGAAGATGGTGGCAGAAGGCATCTAAATGATGTGAGATGAGGAGGGGAGAAGAAGGAGCTCTCAGCAAATGGCCTCAATTTGTTTTTCAGTGAAATATGAGACAATGTTTTCATCTGAGAGGGTGAAGGGAGGGGGAGACACAGGAGGTTTTTTTTTTGTAACCCCAGCACTTAGCACAATGCTTGGTACATAGTAGGTGCTTAATAAATGTGTTGAAAATCCTTATATTTTCTATTTATAGAAGAATGAAAGCTCCTCATATCAGCCTTGTTTTTTTTGTTCATCATTGTATCCTCAATATCTAGTACAGTGCCTTACACATAGTAGGTTCTCAACAAATGTTCAGTGGGTGTCATCTGGCCCCAACTTATGTTTGGAGTCTCTAGGTCCATGTGGTATAGCTTGCAGGAATAGCAGCTTCATTCCAGTGACGGGTCCTAGCCCTGTTGTTTCCCGCCCCGCCAGCAGGGCTGGCAAGATGCCTGGGAAAGCCTAAGGCCCCATTTCGATGAAGATGTAATGGGAATCATGGGGCAGCTGAGTCCTGCCTTCTGGGTCTGTTCTTGAGCCCAGCTAGTAGTGGCTATGGGTGAGGCAGTGCTCCACCAGGTAACTAGGCCTGCTGGCCTAGCTTAGGCATGGGCACAGCTCTCGAACCCAATGGCCTGGGTAGCCTGCTTGGGAAACTGGTCTTGGGTAGCTGGTTATGGATTTAACTGAGTCTTAGCTTTAAGACAAGGGCTAAAAGGCAAGGCCTTCAGGAGGAATTTAAATCTTCATTTAATTGAAAGAAAGCACAGCAGAAACTACCACAGGGGTCAAATCTAAAAAAAAAAAAAACCTCAACAGATTGTGACCTCCCTCTGGGTTACAACTTCCACTTGCAAGTGTTGCTAGGCCTAGGGTACAGTCATGTTAGCATGTCTTTGTCTCGTCAACTAGATAGTTTCCCCTCGGGGGAAGAACTATGAACTTCCGAACTCAGATTCAAGGCCACCGTGAGGTAGGAGGGAATAGCAGGCTTGGGGTCAATCACTAGATTGAAGCTGCTTTTCTCCATCTCCTTCTGGAAATTGGTTTGTTTTTTTACAGAACTTCATTTTTTTGGGGGTCTGGGATTTTTGATCTCAGCTACCATAACAATGGTTTATTCCCATGTTTAGAGGACCTACTAGATTGGAAGCTCCTTGAGGGTAAAGACTCTCTTTTGCCTCTTTTTGTATCCTCCACACTTAGCACAATGCCTGGCATATAGCAGGAGATTAATAAATGCTTATCAACTGATTAATCATAGATTTAGAGTTGCAAGGGATTGCAATCTAGTCTAATCCCTCATTTTGTACGTGACAAAACTAAGGCTCAGAGAGGTCTTAAGTGACTGCCCCATGGTCACACAGCTAGTAGACAGCAGAGGACTTGAAACCAGATCTTCTTTGCTTCTGGTCCAGTGCTTTAACCCCTCCACTGTGTGGCCTCAGTTAGTGAAAGTGAGCTGTGGTGAGGTTTGTTTTCCAAATTGCCTGGGTAATACCAAACAGACCCTGTTGGCCAGATAGAGCGACAGCAGCAGCCCTGGCAGCCAGAAGAGTGCCTGGCCCAGCCAAGCAGACTGAGATCAGCCTCTCTAGTATTCTCAATGCCAGGGATGTCTGTGGCTCCTTGCATTCCCCCAGACTGTCTGTCCCCTGCTTTTCATATAAGAAAGTCAGCAGTCATTCATTAAAGTGAGCAAGCATTTCTTAAGGGCTCTGTGCTAAGCTCTGGGGATACCAAGAAAGCTAAAAGCGGGGTCTCTGCCCTACAGGAACTCATTTTCTAATGGAGGAGACAAGATGCAAATAACTAGGTACATATAAGATAGAGAGCGTCCATGGAAGGGAATTGCAGAGGAAAGGCACTAGAAGGAGGGGAGGCCCAGGAAAGGCCTTTTGTAGAAGGTGGAATTTGAGCTGGGTCTTGAAAGAAGGTAAAGGTGGGAAGGCAAAGTGTTCCAGACGTAGGGGAAAGCCAATGCACAAGCATAGAGGTTGGAGAAGCATTGCCATTGGTGAGAGGCCACCATAGCTGGATGGGAGAGTAGGGAAAGGGAAATGGAGTGAGTGGATGAAGGCTGCAGAAGCAGGAAGGATTCAGAGTAGGAACAGTTTCAAATATGAAACTGAGCTTTTTCTGTTTGATTCTGGTGTTAACAGAGAGTCAATGGAATTTACTGAGTAGGAGGCCGACGCGGTCTTTCCCTTGCTGAGGGTTTGCCAGCTACAATTACAAAAACTAGCCAGCTTTAGAAATGTTCACAGATGCCAAAAACCTCGGAGACGGCAGGGACACTAGGGCATAGAAGGTCCCAGCTGGGGAAAGATCATCGAACAGAGAACATCGGATTAAGGAACAGAAAATGTCAGAATTGGGAAGAGCCTTGGTACGTGTACTTCTCAGAGAGACCTTGGCCATTATCTGGTCCAGCCCAATCATCTTACAGATGAGGAAACAGAGGCCCAGAGGGGTTGAGATTATGTTATCGTTCAGTCGTGTCTGACTCTTTTGACCCCATTTGGGGTAATCTTGGCAAAGATACTGGAGTGGTTTGCCATTTCCTTCTCCAGCTCATTTTACAGATGGTTAAGTGATGCGTAAGGTCATAGCAATAATCAGTAGCAGAGCAGGGATTCTAACCCTCTTATTCCAGAGGAAGTGAGGCCCATAGAGGGAAATAGCTTGCTGTGGTCATATAACTTGACAGTCGGATTTAGGAAGGGCTTTCTGATGGGGAAGCGTGGACAGTTCTGTATGTATACAACGGATTGGAATCTTGTTGCTAGGGCCTACTGTCTGGGGGAAAAGGCCATTGCGAAGGTGCTAAGGAACTGTCTTCTGTAAACCACGTGGGTCAAGAAGAACCAAATGTCGAGCTGGGATAGGACAGTTCACTTGAACGCTTTCATTTTTGTTTTTGTTTCTCCTTTACTTTACAGAGTAGGGATTTAATGAATGTTGAATTGAAGGGCTTAGCCCCTGGGCCTGATAACTATCTTAGCTTCTTGCTACAACCGTACTTTCCCTTCCCAATACTTAGTAGCAGTTCCTTCTTTGGGCAAAATTAGGAAGAAGATGAAACACATTTTCAGTATCCTCCCTGTCTTATCTCTGTGCTGTTTTCACTTGACACTTCCCTCAGTAACCCAGGACTAATCAAAGAAGGAAGCACTGGATAAACTCATTATTATGAGGCAGAGAGGGCAAACCTAGACTCCACCCTTCACTTGTACTGTGAGCTATATGGACTGTGCAGGTCCATATGTAGGTGCCGACTATCTAGAAACCCTGAGCGCTACAGGAGGAGGTGGGGCTTAATACCAGGGTGGTGCTATAAGCAGTGCAGCTAGGTAGCACAGTGGATGGAGTGCCAGGCCTGGAGTTAGGAAGACCTGAGTTCAAATCTAGTCTCAAGCACTTACTAGTTATGTGGCTCTGGGCAAGTCACTTAACCCTGTTTGCCTCAGTTTCCTCCTCTGTGAAATGAACTAGAAAATGAAATGACAAACCACTCAAGTATCTTTGCCAAGAAAACCCCAAATAGGGTCATGAAGAGTCAGACATGACTGAAATGACACAACAACAACAACAACAACAAGTGCTATAAGCCCGGAGGATTGTAGAAGTCCCAGGGGAAGTGGCCTCTCTGGAGAGAAAAAAAAGGAAGCTTGAGTGTGCATCCTTTTTATTTTAAATTTTGTTTGGTTAAATAAAGTCTGACCTCTATTTAGTGTGATAGTAGCCTGAGTGCTTGTACAGGAATGGAGAACCTTTTGATCTGGAGTAACCTAGTCATGAGCCAAATTTCAGTTTTCAGGGGAAACCCTGGGGCACGAGGTATGATCCAAAAAGAGAGAACCAGAGGTAAGACAAACAGAAGACTCTCTTTACCACTGAGGTAGGTCAGGAACTCATTTGCAACCTAGGGAGTTGCTTGGAGCAAATTATCCATAGCCACATAGCTAATATAGGTCAGAAACAAGATCTGAACCCAGGTTCCACTCAGTTTCCTAACTCCTAGGACTATTATATTATGGTGACTAGGATTAGAGACAAAAATGAAATGGTCTCTTCCATCAAGGGAGATGGTGAGGAATATAGATAAACAGAAAGTAATTTGAGGAAGGAGAGAAAGAGAGAGAGAGACAGACAGACAGACAGACAGACACAGACAGACAGACAGACACAGAGAGAGAGCGTGCACTAACATCTTGGGGAATTCCACTAGGAGGAGGTACCTCAGCTGAAGCTTGAATAGAGATAAAGATTCTGCAAGGTTGAGGTGAGGAGAGAAAGCATTCTGGGCATGGGAGACTCTGTGCGAAGGCCTGGAGATGGAAACTGAAGTACCAAGATTGGGAAGAGCTAGCAGGCCAATTTGGCTGGAATGCAGAAAGTGGGAAGAAGAATAATATCAAATTAGCCTGGAGAGTTATGTTGGAACAAGACTGGGGAGGTATTGAAATGCCAGGATAAGGAGTTTACATTTTTTTTCGGAAGGAGGAGGAAGCCCCTGAGGGTGTTTGAGCAGGAGAGTGACATAGACAGATCTGTGCCTTAGGAAGATGAGTTTGGCAGCTGCACCAAGGATAGATTAGAGAGAGGAGAAACCAGAGGCAGGGAGACCGGTCAGGTTATTGCAATTGTCCTGGTGAGAAATGCCAACAGTCTGAACTAGCCTGTGTTTGTGTAAGGAGAGAGGATGGGATGGCTGTGAGATACTAATTGACGAGCCGTGGAAACTGATTGCATATGGAGGGTGTGAGAGAGAAAAAAGCCAAAGATGATTCTGAGTCTGACTCGATAGAAAGAAGGAAGCTTGGGGGAAGGGCAGGGCCAAGGCAGAAGTTGGTGAGTTCTATTTTGGATAATCTGAATTTGAAATGTTGATGAGACACACGGGTAGAGATGTTTAGCAAGCAGTTGGTAATGGAAGAGGGGAACTCAGGAGAGGAAGAGTTATATAGATCTGGGAATTATCTGCATAGAGATGACACTTTAACTCAGAGGAGCTTATAATATCATCAGAGAAGAAAGTGTAAAGAGAGAAGACAAAGCCACCCATTCTTAGGGGGCAGAAAAACGGTTAATGATTCAGCAAAGGAGACTGAGGAGTGGTCAGAGTTACTTCTCATGTGACTTTTAGCAAATTTTACCCTCTTCCTGTGTGACTTTTTGCTTTATTTTCCTCATATGTAAAATGGAGGCAATAAAACCACCTACTTCATAGGGTTGTGGTGAGGCTCAAAGGAGCTTTGAAAACTTGAAAGCAATCTACAAATATCAACTATGATCATTGTTATCTTGGTTGAATCATAACTTCTCTGGGCCTCAGTTTTCTCATCTATAGACTAGATGATGTCTGAGTTCTTTCACCTCTAAAACTATTATTTACTTTTAATACTAAATCATATTTCTTTGGCATTTTATTTTTTCCCAAACACATGTAAAAACAATTTTAACCTTTTTTTTTTACAATTTCGAGTTCCAAATTCTCTCCCACCTGGTCTCCCCTAATTGATAAGGCAAGCAATTTGATAAAGGTTATCCATGTGCATTTATGCAAAACATATTTTCATATTAGTCATGTTGTGAAAGAAAACACACACCAAAAAACCCCAAGAAAAATAAAGTAAAAAAACCAGTATTCTTTGGTGTGCATTCAGATTCTATCAATTCTCTCTCTAGAGGTGGATAGCATTTTTCGTCATAAGTCCTTAGGGATTGTCTTGGATCATTGTATTGCTAAGAATAGCTGTCATTCACAACTGATCATTGTACAATATTGCTGTTACTGTGTACAATATTCTCCTGGTTCTGCTCATTTCACTTTCATCAGTTCATGTAAGTCTTCTCAGGTTTTTCTGATGGCATCCTGCTCATCATTTCTTATAGCGCAACATGAACTCATATTTCTATAGATATTTTCAAAAGCAACTTTCCTTACAGCAATCCTTTGCCTTGCGGGGAAGTGGAGGAAGTGACTTGTCCACAGTCTCAGAGGTAGTAAGAGGAAGAACGAGAATTCGGGGTTTCTGATTTGAGGATTAATGCTCCTTTTGAAAAATTGTTGATATCTTCTGTATCTTTATAACCTTCATTTTCCCAATATATCCCCCCTTTCCCTATATTTTCCCTATATTTCCCTATATTCTGACATTCTTTGTTCTAATGTTTTTTCTTAGCTCAGACATTCCCTGTTCCCAGGTCTCTTGAACCTCTAACATTGTATAGTCTGAAAAGCTCAGTTTTCTGTTCTCTGCAATGATGGGTTTGGGATAGGGCCTAGCCATAGGTGATTAAGGTCCTTTGCAGCTTTAAGATTCTGTGGTCATAGAATTATATGATCAGCCACTCATTCACTGCATGACCTTGGGTAAGTCACTTCCCCTCTCTTGTCCTCCATTTCCTCCTCTGTCAAATGAGGGGACTGGACTAGATGATCTTTAAGTTCCCTTCAAAGCCCTAACTCCTGTTGCCCCTTTGATCACTCAGGCCAGGGGAAACCCTAATTCAGTCAGCAAACATAACACAGAGTTCTTCTTTACCAGGTGGTGCTGGTGTTGAATGATTGATTGCCAGTCTCAAGAAGAGTAGACACCCATTTGGAGACAAGGGTCCCAGAGGGACAAGATCGTCAGTTGTTTCATTTGAAGGAGATGGTTCTTGGAGGCACTCCACAAGACAAAAGGCACTCTGCAGAGAGGCAATGTTTTAGATACTATTTACAAGGGCTAAAGAAGCATTGTTATAAAAGACCTTGGACAAATGTTTTCCTGTTCTGTCATATTGGAATGGGAAAACCATATATTTCTTGAACTCCTTCCACATCCTAATTTACACTTCAAGGTTTTTTAAGGTGGCATAGTGTTGTAAGGAGAAGAACACTGAATTGAGAGCCAGAGGAGAAGCGGGTTGGAATCCCACACCTGCTGCTTACTAGCCCTGTGACTACAATTATTTATGTACATGCCATATCTGGAGTACTGTGTTCAGTTCCAGCTGCCGCATTTTAGGAATGATATAGCCAAGGTAGAGCATGTTGAAAAGAAAGTAACCATGATGGTAAAAGGTCTTGAATCCATACCATATGAGGATCTTCTGAAAGAACTGGGGATGTTTAGCCTGGAGAAGATATCATATATACTATCATATATAAGCTGACTTCAAATATCTGAAGGGTTATAACAAGGAAGAGGGTTAGCCTTGATCTGCTTGGCCCCGAAGGGCATAACTAGGAGTAACAGGTACAAGGTGCAGAGAGGAGGATTTGAACTAGATATAAGGAAACATTTGCTAATAATTAGAACTATTCCAAAATGGAAAAGGCTGCTTTGGGAGCGGTAGGTTCCCTCTCACTCAAAGTCTCTGAGCAGAGGTTGTATGACCATTTGGTGATATTTTACAAAAATTCTTGTTCAGGCATGAGTTGGACTAGACGGCCTCTGGGGATTTCTCTAAATGAATTCCTTTATCCAGGTCCAGATAAATCACATCTTCCCAGGTTTCTTAGAAAATGTGCAGATCTTTGTAGAACCATGGAGAAGTGCCAGAAGAGAGGAGACATGAAACACTCTCCTAATTTTTCAACCAAGGGGAGAAAGTGTATTATGGAAACCATAGCTTGGTAAGTTTGAGGCTGATTCCCAGAACAGATTTTTAAAGAGATGATTTATGAACTCCTAGAAATGAATATGGTAATCACTAGGAGCCATCATCAATTCATTTAGACTCATGCCAAATGAATTTAATTTCCTTTTCTTGTAGTGTGACAAGGCAGGTAGATCAGGAAAACATTGCAATCTTGGAACATTTAGATATTCATAAGATATTTCACAGAGTTTCTCATGAAGTCCTTATAGAAGAAGTTTTTTAAAATGGTATTTGGAAGATAGTAAGATTAGGTTGATCATAGTTGGTCGAATTGCAAGTCTATACCCAAATAACGTATGTTAATGGATCTCTAACAAACTTGAGCTTAGTCTCTAGGGATGCCCAGCACAGCTCTGTCTTGGTCAACATTTTTTACCAGTGATTCAGATGAAGTCATAGATGGCGTGGTTGGCAGATCTGCAGATGGCTTGAAGCTCTAAGAGATAGCTAATGTGTCGGGTGACAGAATTGGGCTTCAAAAGGCTCTTGGCAAGCTGAAACAAAAGGCCAAATCTGTTAGAAGATGAAAATGAAATCCAAAAGGGATTACTGTAAACAGTTTAAAAAATCAACTGCGGAAGTACAAGATGAGGTGTGGGTGGCAGGGTGGAAGGGTGATATGACTAGAAGGAATTCTTGTGAAAAAAGATCTGACGGTTTTAATGGACTGCCAAGCTGGACCACCAGTGTGACACTGCAGCCGAAGGGAGACCAAATGTCCAGAATGAGGAAGGTGATGCTGCTGCTTCTCTCTGTCTTGCTCTGATCGTATCTGGAGTATTGTGATCACTCTTGGATGCCATACTTCAGGAGGAACGCAGGCCAAATGGAAGGTAGCCAAGTTGATGAAGATGAGGGGCTTTGGCATCTACCTATGTGGGATGCAGATAAAGATAAAACTCAGTCCTTGTCCTTAAGGAACTTGCTATCTAGATGGGAGAGACACAATCATAGGCACGTGGAAGGATGACTAAACAGTACTAGGCAGGAAAAGAACTCACACTTATATAGCAATTTATACAGATATTTCCTCTCAACTTTGTGAGGTATATATAGTGTAAGTACTGTCATCCTCATGTTAGATATGAGGCAGGTGAGGTCTAGGGACATTTTAGTGACTTATCCATGGTTGCATGTTGAGTAAGTGGCAGACCTGGGATTTGATGCTGGACATTCTGAGTCTATGGGAGGTGGAGGGGGATACTCTTTCCTGCAACGTTATTGTTACCTGAAATATGTGATCAGTGCCAAATGCACAGCAAAACTAATTAAGGATTGTTGGGACAATGAAGAAAGGAAACCCTGAAGGAGAGACAAGAGGTGACATGTGCCAGGCAAGTCAAGCCACTACCACTACTTTGGCCACTATCTCCTCATAGACCCTGATGGAGGCAGCCCAGTTCCCTGAATTTAAGATCTTTGGAAATAGTAGTGCCCCCCAACCCCCAAGGGCAGCTAGGTGGCTCAGTGGATAGAGCATTGGGCTTGGAACCAGAAAGTTTCATCTTCATGAGCTCAAGCTCAAATCCAGCCTCAGACACTTGCTATGTGACCCTGGGCAAGTCACTTAACCCTATTTGCCCGTAAAATGAGCTGAAGAGGGAAATGGCAAACCACTCTAGTATCTCAGAGTTGGACATGACTGACAAACCTGCTTGTAGTCCAGCCCCACAGCCCCACAGCTATCACTGAGGTGAGAAATCATTGTGGAGAGGAGGCCCACCTTCCTTACCACCACTACTACCAACCATCTACCAACTGCCACCAAAGGGCAGATAGGCACAGGAGCCCTAGGAGTGGCAGTACCCCCACCCCCATCTCCCTGCTAAACGACATTCATGTTTACAGCCCAGCCCTCATAGCCATCATCTGGGGAAACATCCTCACTAATTGCCAGATACAGGGCAGCAAGCCAACTTAGCTGAAGCAGCAAGGCCCCCAAGGGTGAGACACAAAGTAGCACATTCGAGGTAAGTTAAAAAATCACCACCATCACCACCACCACTTTGACCACCATCTTCTCTTAAATTCAGATGGGGATGTCCTAGAACCCTGAACCCAAGAGCCCTGGGCATAGTGACATTAAAGAAGAAGCATTACTATTAGCTTTGCTGGTGTACTCTAAGGAGCATGGGACTTTTCTGTATGACTTGCAGCTGCAACCTTTCATATGTGTTGTCTCCGCCATTAGAATGCGAACTATTGGAAAGCTGGGACTGTCTGACTTTTCTATTTGTGTGTCCAGCACTTTGTACATAGTGTTTAATAGATGCTTTATTCATTCATTGATTGATTCAAATAATAGGTAGGATCCCATGGACTAAAACACTACCAGGAGAGTCAGCCTAGGAAGGATCATTTCAAGAATGAATTTTTTAACATCTCATTTTATTTTGTTTTTTAGTTAACAAGCATTTTTTTTCTCCCTCTCATCCGCTTCCAATTAAAAAAATACAAAATCTTTGTAATGAGTACTATCATGCTATAAGAAACGATGAAAGTGATGGGTTCAGAGACACCAGGAAGATGTGTATGAACTGATGAAGAAGAGAGCAGAACCAAGAGAGCAATTTATACAATAACAACAATGTAAAAGCAAACAGCTTTGAAAAGCTTCATCAACATGAAGACCAACCAAAACTCCAGAGAACTGACGATGAAGAAGGAAATTCCAAAGACAAAAAGAGTCACAATTTCAAGTGAGAAGGGAAAGGGGGAGTGTTGTCTAAAAAAGACCAAAGTGGTTGCACAGGGAACTCATCAACCAACTACGTGGTATACTTATCAAATTTGCAGATGATATAAAACCGGGAAAGACACTGAACAATAAGAGCTAGCATTTACACAGTACTTTAAGATTTTCAAAATGTTTTACAAATATTATATCATTATATCCTTTTAACAACCCTTGGAGGTAGGTGCTATGACTATCCTAAATTTACAGATTAGGAAGCTGAGGCAGACAAAGTTAAGTGACTTGCCCAGGGTCACACAGCTAGGAAGCATCTGAGGTTGGATTTGAATTCAAGTCTTTCTGACTCCAAGCTTAGTGCTTTATCCACTGGGCCACCTATTTTCCTCATACATTGGATGACATGGTTAGGATTCAAAAAAATTTTAAGCCTAGTTGAATAAGATGACATGTAATAGTGATAAATGTAAGGCCTTACACTTGGGTTCAAAAAATCAATTTCACAAGTATAAGATGGGGGAGGCATGGCTAGACATTAGGTCATCTGAAAAAGATCTATGGGTCTTAGTGCACTGAAAACTTCCCAGGAGTATGCCATGGCAGTCATAAAAGCTAATGTGATCAGAGGCTGAACCAGGAGAGGTATAGTGTTGAAAGGCAGTGAGTTGATTGTCATGTTGTACTCTGCTCTGGTGAGACCACAGCTGTAATATTGTGTTCAGTTCTGGGTAACACATTTTAGGAAGGAGAAGCTGGAGAGCATTCAGAAGGGGTCAACCAAGGTTGGTGAAGGGCCTTAATGTCATGTTATATGAGAATCATTTGAAAGAACCGAAGATGCTTAGCCTGGAGAGGGGAAGATCCACGTGGTGGGGGTGGCACACGTGATATCTGTTTTCAAGTACTCGAAGGACTCTTATGTGGAAAAGGGATTAGATGTGCTCTGCTTGATTCAAGAGGGCAGAACAAGGAACAATGGTTAGAAGCTTCAGAGAGGCACTGATGTAAGGAAAAGTTTGCTACCAAGTGGACCTATCCTGAAGCGTAACGGAGTAAGCTCCTTGGGAGGTAGCAGGTCTACAAGAGGAGGCTGGATGGCCCCTTGTCAGGTGTATCATGGGGTACAGGTTGGACCAGATGACTGCTGAGGCTCCTTCCGACTCTGAAATTCTGTGATGCTCTCAAATGTTAACTAGTGTTGTGGTACCAAGTATTTCCTACAAGTGCTAGGGCCAGTAGTGATTTGTCTTTGCATTTTCTTCTTCCCTCACTCCCAGCTACAGCTGACATTCTACACTTTTTTCCAAGCCTTTTTCTAAGATGGCCATCAAGACAGATCTTCCTGAGGTGACATTCTCTCAGAGCCCTTTTGTCTGCTAGATAAGAGCTAGTTGCTCCTTCCAACTAGTACCATCCAACCCAGGTAACATGAACATCATCACTGTGACTTTCTGGACCTGGGTTCTAGTCTTGGCCTCAGTGTGATTCTGGCCAAGCCATCTCCTGTCTGTGGGCCTCGGATTATAATGGCTGCCTTAATGAAATGCAATTACAATTCTTTGATTCTTAAGTCTTTACTTGATTCCAAGGGTGATATTGAGGAATTGATCTATAAACAATTTATATTAAGACCCAAGGAGCTAACGCAGCCATTATAATAATGGAGCCCCAAAGGTTTAGCAGTCCCTAGGGAACCCTTAGTATTTCTCCTCAGGCTGGAGATGGCAATTCCCAACAACTGGCAGAGTAAAAATGGATTATAATCAAGTCGCTCCAAGTTTTCGCTGTGCATTAGAGAACAGAGCCCTGGGAATTGTTGTGTATAGGGAAGGGAAATGACTCCTAAGTGCTCAGGATATGGTGGGGGAGGGAAGGTTTGAGAACACAGATTAAGAGAAAGGAATATGGGCTGGCCAAAGCGAACTCTCTGATTGTACTTTACAGCCCAACCCTTTAGGCCTTGGGCCTATTTCCAGTTTCTGAGTGCTCTCCTTTGTCTTCCTTCAACCTAGAGAGATGCCGTAGTTGCTTGCTCTAAAGCTCGGCTGCCCAGCTCCCAGGAGAGAATTTCTCCACATTTTCAGACTGTGAACTTGTTTGTATCCATGGTAGGGGCAAGTGAAAGTTTCTTCTGCTCCATATTCAGTTAAGCATTCATCGGACCACTCCCCCCCGCCGCCCCCCGCCCCAAACTCTCATTGTGTGTGTGTGTGTATGTGTGTGTGTGTGTATACAAACATCTATATATGTACATATCTATACATATGTACGCACAAGTACAGACACAATATACATACGCACACGCTGCAGCCATCTGGAGGCAGCATGGTATCATGAAATGAGTAATGCATGTGTAGTTAGAGGACCTGGGTTCAAATCTTACCCCTGCCATTTACTATCTGTGTGACCCTGGGCAAGACACTGAATGGCTCTAGGCCTCTGTTTCCTCCTCAGTAAAATGAGAGTGTTGTACCATATTATCTCTAAGGTCTTCAGCTCTAAGTCTGTTGGCATCTCTCATTTCTACCATCTTTATTACTTTCTGCTCTTTTCTCCTCTCTCCCCATCCCCGCCAATTAAAATTGGTTTTCAGTCCCAGCTGTTACTTCATAGCTATGTGACTATATGAATGCTGTAAGCACAGAAAGATGGACAGTTCTGGATAACTTGGGTTTAGAATCTAAATACTGGCTCTGCCATTTACTAATGGCTTGACCATAGGCAAATAACTTACCTCTCTCTGGGCTCTCCAGTCATGGAGCTATGATCCCTGAGAAGTGGTCATCTAACCTCTACATGAAGACCTCTGGTGAAGGCGATTCCATTACTTTTTGCGTTAACCCAATCAACTTTGGGAAATACTGATCGTAAGGAAATTTCTCCTTCCATCATGCCCCATCAGGGGCCTTCCTGCAATGCCCCAGCCATTACTTTTAGTTCTGATCTCTAGGGTCAACTAGAACAAGTAGAATTCGCTTTAGCCTTTCAAGTACTCTCCTGGCTCTAAAATCTGTCGTTCTATTTCAGCCTTTTGTTTCCTCATCTGGAAAACCATACTTATAGGGAAAGAGCCTTGGATTTTGAGTCAGGAGATCTATATTTGAATGCCCTGCTCAGCCAAATCCTGCCTCAGATGTTGACTATTTGGGTGATCCTAAGGAAGTGACTTTAACTTCTCTGGGTGGGCCTCAGTTTTCTCATCCGTAAAATAGCACTGACCTCAGTGCTGTGATGATCAGATGAGGTAACCTATGATGTCCTTTGCAACCTTAAAAGTGCTACAGAGACCTGAACTATGGGGATGGCTGTGATTACTACCTATATGATTTGGGAGGAATAAAAAATAATTCCAATCCAACAATTATGTTTTAAGCACTTGCTCTATATCAGGCAAGTCCCTTCTTTCGTCTGGACTCTGTTTCTTCAGCTATCAAATGAAGGAGCTGAACTAGAAGAGCTTTTCGATCCTTTGATCCAAAATCCTTCAGTGTCAGCTCTTCTTGTCATTGTGAAGCAGAATTCCTCAAGCGCTGGATTGTTCACCCACTAATAGGGAGGATGAGCTGGGATTAGACTGTCGTGAGACAGGTTAGTTTAAACCTGCTGATGCTGGGTTGTTGCCATAGCAATCCTGCTCTGCAGGAGAAGAATGTCAGGTTCAGACAAAAGCTTGTGTCAAGGGCTGCCTTTCAAGAGATCACAGTGAGAGAGCTGCTCTGCTCCCCTCCCAGGTCTAGATCTTGGGCTCTTAGGATTGCTGGGAGAAAAGGGCTTTTGTAAACTGGGAGGCACGGTAGAAATGGGCTATTATCATGGGCAAGCAGCCCCAAGACCACCCATTCATTCAGTGTCTATTGAGTGCCTATTGTAGGCAGTGGGGGAAGATAAAAAGGGAGAAGAGGCATGGTGACCACTCCAAGAGCTAAGTCAAGGGACTAAGGTTGGGGCATTAAAAAGCTAGAACACAAGGCCAGATGAGCTGAATGCAACAGACGGCTGTGAAGGTTGTGCTTATGAAGGTTCTAACGTGGAGAGCAAGGAAAGAGATAGCTACTGAAAGAAGGAGAGGATCCCAAGGTGCCTACGCATAGCCCCACATATATAGCAGCAATCTGTCCGAGAACACTTTTAAGAAAACCTTCCGTATAGAGTTTACTCAGGTGGCCCCATCTTAAACCACATGTGTAGTACAGAATGAGTTAGTCCAACAATCTGATAGATCCTTCCCTCCTCCCCCACCCCCAGCCATTTTCCTGGAAGAACCACTGATAAGCAGTAACTGGTACAAAGGGAAGGCATGGGTACACATTCATCAGGGTTACTGAGTTGCAAAGAAGCTGGGCATTCGATATTGATTGGTAATAAAACCCATGTCCTTCACTGTGTTTAAAAATTTAATATCCTAGCTTTGTAACTATCTGTGCGATCTTAAGCAAATAATGTAACTCCCCCTCAATTTGCTCATCTCTAAGATAAGGGGTCTGGACCAGAGGGCCTCTGATTGATTCTTGATCTATGAGCCTACGTACAAAATGCCAGCCAACTGCAGTGTCTTGTTTGTAAAATGAAGGGATTGGATAATCCTTATGGCTTTTTTTTTCTTTTTTAAGGACCCTACTAGTTCTGACATTCTAGGTTCAAATGAAGGAAAGTTGTTAAGTGACGTGCCTATGGAAGGCAGGTGGGTACTCTGCTGGGAGGTACAAAGTTTAGATTAGGCACTGTCCTTGCCCAGAAGGGGTTTCAAGTCTAAGAAACTTGATTATCAGAAGCCACTGTTCTGAGGTTCCTTCCCACTCTGCCTTTTGGTGCTCCACACTGCTATGTGAATCATTTGAGACAAACGAGCATCGGAAATGATTTCCTTTTGTGACAGTGCTAATGTATGTGTGCTGCCAACAAGAGGCTGACTCAGAAGTCTGCCCTTTACCAGAAGAAACTGGATGGAGCCAGTTTCCCCACCTTTAGTTAGTTCTCTTGTTAGCTGCGTGCTGGATTTCAGGCCATATATAGGAGTTCAATGATCTATTTTGTTGTTTGTAATTCTCTTGTTTTTAAAGAATTGTTATTAGTCCAAAGTAACACAGAAAAGTTATATGTATCGCTTACAGTCTTCCACACTTCAGTGACTGTTGATGTGGGGCAGTGGAGCATTTCAAGGATGGCTTGGTACAATGGAAAGAATGCCAGCTTTGGAGTCAAAGGACATAGGTCCAAATCCCACTTCTGACATTTACTACCTGTGTGGCTGTAGGCAAGTCATTTAGCCTTTCTAGGCCTCAGTTTCCTCATCTGTAAAAATGAGGGGATTGAGCGGGATGATCTCTAAGTTTCCTTCCAGCTCAAGACCTCTGTTCCTTGGATCCCAATAAGGATTATTCAAGCCCCCAATGAAATAGAATCAGTCACACTGAATCACAAGGAAACGGATGGTTGAAAATGGAAAAAAAAAAACACTCCGAAATTAGAACCATTGCTGTCAAACAGCCTAATTAATCCTCAGAAAGCAAGCAAAGACCTTCAGATGGATCTGGTACCCACAGGGGTTGTTACTGATTCTTCTACATGGCATAGGTTCCTTGAAGCTGGAAGAACACTAAGACCAATAAAAGTGATTCCATACCTTGCAGCCTCCTGTCATCCCTACGCTCTCACTTGTTTTCAGTCTCTCCTTCTCTACCGTCTACAAACATGCCCACGTCTTCTCCATCCTCAAGAACTCTCCCTTGATCCATCCATCCCTGATAGCTACTGTCCCGTACCTCTCCTCCCTTTTGTATCTCAATTCCTCGAGAAGGTTGGCCTACAATTGGTGCCTAAGCTTCCTTCCATCTCATTCTCTTAATTCTCTGCAGTTCAGCTTCTGACCTTGTCACTGAACAAGTTATCAATGATCTCTTAGTGGCCAAATCCAATGACCTTTTCTCAATCCTCATCCTTCTTGACCTCTTTGCAGCCTTTGGCACTGTTGATTACCCTTTTCTCCTCTCTCTTTATACCATCTCTCTAGATTTTTGTGATACCGATCTGTCCTGGTTCTCCTACAAATCATACTGCTCCTTTTCAGTCTCCTGGATGGATCTTCATCCAGGTCATGTCTACTAATTGTGGGCATCCCACAGGGTGTCTGTCCAGGGCCCTCGTCTCTCTCTATACCATCTTCCTTAGCAATCCCATCATATCCCCTGGATTCAATTACCACCTTTAGGCTGATCATTCTCTGATCTGTTTATCTTGTCCTAACCTCTAGATTCAGATCCTAGTCACCCAGGCTTGAATCCTAGGTGTCATCCTCAATTCCTCCCTCTCTATCCCTCCTCCCATACCCAATCTGTTGCCAAGGCTAGTTGATTATGCCTTTGTAATATTTCTTGTATATGCCTCCTTCTGTCCTCTGACACTGCCACCACCCTAGTTCAGGCCCTCAACATCTCACTCTAGGCCTATTGAAAAAGACTTCAGAGTTGATCTCTCTGACTCGAGTTTCTTCCTACTCCAGTCCATCCTCCACTTAGCTGTCATTTGACCTTTCTAAAGTACAGTTCTGGCCATGCCACCCCCCTCCCCATCCTATTCAATAAACTCCAGTGGCTCCCTATCACCTCCAGGAACAAATATAAAATCCTCTCCTTGGTATTCAAAGCCCTTTGTAACCTGGCCTGCTTATTGTAGACAAGATAATACAAAGACTTGGTCATGAAAGATTACAAAAAGGTAATTTTTTGCTGATGAAATTCAATTTTTATTCAAGGTTACATCAGCACCATTGGCGGACATAGTTCAGGTCAGCTCATCAGATCTGAAGTTCTTAATCAGTCTGCAAAAATCCACCTCCAAAAATGTTTTGGGGATTAAAAAAATGTCTAGTGGGCTTGGAATGTCTTGTCCTCATTGAGGAAATGATGAACGCAAATAAATATTTGTTGTGGTTTGTTGTTGACTCTCTGTGACCCCATTTGGTATTTTCTTGGCAAAGATACTGGAGTGGTTTGTCATTTCCTTCTCCAGCTCATTTTACAGATGAGGAAACTGAGGCAAACAGAATTAAGTGACTTGCCGAGGATCATATAGCTAGTAAGTGTCTGAGGTCACATTTGAACTCATGAAGAGGAGTCTTTCTGACTCTAGGCCCAGCACTCTATCCGCTGTGCCCCTGAAATAAGTGTACTGAGAGACTAAAAAGCAGAATTGTTCCAGAATTAAAGAAGCTCCCAAATGGAGACAGAATACTGCAATATGGCTTTGTACCGCGCCACATGTCATGAAAGGTTATGAAATGTTTCCAAGAGAGATAAACATGCTTCAGTGGCCTGGGAACTTCCCAGATTTAAATCCTGTTGAAAATCTATCAGCTACCATTAAGACTAGACTTGGAAAAATGGCCTGTTAATCAAAAGTACACTTAAGATCCAATGTGGTAAAAACTGGCTTCCTGAAGAATGAAAAATTATATGTCAAAATCTGGTGAACTCAATGTCAAATCACGTATGACAACTGATTGTAGCAAATGGAGGTCATGGTGCATATTAAGTTTCTAAAGCTATACAAATCTGTAGGGTTTATTGTATGCCATTCAATTATTTTGTGCCAATTAATTTGCACACCACTATATTTTTTCAAGTTCCTTTTAGTTCTAAAATTCTATGGTTCTAAGAGAGATGATGATAAAAATGTCACAGAATGCTATTATTACACGTAGGATGCACTGGCGGTTTCTGTTGGCTCTGACAAATGTTTTTACAGAGTCAAAACACTGGCTTTTAAATTCCCTTATTTGAGGTTATATGTTTATAGAGCTGTTAAGGTAGCTCTTTGAATCTCTGATCAAGGCCTATCCTCTGGAAGCATCCTGCAGTAGGAATAATGTCTAACTATATGGCACTTTAAGGTTTGATCCTCACAACAATCCTGGGAGGTAAGGTGCTACTATTAATACTTTCCCCATTTTACAGATGGGAAAGTGTGGTTGAGAGGGGTTAAATAACTTGCCACAGGTCGCACAGCTTCTAAGCGCCTGAGGGCGGCTTTGAACTGAGGTCTTCCCAGCTCCGAGTCTATCACTCAGTCGCCTAGTAGTCTCGATGGAAGGCATCCTCTCTGGGATCTGAGTTCTAGCTCTTGCTTTGCTACTTATGAGACTTGTGACCTTGAGTATGTTGCTCGCCTCTCTCCCCTCTCCCTCCAACACCTCTACATCTTTAAAATTAGGCAATTGGACCAATTAACCAAGGGGCCTCTCCATGTTCACAGGCTTTTATCAGATTCCCAGGTGAGCCTACCCACTCAACAACAGTCCTCAGCCTGGCACTAGGCATAGAAGGTTGGAGCGCTAAGAGCCCTTAGAGATTATCCGGCTCCACCCCTTCACTTTGCAAATGATGAAACAGATGCCCTGAACACTTGTGATTTTCCCTAGATCACGAAGCCAGATAATGGCAGTGATGGTGCCAGCTCACCAGCGCAGGTAACTGCCTACTCTGGCCCTGTTCCCAAGTGACCCTGAGCTTCAATATTCTCCAGTAATCCCAACTTACTTAAGAAGTGAGTCACGTTTCATTTTTGTGGCCTCAAAAGCAATGGGGGAAACCCAACATGGATTTTGGAGCTGCCAATTGAAAAACAATCCTTAGAGCCTTCAAATATTATGTACCCTTTAGGACAGGGGTTCTTCATCTTTGTTGTGTGTCACGGCCCCCTTGGGTGGTCTGGGGAAGCCTATGGACCCTGCTCAGAACCATGTTTTTAAGTGCATAAAATTAAATATGTAGGATTACAAAGGAAATCAAGTATGGAGAAACAGTTCATGGACCCCAGGTTCTGAACCCTTGCTTTTGGGGTGTCAGTCTCCACTATCCATGCTCTAGAAGCTTCTTATTGGTGCTTGGCTCAGATGCAAACTCGGTTTGGCTTTTCAAGCCCTTTACAATCTGGCTCCAGCCTACCTTTCCAGGCTTATGACACATTCCTTCCCCTTCACATACTCTCCAGGCCAGTCCAACTAGTCTTCTTGCCTCCCTCCTACAGGATGCTCTATCTCCAGCCTCTGTGCCTTTGGACTAGCTCTCCCCCAAGCCTGGCATGCCCTCCCACCTTATGTGGGCCTCTTCCAAACCACCATTTCCACCAAAGCTCAGCACAAGTTCTTCATCTTCCACGAGTCCTTTCCTGATCCCTACCTTCCTCACAGCTGCTAATGTTTCCTCCATTCCCCCCCAAATTGTACCAAGCAAATGCAAGGTATATTTTGCATATACTTATATACACAAATATTATTTTCCCCCAAAGAATGTCAGCTTCTGCTAGAATGGAGGCTGTTTCGTTTTTGTCTCTGACTCCTCAGTGCCTAACAGTTCCTGGAGCTGACTGTTTTGTTTAGTCATTTTTCAGTTGTGTCCAACTCTTCGTGACCCCATTTGGGGTTTTCTTGACAAAGATACTGGAGTGGTTTGCCATTTCCTTCCCCAGCTCGTTTGACAGATGAAGAAACTGAGGCAAACAAGGTGAAGTGACTTACCCAGGATCACATGACTAGGAACTGTCTGAAACCAGGCTTGAACTCAAGAAGATGAATCTTTCTGACTCCAGGCCTGGCTCTTATCCCCTGAGCACCACCTAGCTGCCTAGGACAGATTATAGGCTTCATAAAGGCTTCCTGACCCATCTTTTGGTAACATTAGGTCTTTTCCTCTAAGGAGCTTATGGAGCTACCTTGCTTTCACTGAAATGATTCTCTTTCTCTTGGGAATTGCATACGTCTTAATTAAAAAGTGGTGCCTCTCTATCCTGGAAGGCCTTGTTCTTTGATCCAACTTTGGGAAGGGAGAGAATACCTGTTTGGCTATGGAGGTCAGACAAAGAATTTCATTAGTGATTGGTGGGGTCATAGACATCACAGCCTAATCACTCTGCCGTCTTCACAAGAGCCCAGAACCACCTCTGAAAGATACGCTGAACTTGGCCTAGACCTGCTGTTTACATTCAGTGAGCCTCAACCAGACTCAGGGTCTCTTTCCAATGTGGATTCTAGAACACTTTCTAACTTCCTCCCCGGTAGGATGGGAGCTCCTTGAGGGCAGGCAGTCTTGTTTTTTATCTTTGCATCTCCAGTATCTAGCACGTTGCCTGGCTCATAGTAGGTGCTCAATAAATGTTTGTTAATTGTATCATCAAGTTTCTTAGCCCAGTCATATGTGTGCTTCATGAGGGTCTGGGCCTAACAAAGAATAACACAAAAGAACTTAGCCCTGTTGGAAACAAGAGCCGAATCCTCAGATGTTCCAATGAACAAGTGATGAGGAAGAAAGGCTGGGGTGATAGCCAGGAGACAGGGAATGAGGACACAAGCTTGGCAAATGGAGGTGGTAACTTCTCTCTCCTACTCTATAGAGGCAGCCAGGTGGTACAGTGGTAGAGCCATGGGCCTGGAGTACGGAAGACCGCAGTTCAAATCCTTCCTCAAACATTTCCTAGTGACCCTGGGCAAGTCACTCTACCTGTTTGTCTTAGTTTCTTCAACTGTAAGATGGGGATAATAATAGCATCTACCTCCCAGGGTTGTTGTGGGGATCACATGAGGTAATAATTGCAAGGCATTTAGCACACTTCCTGGCACACAATAAGCTATTGTTAGCTATTATATTATTATTTGTTTAAAAAAAAGTACTTGGCATAGTGCATGGCACATAGTAGGCACCTAATAAAGGCTTGTTCCAGTCCTTTTTCCCTTAGAGGAAATGATGTGAAAATAAATGCGATTTCCTTTTAAGAAGTCTTGCCCTCTTGGGAGGAATGGTATGCCCAAGGGGTATTCTTCCCAATTTTTTATTATTCAGTGACACCCATTAGATGTTCTCAATTTGATGCCTGCTGTTGCTCCAAGTCAAATCTCATAGAAATGCCAGCTGCTCAAGACGCAGGGCAGGTTTTCATGCTGTGCCTTGGACAAATTCACTTAGGGCCCTTTGTGTTCTAGCTTTAGCTACGTATGTCTTCTAGCTTATTTCATCACGCATATTCTCAAGAGATGTGAGGCAGATAGGATGAACTGAAAGTTCCTCTTCCTGTTGTGTGGCAAGCCGGCTTTTAATAGATAGCTAGATGCCCTGCCATCCGTTCTCTGACAGGGACCTGTTTCCTCCTCACGTATTTTTGAGAGAATGACAAAGGGGACCTTTGTCAAATCTCCTGACACGTTGTTCATGCCATTGCGCAGCAAAGTTAAGAACAGAAGGGGCCTTCTATTAACTTCTGTCTTCGCTTCCCCACCTCCTGATTGCCAGAGCAATTTAGTCGTTTGAGACAAGCTCTCACCACTGTTTCAGGTTTCATTCTTCCTTGTTCTCTTTAATACGTTCCCTGGCAACTTAACAGTAGCTCAAAAGAGAGATCTTATTTCCTGATAAGTGTATGTTGAGTAAAAAAGGGGCAGTTTTACTGCTTTACACTTTGAGCTTGGTCTGGTGTTTCAATATTACTTAAGAGCAATTGGGCATTAGGGCAAAGCAACTGGTCCATCAGGGCAAATGACCTCTTTGCTGCTGGTTTCAAGGAAGGAAACAACTGCCCCACCTAGCCCTCATCCAAGCTAATGGGAGCCACCATTGGAGAATGTACCTGCCTGATGTCTGCTATCGCTTCCCTAGTAGAACCATTGGATTTAAATCTGGGGAAGGGTTAGAATGCATAAGGGCAGAGCAGAGAGGGGCCTTAGAACACAGGCTGCTAAGGCTGGAAGGGGCCTCAGAAGCCAGCATGTGAATAGGCTGCCAGAGCCTTGAAGAGAGAATGGTACCTAGGTATCAGAGCTGGGAGGGGCCTGGGAACACAGAATGTCTGGGCCAGGCGGGACCTTCATACCGAGAATGTTACAGCTGAAAAGGCCTCTGGAACATCTAGTCCAAGGTTCATTACCTCTGTTGGGTCATGGACCCTCTTCTCAGAACTATCTTTTTAAATGTATAAAGAAAATACATAAGATTACTGAGGAAACCAATCACATTGACATAGTTATCAAATTTTTTTTTAACATCATAGACCCCAAACTGAGAACCCATAATTTTGCCCAATTCTCTTACTTTATAAGGGAATAAAGGGAAGATCAGAGTGGGAGGAAGTGATTTGCTTAAGGTCACTTGGCCAGTTACTCACAGAGCTGGGACAAGAACTGAGAGCTCTTGACTTCCCTTCTAGGATTGGGTTTTTTTTAAATTATATTTAAACCAACACATATGTATTAAATGCTAACTGTGTGGAGCAGTGTGGGAGACCCAAAGTTTGATAAGACTTGTATTCGTGAACTTGAGTCTAGTGGGAGTAGGAGGTAGATAGCCATTATACAGGCCAAAATTACACGGCAAGTACGGTAGAGAGTTACAAACAATATTCTACATGAGGCCTGTGGGAGAAGACAGGTACTCCTATGGTGCTATATCTTGGCTAAAGAACAATGCCCGTAACCATGACTACCTCGGGCCCCTATTGCCTGAAGGCCAAGGCATATTATTATTCACCCTTCCCCCAGGGTTCTCTGGCACCCTTAAGGAGGTTTGGGGGGTGCCCAGTCTCTGCCATTGGCTCCAGCTTCCACCAATTGTGTTCCCTCAATTTTAGGGATCCCTTGTACCCTAGTTCCATTTAACCATTTAAGAATCAGATTAGCTTTTACAAAGAAATATTGACTTTCCAGATATATCGACAGAACAAACATCCAAACACCCTCCCTAACGTATGGGCAGCATAATCCCCCCTTACACCACTGCAGTCTCTGAGAAAGGGAGGGGATTTAGGGTGCTAGCTTAGTTAAGTTGCTATATAACATAGTCTCATGAAGTTCCAAGTCCAAAGCCCACCCTGGGCTTGAGTCTTGGCACCTTAGCTTCTTAGGACTTCCTTGTTGGCCCAACAGCAATACCTGGCCTGGAGACCTGCCTCCAAGGTTGCCGTGGCTCAAGCTCTCCCTCCTTGAGACCTGCCTCCAAGGTCGCCATGGTGCAAGTCTAGACTCTACCACCTGTGCCTGGAACCGCAAAGGACAAAGGAAACAGACCAGACCAAAAGCTTAAGCCTGATTCTTGAGGCCATAGGCTGCCTCATCCAACTCAGCTCATGGTGCTTGTGCTGTGGGTGAACAAGGCTTTCACCTCCTCTGGACCCAGCTGGAAAGACAGAGACAATGTCCTAAAGATACAGTTTGTTCCAACTATGCAGCCAACAGAAAAAGGCTGCTTCCACCCGCATGGTAGGGGACCACATCTCCCAGAAGCAGTCTCTGGCACTTTCCATATTGGTACCTCTATACAAGGTGATCTGGACATGGGCCAAGCAAAACCCCATCATATATGTTAATAACTAGGTAGATAGGAATAGGGAACCAGAAAGAGAAGACGAGCTTCTCAGGGATCAAGGAGAGAAGGGCTTTAGGTGGGAATGAGTTAAGACTGGAGTTGCTATACAAAAGAATCCAAAATGGAGGAAAGTCATAGTCTTCTAGACTCAACTCTCTATCAACCTATGATTAAGAGGCAGTGTGGTATAGGGGATAGGGAGTTGCCTTTGTAATCACTCATAAACAAATCATTTATTAAGCACTTATTATGTGCCAGGCTCAGCACTGGGGCCACAAAGGGGTCAGTTTCTGACCTCAAGGAACTACTGTCTACTGAAGGGAGACAACATGTCGATGAAGAAGTCTACACACAGAGTAGGTAGAAGGTCATCTGAAATGGGAAAGTACCAATTCAAGCCCATTTCTGACATATCCTGCTTGTGTAACCCACACAAATTACTTCTTTTGTTGTCCATACAACTCACTAAGATTCTTGGTTGGAGGACAGTGGTTGAGCTGCACTGTTAGACTTTCCTTACCAGGATTAGAGGATCTTACTTCTCTAGCTGGAAGGGACCTCAGAGGTCATCTAGTCCAACTCCATCATTTGACAGAGGAGGAAACTGAGGCAAACAGGGTTAAGTGACTTGCCCAGGGTCGCACAGCTAGGGAGTGTCTGAGGTCAGATTGGAGCTCAGGAAGATGAGTCTTCCTGACTCCATGCCCGGTGCTTTATCCATTGTGCCACCTACCTGCCTGAACTTAGCAATAGTAGGCATTTAGTAAAGGCTTCTTGACTAGACATGTTCTTTGAGCTATCAACACACCCCTTTCTAGTCCCCTGCTATTGCCAAAGACATATACATTAGTCAATCAATGAATCAACATTAAGTGCTCACCACGTGCCAGACACTGTGTTAAGTGCTTGGGCATACAAAGAAAGGCAAAACAATTCTTACCCTCAAGGAGTTTATACTTAAATTGTGGGTCACAACCCATATGAAGTCAGGACCCACAGTTTAAGAAATGCTAAAGGGGTCTCAAGTGGGAAAAGTTTAAGAAGCCCTGGGTAGGGGGAATGAATAACCTCTAACATTTAGATAGTGTTGTAAGGTTAGCAAAGTGCCTTCCACATATGATCTCATTTGAGACATCCCTAAGCCCTGGGAGGTAGGTGCGATATTATCCCTCTTTTACATATGAGGAAACAGGATGAGACTGGCCCAAGGTCACATAGCTAGCAAAAATATGAGGCAAATCTCGCACTCAGACCTTCGAGCCTCCAAGTCTAAGGCTCTCTCCTTTATGCCACCCAGAGAGCAGCCTGTGGTTGAGAGACAGAAACACTAATACCGGGCCATGGAATACACGGATGTAGAACTACTCTTATCAGCAACGAGTATCTTTCCAGACCCCTTTATCTTGCTATATGAGACCCAGTTCACTTTTTCCCCTTGTTCAACGGTCAGCTTTGGTAAGAGGTCAGTACATATTGTTTCATCTGTTTCTAAAGCATTATCATTTCCTTTTTATTTGGGACAGTTTGATGTTTTAGTTTTTTTTCCTGTGGGTGAATTTTACAGGACTCTTCTGTTTCCCCCCAACTCTCCTGCTCACATCCCATGACATCACCTTCCCATCATTCCAGGCACTACGTTAAGTGCTGAGGTTACAAGAAAAAGCAAAAGCCAGACCCTGCCCTCAAGAAGCTTCTGATCTAATGGAGGAGACAACATGCAAAGAACAGAGGGGAGGCTCAAGCACCAGGAGGCATGGAGCTGCCACTGGAATGAAGCCGAGGAGCCAGGAGGCAGAGATGAGGAGGGAAAGCATTCCAGGAATGGAGGCCAGCCAAGGAAAAAGGCCTGAGCCAGAGATAGAGGGGCTGAGGAGCTGCCGGGAGGCCAGCTGAAGAGGTCACTCTGCCCATCCAAGTTCATAGAGCCCTGAAATCTATACACAGATCCCTTGAGGGTCTATGAACCTCGAGTTAAGAACCCCTTCACTTTGCAGATGAGGAACTGAGACCACAGAGGGGAGGTAACTTTGGCCAGATCACGTAGCCCAAAGCCAGAAGGGGAACTGGGGTCTTCCAACCCCAGACCCAGGGCTCCTACTCCTCTTGAGGACTGGAGGCTTTCGGGAGAAGGAGCCAGTGTTTGTATAGTCCTAGATTTGCATATTATACAATCTTGAATTAAGGTTAAAAGGCCTTTGGCTTACATCCAGCTTCCTCTCTGGGCTGTTTACAAGAAACCTCAGCTTGCCAGACACACTTAATTGTATTCGCTCATTCTTGTTTCGAATTGTCAGAAAACAATAGGCCGAACCATTAGCAGATATGATAGTTTGTTATTGCTTAGATGAAGGAAAGATTACTGGGGAGAAAAACCCCAATCCTCAGGCTGTAGAAAGAGCTCTGAGTCGTTTAGCTGTCAAGGTCAAACATCAGGCATCTGGGCTGACATCCCAAAATGAGATCAGCCCATGACAACTCCCAGGAAGGCACTGGGTTCTGGCTAGAGAGGGAAGGACAGAAACTAGCCAGGCCCTGGAGAGCCGGAGACTGAGCCCTGGGATGGAGGCCCAGCACCTGGATTCAAAGATGGCCTTTGGTCACACTGCCACACTTTCCAGTAGAAAGCCCTATTCCCCCCCTGTTGAGGTGATCAAGCTGGGTAGACAGCCCATGGCACTAATCCTGCCCTCGCTCACTCTCTCTCTGCAGCATCTTGTGGGAATGTTTTTAGTTGGGGCGCTGAAGATGACTAAGTCTGAATCCTTAGAGCATTGGGGGTCAAATGTGAACAGGAACTAGGGTTTAAGGCCCATAAACTGGAGGTGTCACAGGTGCACTTCCCTCCAGATTCCTATTTGCTGCTAAGCGGAGGGAATGATGGGAAGGTGATGTCCTGTGATGTGAGCAGCAGAGTTGGGGGAAAACAGAAGAGTCCTGTAAAATTCACCCACAGGAAAAAAACTAAAACATCCACCTCAATTTCACACCTCACCTCAGTTTCCTTCTCTGTCAAACGACAGGCCGTGGAGTCCTTTAGCTTTGAATTTATGATGCCTTTCTAGGAGACAGACCACCAGGGTTCAAGTCTAGCCTCTGGATGGCCACGTGACTGCAGTGAGATGTAGGATTTCAGAGCTACAAAGGGCGTTTGAACTCCTCTCGTCCAGCAGACAGAATCAGCAAGATTTGGACTCATGGTTTTCCCTTTCTGTTACACTTTTCCCCTTCCTACCATTCTAATTGTCTCCCTAGATGAGGGAGGAAAAAGAGGAAAAAGCATGGCACAGAGCAAAGAACACTGGTTTTGGAGTTAGAGGAAGGGAAAAAAGCATTTATTAAGTGCCTGATGTGTGCCAGTCACTGTGCTAAGCCATGTTTGGTTTTGCTTTTTTATTGTTATTTTTTTTGCTTTTTTACAAATGTTATTTCATTTGACCCTTATGACAACCCTGGGAGCTAGATACCATAACCTATATATCAGAGACCTTTGGTTCAAAACTCATACCTAAAACTTACTATCCCCACTTCATGCCCATTTTAGGCAAGTCACTTCCCCTCCTCGGGTCTCAGTTTCTTCCTCTACAAATGGGGATGAACTAGATGGCTCTCTACCTCTGCGAAGTCACTTGTCCCATAAAACACAGGCAACAAGTGGCACAGCTAGGGTTCAAGCCCAGGGCTCTTGATTCCAAATTCAGTCCTCTTTCTACCCCAGGACAGTTACTTTCCCTTTGTCACTTGCCCTCCCAGGCCTCAGTTTCCCTATCTGAAAAACAAGGTAGTTAGACTAAGTAACCTCCAAGGTCCCTTCTCTCTGTAAACTCTGTAGTGTCTAAATGCAGATATTCATCAAAGCTCAGCCCTCAGCCCTCTTGTTCTTCTCTCAGTAGGAGCCCATCCACCCTTGTGGCCTCAACCACTACCCATACTCAAAGGTGAGTAAGCTTCCATCTCTCAGTATGACTTCTCAAAGCCTTTGTTCCTCTCCAAACTGGCTTCCCTTTTCCAGTTTCCCCATTACTATCAAACCGCCACCTTCTGGTCCTTTCAGGATTTCAGTTTTTGGCAATGGATTGGATGGGGTCAGGGAAGTCAATGAATGGTAGGAAGAAGAAGAAAGTAAAAGAAAAAGACAAATGACTCCAAGTCCTGCTGATTCTCCCTCCTCAATGTCAAGTCAAGTCACTGGTATTCATTAAACACCTACTATGTGCCAGACACTGTGCCAAGTGCTGGGAATACAAAGGAATGTAAAAGACAGTCCTTGCTCTGAGGGAGCTGACAGTCTGATGGGAGAGACACCATAAAAATAACTGTGGACGAACAAGATATAGACAGGATAAAATTGGGGGTAGGCTCTAAGATCAAAGATGACACGGAAAGGCATTTGTTTTGTTTTGTTTTGTTTTTTGCAGAAGGTGGGATTTTAGCTGAGATTCTAAGGAAACCACAGAAGCCAGGCGGCAGAAATGTTAGGAGGGTAAACATTCCAGGCAGGAGGAATGGTCGGTGGAAATGTTCAGTTAGGAGATGGGGTATCTTGGTTGAGGAAGAGCAAAGAAGTGAGTGTCACTGGATCAAAGAATACATGGGGGTGAGTAAGTTGTAAGAGCACTGATAAGTAGGAAGGCTGTAGGTTATGTAGGACTTTAAGAGCCAAATAGAGGTTTTCATATTTGATCCTGGAGGTGATCGAATAAGAAGTGATGGGGTCAGATCTGTGTTTTGGGAAGATCGGTTTGACATCTGAGTAGAGAATGGACCAGAGTGGGGAGAGATTTGAGGCAGGGAGACCAGTGGGCTTTTATAATAGTCTAAACATGAGGTGGTAAGGCCTTGTACCAGGGTGGTAGAAGTGTGAGAGTAGAGAAGGGTGTGTGTGTGTGTGTATGTATGTATGTATATACATATATATGTATGTATGTATATATGAGAGATGTTCTGAAGACAGAAAGAACAGAACTTAACAACAGACTGGATTGGAGGGTGAGATGTGTAAAAAGAGTATAGGATGACAGGGTCTAGGTTTCAGGCCTGGGTGACTCAGAGGATTGGGTGCCCTCAATAGTAAGAGGGAAATATGGAAGGAATGAAGATTTGGGGGAAAGATAAGCTCAGTTTTATACACACTGAGTTCAAGATGTCTAAGGGACTTCCAGTACAAAGTGTTTAATAGGATATTAGAGACTAAAGGTTGAGAGAGAGGTTAGGAATGAACAAGTGGATCTGAAGGTCATCTATGTCATAGGATTTAGAGGTAGAAGATGTCATGGAGGTTTTCTGCTCCAACCCGCTTATTTTACTGAGGACCATGAGGCCCAGAGAAGCAAGGTGGCTTGTCAAAGGTCACTCAGGTCGTACAAAGCAGAGGAAGAATCAAGCCAATACCTTTGGAATCCAAAGGCAGTGCTTCGTGTCATTAGGATTTGTTCCTTCCTTCTATTCCCATGACTACTGGGCCCTCAGATAGCTAGGCTGCTTGTAGCTGTTCGCCCTGTCTCTAGGTCTCCACTCCAGCCAACCTGATGGCTCACTCCTTCAGAGGATTTGCTTGTTTCTTCTTCTTGCCTTTGCCATGAACAAAAAAGAGCCTTGACATTATATTTCAAGAAATTATAAAAGAAAACTGCCCAGATATCTTAGAAGCAGAGGGAAAAGTAGAAATTGAAAGAATTTGCCAGTCACCTCCTGAAAGAAATCCCCAAATAAAAACTTCCAAGTATACTACAGCCAAAATCCAGAGCTCCCAGGTCAAGAAGAAAATACTGAAAGTAGCCAGAAAGAAGTATTCACATACCATGGAGACACAATCAGGATCACACAGGATTTAGCAGCTGCGTGATAAAGAAGCAGAGGTCTTGGAATATGATATTCTGGAAGGCAAAGGAGCAAGAATCACAACCAAGAATAACCTACCCAGCAAAACTGAGGATAATCCTGCCAGGCAAAAATAGATATTTAATGAAAAAGAGGACTTT
Organism: Phalanger gymnotis; assembly: GCA_028646595.1. Taxonomy (NCBI): domain Eukaryota; kingdom Metazoa; phylum Chordata; class Mammalia; order Diprotodontia; family Phalangeridae; genus Phalanger; species Phalanger gymnotis. The sequence continues at coordinate 18,026,152 of CM053628.1, read as the reverse complement.
TAAGCATTCCCGATGAATAGGCTAGAGCTGAATAGAACATTTGACATCCAATCACAAGAATCAAGAGAAGCATACAAAGGTAAACATGAGTGAGAAATTATAAAAGACTAAACAATTATACGGGAAGGTGATACATGTAATCTCTAGGAATTTTGTCGTCATCAGGGTAGTCAGAAGGAGTCCACTTAGAGGGAATGGGTGTGAGTCTATTATGTTGGGATGATCTCAAAAGTAGAATGGAAGGATGAGAAAAAGGAATGCTTTGGGAGAAGGGGAAAGGGAAAGGAAGAATGAGGAAAATTCTGACATAAAAGAAGCATGCAAGGAAGAGTTTATACAATAGAAGGAAAAATGGAGGGGAGAGGGAATGGGCAAAACTTGGACCTCATTCTCATCTGAACTGGTTCAAGGATGGAAGAATCCACAAATAGTTGGGCATGGAAATTTATCTTACCCAACAGGGATGTAGAAGAAGAAGGGGCTAAGAAAAAAGTGGCGGTGGTGGATTAAGATGGAAAGCAGATGAAGAGAGGCAGTGGGCAGAAGAAAAACAGACTTTTCAGTTTTTTTTAACCCTATCCTATTCAGTCCTCTGGGACTGGGTTAAAAACAGATGGATAACTATAAAAGAATAGGATGGAAGGAAATACATAGTTAGCAATAATAATTGTGGATGTGAATGGGATGAACTCACCCATAAAACAGCAGAAGATAGCAAAATGGATTAGAAACTAGAATCCAACAAATTTCGTTGTTTACAAGTGGCACAGAGATATACAAAGAGTTAAAACAAGGAGCTGAGCAGAATTGAATAGCTTCTTCAGCTTTAACTGAAAAAAAGGCAAGGGTAGCAATCATGTTCTCAGACAGAACAAAAGCAAAAATAGACCTAATTAAAAGAAATAATCAGGGAAATTTTATTTTGCTAAAAGGTACCATAGACAATGAATCAATACTGAACATATATGCACTAAATGACATAGCATCCAAATTCAGGAAGGAAAATCCTTCCTGGATGGAAATAGACAGTAAAACTATACTAGTGGGGGAGATCAATTTACCCCTCTCAGGCCTAGATAAATCTAAAGGGAAAAGTTATATCTCTCAACTTTTATATCGGTAAAAGAGAGAAAGAGTGGATTGGGCATGCGACTTAAAAAAAGCTAGAAATAGAAAAACCATTAAAAATCCCCAATTAAACACCAAAGTAGAAATCCTGAAAATCAAAGGAGAGATTAATAAAATTGAAAGTAAAAACAAAACCCATTAAATTAGTAAATAAAACTAGGAACTGATTTTATGAAAAAAAAACCAATAAAATAGATAAACCACTGGTTAATTTAATAAATAAAAAGAAAGAAGAAAACCAAATTACCAGTATCAAAAATGAGAAGGGTGAATGCACCATCAGAGAAGATGAAATTAAAGCAATTATTAGGAGCTATTTTGCCCAATTATATGTCAATTCGATTGACAATCTACATGAAATGGATTAATATTTACAAAAATATAAATCACCCAGATTAACAGAAGAGGAAATAGAATACTTAAATAACCTTATCTTAGAAAAAGAAATTGAACAAGCCATCAACAAGTTCTCTAAGAAAAAATCCTCAAGGCCAGATGGATTTACAAGTGAATTCTGCCAAATGTTTAGAGAACAATTAATTCTAATACTATATAAACTTTGAAAAAAAATGTAAAGAAGTTCTACCAAATTGCTTCTATGACACAAATATCATTTTGATGGCTAAGCCAGAGAGAGCAAAAACAGAGAAAGAAAACTACAGACCAATTTCCCTAATGAACGTTGATGCAAAATTTTTAAATAAAATGCTAGCAAGGAGATTACAGTAATATATCTCAAAGGTCATACACTATGACCAAGTAGGATTTATGCCAAGAATGCAGGGTTAGTTCAATATCAGGAAAATTATAAACAAAATTGACCGTATCAATAACAAAAACAATAAAATTCACTTTCTCTAGAAAGCCATCCATGCTTGCTTCCATGAAGCTGTTTATTGCTACCCTCAGTGCCCACTGAGCACTTTTGCATCCTATTTGTTCCTGTTTCTGTGTCACTGTGGAAAGCTGTGCTTTGGTATTTTGGATGTACAGCACTTTAATTGATACCACACTGTTGCAAAGGCCCATCTCTTGGACCCCAGCATTCCCTCAATAATTCTCTATGGCCATGAATCATGGAGCACCATGAGCTCAACAGTTAGTCAACAAGCATTAAAGTGTTCTGGGGCAGGGACCATATACTGGCGCAGAACAACTGTCACTGCTCTTAGAGACAAAAGTCTCCAACAAATCCAGCTGGATACAGTAGCCACTTGGTAGCTGTGTGATCTTGGGCAAAGATCGCTTTGTCTTAGATACTTAGTTCCTTCATTTGTAAATTGTAGATGCTACTACTCCCATGTGCTCATGATGCAATGTTGTTGTAAATGAGTGCTTTGTAACCACTCAGATGTGAGTTGTTATATCTTTCCCCCCTCTTTCTGCCTCACACCCCACCCCGGCCCCGCCCCCGGCTATCTTTATAAATTCATCTGTAACTTGTTAGGGAGGGCAGGGAAGGACTGGACTAGCAACATGGATGACGGGCTCTCCTATCACACGATGGGGCAGTTGCAATCTTCAGAGGACCTTTGTAGTACTTTGGGAGTTAACTGAATATCTTATTACTGCTAGAAAGAAGCTGCAGAAAACAGTCTGCCGATAGCCGTTGATAGTTACCGTTCTCAGTGGGAAAAATTCATTATGTTGATACTTGGGCCTTTATTGCCTACTCCGTTAATTTGTCATAATTGGGATAGCAATGGGTGTTTATCTCTGCATCAATGATAAAGAAAAGGTTTGTTGGCTAATTAATAGTACAAACGTGATGGGGAGGGGGAGGTGAGTGACCCAAAGAGACCAGAAACAACACCATTGGTTTCAGCAGTTTGCGGAGGCTGCTTTGTTGGACTTAGCTCCAGCATGCAATACGGAGGTGATAGTCCTACGCTGGCCACTTAGGTGAGAGCTGACCTAGCATGCCCTAAAAGTTAGAAAACTTACCTTCCTCTGGCTGGCCTGCCTGAGGCTCTACGGACACACGGACCACAGAATCACAACCTCACCGTAGACTGAACATCAGAGCTGAGAAGGGACTTCTTAGAACAAAGAATAACAGAGCTAGCAGAATGTTGGAGCTGGAGGGGACTTATAACAGAGAATGGTCTTAGACAACTTCAGAGTTAGGAGGGCCCTTAGAACAGGAGCTGGAAGGCCAGACCTGGAAAGGACCTCAGGGACAAAGAATATCAGGGTCCATATATTTTGAGGGGGAAAGCTGGCGAGCTGGAATCGTAGCATAATAGAAGTAAAACTAAAAGGAATCCCAGAAGCCATTTAGGCCACTTCCCTTATTTTACAGAGGAGGAGACTGAGGCTTAGATAGATAGAGTCACTTATTCAAAGGATTCTTAAAATGATCTAGTCCAAGAACCAAGAATAATGCCATGTCTCTGTGCCGCTGTAGCTAGTAGCCGTATCTACAATAGCCTTATAATATGAGAGACAGAAAGTAAGAAATGAGGACTCAGCCATCGCAATGGCAGAAGTCTATAAAGGGAATGAGTATCAGGCTCTATTCCAATGATACGTAAGAGATATTTGATGGCTCCTATAATGAATGACTCTGCTACAGTCTATATCTTTCTATCTCATTCAATTTTGAGTGTACACGCACCTGTTCTAAAAGAGAGAATATACTGTGTTAACAAAATAAACTTCAAGGGGAAGGTGGATGGTGGCACTTCCTGTCTAGATGTGAGCTGAAGTCCCTTCCACTTCTGAAATGCTATGATATGTGATAGTAGCTTTCAGACCTTGTGCTCGGCTATCATAGCATCCTATGGTCACCTTCACACCAAGATAAGGCTCTCTCTCTTTCTGTCTGTTTCTCTCTCTCTGTCTCTCTCTCTTCCCCCTTCTCCCTTCCTTCCCCCCTCTCTCCTACACACACACACACACACACACACACACACACACACACACACACACACACACACACACACACACATGATTTCATTGGTGAAGAGAATGCCTAGTGAGACAACACGTTCTACCAATGCAGACTGATACCTATTCTGCAACTGATATAATTTTAGAGAGCTTAGACAGGTGTCTAAGCACCGGGAGGTTAAATGACTTGCCTAGTGTCACCCAGGTGGCATGTGGCTTCCTTTGCCTCAGTTTCCTCAACTGTAAAATGGAGATAATAATAGTACCTACCTTGCAGGGTTGTTGTGAAGATCAAATGAAATACTACTTATAAAAAGCATCTAGCACAGAGCCTGGCGCATAGTAGGCGCTATAGAAATGCTTGTTCCTTCCTTTCCTCTCTAGCTGCTCTGCTCCAGGTGTCTCTTGTAATACACATATACACACTCATAGATTCTATATGATAATCACATTAAGCCTTGCTTTTCCTGTGATGTTTGCTGGGTACTAGATAAATAATCGATATAGCTTTGCATAACTCAACTTAGCTTCCAACTTTGCATAATTTCACACTTTCATTTCATCGCCAAAAGACAAAATTCATATATTGCAATAATTGTAGGAGTGGAAAACAATATACTACGTCGATAAAGAGACCCAATCTTTTTCAAGCCAGCCTTGTGGGAAATGTTTAGGGGAATCGGCCTGAATTAGATAGATGGGGATTCTGCTGGTGTTGGCAGTTACTACAAAGCAGCAGCGATAGGAAAACTGGGTCAGATGCTGACCTTTGATTACCCCTGCCCCAGTTAGAGAATTCACCGATAAGAAGAAAGTTGAACAACTCCCTTCACTACCTAAGTGGCTTTCCTAACGTTCTCTATTCCAAAGCCCCTTCCAGCTTCGACGTTCCATGTTCTAAGGTTGAGGTGGTGAGGTGGTGCAGTGGATAGAACACCAGGCCTGGAGTCAGGAAGACCAGAATTCAAATCCAGCCTCAGACATTTAGTAGTTGTAGGGACTCTAGGCAAGTCACTTATCCTCTGTTTGCCTCAGGTTCCCCAACTGTAAAATGGGGATAATGATAGCCCCTATGGCTCCCGGGTGTTATAAGGATCAAATGAGATAATATTTATAAAGCCTGGTACGCAGTAGGTGCTGTATAAATGTTTATTCCCTCCCCTTCCAGTTCTTACGTTGCATGTTCTAGAGTTCCTTACCACTCCTGACTTGGATCATTCTAGGGAGATTATGTTAGGCCAAGTCCTAGACTACCTACACTTGTCTGGGACTTCCACTTGGGAGGGTGTTTTTTCTCCTTTTGCTTTGCAAACACTTGAAGATAGGCTTCAATGTGATTTGTTTAACATTCTAGAAAAAGCAGTATTTGCTGTCACTAAGATGTTCACGCTTCCAATGAGCTTTTGCTGTCACCATTAGAAAAGAAAACACAACAACAAGGTCCCATTCTGTAGCCTTAACTTCTTACGTGATTCATAGTAAGAGGAGCGGAACCAATGTTTATGATATTAATTTCCATTCCTGTGAGCTACAAAGCACTTTCCCCACAACAACCCTGTGAGACAGGTTGTCTAAATAGCAATAGACCCATTTTTACAGACGAGAAGACTTGAGACTCAGAGGTGTTAGGTGACTTAAGCAGGGTCTCAACTGGGAAGTGGGAACCTCAGGGTTTGGGCCCAGATCTCCTAGTGTTCTCTTCACTATTATGTTGCTGCTCATTTCACAAAGTGTGAGCAGGACTGGTCCTGCCAATGGGTATATCAGGCAGTCACCTGGCAGAGTTTGCTGTTCGTCCTTTGTTTCTGAAGAGGACCAACGAGATCACTGATGATGTCTTGACTGTCAGATGAATCGGATTTAAGCGAGGCAGAGCTGCACAAAGTCATCAGCCTCACTTTCTGTTCCAGAATCATCGGAGTCTAGTAGCAAGACAGAAGTCAAGATGTCTGGCAATGGCCCCGGATACTTTGGATGGCCTTGGCGTCTTTGACCAGCTTTGCAGGGCTGCTCATCCACCTTTGGTGTTTGCCTGTTTCCCAGCTCTCAGCGAGATAGAGTTTATAGACTGTGAAGTATGGTATTGAATATGGAGGAAGAGATTTGTTTTGTTTTACTCCAGAGGGGAAAACTGGAAGCAATGGGTGGCAGTTACACTGAGGCAAATGTAGGCTCGAGGTCTGCAAAAACTTCCTAAGGATTAAAGCTGCCTAAGGGTGAAAAGGGCCACCTCCAAAGAGTGAGGGATCTTTCCCCTCCACCCCTAGGATCACTTGTTGGATATATTGTAGAAGGGCTTCTGGCACAGCGGAGAGAGTTTTAGACTTGGCATTCAGGAAAACCGGAGTTCAAATCCTGCCCCCTGCCTCAGTTTCCTCATTTGTAAAATGGGCATAATAATAGACCTACCGTACAGTACTATTGTGAAGAATAAATGAGATAATACATGTAAAATGCTTTTCAAACCCTAAAGCATTATATAAATGCTAATTACTATTACTATGACTACCATGATGATTATTATTTGGTCTCTGAGATTCAATTGCTCAATAGGTCATGTATGTGGTTGCTCTGTTTTTACTCTTAGAAAATAAAACTGCCATAAAGATTTTTTGTACAGCTAGGTCTTTAAAAACACCATTAGGATAGAGTCCAAGTAATGAATCCCCAGGGTCAAGGTACCTCTTTCCTTGTCCCAAGTCTCTCTCTACTCCAAGGGTAATTTGTACTTCACAAGCTCCAAGAAGTGGTGTGAAATAGTGAAAAGAGGTGAGGAGGTCAAGGGTCAGGGGTCTGGGGCCTCAAGTTTGAGTCCTGGCTCAGCCACTTACTGATGTGTATGTGCAAGACCATGGGAAATCACTTGACCTTTCTAGCCTTCAGATTCTTCATCTTTAAAATGAGAGGCTTGGACTAGATCTCTCAGGGATAGCTCGTTCTAAATCTAGAGTCCTTTGCTCTTGCATGTGGGCCCCTGCCTGCCACATTCAACCAAAGTTAGTCAGTCAGTAAACATTTATTAAGGGCCTATTATGTGCCAGATACTTTGTCAGTGCTGGGCATACAAAGAAAAGCTTCCTCTGCCTCAGGTTTTTGTTTCTAAATTTGCTAAGAGCTAACTAATGTCTGGAAATAGGCAGCCAGGAGTGTTTGGTAGCCAGGCTGGATCCAGCAGGGCCTAAACCATCAGTCCATTCCAGTGCACACTGGCTTTTTGTCTGTACAGCAGCTCTGACAGGCTTTTGGGCCTGACTTCTTACTATCCTGGAGGGAGGCCCATCACAAAATGATGCTGTTCTGTGACAGGATGTTTTCTCCTGGTATATTATGTACGAAGAGGCGGCAAGCCACCTGCTAATTAAATGTGGGTTACTCTAGTTACAATTCACTACATCTGAAGATCCCATTTAAATTCTATTGAAATCAGTTAAGCTTTTACTCATAGCTCCCTCTGACTCAAATCAAAGGTCCCAGAGCCTTGTTAAGGCTAGCATTTGGCACTAAACAATAAAGAAATGGGAGTGAGTAATGGAAGTTTAGCGTTAGAAGCGACCTGAGAGATCAGCTAGGTCGGGGGGAAGTGACTTGCCCAAGGTCTCACATAGCAGGTTTGTGGCAAAGCCGAGATTAGCCCTGGAGTCCCCTGACTTCTCTGCTCTAAAGTGTATTTTGTCATGCCATGCTGCCTCCCACCGGACATACTAGGACCTCTTCCAGCCCGTAGAAAATCCCAAGTAGATCAGAGTTGTTGAGGAGGGGATTTCTCCATCACCAGATATGCCAGCATGATGTACCCAGCTTACCCCAGGTGCCCACCTAAACCCACCCTGCCCAGTTCTTCCCCCCTTACCAACTGCCACCTCGAGCTGCCTGCCCTGTGCCACATGGCTGCAGGGACCTGATCTTTGCTAAGCGACTCGAGGACAGATGAGTTTAACCCAGGGAGGTTAAGTGACGTGCACAAAGTCACACAGCTGGTATTAGAGGTGAGATCTAACCCAGGTTCTCTTATGCCAGAGCAAGTGCTCTTTCCTCTGTATCAAATTGCTTCCTTGGGTCATGTAGTTCCATGGAGGAGCCCCATAGATACACAGGCTTTCCCTCCAGGGGACTGAGTTTGAGTCTGTGTAGTTTCTCTCTCTTTTCCCCCTTTCCTCCCTCTCTCTCTCTACCTCTGTCTGACTCTCTACCCCTCTCCTCTCTCTGTCTCTTTCTGTCTGTCTCTTCCTTCCTCCCTCTTTCTCACCGTCTCTGTCTGTCTCTCCCTCCCTCCCTCTCACTCTGTCTGTCTCTTCCTTCCTCCTGCTCTCTCTACCTCTGTCTGTCCCTCTCCCCCTCTCCTCTCTCTGTCTGTTTCTGTCCGTCTGTCTCTTCCTTCCTCCCTCTCTTTCACTCTGTCTGTCTCTGCCTCTCCCTTCGTTCCTCTCTCTCACTGTCTGTCTCCGTCTGTCTCTCCCTTCCTCCCGCCCTGCCTCTCTCTGCCTCTTCTTTCTAGAAGCCAAGACAAAGGGTATAGCAATATGAACTGAAGATATATGAATTGAATCAATCATCCTTAATATAGTGCCAAAAGCCAATAGGCACCCTTAGGGTATCAAGGAGACATCTTCAATGTCAGAACAAAAGTCTTATCCTTTAAGCTCGTTAACCTGGTTAACATGGAATCCTCCCGGACCAAACTTTTCCTGGGCATACCATCTACAGTCAGAACATAGAACATAGACTGTTAGAGTTCTAAGGATCTGTAGAACATAGAATGTTAGAGCTGGAAGAGAACTCAGTCAGTCAATAAGCATTTATTAAACACTTGTGTGCCAGGCACTGTGCTAAATGCTAAGGATATAAAAAAAGGCAAAAAGACAGCCCCTGCCTTCAAGGAACTCATAGAATACAGAATATTAGAGCTATAATAATAATTCTGGCTAACATTTATATAGCACCTACTACGTGCCAGGCACTATGCTAAATGCTTTACAAATATTATCTCATTTGATCCTCTCAACAATTCTGGGGGGAAGGTTCTGTTATTATCCCTATTTTACAGATGAGGAAACTGAGACAGATAGAGGTTAAGTGACTTGCTCAGGATCACACAGATAGTAAGTATCCGAGAATGGATTTGAACTCAGGTCTTCCTGAGTCCAGGCCCAGCACTCTACCCCCTGTACCACCTAGCTGTCTCAACACTGAATACAGACTGTCAGAACTTAGAAGGGACCATTCGCTTTTTTATATATGGGAAACTGAGGCTTATCTGAGGTCACACATCAACTTAGTGGCAAAAACAGGGCTAGAAACCAGACCTTCTGACTCCCAGCCTAGCACTGTTCCCACCATAGCACTCTCTCTCTTTCGGTGAGCATTTCAGGCGTGTTGGAAGACTGGTAGCAGACAGTTGCTGGTGGTGGTAGTAATGGGAGGGTACTTGGAACGTCTCTCCAATCCCACTTAGGTAGCTTCTGTGCTGTCTAGGGCTGGGCCAGAATGGCCCTGCTGTGCATATTTCCATGAAGGAAAAGCTAGAGAGGTCTGGCATACTCAGGAGCTCTTCTAGGAAGCCTAGCTAGCTAGAAGGCTGTTCTTACAGTCAGTGGGGGCAGGGAATTGGAGAAAAAGGGATCCACACATCACATTACCCACCCAGAAGGCCATTCTTGGGTTATAGGTCATAGCAGATAGACTAAAGTCAGGGGAGAGGAACTCCTCTCAATTCAACTGAATTCATCCCCAGAGTTCAGAAGGAGACGGCAGGCCAAGGTATCTCGCATATGGGATTATAACCTAATCCTAATCTTACCTACTCGGGGCCAACCTATCTGAATAAACTGCGAAGGCAGAGAAGCCTGTTAAAATCACTTGGTACAGCTCCTGAAACTCTACTATTAAAGACTAATTCCTCTGGGTCTCAAAAGCTTCTCGATCTTTGACTCTTTCCTTGACATTTAGGGGGTCTGGGAACTGGAAATGACATTAGATGGTATCTAATCCAGCCCTTTTATTTTGATCAACGAGGAAACTCAGGTCACAAACGTTATTTGATTTGCCCAAGCTCACCTAGATAGTCGCAGTATTTGGACTGGTATTCGAACCCGGGTCCCCTCACTCCAAATCCAGGGCTTGTTTCACTCTGTCACCTAAAAGAGGGGTGTAGGTGAGGGGAAGATGCAGGAGAACACTGAGGGGAGCTGAAAGGAGACGGGGGAGGGCACCAGAGGCCAAGTTTTCCACTGCATAGCTTTGCAGAGGGCCCAGCCCACTGTTGGAATGGCTGCCCGTGGGGCTGAGTATAGCGTTGCAGCAATCCATACACATTTGGTAATATTTTCAACATTGACTAAGGATAACTATTGCCTCCTTTTGAGAAAGGTTTTCCTGACAGGATCCCTCCTCAGCACTTTTAGGGGCTCACTCTCGTTGTCTTCATATAGACTCTCATGGGTCTAACCCTGAAGAGCTAATTGCTGTGGGCTTGGTTGAAATGGCTCCGGCCTCAGCACCTAATCTAAAGTGTAGGTATCCTTTAAATGGATACGTGGGACTCCAGAGGACAGAGTGCTGGGAACTTGAGGGGGCATGGAGCAATGATACCCCCTGTCCTTTACATCTGTGAAAGCTTTCCTAATTTCTCCATTCATCCAGGCTTCTCAAGGCTTCACTTCTACATCTATGTTCTTGTTAAGTAGTTTTTTTCAGTCTCGTCTGACCCTTTGTGACCTCATTTGAGGTTTTCTTGGCAAAGATACTGGAGTGGTTTGCCATTTCCTTCTCCAGCGCATTTTACAGATGAGGAAACTGAGGCAAACAGGGTGAAGTGACTTGCCTAGGGTCACACAGCTAGTAAGTGTCTGGTGCTGAATTTGAACTCAGATCTTCCTGACTCCACTCAGGGTGCTCTATCCACTGCACCACCTAGCTGCCCAAAAACCTGATTTCAGGAAAATCTTCGCTATTACACAGCAACCCCTCAGCATAAATTTCAGTGTGTCCTTTCTTCCTGTAGTATTTGAATTGTATTCATTCATTCAACTTAGTATCATTATAAGCATTATTATGATTCTATTATAACAAGTATCAATCAATTGATTAAGGATCTAGTAGGTGCCAGACAGACACTGTGCTAGCTGCTGGGTCTACAAACACAACAATGGAACAGTCTTTACCTCTTTACCCCCAAGGAGCTTCCAATCTAGTGAGCAAAGACAACGTCGAATCACAGAATTTTAGAGTTAGACGGGACCTTGGTCATCTTGTCCAGCTCACATAAAAAAGGCATCCCCACTGTAAAATATCTGACCCCTGGTCATCCAGCCTGTGAAGACCTCCTAGCAAGGGGAACCTCCCAGCTCCTGAAGCAGTCCTTTCCACTTCTGAGCAGCTGTGATAGTGAGAAGAAGGTTCCAGAGGGTAGAGCCAGGAATGGCATGGCTGGATGTTGCAAAGAGACAAATTTAGGCTCTACTCCCTGGAGACAAATGGAAACAGTGCCCAGAACTAAACCCAGTAGTCCAGAGGAGGTCTGAAGAGGGCAGAGCAGAGTAGCGCTAGCATCCCCGGGTCCCTGGAAACTCATGGACACAGGAAGTTAAGCCAAATATGTACAAAGAGGATGTAAAATAATTTGGGGCAGGGTACTAGCAACTGAGAAGAATTACGATTTGCTTCCCGTAGGAGGTGGCACCTGAGCCAAGATTGAAGGAAGGTAGGGATTTTGTGAGGCAGAAACTGAAATGTGTTCTTGGCTTGGGGATCAGCTGGTGCAAAGACAGAGAAATGAGAGAAAGACTGTCATGCATGAGAAACAACAAATGGGCCAGAACTATACAGTAAACTTGGAAAGGTAGGCTGGAGCCAGACTCCGTTGGACCGTGAAAGTTGAATAAAGTTCATATTTGATCCTAGAAAGAGCCTCTCAAATCTTTTGGGCAAAGAAGTGAAATGGTGAGACCTGCGCTTTGGGAATTTCAAAGGAACAACTGTGAGGAAGATAGGTTAGAGAGAATAGAAACTGGAGGCAGGGAGGCCAACAAGGAGGCTCTTGTAATAGTCCAGGTGAGAGGTGATGAGGGTCTGAACCAGGCAGGTGGGTGTATGAGTGGAGAGAAAGGGATGATTATGGGACATATTGTGAAGACAGAATTGACAAGACTTGGCAACTGATTGGATCTGGGAGTAAGGGAGAGGGAAGAATCAAGGATGATACTAAGGCTGTGAACCTGGGTAACCAGAAAAATGGTGGTCTTAAGAGAAATAGGGAAGTCAAGAAGAGGGGAGGGTTTGGTGGGAAAGATACTGAGTTCTATTTTGGACATGTTGAATTTGAGATGCCGATGGGACATCCACTTAGAGACATGGGACTGGAGGTGACTATGTAGATGTAGGAGCCGTCGGCATGGAAATGATAGTTGCATCTATGGGAGCTGATGACGTCACTAAGAGTGGGAGAGTGTAAATAGAGAAGAGAAGAGTGCTAAGGACAGAGACTGGGAGTATTCCCACAAATAGGTAGTAGGACATGGATTGGTCTGGCAGAGGAGACTGAAAAAGGGGAGAAAGGGCAAATATTTTCAAAGCAAAAGGCTTTTCTCCTTGATGTTCTTGGTTTCTTTGAAAGCATAACCGGTAGGCCACGACACCCCATTGCTAAACCCAGCTGTGCCACTTATCTGTGTATCCTTGGGTAACACACTTAACCTCTCTGGGCCTCAGGTTCCTCATCTATAAAATTAGGAAATTGGACTTAAGGTCCCTTCCAGTCCTAAATCTGTGATCCTAAGTGAGGCAGGAGGCAGACTTCAGTAGAGGCAGCCAGATAGCATAACAGAATTTGAGAGCTGGAAGGCATCATCTAGTCCTACTCATAGAAAAAAAGAATCTTGACCATAACATCTCTGAAGAATGATTATCTAGTCTCGGCTTGAAGACTGCCAAGGATGAAGAACTCGGCTCATTTTACTTTTGAACAACTGTCACTGCCAGTTTTCCAACTGTCTGGAGGACGAACCCTGCGGACTGGCCCAGAATCCAAGAGCCATAGGAACGGCAGCGCTCCCCAGACCTGCTTCTAGCTCAGATCTCATAGCCGTTGTCCAGAGGAGCACACCCTGTGGAGGAAGGGCCCACAATCCCCTCCACCTCTGTGGAGATAGGCAAGCCAGCTTGGCTGAAGCAACAAGGCATACTGTGCCAGGTGGGTCAAACCACCAGCATCACCTTGACCAGTACCTCCCTCTGCAATTAGGTGGAGACAGTGTGGGATGCAGAGCCCAAGGGCTCTGAGAATTGTGGTACTTCCCACACCACTGGTCCTGCTTTCAGTCCAACCCTCACAGCTGTTACAGAAGGGAGGAACCCTTGTGGAAATGTGAACCTGGCCACTTCCTCCTCAAGAGGGTCAGCTTCCAAAGATCTAGAAAAGAAAGTTTTCAACACAACAGAACTTGGCACTGTCATATGGTTCAACATCAGGAATAGTTAAGGTTTTAACAGTGACTGAAATAACATTTAAACAGACGCATCACCATCTGCTTTGCTACTGTACTCTAAGGCCCCTTGGCCTTTCCACTTGACTCGCAACAGAAGCCTCCCATATATGTCTCCCCCCCCCCTTTTTAGAATGTGAGGTCCTTGAGAGCAGGGATTAGATCTGATTTTATATTTGCATCCCCAGTGTTTTGTACACAGTAAATGTTTACTGAATGCTTTTTCATTCATTCATTTTTTTCATCCTTCCGTTCATCCTATCATTCTGCTAGGAAAAGGAGAGGCCTTTAAACTGTCTATGTTACTTTGGGGAAATCACTTTAACCTCTTAGGTTCCTCCCTTGTAAAATAAGGGGGTTAACTGGAAGATGATATCCAAGATTCCTTCTAGCTCTGAATCCCATGATCCTGTAATACCCTGGGTAACCTCTTTGTACCAGGGAGAACAGCCCTTCCTTGGGACTGCAGGGAAGGGAGGAAGACAGGGGATATTGAGGGTCAGCGGTAGGTTTTCCAGAGTACAGGAAGGAACAGGGAGGAGGGTGTGAAAAACAGGACTCACCCTGGATCTTTATAAGCCGGCTCCTCCTCCTTGGCCAGGCCTGTTGCTTTGACAGAATAAAGACTGTATCTTCCTTAAGTGGAAAAGGAAGCATCAATTAAGTGTGCTATGATGATTTTTTTTCTTTGTAAAGGTAAATGTAAAAATTGAACGGAAAACCATCCCTTCCTGGGAAGTTACTAGCACGAACTCAATTACCTAGAGAGCCATTATGTTATTTGTGGAGATCCTAGGTTTTTAAAGAGCCTTTCCTGAAGACCATCAAAGGATATTGCAACGCCCACCGTGTTCAGCATTAAATATTGCCTACCAAAGAAAGCTCCTCAGACCTTTCGGCTTACATGCGATCTCAGAGAGAATTCCCTATTTGGGATGGTGAGTTTACAGTTTAAAAAAATATTTTCCTTAAGAATTATTATCTTGGCACCATATCTGAGACATAGGAAATATCTGTTGCTATCTTCTTTTCACAGATGAGGAAACTGAGGCCCAGAAAGGTAAAGGGATTTGCTGTAAGACACATAGATAGGTACTGGTAAAGCCAGAGCTGGAATCTAGGTTATCTAGCGCCATCCACACTAGAGGTTGTTCGTTTGCTCTAAATTACGATCCCGTGTCGCTCTTAGGGGCATCGTGATGTGAGTATTCCCTGCTTCAAAATGTTTCCTCCTGTTGCTCCCAAGTCCACCGTTAGCTGAATTGAGCATTGCTTTGTCCCTTTGATCTTCCTTTATGCTGACATTGGTACTAGATTGAGTCTAACACCCCGTAGGACTTAGAGCTGGAAGAGACCTTAGGGACTGAGTCAAATGAACTGATTTTGCAGATGAGGAAACTGAGGCCCAGAAAGAGGAAGGGTAATGCCCAGAGTCATGTGGAAGGGCTGGGGTGTGAACCCAGATTCTCTGACTCCAAATACAGGACGGTTCTTTTGGCTCTACTTTCACTGTTAAGGAGCCTATTGGTCCATGAGAAGCAAAGTTTCTGGAAAGCAGAGTGGGATGAAATGAGAGGCAGGGCTCGAAAATCCTTTTGCTCTACGTGGGTTCTTCTGTGACCTCTCTCTCCTTTCCCTGTGTCTTTGTTCTTAATCCTGGTATGGCCGTGAACCCTCACGTGTGGCTTCTGACCCACCGTTCAGTGCAAGACAATAGGAAGAGCTAACGTTTACACGCTGCCCCACAACAGCCTGGCAAAGTTGGGTGTAACAGAGGGGGATGTGAACTTATGTCTTTGGACTCCAACACCACCATTTGTCCCACTATCCTGCATTGTCTTCTTAGGGCAGACTAGGAAAATTCCCCTAATGCCAGGGTACAAAGCAGAAGTTCCAGGGACCAGAACCCCTATGTTTCTCTCCTTTTTCTACTCTAGAAAGGTACAAGGTGGGGAAATTTCTCCCATGGGTCACCTAAACACAAACCTAGTGATCTCTGGGTAACCCAACCCTAGGCTAAATGTTGGTGGCCAAGAGCTCCAGCAATAACTGCCAGGGCTTCCCTTTTCACCCCAAAGCTCAAGTCTCCTCTCTTGCTGTCCCCCAACTATCTTAGAAATAGAGCATTCTAGAGCATATTAAGGTTTCAATTACATTCAATCGAAAAATTTAATCTGCATTTACTAGCCCACTCACTCCTATAGGCATTTATTGAGTGCCCACTATATTCAAGGCACCGAACTTGATGGGGATATAAATATAAAATTAAAAAAAAATCGTTCTCTGCCCTTATAATTTATTGCAGAGAGTAGGAGGGGAAGGGAGGAGAGGCACAAAAATGAAACAGCCCTTGCCCTCAAGATCTGAATTTGGAGTCCAAGGATTTGGGTTCCAACATCAGCTTTACCAGTTGCCGTGAGGTCTCTGGAGAGTTCCTTGCCCTCTCTGAGCTGAGGTTTCCTCCTCTAGAAAATGAAGAGGTTGGACTAGATGACCCGTGAGATCCCTTTTCAGATCTCTGTGGAGCAAAAGCTTATATTCTAATGGGAAAAGCATCGACGATGCAGGCAAATGGAATTTAAGGGGCAGAGTGGAAGGGCAAGGGAAAAATCCAAAGTCTCTGAGAGACCAGAGCAAATGCTTTTACTTAGAAGGATCAGGGAAGATATCATCGAGGAGGTGGTGCTGGAGCTTTGCCTTGCAGGGAAAAGACTTTGGACAGGCAGAGACAAAGAAAGATTGCATTCTAAGCACAGAAGAAGGCCTGGATGACTAATAAAGAAAGTGGTGTAAAAGATGCCAAACTTTTTGAAGCACCTAAAGCTTCTAGATGTCAACTGGAATTTCCCAATACATCCACTGAGCAATTTCACCTCTTTGAAAGCTGCTTCTCTTTCCCTCCCTCCCTACCCCATCCCCCCAATCAGATCTACGAGGCTTCCCTGCCTCTAGCTTGCTACATCCTGAGGAAGTGAATGATTCCAAGAAGTGAAGAGATAACGATGCTTCTTCTGTCCTTTCATGGTCTTGTGGACCTTCCTCTCAGTGGCGCAGTCTGTAACCTATGTCTTCTCATCCTGTCTTTTTGGCTTGTAAATGCTTCAGACGAATTCATCCGCTATACAGAAGGCCTTCGAATACCAGAGCAGTCTTAACTGAACTGTCCATCTACCCTCCAATCTTGCTTACAACATATCCTGCCTGCCTTCTTTTCTTGTTGCACATGTCCTTGATGACGTGTGCAGAGCATTATAGTGGAAAGCACCCTAATTTTGGAGCTAGAGGATCTGGGTTCAGAATCTGGATCTGCTTCTTGCCACCTGTCACCTGTCTGCCCCTCTCTCTGTCCGTAAAAGGATTTGTTCCGTGAAGTTTGGATTCAGTCAAAGGGCCATGCTTGAAAACCTAGAGGGCAACGTGAGGCTCTAAGGCTGCAGATTTGCCATCCTGGCATAGATGATCTCTAGGGTCCCTTCCATCTCTAGTATTCTATAGTTCCTGCGTCTTTTATGTCAGTTTGTTATGTCATGGCCTCCCTGTATTCATCATGTGGCTTTTTCTTGCCTGTTGATCCATGACAAGTTTGATCCTTCTGAGGTCATGTTACTCTGTGATTTGCTGCCATGTGGCATCACCAAAATATTGGTGCTTAAAGGATGTAAATGTGAATATTTTAGGAAAGCCTTTAAAGGCTGAATTTTATTTCATCGAGTCAAATGCTTTTTTGAAATCAATAAACAAGAGCCACTGAAGACTCTTTCAGTCTTTAAACCCCTCAATCAGTTGTGTGACAGAAAAACTTGTCATTCCTATTTTCATCAAGAATACCTTCACTAAATGCACCTACACTACATGCACAGATCATGTACCAAAAAACCCACAGTTCTAAAATAGATGTCAGAAAATAGCACATGGGTAAGAAATTTCCAGTTTCTTCTCTGTCATCTTTCTGAGCTTTCAGTATTGTCTGTGATCTCTTCCATTCTTTTGGAAAATCTTCACCCATTTTACATAGTTTGAAAATTGATTCCTGAATGTCCTTAAAATTGCATCACCTCCAGCACAGATAGCTTCGGTGTATATTTTGTCATATCCAGTAACTTTTTCTGATTCTTGGCATCTTGGCGGCTTAAAGAGGAACAGAATGGGAGGAGCTAACGTTAAGGCAAGAAGCAAAGAAGGGACAAAGGATGGGATAGGAGACCACTCTAAGCATCCAGAGACTATTTCTGACCCAGCTCCTCCTACCCAACTCCATATGTCCTTTGAAAGGCTGAAAAGACTAATGGGAGTTTACCTTTAGGATCAACTTTTGGTTTAGTGTAATTTCAGAGGACAAAGAGAAAGCTCCCCTCCACCTAATATCTTCCTGCTTCCTATTGCTTTAGACACCATTCTTTAGAATAAGTATATTTTATTCTATAATTAGGGATAACACTTAGGGATAAACCTAGAAGATCAAAACCGTTGCTTTATCTTCTCTTCTCTGATCCCTCTTCCCCCAGCATTAGTGGTGATTGCAGATCCTCTTGGGTTTTGCTAGGGGAAGGAGGGTACAAAACCGGAACTAGGGCTTTAGGGCAGGGGTGAAGTTGCTACTAAAGGGGAAAAGGAAGCAGAAAGGCGAGGCTTTAGACAAACTTGGGCCCCGTCACAACTTTTCTCTAAGCTGGTTCAGCATGTTATAGTTGGAAGAGCATTGGATTTGGAGTTAGAGAATATGATATCAATCTCCTACTTATTAGCTGGGTGACCTTAGGAAAGTCATGTGACCTTTATAGCAACTTGGTTTTCTCATCTTCAAAATAGAGTTTTGTAACCATAAAATACTTAAAAAAAGAGTCAACAAATCACAGTGGAATCTTATTTTCTCTGCACCATTCGGTCAGTTGTGCAACTGTAAAGATGTGGTCTGCTGTAGAAAATTATTTATGAAACAATTAATGTTTCTTTTGCATATTTTCATCAAAGAGGCCTTTGATGCATGTACCAATTATTCTCGAAGATTTCATAGTGATGAGAAAGCAGGTATACTTTTTGATATGTATTGAAATCCTCACAATTCCTCCATCACCATTCCACCCTTTTGGGAGTGATGATGTCCATGATTTTTTCCAGTTCCCCTCAATATGCTCAAAATTGTACCATCTCCAGCATGGGCATCCCCTGTGTACACTTAGCCTTGTTCAGCTACTTTTCCCATTTTTTTCTTTTTCAGTGCTGTTTCTACTTCTTCATGCAGCATGTTGTGGGGAGTGATGTCTGAATACAAATGTGGGGGACTCCACTGCCCCTGATGAAAACAAGTAGTTTATTATAAAATGTTGACAGATTTTTTCTGTTTTTCATCTGTTTTCCTTCTTTCAGTTTCATCCTCAAATGCTCTTGAGATCATTTGGATTAATTAGGTCTCTTGACAAGTTCTCTAGAAACTTGTTTTTTCTCTGTATAGCTTCTCAAAGTTTTATGAATGAATAAAAAAGCATTTATTAAGAACTCACTATGTGTCAAACACCCTGTTAATACAGGCAACACTGTGCATAATCTACATTCTTAAGATTTTATATACAAGTTTATATTCTAGATCAGTATTTCCCTTAATTGCCATTCTTCCCTACTTGGCAAAAAGTTTAAGAATTTGCTGGCTGAAGAGGTTTCTAGGCTCTTTCGGCTTCTTTGTTGTGGCAATTGTTTCATATTAGGTAAATTTCTTCAAATTTTTTTACATGGTCCTTGTTTTCATGGAATTGGTACAAATTTAGATACAACAATACAAATTAATGAATGACAAACATCCAAACTTCCCTATTTACTTTGTTCTAATTTGTATTATATTAATCTGGGATCAACTCCTTTCTTCTACTTATCCGTAAACTCAAACTCTTCGAGAACAGAGACTGTGTCTATATCATCTTCATGATGCCTAGCACAATGTCTTACACACAGTAGATGCTCAATGAATGAATGAGTTACTGAATTATGTGCCACCATCCTTTCTGTCACTGGAATCATCCAATTCTCTGCCCTTTAGTTCATATCTCTTATCAGTAGGAATATCTTGTTCATTCTGCCTACATGGCATTTCTAGAATCTCGCTCCTTCTCTTTATTCGCATTACCAAAAAAAAAAAAAAAGAACCACCCTGGTTCATATCCTCATAACTTCTTGTCAGGATTATTGCAAAAGCCTTCTAATTTGACTCCAGTTTTCCAGTCTTACTCCTTTTCAATCCTTTTTTTCCACACACCTGCCAAAATAATCTTCTGAGAGCACAAATCTGAACACTACTCCCCTGTTTGAGTACTTTTTAGCATTTCTCTTTTGGCTCTAGAATAAAATGAAAACTCCTTAGGTTGGCATTTAAAGGCCTTCAATTCTACCTTGGCCTTATATCTTAGTTATATTTCTGTAAGAAATTGTTATAGTCCCTATTAATGTCTGTTCCTGTATCTATTTCCCATTTTTTGTCATCAATAACTTGTTAAAATAGGTCAAGTTAGAGCTCCTTTCTTTGTGAAGAAAGTGTTCACGGTATTGCTATAGCATGAAGCTTTTGTATAGTCTATAAGCCTTTGGCCTCTTACATTTCTTGATCTGTAGCCATGCTTAAGAACACATTTTCTTGCTGTCCTTTCCTACCTCTCCTTTTGCATTGAAATCACTGAGTATTGAAGTACATATTGATTTAATTTGGAGGGTCTTCTTGAGTTCTTCATAGAATTTTTCTACCTGCTTATCTTGTACAATGGGTGTTGGTGCACAAGTTGTCATTATCTTCTAGGTGGATTTTTGAAGATACTTATCATAAGCACTACAATGCAAAATGCCCAAGTATCCCATGAAATACTTCTTGCTGTCTGTAGTCACATAATAAGACCAACTCTCAATTCCTTTATTTACCTTTCCAAGGAAAGCCTGAGAGCCAGCCTTCCACTTAGCTACAATTTCCTTCTGCTTTACAGTTGCATTTATAGTGAGAATGTCAATATTAATATGATTCAGTTCCTTCTGTAATATGTCCCCTCGTTGGTCACAGAGCTCACATCTAGGCTATCAAAATTTAATTTAATATTTCTAGACAGTCAAAAAACTGAGTAATTCTTAGTCTCCTTTCCCCTCTTTCCTTCCATTTTGACATATCTTATTTCTATTGAGCAGTTTATGAAAGCTTTCATTTGTAAAGTTCTCTTTGCTACTGTAGAATTTTAAAATTGCCCTATTCTTCTAGAACAGGATCCTTTTGAGCTCTGTAATTCATGCTCTATCAGGTCTTGGTGGGAGAAAGCTGACTTCTAAGTGGCTCAAGGATGATTGGGTGTAGAGCCGAAGTTTAAGGGATTAAGGGCTACATTTCTGCCACGGACACCAAAAGTCTGTAGGGTCTGAGGGTTGAGAATACATAAGCACAACTACGATCCAAGGGAATACTTGTGCTCTTGCTAATAAATGAAATGTTGGTGGAGTTTTGTCTTATGTTTGTTAACAGATACTTGGATTCAGGATGTTCCTGCTGGAAATCTTTCATCATTGTTGGTACTGTTCCATTTTTTGATATATGATGTTTGTTACGTAGCCTTGCTTTAATTCTGCAGAGGTGAATAAATTAATAGCTTGCTGCCATTCTATCTTCATATCACTGTCAAAATCACCACAGATAATTAGGCATATCAATTCTTCTACTGCTTTATTGGGATTTTCCTGGAACTGCTCCATTTCACAGAATCCCAGAATGTCAGAGCTGGAAGGGATCTTAGAGCACAGAATATGGCAAGCTAGTGCTCAAGCAGGGACCGGTACCAGGTTTCCTGAATCTCAGCCCAGCAGCCTTCCTACTTGGCCATGCTGCCTCCTTTGCCTGATTTTCCCATCACTTTCTTAGGCTGTTGACATGGATAATCTTCAAGGATCTTTCTCTCTCTGTAGCCATAGGCCTAGGGCCACAATCTTCCAGAAATTATGCTGAAGTTTGTTAGTACTTTTAAAGCCTTTTAAAAGAATGAATACAATTTCAATTGTTAGAAACCACTTCCAAGAAATATGTATTATACCTTTTTCTGGTATGATTAAATCATCTGTGAGTGCATGAAGTTTCATAAACCCTTGGTCACATCATTTCTTTCCCATAAACTTTGTTGGTGAATTTGAATACAGATCGAGTTGAAGATAGGGTGCACGGGCTCAGAGTTGCAACTGATAACAGGATGGTTTGAGCTGATTTCCTCCCTGTGATCTGGGTTACTTTGAATAATGAGCTTCTCTGAAACCAGTGGAGAGGTCGAGGTCTCCACCCAAGTACCGGTTCCAGATTTGTACCTTTGTGGGCAAGGCAGACATGGATGGGTCAGTCCATCCAGGGTGTTATTTCTTTGAGTCCCCAGCCCCTAGTACAGGGCCTTAACAAATGCTCATGGATTAATTGCCAGCCTTTGTAAGTGTTGCAGTGAGAAGTAGGTTAATAGTCAGGAAAGGCCTCAAGATTGCTATTGTCTGATCTCATGGTGAGTCAGTTAGTCAACAAGCATTTATTAGGCACTTACCACAGGCCAACACTGTGCTGAGCCCTGGGGATACAAAGAAAGGCCCAAACTATCCTTTCCATCAAGGAACTCACGTTGTATTTGGGGAGACAACATGTAAATAATTATATACTTACAAAATAGATAGAGAGTAGATAGTCACAGGGAGGAGACTAGCAGTGGTGGGGATGGGGGAAGGGGGACAGCTTCCAGCAGAAGGTAGGGTCTGAGCTGAATCTGGAAGAAAGCCATAGCACTTTATACCTCTCATATATTTACCTTGTTCTAATTTGTATTATGTTAGTCTGGGCTCAACTCCTTTCTTCTACTTACCTGTAAGCTCAAACTCCTCGAGAACAGAGACTGTGTCTAAATCATCGTCATGATGCTCAGCACAGTGTCTTATACATAGTCGATGTTCAGTAAATGTATGAATGAATGAATTACTGAATTATGTTCTTGTGCTCCAAGGAAACCCAAACCACAGTCCTAAAGGCTTTGAAGTCAGAGCAAGGAAAATGATAATATGGGAATGGGGAAGACAGAACAGAAATATTTAAGAGGAAACCAATACCAAAGATAAGGGAGGAGCCAGTAAGAGACAGCCTAGTTGAGTTCAAGTTACTTTAGCCGGATGAACTAAAGAAGGGCAAATATCCCAATTTCCTAAAAGGGAGGTGCAGTTTGAAACCATAGGTCAGTGAGCTTGGCTTTGATTTTAGGCAAAACTATAAAATGGATTATTTAAAAGCTGATTTGTGACCATTTAGAAAGGGAAGAAGTGATCACTAAGGGTCAGTACGGCTTCATCAAGGACAGCTTAAGGTAGACTAACTTCACGTCTTTTGACATGGTTATTATAGAAATCATCCAAGGGACTGATTTCAGCAAAGCATTTGATCAGGCCTCACACGCCTCACGTGCATGGCACGCCTCACACAGGGACAACATGGAGAGATGTGAACTAGATGATAACACAGCTAGGTGGATTCCAAGCTAGTTAAATGGCCTGATACCTAGAGGAGTCATTAATGGCTACACGTCATCTTAGAAGACAACCAGTCTCTGGTGGCATGCCTCAGGGATCTGTGGTTGGTATTGGAACTGTTTAGCATTTTTATCAATGACTTTGGATGAAGGCGTACGTGGCATTCTTGTCAAATGTGCTGATGGCATAAGGCTGTGAGGAACAGCTAACACCCCTCCAATTTAACAAAGGCTCAGAGAGGGGAGATGAATTTATTTATTACACATTTATTATGTGTCTACTTTGTTCACTGTCTTAGGCATTTGGGATATCAAGACAAAAATGAAATAGTTCCTGCCCTCGAGGAGCTTACATTCTAATGGGAGAGACAATATGTACATATATTGGTACATACAAGGTACGTGTGTGTTGGGGGGAGAGGTGCTGGGGGAGAAAGGAGAAGGGATGTACACAAGGGCAAACAGCCAGTTAGTGGCCAAGCCGGGATATGAGTCCCTGGTCCCGATCCCCAATTTATCACTCTTTCCATTACGTGTTACTGGCACCAAGGTCTCCCAGGTTCCAATCTAGGTTCTTTTGGCTAAATCACATGGCAGCAAGCCTGGGTTCCTTAGCCCCCATCTATTCATAAAGCCATAGTCCCAGGGACCATGTAATGCCACTTAAACTACCATGCTCCAGTCCCTGTGTATTGCCTCTTCTGCATGGCCCTTAGAAATCATGCTGTCATCTAATTAACCTGTCATAGTTATGAAGGCTCTTTAGTTTTCAGTCTGATATTTCTTTCCCCAGTAATGCTTCCTTTGGGGAAATATCATTTTCCTAGATGTAACCTAGCTGCCGGTAAAGGGAGCCCAAGTGAACTGGTAATATAAAGCTTTAATTTCAATTAAAGATTCTAGGACTGAAGCTAACCTTTTAAATGGATTTGGACATTATGTCATTGGTTTGGGAAGCAATTTTCCTTGGGGTGGGACAGGAAGGAAATCATTCTGATTTGTTTTCAGCCCTGCTAAATAGTATAGTTTGGAGCCTACTTGCCCTGCTCAGGCAGGTACCAAGAGATGTCGATGATCTTGTCTTCTGGTTTTGAACTTCCCTGCTCTAACCTCACCTTACATTATGTAAAGTTATACAGAAAAAAGGAAGGGAACACCTAGGGCTGCTCCTAGGCAAGACTTCCCCGTGCCCTTCTGTCATCCTCCAGCATGTCTTTTCCTTCTTCTTCTCCTTCCTCCCCTTCATCCAAAGCTGCTGCCATCCTCACCATGACGTCCATCCCCTCCATCCTGTCCTCCCCCACTCTCTCCCAGGCCGTCAAGTACATACTTGCTCCACTTTCCTCCATTCCTTGTCTCAGCATCCCAATGAACCGAGTCAACCCTGCATTCTGACGGCTTTCAAATTCCTTTCCAGGCCTTAACCGCAATACTCCCACCCCCTGGCTTTTTCACTCCTATTCACGACTGCTGGAGACAGAAGAAGTCACAAAACCACGTTCACTGGGTCCGCTACAAATGAACATTCTCTAATCTCCCCTGGGCCTTCACTGCAGCAAGGCACACATCATATTTGTCCCTAATTCTCTATCCAAATCTCCTTGTTGGCCAACAAGTTCCTCATAGTACTCCTTCCTTCTACCCACTCATCAAGGACCTCTCTTCATACTTTGCAGAAAATTTGTTTCCAATTACATGCAAAAACAATTTTTAACGTTCATTTTAAAAATGTTAAATCCCCAATTCTCTCCCAAACCTTCCTTATTCCAAACTTTCTTGTTACCATCAAGGGCACCACCATCCTTTCCTAGTCAGTCAGTCAGTCTGTGAGTCAGTGAGTCAGTTACCAAGCATTTATCAAATGCTTGCTATGTGCACATACTGTGCTAAGTGGTGGGGATTATAAAGGAAGGCAAAACACAGTCCCTGCACTCAAGGAGCCCATAGTTTAATGGGGGAAATGATATGAGGTGGCCACCCACAATTTAAGAAGCACTGAAGTGGTCACAAGCGGAAAAAGTTTAAGAAGGCCTGCAGACAGTCAAGATATCTACAGGACAAATTGAAGGTATTCAGCTTAGGAAAGGCCTTAGTATGGAGGGGAATTGGGAAAGGCTTTTTGTTGAAGGTAGGATTTTAGTAGCCAGGAAGGGCAGGAGACAGAGAATTCCAGGCATGGGAGACAGCCCCTGAAAATGACCAGAGACAGGAGACAGATTGTCTTGTGGGAAGGACAGAAAGAAGGCCAATGTCACAGCCTCATCACTCGGGACCACAACCTCGACGTCACCTGCAATTCCTCAACCTCTCTCACCCCACATAGCCAATCTATCACCGAATCTTGTTCCTTCTGCTTTCACAACATTGCTCATATATGACCTTCTCTCCATGGCACAGCCACAACCCTAGTTCAGGCCTTTAATACCTTTTGTTTGGACTCTTGCAATAGCCTTCTGTAAACGGTGTCTCCAACTCAAGTCTGTCCCTACTCTACTCTGTCCTCCACTCAGCTGCCAAAGGAATTTTTCCCAATTGTAGGGTTAGGGTAGCCCATTGCCTCCCTTGTTCACATCCGGGATCAAATATAAGGTCCTCTTTTTGGCATTTCAAACTCTTCCTAACCTGTCTACCTTCTCATCCTCCATGTACTTTTTGATTCGGCTACACTGGCATCGTTGTATCCATGCCTTTGCAAGGGCTATCTCTTATGCCTGGAATTCTCTGCTCCCCTCACCCAGTCCCCTCAGCTACTAATGCCTTCTTCTCTGACATTACCTCCCATTTATTCTATGTCTTCTATGTTTACACATTTTCTCTCCCATCAAAACATATGCTCCTTGAGGGCAGAGATCTTTTTTGTTACCTTTCTTTGTACCCTCTGCACTTAGTACAGAGTGCTTGTTAAATACTTAATGAATGTGTATTGACTAGGTAACATTTATACATCATTTTAAGGTTTCCAAAACATTTTTCATATATCATTTCTTTTCATTCTCACAACTTTCTTATAAGTTAGGGGCTAATAATAGCCCCATTTTGCACATAAAGAAACTGAGGCTGAGAGAGGTTAATTGACTTGCCAAGGGTCATACAGCATATAAATTTCTGAAGCACTGCATTTATCCTTTTTCATACTGTTTCCTCCTTTCTTGTATTATGGCAAATTTTCATTTGAAACTTAGAAGGAAAAGTGATGGAAATATTTTTAAATCCTTGTGTCTCTGAAGAGTGTTTGAGGATTGTATTTCAGAGAGGAAAATTCCAGGGCAGCTAGGTGGCACAGTGAGTAGAGCACCAGCCCTGGAGTCAGGAGGATCTGAGTTCAAATTTGACCTCAGTCACTTGACATACTTACTAGCTGTGTGACCTTGGGCAAGTCGCTTAACCCCAATTGCCTTGCCTTCCCCCCACCTCTAAAAAAAAGAGGAGAGGTGGCAGAGAGGAATGAAAAAGAAAGATAATGGATAGTGTTAATACCAAAAATGAGTATTGAGAAGATATCAATACCCACTTCCTCATACTGCTAAAATCTTTATGAGAATGGTCTATTCATGTATTAAGGGGATGTTTCAAATTTGTTGATTTTAAAAACCTGTCAATTTGGACATTTATTGCCTACTGTTTGTAAGGTACTGTGGTAGGGAGACAAAGACAGAAATGAAGACAATTCCAGGTCAAGGTAACATCACTCGCTACCCAGGGGACATCATCAATGCCAGAAGAATGGTCTCATTAATGGGGCAAAGGGACCCAGGAAACCTTCCTAGGCCAAAGTTTCCTCAATGGTAAAAGAGGTCATCAGACCAGCTGACCTCTGAGGTTCCTTCCAGCTCTAGAGCTGTGATCCTCGGATGGTTCTCCTCACTTCTCCTGTGTGACTCCTCATTTGTAATGAGTTGCTTCCCAAGAATATTCTAACCATGTACCTCTCCACTGCCTTGTGGGTTATTTTCAACTTCAATTCTCCAGAAAAAGTAGGATTCCATGACTCACAGCCATACATGACTACAAGAATCTTGGGACTAAAAATGTGAGCTTGTGTTTCAGGGAGAAATGAGGTCATTAAGAGAACTATGTAATTTCCTGAAGGCAATCAGCCTGCTCTCCTCCAGTTCCAGTCTGTGGCCAGCTCATGGTCCATTCGCAGTATTTAGCTAAGATAGATATACTGACTCATGGGCTCTGTAGGATGTTCCTTCAACTGTATCAGCCTTGTCAACAGGGAATCTTCGTATCCTAGAAGTGACAATTTTCCTACACGTAACAATTGTGTATATTGTTAAGCCCAATTGTGAATCTCTAAAAATATCAACTCTCTATTCAGTAGCTCAGGTGCCATGGTTCCCTGCTCTTGACTTAGAAAAATTAGAGGGAACGTTGGGTCTTGGACAGGGCGAAGGAACCAAGTAGAAAGAGAATCAATAGGGCAGTGAGAGGGGGCTAAAGACAAGGTTCTGCCAATTCGCCAGTTTTGCCCAATGCTGGCTCTTCTGGAGACTGTGCTCAGTGAGTGAAAGAAACCTGAGCATGCTTTACTTTGTATGGGATATTTTCTCAGGAGTAATGAATCTGCCCAGAGAGGAAAAAAAAGAAAGAAAGAAAAAGTTTCTGTATTGCCAAGCCCTTTGGGCACATGCCCTTGGTGAAATTACACTTGCTAATTGGACTCACAAACATTCAGACCCAAAGTATGCGTGTCCTAGAAACCAATTAAAAACACAATTTGTTGCTAAGCTGAAGATGTTCCCTTTCAGCCATTTGGCACCTACAGCTAAACATGGAGTTATTGCCGGTTCCTTTTTCTTGCTGCTAGACGGTATTTACCATGATAAACTACCGTACATTTGGTCTGAGAGGCCCTTATCTGGGTAACAATGGCTTCTATGTATTCAGTGGCATCAATCAAGCCAGACTGAAAACAGGTTCTCACAGCTTGGGTTGAATCATTATGAGAAACTCACTAGGAACAGCTGTCTTGGAGAGCGATGATAACATTGGCATCTATTTGTATGGTGGTTCCTTGTACATGAGCTCATGTATAACAGCTATGTGAGGTAAGAAGAGATTATCATCCCCACTTTACAGATGTTCAAATAAATGCCTTGCTCCAGGTCAGGTGACTAACTACGAGCGTGGCTAGGTCTAGATCTCTGATCTTCCAATACACTTTCCAGGCTATGTTTCAGAGAAGGTCAGTTATCTACAGAAATCATTTGGTCATTCATTCAACGCACATTTGCTGGGTTTAAATTTGGCAAATTATTGAGTGTGCAAAACCCTAACTGTCCTGCAGGAGAGACAAAGCAAAATAAGGCCTAACACCTAGGTCCTGGTTTCATGGAGTCAGGTAGGTCCACAAAGAAGGACTGAATCATATTTAATAGAAGGTATCTGGCTGGGAGGCGCAGTGGACCGGGAGGCTGGAGACCTCGGTGGTAGTTCTGGCTTTGCCACGTTCACCCTTCCACTCACTTCTGTTTCCACATCTGTCAGAGGAGGAAAGCTCTGTTACTGCTTTCTCTAAGGTTCCTTCCAGCTTTGACAGTCTGACTCTCCTAAGGCGGAAGGTGCCAGGCACCATTACTGAGGTGTGAACAGCATGCTCTGTGGATTCAGAGGAAGGAGAGAACAGTCAGGGAGGGGGAAAATGATCATCTCTTTACCTGTAACACTGAAAGTTTTGCTCAGCCTCTTACCTATATTCATTCAAGCAAATGTACAGGCCATTTAGTAGTGCTCAGTATTTGAGGTGAGACACTGAGCTGGACGTCAAGAATACAAAGATGAAAAATGACACAGTTCCTGCCCTCAAGGAGCCCTCTACTTGGGGTGGGGACACCCACATTTCCAAAGACATAAAGGTAATACAAGGTAGAGTGGGATGGTGGCAAAGGCAGGATGCAAGGTGTATTATTTGAGGAATGAAAGTACATTTTCAGGTAGGAAGGGGGAGGTGTTGGCAAGGGGGCACTTGAGCTGCATCTTTAAGGATTTTGCCAAGTAGAGAAGAGGAGGGGATCCATTCCAGGCATGGGGACTGTTCCCAACAATGAAAGGAGGCAAGAGACCACACAGTAAGTTCAGGCCTAGTTTGGCTGGGAAGAGTGTAGAAGAGAGGGCCCTACGTGTCCTTGGGGCCTCAAGAAGAGCTGCTCTGAGGTCACTCAGCCCTTTTCCTGTCCTGTCTCCCCATTGCTAGGCAAGATTTCCAGCAGGTGCCCCTTTCCCCCTTCCCCAATTTACTTTTGTTTCTGCTTCTGTTTTTTTTACTTTGGTTGTGGATATAGGTTTGTACTCTTGCAGCTTCTGCTGCTTGACCCAGGATGAGGGCCAAGTACCTTTGGGTGACCTTTGGGGCCTTGCCTGAAAGCCTGAGATGCCTAACAGCCTAGATGGTAGGTTAGGGTGCCTTGCTCGTGGAAGTCCATCTGGAGTTCTCATAGAACCCTAGGGGTGCAAAGGCCTTGGAATGTGGGACCTAGAACATGTCTTAACACTACCTACTTTGCAGGTGGAAGGGCCTTAGAATGTGAGACTTAGAAGAACTTCTCAGGTTCAGTGGATTACTTGGGACATTCCAATTTGGGAGATGAGGTGGGGTACAAGGCCCTTAGATGGTAGAAAGCAGAGTTGAAAGAGACATTAGGCCATAGTTACTTTCCTAGGGTGGTCACAGTCATTTTGGGGCCCCTGGCAACTTGCCCCTCCAGTCGCTGAGCAGCTTCTCCCCTTTTGCAGGGCAAGATTTCAGGTTCTCTTTCCTGGACAACTTCTTAAATGGCTTTGACTCCTCCCCATTCTACTTCTTGTCTCCATGCCCTTCCTCCCTTTTCTCCATAAGAACCTTCCTCCTCACAAGATAAGGCAACAGCTTCGGGTGAGGCTGCGTTCTGTTGTTTGGAGGGGAGGGACGTAGAGGAAATGCGGACGTCAGACTTGGGCTTGCCCGAGTATAGGGGGGAGGCACTGAACTTCATCTGAACTCCCAATTTCTCTTAAGTGGTAGGCCAAGAAGCTCAGAGGCCTTGTTGTGGGTCTTGGACTCCTTCAATATCCTTTTTTCATCTCATCCCCTCCCCTTATAGTGCTCTCTGCCATCCTCCTTGCACAAGGACGGCATGATGTAGTTGTAAGATAGCTCGAAATGGAATCAGAGGACCTAGGATCTGTCATTTACTAGCTGCATACCTTGGGTTAGTCATTTCTGGGCCTCAGTTTCCTCTTTTATGAAATGATGGGAGTAGAGTTGATGGTCTCTGCAGACCCTTCTGCTTTGAGATCTACGCTCCTCTGGCATTTTTCTCTGTATCCTACAGATACTTAAAACACATCTTGTCTTCTATGTTTCACTGACTATTCCTGACTGGTTTGTCTGCCGGACCAGAAGAGAATCTACTTCCTTTCGGGGTTCTTCCTCTACAGGCAACCTCAGCTGCTACAGCTTTCTCAACCCGAGAGCACTGAGCATCATCTGAGAAAAGTAAACAGGACTTCACCCCAGGAGGCCTGTTTGTGACCCTCCTGGCCTAAGAGAAACATAATCCAGTATACCAGAAAATTAGCTTGTTGGTGTTTATGGGAGGACATCTCCCATGATACTACAGAAGGGAGCAGAGCCTACCTTCTCCTCCTCCACTGATGCCTAGAAGGTCACTGGCTTTCTCAGCTCAGAAAGCCCCCTGTGCAGCCTTCTCCTGGCCAGACTTGCCTCAAATGACAGAAGAGACTAGTATTGGCGAGTACCGGCCCTCTTGGAGGAACGTCCTTCCTCCTCGTGAGAAGTCAAGGCTCAGGCGAAGCAGACGCTAGGGACGCTAAAAGTTGCATGGACAGACCCTGTTTCATTGTTGCCTGGAATTGCCCCAATACCCCCGAGCGTGCACACCAAAATACCAGAGTCCTGGGAAAATACTGTTGGACCCAGAAGCAGCTTTTAGAACACTAACCATTTGAAATTCCCTCTGTCCTCCCATGGAAGATGGTGCCTGCCACCATCAAGGTCCATTGTAGAAGGGATTCTTTTTCAGGCATCGGTTGGACTTGATAGTCACTTTGTCTTCTTCTAGCTCTTTGACTCAGTGACTGGGAGCAAACTACCCCTCCCCAAAGAGGCACAGACACCATTGCTCCAGAAAGCTGAGCCCCATAGCTAGACTATTTTCAGTTGGGGGTGGTTTGTTTTGGGCTAAGAAGATTCCAATACCTAGACTTCCGGGAACCACAGCTTTAAATTATAGTGGGGTCTTTGGAAACTTAAGCTTCTGTGGTGGATCACTTTGTAAGAATACAATTGCTGCCAGTCAGAGTCACCCAAAAGGGGAGTGGGCTTCCCCTGGAGGTAGTAGCTTTCCCTCCCTGGGGATCTGGTAAGTGTAACTTGTTGGGAATGTTGTAGAAAGGGTCCCTGATTAGGTAGAAGCTGGACAAGATGACCCCTGTATTTGTGTCCATATGTGGTTCTTTGTATATGTCTGGAAGGCAGGGTGGCAGAGTGGGCATCCCTGCTAGACCTGGAGTCAGGATGATCTGACTTCTAATACTGTCTCTGATATTTACAAGTTCTGTGACCATGGCCATCACTTCATCCCTCCTGCCTCAGTTTCCTCTCTTAAATGAGAAGAGTAATGTCCACAAAACTTGCATCAGGGAGTTGTTTTGTGGCTTAAGTGAGCGAATGTATACAGTGTTTTGCGAACTTTAAAGTCAGATATAAACATTAGTTATCCATGGAGAGTAGGAAGAAGTTAGGGGTAAGGAACATACTGAATTAAAGCTCAAGCTGCTAGTGCTGAAGTGCAAATTTCTCTTAAGTGTGAAATAAATTTCCTTTTCTTTTTTAATGTAAGGGATAGAAACCTGCATATCTCTGTGGCCCCAAGAAAGGAAAGAACTCCACAGCTGACAAGTGGAGGCCCAGAAAAGTTTGGGACAAGTCATTCAACCTCCTTGGACCCCTGATGCCTAACAAGAGCCTTGGGCTGGCTAGGTGGCCCTTCAATCCAGTTCGGAATCTCTGATTCTGGCCTATGGTGCACAATGAGCCAGACTTGGAGCTTGCTCTTCACTGGGCTTGGGCCTTAGGGAGACTGTGCATGTTCCTGGGCAAAGAGGGTGAGCTCTCGAATCTCAAGGCCTTTCCCCTTAAATGGGGCTGGGGCTCAATCTTTGGGTGGCTCTGAAGGCTGCAACTACCTATTGTAGGTCTCCGAGAGAGGTACAGCTCAAGGGGTGCTCTTGAGGGCTTATGGGCTTGGGTGTGAGACCTTTGGGCTTTGTATCATCAGGTTAAATAAAACCTGTCCTGTATTACATAGCCTGGCTCTGGATCTCAAGAAGAAACTCAGTCACAACTACCTCTGTCCTTAGCTAAAGGGGGTCATTAATAGCACGCAAACCACCAGCACAATACTGACCCAAAGAACACAAGGAAACACACATGTGCTTCCATTTCACCACCACCTATATGGCCTAGGCTTGTTCTGGTTCTGGGAAATGAAGATGTATGTATAACTTTAACACAAAGAGGGTTTATAAAGTGCCTTCTATGTGCCACGCACTGTATTGGCTGCTTTACAAATATCTCATTTGATTCTCACAAGAACCCTGTGAGATAGGTGCTGTTATTACCTCCATTTTACAGTTGAGGAAACTGAGGCAAGCAGAGGTTAAATGATTTGCCCACGGTCAGACAGCTGAATTTGAACTCAAGTCTTCCTGACTCCAGGCCCAGCACTCTATCCACTACCCTACCACCTAGCTTCCAAGTAATTGGCTCTGTCCCCCAATAGACAGATTCAGCATGCCACAAGGACTACAGGATCTGTGGGACTTTTTACTCAGGTGGACAGAAGGGAGTCTGGAACTTGGTACCTGTGAATACACCGATCATGAGTAGGCCTGCCCAGGGTAATCCCTTTGGTGTTAGGGATTATCGTCATGGGATTCATTCATTAGTCACTTGAGCTGTTTCAGCCTACCTGTCCTACCCCCTTCTGCTGTGGGCCAGGGACCCAATCTAACTCCCCTGCCTCAGATGTTTGTCAGCCTGAAGGTTTTCTCAGGACTTGGTGCTTTGCCTTTCCCTTTGCTGGAGAGCCGGAGATCCAGATTCCCCTGTCAGCGGGGCGGGAGCCAACAGGATAATTTTGGGGAGGGCTGTCCCCAGATTTACAGTGATCTATGCACGGTTTCGCTTAGGGGCCATGGCTTCCATTTCTTCTTGTTTTGCTCCCTGAAGCAGATCGTTAGCAAGCCCCAAATCAGGGCAGTCCTCTGGAGATTCGAGCCACATGTATGGCATGTGTCTAGAACTTCTCTCTAGGGTTGTGCTCTGATATGTTCTGAATCTCCTCAGCAGTGGCAAATGTCAGACCTTGGAAGGAAGGGAGGAAGGGAAGAAACATTTATCAAGTGCCTACTATGTTCCGGGCACTATGCTAAGTGCTTTAAAAAATACTGTCTCATTTGATCCTCCCAATAGCCTCAGGACATAGGTGCTATTATTCTCCCCATTTTACAGTTGAGGACACTGAGGTAAATAAAGGCTAAGTGACTTGCCCAGGGTCACACAGCTAGTAAGTGTTTGAAGCTGGATTCGAACTCAGGTCTTCCTGATTCCAGGCCCAGTGCTCCAGCTAGTGCCCCATGAAGCTGCTTTTGAACCAGTTATCTCCTTGTTGGGTATCCTTTCCATACTAATGCTAAGTAAACTTCCTTTTGATAACTGTAAAAGGGTCTGCTCCTGTCTCATTTCCTTCCAATCTCAAACCTGAGCTCCCAGAGCAGCTTAAGTCAGGCTGGGCCCCTGAAAACTGCCCTCTTGCAACGAATGAAAGAAAACAACATGAGAAAGCTTAAAGCAAAGCTCTTTTGTCTGCCATCTTCAAGCTCAAACTCATCCCGTGACTCTTTAGCAACAGCTTACAATTGCATTTCCTATACATTTGTAGTAGGAAGGCCAAATTTATGATCTCAAAAAGGATCATATAAATATCTGAATGGTTCGAAATCGTTGGGTATACAGAACTCTCCAAGCGGAAGGCATCCAAAAATTTATTCAGGGCCCAGAGCAACAAATTAGCGAACCAACCTCCCCATTCCAGTATTGTGAACACAAGCCTCCAGGCCCAGTAGGCCCGCCTCACAAGAGTAGCCAGGAGGCCACAGAAAAATAAGATGGCATAAATCATATTCACCGCTCGAACTCCTGGGTCCACACAGGGGTCGGCTCTGCTT
>CM053628.1:17913363-17991415 GCA_028646595.1 Phalanger gymnotis | reverse complement strand
GTTTCACACCTGACAGGGCCCTGGGCCTGGGGCTTAGCACTTAACAGCTGAAAGTACTTCCACTCAAAAGAAACAAAAGCCATGCTAATGAGACAATTTTGCTTAACAACACACACCTCCTCTACAAAGCCTTACCAACTGACAGAAAACTCTTACAGCACTCCTTGGACACTATCATATGTCGTCTTATATTGGTAATTGGCTTTTTTTTCTGTGTACATATGTCTGATCTTTCCTATGAAGCAGTAAGCTTCCCAAGGTCAGGGACTGTCAGCCATCTTTGTATTCTCTACTGTGTTTGGACTATATGCCATCAGACTGAAACTTCTTGAGGGCAGGCACTTTTCACTTTTCTCTGTGTATCTCCAGCACAGGACAGGGCACATCATTGGTACTTAATAGGTTTGCTGAATTGGAGCATAGCAAGTACTCAGTGGTGACTCAGTAGGGACATGATCACCACCTTAAAGTATTTGAGGGTCCATCATGGGGAAGAGGGATCAGACTTGTTTTGCTTGACCCCATTGGACAGAATTCAAAGCAATGGGTGGAAGGTGCAGAGAGGAAGATTTAGGTTTGATGTAAGGAAGAATTTACTAAAATTAGAGTTGTCTTGAAGTAGAATAGATTCCCTCAGGAAGTTTAAGGCATCTTCCAGGGGTGCAAAGACATTTAAAAACCAGGTGCAAAAAGAATTGAATACTTCTGCTAATAACAATAATCACAGAAGGCAGTGGCACATGAGAAAGAGGGCAGGATTTGGAGCCAAAGGACATGGATTCAAATCTTGACTTTTCACTTTATGAACTGTGTGATCTTGGCCAAGTCAGCCTTTCTGGGATTTTGGTTCCTCAGGTGAAAATTAGGTGTTAAACTAAGTAATAGGATTTAAACCCAAGATCTATTAACTTGGAGTGAAAAATACACTTTTCACTTAACCTCTAACTGAAATTTGACTTTTCCTTCAGTTATTTATAAACATGATTATGAGAAGGGGTCCATAGGCTTTGCTAGACTTCCAGAGGGGCTTGTGTCACCAAAAAGGTCAAGAACATCTGCATCTAGATGGGCCCTGAGATCCCTTCTGGATCTGAGCCATAGAGGAATGAGCCCCATTAATCTTGGGGGTCTTTCCTATGAGGTTATCTCCAATTTAGCTTGTATAATATGTATTTTTTGTACATATTTGCTTTCATATTGACTGCTCCATTAGACTCATGAGCTCCTTGAGATCAGGAACTGTTTTAAAAACATTATTTTATTTCACTTTTCTTTGCTTCCCTAGCACTCACCACAGTACCTGATACACAGTCGTTTATTGTTGTTCGGCATACCTTCAATATGAGCTATATCTCTTTTGTAAGTATGTGAGCTTCTTGAGCACAAGGATGACTTTGGTTTTGGATTCAAATTTTCAGTGCCTAGAACTGTGCCCAGCACATAGTCTTAGAGTGCGTCTATGGAATTGGATTGAACGCAAATCTCTAAGGAGTTCTATTCTTGGGAACCTGAGGTGGATTAAACTGAAGAGAGGTCCATCAAGGCCTCCGAGGGAAGTCAAGACATGCTTGGATATAAAGATGAAGGGGGCAGGAGAGTCTGCTTTAACACTGGCCACTGCCATTGCCTCTCAGGACTTCTCCTTACATTCACACCCTGCCTCAGCACAGCTCAATTTCCACAGTTCTGCGACCAGGCCAGCCTGGAGAAAAAGAGGGCCAGACGTGAAGGAGAGAAAAGAAGTGCTTGTTAATGGAAGAGAAAACAAGATAAAAGGAGAAGGTTATGAGGGAAGGGGAGAGGAGAGAGAAGAGAGAGAGGAGAAGAGGTGAGAGGAGGGAAGAAGAGGAGAAGAGAAGAGAAGAAAGAGAAGGGAGGGGAGAAGAGGAGAAGAGAGCAGAGGAGTTCCTCCTTCCTGGAGGTCTTAATCTGAAGATTAGATATCCAGTTATTGGGAATGTTGTAGGGGAGGTTTGTGGTTGGGTACAGGTTAGATGAGATGATCTCTGAAGTCTCTTATAATTCAGATATTCTGTGAATATTTGTTGAATATCTGACCACTATAGTCCAGACTCATTGTAAACCCATTAAATATCTAGTCAAGTCTGATATGGGAGGCAGGGGGAAACTATCTGACATTTAAGAAGGGCTCTTATGCCCAAGAGTCAAGAAGAGGCTTTCTCTGGGTTCGGGAGGTTGGGCTCGACCTGGCTATTTATAAGTAGGCTTGTCTTCACAAATAGGTTGGAACATTATTAATAATAAAAACTGATTTAAATAGGCCTTTGAGACTTCCAAAGTGTTCCCTTCACAACAAGCCTTCTAGGTGGCATTATCATCTACATTTTATAGATGGGGAAGGTGAAGCTCAGAAAGGTGAAGTCCAGGGTCACATCGCTTAGTGAGGGGTGACGGTGGGATTCACAGAGTTATATATTTAGAACTAGAAAAGACATTAGAGATTATTTGCTCTTTCTTCTTCATTTTTGGAGGAGGAAACTGACTTGCCCAAGGCCATATGATGTCAGAGGTAGTCTCTCCTGGATCCAAAGCCGACACTCTTTCCTCTAAACCATGCTGCCTCCAACAGAAGCTAGGTGCATTCACTAACTATGGCAATCAGGTCTCGTTCACATTCCGGAGATTAACCTTGGCTGTGAAAAGTTGATGACTGGAGGTAAAAAATTATGAATGTTGTTTTGGTTTCGTGACGTTTCAAAGGAAGAAAAAAGAAATCCAACTAAGCTACTGGCATCCAGGAGGCTACGCCGTACCGTCTCTAAGGAGTAGCTACTGGAGGGGAAGCAGTAGCTACAGTGGGAGGCCAGCTTTGAACTTTGGTATCTTCTGCCTAAGTTGGCCCTTGATGAAACCCAGTGGGGAGATGAACTTGGCTGCCTACGTAGTGTGATGTCAGAGGTCCTGGGAAGACTCCTCCTCATCCTACCCACTTGACCTTCATTGACCAATGCCTGAAATCCCTTGGACAAATACAGAATCTTTCATTCCACAGTGAGAGGTCAGTATGACAATGCAACACTCTCCAAATGGTGTGCTGGACAATAAGGTTCAGCATGCATCTTTCTCTCCTCAATTCCATAACAAACATCTATTAACTGCCCTCTGGGAACAATTAAGCAGTCAGGATACAAAGACAGAAAAAGGAATGGTTCCTGCCACTAAGGAGCTCCTATCTTACTGCGTGTGTACAAAGATAAAAAAGTGAGGTCGTTTTAGAAAGAGTACAAACACCTGAGGAGATCAAGGAAGGCTCATGTCAGAGCTGAGCCTTAAAGAAGGAAGAGAATTCTAAGAGGCAGAAGTCAGCGAAGAGGATATTCTAGGCATGAGGTGGGAAAGGGACTTGTCCAAATGCAGGGGATGGAGTTCAAGGAATGATGACTAGTCCATTTGGGCCAGGCCATAGAGTTTGTTCCAATGAGTCATGAGAAGCTTGCAGGTGGGGGCCAGATTGTTTGGGAGGGCTGTAAATGTCAGATTGAGTTTGCATCTGATCCTAGAGGCAAGAAGGAACCACTGAAGCCCTACTTTAAAAGACCCCTCTTGTGAATTCAAGGAGTTTGTCCACACTCTTTCATTTTTCAGGAAAAGATACATGGTAGTTGAAGTTGTTTTGTTTTGCTTTTTAAAGGAGGGAAAATGTTTAAGGCTAGTGAACCTGAGAGGGAGGCCTCTCGCTTTGAGGGTCCCCAGGAAGCCAGGTATTGAAGCTTTGGAAGAAGGAGGTGCTGTCAGGGAGAATGTTATGCCAAATGGAGGACAGAGGGCTCTCTCAGACTGTCTAAGCCTGACCCTGCATTTCTTATGTGCTATGGACTGTGCTAGGCATTGGAGATGCAAAAATGAAAAGTGAAACAGTCCCTGACCTCAAGGCATTTGCATTTGATTGGGGGAGGGGTGTGGAGATTATTGTGGGGAAAACTCACTGGATGGACAGCCCACAGACTCCCAAACTCAGCCTCCTTTAGGTGGAGGCAAGCTGGTACTACATACATATGTAGGCTACTCAAAATATATCCAAAAGAAATAGGAGGGAATTTTGGGGTGGGTTAAGGCACTAGCAAACCAACAACCCTGCCAAAGGACTTGAGGACTGGTTCACTGAATCTTGAGACACATCTCGCCATTGAACTCTCTGGGATCATGCTTTTCCAATTCGTCTCAAACTCCGGCTATCCCAGGGAGCCATTTTTTAAAAATGGAGATGTGAGGGGCAGCTAGGTGGCACAGTCAGTAGAGCACCGGCCCTGGAGTCAGGAGCACCTGAGTTCAAATCTGGCCTCAGATACTTGACACATGTACTAGCTGTGTGACCTTGGGCAAGTCACTTAACCCCAATTGCCCTGCCAAAAAAAAAATGGAGATGTGAACAGGAGGAGCCTGTTCTTAAGACCACAGGACTTCAGTCTCAAATTTATGGTTCCTTTGTAAAAATGATAATTTCACAATTTCTGGTATGGTTATTAAACAAAGGTCACACATGAACAAAGAAAAGTTGTTCCTTTGTTCAAACTGAGGAACCTGCTCTGGGGCCTGGGGTTTGATTCAGTACTTTAGTCGCACACTCCTGAGATTCTGAGAAAAGACAGGAACTTGGGTTCCAGTAATGACTTCCTATTAGCCTGGCTCTGTGACCTTAAGCAAATAGATTGCCCTCCTTCAGACCTCTGTTTCCCTATAAGAAGCAGCTCGGTATAAAGTAACGGAAAGGAGGAAACAAGCAGTTATTAAGCACTTATTATGTGTCAGGCACTGTGCTAAGGTACTGGGGATACAAACACAAGCAAAAGGAAAGACAGTACCTGCTCTCAAGAAGGATACATTCTAACGCAAAAGGGAGCCGAAAAGCTGGGAGGGAGGGTGTGGGGGAATGGTTTTGAAGTTGGTAAACCAGGTACAGGGCCAGGAGGGGAATGAAGGCTGGCCTGGGCTTCTCCACAAAATGGAGACCTCAAGAAGAACACACTAATGGAAGAAGGGGGCAGGTCTTACAGAGAGATGTTCCAGGTGGAGGCTACATGGGATGTTTCAGGGCAAGGACACTCCAGGTGTTGAGAGAAGTTCCAAGATGAGACGGCGTGGTTTGGTAGTCTGGGATCCCACAATAGGACATGGAGGGGAATGAAAGAGAATGAGAGCTAGATTTGGAATCAGAGGACCTGGGTTAGAATTCTGACTCTGACTCTGACTCTACTTGTATAACCTTACATAAGTTACTTATCTTCTCTTATCTTCTACTTCCTCATCTGTAAAATAAAGGGCTATAGAACTGTGCGTACCCTTTGACCCATCAATACTATGAGGTCTGTATCCCAAATTCATCAAAAACAAAGAAGGAAAGAAAAAGGACCTAGTTTGTATCATAAATATTTCTAGCAGCTCTTTTTGTGGTGGAAAAGAACTAGAAATTGAGGGGATGCCCATCAATTGAGGAATGGCTGAACAAATTGTGGTATGTGATTGTGATGGAATACTATTGTGCCATAGGAAATGATGATCAGGATGCTCTCAGAAAAGCCTGGAAGAACTTAGACAAACTGGTGCAAAGTGAAGTGAGCAGAACCAGGCGAAAATTGTACATAGTAACAGCAATATCGTACTATGATCAACTGTGAATGACTTAGTTATCCTCAGAAGTACAAAGATCCAAGACAAGTAACAAGGATTTATGTAAAATGGTATCTACCTCCAGAGAAAGAACTGATGGAGTCTGAATGCAGATTGAAGCATACTTTTTTTTTACTTTATTTTCTTCATGTTTTTTGTCTGTTTTCTTTCACAACATGACGTATGGAAATATGTTTTGCATGCCTGCGCATGTATAACCTATATCAAATTATTTGCTTTCTCAATGAGGGGGCAGAGAAAGAAGGCATGGAGAGAATTTGGAACTCAAAATTTGTAAAAAAAATGTTAAAAATAGTTTTTACATGTAATAGTAAAACGAATTTAAAATATTTAATTTGAAATAAAAGCAAAGCGGGTAAAAGAAAGGGACCTTCAAGATCCTTTTCAATTCTAAATTTGTGAACTCTAAAAGGTAGATAGGTAGCAATACTGGTGCTCCTCACCTCACAGGTTGTTGTGAGAAATGGACTTTCCTCACAGTAACCCTCTGAGGAAAGGAGAACAATTCTTTTACTTCTTTTCATTTTACATACGAGGAAATTGAGGCTAAGAAGGGAAGTGACTTGCTTAGGATCACACAGCTAGTAAGTGCTGGAGCCAGAGATCGGATGTGGATTTTTCAGATGCCAAGTTCAGGACCTTTTCTGCCATGCCATGTTACTTACCCCTGGCTGGAATTAAGTGGAATGGAGGGTTTGAGTTAATTGAAAATTTTGTTGTTGTCAACTGAGAGCGTAAGCAGGAAATCTTTTGATATTAGCTCTTGCTGCTGAAAAGCCTTCAAAAATGTCAAAGTTCCCTTTCCTGCCTTGGAAAACATAGTTTGCCAATCGTGCTCGAGGCTCTTTGTTGGCTGAGAATTCTGCAGAAACTTCAGGCTGCTGCTAGCTCCTGGTTTCTCATTGTCTAGGACTCCAGATGGAGATGGCACAGGAGGTGGAACTGAATGCTAGCTTCTAGGGGGCTGGTACAAGGAGACGTTCCATTTCGGAGTTAGTTAAGTCCCAGTCGATTGAGAATTTCTTGTATATGGAGCCTTTCAGTGTGTTGTGACAGGGCTTTGGGCTAGGAATTTATAAGGCAAGTGTGAGTTTGGGCTCTGTAATGTGCTGGCTGTGGAACTTTGGACAAGTCACTTCCCTCATCTTGATCTCACTTTCCTCTTTTGTAAAATGAAGAGGTTAGACTTGATCTCACAAGTACTTTTCAACTTCAGAACAATGGGCTGGATGAAAGTAGAGATACTGGAGTCATAGCTGCTTCAAGTAATGTACACATACAGTATTGATTAATGAATCATCATTAGTCAGGAGAGGGGCCTTTAATGGCATGCCCTGGGCCCTGGGCTGTTTACCATTGTTACCAATGACTCAGATGAGGACACAGATGATGAGTTTATCAAATTTGCAGAAGACACAAAGCTTAGAGGGATAGCTAATAGAATCAGAGTCCAAAAGGTCTTGGCAGGCTGTAATGATGGGCCAGCTTTAACAAGATAAAATATAATGGAGATAAATAGAAAATCCTTTGCTTAAGTTAAAAACAAATAACTGCACCACTAGAGAATGGGGGAAGATTTGGCTTTCTAACATAACAATTCACATGTAAAAGACCTGAGGGTCTTAGTTGCTTGCAAGCTTGATATGCTTCATTCTGAAAGCTAGAAAAGCTGATGTCTTTTTAATGCCGTGTGGCTTAAAAGCAGCATGATGCCCAAAACAGGGGAGACTATGTTTTATGTTGGTCAGATCACATATGAGGTTTTGTAGACAGTCCTGGGGTCACATTTTAAGAGGCTCAAATGCATCCAAAAGAGGAAAACTAGCTTGATATACTGGCTTATGTGTGCGGTGCAAGTCTGCAAACCACATTGTGTGAGGAAGTATAGTGGAAAAAGCATTTCAAGTCCAGAGGCCCTAGGTTCAAGTTTCTGTTCTGCAACACACTAGCCTGGGTGACATCTGGAAAATCATTGAATCTCTCTGAAATTCAGCTTTCCCATCTATGAAATGAGAAGGCTCGGACTCTAGCACCTTCAGCTTTTGTGGGAATGACCAAAGGAAGTGAAGATGTTTAACTTAGAGGGGTTGTGAAAGCTAGAAAGGATAGAACTAAGAATGATGCAAGAAAGTTCTAGTAAGACAGATTTTCTAAAGTAAAAGCTACCTCTCCCTGAAGTC
Organism: Phalanger gymnotis; assembly: GCA_028646595.1. NCBI lineage: Eukaryota > Metazoa > Chordata > Mammalia > Diprotodontia > Phalangeridae > Phalanger > Phalanger gymnotis. The sequence goes on along the minus strand of CM053628.1, from coordinate 17,983,586 downwards.
GAATGGGATTCTTTGTGAGGTGGTGAGTTACCCATCACTGGGGTGGTCACTTGGAGCCTGGACAGTTCTTGTCAGGGGTGATATATGGGGGAATTCTACATTAACCAGAAGATAAAACTACAGAACCACTAAGGTACCTCAGTTCCATTTCTGGTTCTATAATTGCCAGACCCTAGTTTGTGTTGACTAAGGAAGACGACTCCAATCAGGGAACTTCCTTCTTTGGAGATCTAGTTCCTTATCTGCCAGGAATGAATCAAAATGTTGGAGAGTTCAAAGGGGTCTCAGAGGTCGGACAGAAGGAGGTCAAGGGAGGTGAGGCAACTCCCCTGAGGCCACAGAGCCAGTTCCTAAGCAGGCTAGGATCCAAACCTGGGCCTCTTTCCATTTCTTTCCACCATCTCCAGTCCTCCTGATCTATATCTCACCACTGGACCCACATGGCTCGGGAGGAGAGAGTGAGACTGGTGACCATAGCCCTTCCTTACTTAAATCTAATTCACTTGCAAGTCATGGCATTTCCTTCCTGATGTCTTTGGAGAATGAAGGACAAAACAACAACCACCACCACCACCAACTCTCCCATCCCATCAGTACTGGCCTTTGCTATGAGGTTCTTTTGTACAGAACTGTTTGGATGGTCTCTTTGTATGAACATGGCAAGAGACCTGGGGTGGAGAGGGGGACTACCTGTTTAAGAACCAACTGGTAAAGGCTCATTATGAGCATTTACACCTTGGAAATTGGTAAATGTTACAAATCAGAGCTTGATTTCTTGTTTTGCTTATTGTCTAGACTTAGGAAAGTGATGGAGAAAATGTTGAGAAGGAAAATGAAATCTAAAAGTGTGTTCTGAGTACATTTTTTCACTGGAGAGTCAGTTGTTAAACATTTGCTAGCACATCCCTGCCTATACCACTGATACTTTTCTAGATGGGGAAGAGGTAGGAGGAGTGAGCTCTTCTCAATGACCTGGAATTTCTGCAAACTCCATTTAGTAGTTCATCCTGGTCTGCCTGCAATTTACCTCCTCTAAGGATTGTGACCTTGGGCAAGCCATTTTCCTCTCCTCTGAGGTTTAGTCTCCTCCACTATAAACTGGGGAGAATGACACTTCAATATGCCCTGCATCAGAGTTGAGGTGAGGAAAGATTTGGTTTCGTTTGGTTTTTACCAAAAGCCCTGAAAGTGCTAGGGAAATGCACATGGGATCATAGCCACATCTGGAAGGGACCTTACAGGCCATCTAGTCTAATCCTCTCTTTTGGCAAAGAGGAAACTGAGGTCCAGAAAGATGAAAGGACTTGTTTAGAGTCACGCAGCTAGGAAATGACAAGAGGTGGCATCACTGGACCATGGTATCACTCAATAAGCATTTATTATGCCCCTACTATGTGCCAGCCACTGTGCTAAGCACTGAGTTCGTGAGGACAAAAATAAAACTGCTCTTATGCCCAAAGACCTTGCATTCTGACTGGGGAGACCACATGAATGTGAACAGAATATATACAAAATGAATACAGTGTAGTTTGGGGCAGCATTAGCAGTTGTGGTTATCAGGTAAGCCTTCATGTGGAAGGTGGCACTTGGACTGAGTCTAGAAGGAAACCAGGGATTCCAAGAGGCAGAGATGAGGAGGAAGAGCATTCCAACCTAGTGGATAGGCACGGAGGGGGAGGAGGCACTGTGTTGGAGAAACATTTAAGCAGGTCAATGTGGCCGCATTGTCAAGTGTCTAAGGCGAATGATACGTAAGAAGGCTAGAAAGGAAGAAAGCAGCAAGAGCTGGAAGAGATTTATATTTGATCTTAGTGGTAATAGGGAGCTCTTGGAGTTTATTGATTGAAGGGAAGATGGGAGTAGGATGTTACATAGAGCAGTGCTTGAGGAAAATCATTTTGGGGGCAGTATGGAGGGTAGATTAGAACAGGGAGACACTTGAGGTAGAGAGAACTAGTTGACATCTACTGCAATAATTCATGCAAAAAGTGATGTGGGGCTAAGTGAGGGTATAGAGGAGGGCATGCGTGTGAGAGATGTCGTGGAAAAGAAATAATAAGGCTGGGCAGCTCATTGGGTATGTGGGGTGAGAGTATGGATCATTGATTTAGAACCAGAACGGACAGCAGAGGTCTCAATTTCCAGGTGAGGGAACATAAATGACTTGCTCTTTCCACCATACCTGTGGCAGCCAGAAGTGGAGGGAGGACTAGGAATCACAAGAATTGAGTTCCATTTTTAATCTTACTGTTAAATGGATGGGGGATCCTGGATGGGAAAGGGTGTCCAAAAATACTCTACTCATCTCTGGTTGTGTTATTTTCCTTTCTTTTTCCATCCATCCTTTGTAGAGCTGCAAAATTAACATTCCTAAGACACTTCAGACACGTGAGACCATTAGAACAAAGGTTTGGAAGATGGAGATAGAATGCAATGTATGGGAAACAGCCAGAAGGTCAATTCATATGCCAAACAAAAGAATTTATACGGGATCATAGAGGCCACAGATCTAGAAATGGAAGGGACCTCAGAGGCCATCTAGTCTAACCTCCTTAATTTTTCCTTAGGAAAATTTAGATACTAAGAGACAGAACTGGGATATGATTGTAAATCAAGCCCTCTTTTTGATGTACTGCCCTGCAAGCAAGAAGTGTGTGTATGTGTGTGTGTGTGTGTGTGTGTGTGTGTGTGGTATCCTACCCACTACGCCAAACTGCTTCTTGACATACACACGATCAGAACTACACTCAGAGGGAGACACATCTCTTAGTGATCAGCTCATCAATTACAGGATTAGAAAAGCTGAAAATTGCCCCAGTGTTGGTAAATGTTTAACAACTGCCTCTATAGGAAAAAAATGCCTCTGACATACTTTTAAGTTTCATGTTCATTATTAACATTTTCTCCATCACTTTCTTAAGTCTAGACACCAACAAAACAAGAAATCTAGCCCTGATTTGTAGGGTTTGCTGATTTCCAAGGTGGCCATGTTCACATTGAAAATTTAACAAAAGGCTTTGAGGAGGCAGTTCAGGCTGGCTATGTCCCCACTATAATTTGAAGCTATAGTTCCAGGAAGCTTGGGTATTTCAAATCTAAGAAAAGAAAGCACCAATAAACCAATGTCTTTTAAAAAATTTCCACCATGTGATTTTTTTGTTAACAAGAAAGATGGGAAATGTAATTGCATTCTCCGAGAATGTATAGAGAATGCCAAGAAAGCTCTTAACCCTTGGAAGCCGCTTTTAGCTGACAATATTCTAGCTATGGGTCTATACTTTCTGAAGTAATGATATCTGCTACTCCTTTAATAAGTGAGTGTTTCACTATGTTGCTTCTTATCGAATCAAAGAATGTCAGAGTCAGAAGGGGACAAGGTTCCTGGAAAAGAGTCCCCTCCCTAACAGTCCTTCTGGAAACCCTGGGGACTGCCTTTCTCTAGGGCTAATTGGAATATGAACTCCAGCTTGCTTATTTAAAGGTTCAGCTCATGTACCATATACTACATAAAGCCTTCTCGGATTCCGTTAGTGTTCTTCAATACTCAATAAACATTTATTAAGTGCCTGTTACATCCAAGGTACTATGCTAAGTGCAGGGATACAGATATGAGAAAGAAAGACAGTTTCTGCCCTCAAGGAGCTTAAAATCAAATGCTGAGTTGGAAATGAGGAGATATCTGTGGAGATGTCAGTCCTGTTCACTTTCCTTAAATGAAAGAGTTTATGGCTCCACTCTTCATTGAGAGGGGCAGAGGGCACTGAGCAGGTCTTACAAGATCATGAGATGCCCAACGATGAGCTTACTAGGGGTATGGGGGAGAAGTCAAATGAAAGCAGCCTGTTTCTATGTTACATTTCCCCAGGAGAGTATAAGCTCCTTGAGGACAGAGACTACTGTCTCTTTGGTCTCTGAATCCCCAATGCCTGACATGTAGCAGGACCTTGAAAAATGTTTGTTGGGTTAGATGAATAACTTTAAACAAATTCTCTCAGAAAGGATATTTTAAATACAATTTCAATTTTTTTCTGGTCACAAAGACAAACACAGTGAAATTAGTCTTTACCTACAGACTCATTGCATATCCCCAACCCTCTAGCATTTACCTTGTCTTCAGGCTTGAAATCTTTGTTCTCTAGAACCCTAGTCAGGCTGCGTGTTTGCACAACTCCCAAGACCCAAATAGGACACTGTGTTGTGTAGACAAAAGCTACTCAACAAAACACTGGTTGTGTCTAATAGCTTCTTCTATGTCTTTTTCCCACTCCCATGGGAAAGGTGGTTAAGAGGTCAAGAAAGCTGGGCAACGTTGGGGGTGTGATTTAGGAAATACAAATTTTAGTCATTTGGGGGGTTGATTTAGGAGGTCACACTGGATTTAGGAAGTAATTTAGCAAGTAATACTGGAAGGAATCCATGGAGAGAATAGTATAAAGAGAGGAGCATGGGACTGGGAGTCAGGAGCCCTTGGGCCTAAGCTTGCCTTTGCTCTTTACTCACTGCATAATGAATCACTTTCCTCTCTGGGCTTTAGTTTCCTCCACGATGTAGTACCACCTCTGAGGCTACCCCCCAACTCAAATTCCTGGTTGGGTCCTCCAGGTCCCCACATTCAAGATACTTGATTGGTCTGCACTCTCAAAAACTACAGCTTGCAAGCCCCCATCAGGACATTTACCTTTAACAGTCAGCAAAAGGACACAATCAGCTCAAAAGCAGAGGTATTTACTGAGATATGATTGTAAGAAAAATAGCTCCAAAACATATCCACTCTAAACCTGGAGTTCACTCTTCCAGAAGTATGACATCAGCAGGAAGAGTGTGTGTCCACAGAGTGCGTCAGTAGAGAGGCACACACTTAGGGGACACATGCAGCCAAGGTAACTCACGACTATGATGTTGCAGGACCCTGATAGCCTTCTTCTGTGCATAGTGTTGTCATAGAGCTGCCCTTGGGTGAAATATTTCTGCTCGACATGTCAATCCGCCAGGTCCCTGAGTCTGCTGTTTGTTGACGTCTCCAACTGGGTGAGCAGTTCTGCTCTAACGCTCATTGGCGGGATGGGGGAAGAGAGAGAAATCCCTTCCTTTCCCCAAAGGCGTCCTCTGCCCTGGGACCCTTATGACTGGAGAGCCGAGAGGAGAGCTCTTCCCAAGGTCTCCATTTAAAGAGGGTGCCCTGACCAGCCAACTATTCATTTCCCACTTGGGTATATAATTTTGGACATCCTTAAGCTCTTTGAGGGCAGAGATTATCTTTTTTTTTATCGAATTTTATCCCCATCTCTCAGCACAATGCCTGACACATAATAGGTGCTTAATAAAAGTTTACTGACTGACTGGAGTCAGAAGGCCTTTGTTTAAATCCCAGCTCTGCAACTTAATACCGTGTGACCTTAGGCAAGTCAATTTAGCATCCTGGGCCTGAGTTTCCTCATGTGCAAAATGTGAGGCTGAGCTAGATGATTTCCAAGGCCCCTGGCAGCTTTGAATCTATGATTCTATATCCTAAGGTCCCTTCTGAGAGCTAGGAACCTCTCCAGGGTGTGCTGGTAAATGTTTAACAAGTAGATCTCTGGGGAAAACACATGCACACACATACACATGCACATGCTACGCACGCCACACTTTGAAGCGTAATCTCCATTAGTAATATTTCCTCCATCATTTTCTTTGCTTTATTAAGCAAAACGATAAATGAGGCCCTGATTTGCAGCTTTTCCTCATTTCTGAGGTGTAAATGTTCACACTGAAAACTGCACAATCAGTCCACACTGTAGAGCTAGCTCAAGCAGACACCGAGCCTCCTAATCCCTCAGCAAGTTTCCCTTGCCCTTGCTGAAAGTGTTTTCTCTCCTTAAATTTTCCTAGAGCATTTTGCCCCATCACATTCTTCCTCGTACGATATTTATTTGTGAACATTTCATATCTGCTCTAGTAGACTATAAGCTCTCTACTAATGATAAGGATTTCAAGAATAGCATTTATGTAACACTTTAAGGTTGACCGAGTACTTGGGTATTATTTCATTCAGCCCTCACAAGAACCCTGGGAGAAAGGTCCTATTATTATTATCGCTCCCGTTTTCCAGATGAGATAATCGAGACTGACAGAGGGGAAATGACTTGCCAGGGTCACATGCATCTGAGTCTAGGGACTGTGGTTCCCATTTCTGCACCTTCAGTGCTACACACAGGCCTTGTACATAGTCACTACTCAATCAGTAGCTCTGCCATTCTCCTGCTCAAAAAAGTCGATTACTTCAAGGAGAAGCTACAAGCTCTCCAGTCTGGGACTCAAGACCCTCCAAAATCTGACTACAACCTATCCTTTCAGCCTCATTTCACATGATGCGCTTTCTATTTTCGGCCCAAATCAGACGCTGCATCCTATCTCTTTCTTGTCTAGGTTGGCCAAGGCTGTTCCCCATTCTTCAGTGTCCTTCTTCCTTATTTCTTTCTCTCAGGCTCCTTGTTTTCCTTCACGTCTCAGGTCCCATGCCACCTCTTACATGCCACCTCCCTCAATCTCCCATCTCTGAGTTCTCACGCTCTCCTCAACCTGCCTTTTATTTATCTGTGTATCGGTCATCTCTCCAACTCCTTGAGGCCTGGGATTGTTATTTTGGTTTTTGTTTTGTTTCCTTTTTTTAATCTCTAAAGCCTTAATAAATGCTTATTATTAAACTGAATGAATAGGCTGATCATATGTATGTACAGGAAATTCAGGTCTGTACTATTTTTTGGAAGCACCCCCAAGTCACCAGCAACAGAGGGCTCTGGGAAATTGCCTCAATTTTCAGTACCTAATGGAAAAATCCTAGCCCTGAAGAATTGGGAATTAGAGCTATCTACTTAGGTGAGGAAAGGGAATGGAGAGTCAGGAATAGGGAAGAAGAGGGCCCACCTGGCAAGGGTTCTGGATCGTATATTTAGAGCTCGAAGGAACATTAGAGATCATTTAGTCCAAGCTCCTCATTTTACAGGGGAGGAAACTGAGGCTCCAGGTCCCACAGAACTGGGACTTGAACTCATGCCTTTTGACTTGAAATCTGACTATGTCTCATTACCTTTTCTATAGGCTTCTGGGTTAAAAGACATCTAGTGCTCTCACTGGTTGCTGCAGAGACCTCAGAGCAAATATAAGGGCTCTGACAATTGGGTTGGAGGACAGCGTTCACCAAGACAAATTTGACTGAATTCTGTTTTGTGGGAATTCAAAGAGGGGCTGCTGCATCCAGGGCACTAGAGAGGCAGGGGCCACTCAGCCTCCCCTAAACTGCCCGGGCTACCACTTTCTGTCATCCAGCCAATGAGGAGCATGGCTGGTGAGGAGTTTTTCCAAAATTCACCCACGTGACTAGAATCGAGTCCCTTGAACTCTCTGAGTTTTGGTAAAATGTAGGGAGTGGGAGAGCAGGAATAGATGATTTGTCTCGCAGAGAGAAGGAGCTCTGGATTTGAAATTCCAGGATCTGTCAGTTACTACCTGTGTGACCTTGGAAAAGTCACCTCTCCTCTTTGGGCCACTGAAAGATGAGGGGGTGGAATCCGATGATTTCTAAGGTTTTTGCCAGTGAAATCCTACGAGCCCATGATCTCAAAGCTCAATGCTGACTTTGCAGGCTGTTTGTGGAGGGTGGAGTGGCAGGGCCTGTTTACTCGTTATTATTCATTAGTTTATAATTCCCTGTCAGTATCTTAGAATCAGACAGTCTCTTGGCAACATAAACAGTGCATATAGCATACACATGTTGTTGTTACTTCATCAGTTATTCATCTGCTCATCCGGAAAGCTAGAGGTGTGAAATGAGTGCTCAAATTAGGTCATCAGATTCTTCCTTTGGGTTCTCAGCAAGGATGTGAATTATTTATGCTCTTGCCAGGACATGGCCACTGCCCAGCCTTTTCCAAATGCTGGATAATGGCACTATGGCCTTTATGACAACCAATGAGAAAGGGGACTTTCATGGTGTCATAGAATGGTCATGCTAGGGGGGACCTTAGAGATCATCTTTTTCAGCCCTCCCATTTTACAGAGGGAGAAATTGAAGCCAGAATCACCAAGCATTTATTAAACACTTACCATGTGACAGGCTGGAGAAGAAAATGGAAAACCACTCGAGCATCTTTGCCAAGAAAACCCTATGGCCACTATTGGCATGCTGTGATCCATGGGGTCACAAAGAGTCAGACACGACTGAACAACAAATATGATGGGTGTGGGGCTAAAAGCTGGAGTTACTAAGAAAGACAAAAAGTCTCTGCTCTCAAGGAGCTCACAGTCCAATGAGGGAGACAACATGCAAACAAGCCAGGGCAAACAGGCTAGGTACACGATAAATTGGAAACAATCCATAGAAGGAAGGGACAAAGATTGGGGAGAGCAAGAAGAGGCTTCTTGCAGAAGGGGGAATTTGAGCTGGGACTTGAGGGAAGCCAAGGAAGCTAAGAAGAGAAGGGGAAGGAAGCCTGGAAAGGTAGGAAGGCCCCAGGTTTGGGAGGATTTTGAACACCAAAAAGAGGATTTTGGATTTGATCCAGAGAAGGGAAGTGCCTTGCCCAAAGCCTTACAGAAAGAGGCAGCACAGTGGATTGGAAAGAGAAGTAAACCTTGAGTTCAAGGTCCCAGGTTCAAAGCCCCAAGCTACCAAATATTTGACATGTGACCTTGGGCAAGTCACTGGACTTCAGATTCTTCCTCTGTAAAATGAGATGGTTGGACCAGAAACTCTCTAAAGTCCTTTCCAGCTCTAAACTCTGTCATTCCCATGAAAGTTGAAAGGGCTATGCAGATACAAGGTGGTTATGGTTATTGCTATGGTTATTGTTATTTTATGCTGTTTTTACTCGATAATTCAATGCCTGTGGGAGAAGGCCATGCCTAAATGTTAAAAGCCCTGAGCTGGAGGACTAAACCCCACCCCGAACTTTGCCTATGGCAATGGTCCCATTGACTACACCCTTGGCAGAGCCCATCATGGATAGCACTCTTGGTGTGTCAGAACCTTAAGAAGGCAGTTTTCTTAGTCTTGAACCCAAGCTTTAACTTGTCCAGAGACTTAGACTGCATTCCCACAGAGAAGGTCTTCAGCCTTCAGTTCCTCAGAAGAAAACTTAAAGACAATTAGCTATGCAGTGAGGATAGAAACATTACCTCCTCCAGATTGCACAAAGGCTTATTAACAGTTATGATTCAGATATTTCTTGGGAAATCTGCCGTTGGGCATAGAGCCTAGCAGACTCCTTATGGCTCACTCGATATAGACGATTTTACTCAAGGCCCACAACTAAATATATCTCCCGGAAGAAGAAAGATTAAGTGATTTTGGCCCTGGTATCACTTGGCTATACACAACACTGGTGAAGAGAACGAGGCTGACTTACCATCTCAAGTAAGTTCTTTTCTGAATCTTTTTTGGGGGAAATCTCTGCATGGTAACTGAATGTCATGTCTCCAGCTAATCCTGTAAGCGGGGATAACTGGGAGAGAGAGAAAATGGAAGCCAGTTGACAACAGACGAGAAGAGCGACACTTGCCTTGGAATGCAGCACCCAAATCCTTTCATTTAAAGCTCAACAGATCCTGCTTGCCTTATATTGCCAACATTCTAGACATATGTTTCTTCTTTCCAGCTAGACCACGGTTTCTGGTATAGTGGAAAGAACCCTGCATTGGGAGTAAGCTGGCTCATGTTTGAATGATGGCTTTGCCACTTCTTAGCTGAGTGAGTTTGAGTAAGTCGCTTCTCATCTCTGTGTCAGTTTCCACATCTGTAAATGGGGATACTAATACATTACTTACTTCATGGGGCTATTGTAAGGAGCAAATGAGATGAGGTTTATAAAGTGCTTGGCAAACTGTACAGCACTAGAGAAGTGTGAACTAGTAATAAACATCTCTAGTGATCACATTGGAGCTAGCTTAATATCCCCCTTGGCTCAACAGCACAGACCTTGCCGAGGTAACATGGCATAGAGGTATGGTTTGGAGAAAAGTACTGGATTTAAATAACACTTCGGTCTGCTACTCACTAGCTTTTTGGACCTCAGCTTCTTTGGACCTCAGTATCCTCATCTGTATATTGAGGAGGTTGTATTGGATGGTCTTGAGGTTCCTTCCAGCTCTAGATCTAAGAATATCGGATGTATAAAAGTGGGGGAGGGGTTGGCCTAGGTAGATACCAAAGTTCCTTCCAGCTCTGACACTCTCTAAGCTTCCATCCTGGCTGATTACAGAACCAGAGAACATGTGAACTTGAAGGCACCTCTTTCTTTATTTGTAAGGGAGGCCTTCTGGTTTTTACACCACAAGTTATTTTCCTTCCCACTTATCGAACCCTCTTTTGGAAAAAAGAAAAACAGCTGGGCAAAACTGAGCAACAAAGCAAGCTTGTCTGAAAGCATATGCAACATTGCATGCTTGTAGTACTCCTCGCTGTCCCCTGTTCTCCACGATCAAGATTGTTCATTGTGTGTCATTTGAGTTTCACTGCCTTTGAGATTTTCATTTACATTCTCGTTGCTGCAGATGTGGTTCTCCTGGTTCTCAGCATCAGTTCATATGTGTTCCCACATATCTCTGAATTCCTCATATTTGTTATTTGTATGAGCCAACAATATTCTGTTATATACATACATGTGTAGCATTTTGTTTGGCAGATGATGGGCTTTGTTTTCCATTTGTTTTTGTTAGCACAAAAATACATCTATGGGTCTGTTGGGGCGTATTTATGTGTGCATAGTTACCTATGATGTATGTGTATATATATATATATATATGTAATTTTTCTTTATGTCTTTGACTTCTTTGAGTATTGCAAGCCTTTATTTTACAAGAGAAGAACTAGAAGATGATAGAGGTGAAACAAGTTGCCTGTAGTTATATAGTCATCTTGGTAGAACCAGGATTTGAACCAAGATTTTCTGCATTCAGATCCAGGGCACTTTCCATTCGACCAGACTGCTTTTCAAAACTTCATATCATGTAACCAATCCCTCCATATTTGGGTTAAAATTTAGTTTTTCAATTCTGATAATATAGCTAATACCATCTCCTACCATATTGTTTGTCTTCATATGCAAATAGTTCTAATATTTCCTGTTCCCTAGAAGAATTCTAATTTCATTTATCTAAAGACAAACAGTCATGTTATCTTAGATTCTGTGGTGTCGGGTTTCGGATGCCTTTGACATAGGGTAAGTGTGCATAGCTTTATCTTTGCTGTGGTTGGGTGTCACCCTTTCATACATCCTACATCTTGCAAATCACCATTTGCGCACATCAGTCAAATACACCTTTTGAAGTGGGCTTCTTGGGGCACATCTAGGTAGATGGCTAAGTATGAGATCCTGACCCCTTCCGTCCCAGTTCCTGCCTGGTAGTGCTAGCAAGGAAGCCTCTTATGGGGCGAGAGACCCTTATTTTGTGACTTGGTAGAGTTTTTATCAGTAAACTGCCTAAGGATTGAGGTTCTTTGAAGAGGCGCTGGGGAGTGGCACACCATTTTTTTCCACCATCAGAAGGTGACCTCTCAGAGGGGAAGTAGAGCTCGAACTGAGGGTAGCACCGATCTGCCTCATTCGAGACTGCTTGATTGAGGTGTGCTCTTGGCTCAAATGAAAGGCAAGGGAGTTTGTCTTCGGTGAGCAGGAGTGTGAACATGTGGAAAGAGCCTAGAGACACAAATAATGAAGCCAAATGCATTAAAGCATCCAATGGGCTGGGAGCTTGTGGCTGTTTCCCAAACCCTTTGCCTGAAAAGCCCAAACCAAGGAGCACAAAGAAACATAGTTTGGGAGCTCAGATTCAAGCCTCTTTTTTTGTTTGCAAGCAAGCCAAAACCCAGAACTCATTTTCTCTCCAGAAATTTTCTCTCTATAGGAAAAAACAAACACCCCCCTGCCCCCAAACCAAAATTGCTCCTTAGAGAGCTTGTGAGTAATCCCCAAACTGTTTCACTCATGATGGAATTTTTCAGGGGGTCAATGTCCACCCCACATGGGGTCAGCCAGGAGTCCGGGGTGCCCTGGATGACCTCCGTCTCCTCCTCGAAGTTGGCCTGGGTTCTTCTTGACTCTTTCGGCAATGTGGATTGGATAATGGTTCTGTGCTCTGGCCACAGCTCCTGCTTCCCCCTGCTGCATACATTCACTCATTTGCCCTTAAGCTTGCTCATGGCCAGAGGTCAGTCCATGCCATCATTCAGAGGATGGGTGAGTGGTGAAAAAGCAAATTTCCTCCATGCTGATGTCTGTTTTACCTTTTTCTCTTTCCTTCTTGAAAAACCCCAGCCTGTCCCCTGCCTGACACCCCTACCTCACTGACTACCTTGACACTGAAGCCCACAGGGTATTGGACTAGATTTAGGGATTGGTTTTTTTCATTTTTTAATGAATTAAAAATATTTTATTTTTTCTAAATCCATGTAAAATGATTTTTAACATTTGTTTTTTTTTAATTTTGAGTTCCAGGTTCTCTTCTTTCCTCCCTCCTCTCCCCCTTCATTGAAAAGGCAAGCAATTTGATATAGGTTATACATGTACAGTCATGCAAAACATATTTCCCTATTAGTCATGTTGTAAAAGAAAACACAGACAAAAAAACCCAAGAAAAATAAAGAAAATAAAAAAAATATGATTCAATATGCATTCAGACTCTGTCAGTTGGAATCTGGAGGTGCATAGAATTTTTCGTCCTAAGTCCTTCAAAATTGTCTTGGATTACTGTATTATGAAAATAGCCAAGCCATTCACAGCTGACCACTGTACAATACTGCTGTTACTGTGTACAGTGTTCTCCTGGTTCTGCTCACTTCACTTTGCCTCAGTTTATGTAAGCCTTTCTAGGATTTCCATCATAATCACACACCACAACTTGTTCAGCCATTCCCCAATTGATGAGCACTCCCTCAATTTCCAATTCTTTGCTGCCACAAAAAGAGCTGCTAGAAATATTTTTGTACATGTCGTTCCTTTTCCTTTTTTATCTCTTCAGGATACAGCCCTAGAAGTGGTATTGCTGGGTCAAAGGGTACGCACAGTTTTACAGCCCTTTGGGCATAGTTCCAAATTGCTCTCCAGAATGGTTGGACCAGTTCACAACTCTACCAACAGTATATTAGTGTTCCAATTTTCCCATATCCCTGCCCAATATTTGTCATTTTCTTTTACTGTCACATTAGCCAATCTGATAAATGTGAGTTGTTTTAATTTTCATTTCTATAGATTCAATATTTCTTAACGTGGGATCTGTGAGCTTGTTTTTTTTTTAAAGTATTTTGATAACTATGTTTTGTTGCTGTTCAGTTGTGTCCCACTCTTTGTGAGCCTATTTGGGGTTTTCTTGGCAAAGATACTTGAGTGATTGGCCATTTCCTCTTCCAGCTCATTTTACGGATGAGGAAACTGAGGTAAACAGGATTAAGTGACTTGACCAAGGTCACACAGCTAGTCAATGTCTGAGGCCAGATTTGAACTCAGGAAAATGAGTCTTCCTGAGTCCAAGCCCAGTACTCTGTCTACTGCAGTGCTACCTAGCTGCCCAAATGGTTGATAACTATATTTAAGTATAATTGGCTTCCTTTGTAATCCTATGTGTTTATGCATTTAAAAACATTTTTCTGAGAAGGAGTTCACAGGCTTCACCAGACTGCTCGAGAAGTCCAGGATACAGAAAGGTTAAGAACCTGTGGTCTTAACTAAGGATAAGGTCCTTTCTAGCTCTAACACCTATGATTCCTGTCTCACTCATCCCTATTCCCACCTCCCTCCTCTCAGGAAGGACTCTGCTCTCAGTCATTTATATCTGGGTGTAGATGAGTTTGTCATCATGGTCTCTTGGGAGAGGTTGCTTCTCCTGATCTCTCAGTTTGGAATGAAATGAAAGTTTCGGACACTTTTGCTAAAAGCATTCCAGGCATCAAGGAGCAGATGATAGGAGGGACCTTGGGGGAGACCAAGGGGAGCTTCTTCTTCCCCTGACCCTCAGACACCACCACTTATGTGATCACCATACAGAATAATAGTTACTTCCGGTGTCTTTACCACGAACAATCACTGTTGTAAGGAAATAAACCAAAACGACAGCCCTGCAAATTTGTGAGTGCAAGTATCATTGGCCCAACTTTATACATGGGAAGACTGAGGCCTATGGAAAGTAGGTAACATAGCCAGTCAGTATTCCAGTTAGGATGACACATTCCTATTGTAGAACCCTGCCTCTGTCCACCTCCACGATATTGTTAAAGGGTGGCCCAAAGTCAGCAGTGTGTCAGAGCCAGCTCGGGACCACCTTGCAAATGCTGATTCCTCAATTTTTGGTATGAGCATATACACTGAGGAAATTTGCAGATGCTACAAGTCGTGACTTGATTTATTGTTTTACCGAAGGTAGAAAATATTAATAATTCGAATTCAATATAAGAGTGTATCATGGGTACATTTTTTTTGGAGAGCTGGTTGTTGAATATTTACCAGAACACCACTACAAAGTCCCATCCTCACCCTACCAACTGATCATGGGAACTGAAATGACCAAGATTAGTCTTTCCTAGGCACCTGATAAGTACAAATATCACCTGAGAGAAGGAACTCATGAACCCCTTCCTAAGTGGTAACTATTCATAGATCCCAAATTTTAGAAATGGTAAGGAGGTTCTCATTGCATGGTAGTTAACCATGTTTCATTTGCAAAGTTCCTCGTATTTAAATATGGCACTCTGAAAGACCGATAGCCTTTCATGCCCCTAAGAAATGAACCTCCAGTCATAGAATTTCAGACACTAGGGTCCCCAGAAAGGAGGGCTGTTTTGAGGCTGGGGCTTGTCCCAGCATCAATGAAATCAAACTTATTTCTCTTACTTGTAAGGCTGGCTCTTGCCTGCATGTGTAGTCTCAAAGTCAAAGGACCTGGGTTTAAAATACAGCATTTCTTTCTCTCTGTGAGACATTTGGCAAAGTCACATCTACTCTCTGAACCTCCGTTCCCTCATCTGTAAAGTGAAGAGTTAAACTAGATCACGAGTTCTTAACCTGGGGCCTGTGAACTTTTTCAATAACTGTATTACAATATAACTGTGTATAACTGGTTTCCTTTGTCTTCCTATTAATTTTATTTTATGCATTTAAAAACAGGTTTCTGAGAAGGGGTTCATAGGTTTCACAAGACTGCCCAAGGGGCCGTGCCACACAACAAAGTAAAGAGCCCCTGGGATTAGATAGTTTCCCCGTTCTCAATCTTATGATGTTATGAAATATTTTGATGCTCTGAGCATTTTATCAGAGCCTAACCAACGTGAAATCTGGGGGAATTAGCTAAAGGAAACTCCCAAGTATACAGGCATCCTCTTGTCCCTCACACGAAAGGATGCTTTGGGGAAAGTGGCATGAAGAGATGGAGAAGGGGCAAGTCAAGGGAGAGTGCCAACCAAGGCAGGCCTTACACATAGGAGTAGCAGGCAGCTGCCTACACAGCGTGATATGAGGAGTGAACAAAAGCTCCAGATTTTTTCCATTAGCCTCTTACTGGGCCTGAAATTGGCATTGTCAGAGTACCTCCTCTCAGTCTAGTTCCATTTGATTCAATTCAAATTTATTATGTATTAAGGTATTATATTCGCAAGAGCCTTGTTAGCATTTGCCCTTTACCAGGAAAAGGTGATTGATTGATTGTGTAGGCACAGGTGAGTTAAAGAAATGAGGTGTCACAAGGGACCTAAGAGGGTAGGTCCATGGATAGGTAAGTTTTGATGAGGAGCGGGAATCACGAGTTGGAAAACGTCCAGAGTACGTGCACGTCTTTAGTGAGGTCCCATACCCAGGGTTGGTGAGGGTAGTCCTAGGTGGCCAGAACGGATCAATACCAAAATTCATCTACTTTATAATTTGGCCACGGGCTGGCCCTGGAGGTTCAGGTCTTCATGCGTCATAGGATTTCAAGCTGTAAAGTTCTTTTGCCGTCACCTAGCTCAAATATAAGAAAATTAAGGCTCAGGGAAGGTAAATTACTTGACCAAGCTCAAACAGGTAGAAACTAGCAGAGCTCGGGATGGGAATCCAGGTCTTCTCATTTTAAATGCAGTGCCTTCTCCCATACACCATATATATATATATTTTGGTCAGAGAACTAGCATTTCTTTAAGTGTCTGCCACATGCCAGGCACGGTGCTAAGCACTAGTGATACAAAGGAAGGTAAAAAACAGTCCCTGCTCTCATGGAGCTCACAGTATAATGGGGAAGACAATATGCAAACAACTATGTACAAGCAAGATGCAGACAGTATAAATTGGGAGTAAACTCACAAGGAAGGCACTAAGATTAAGGAGGACCAGGAAAGGCTTCTTTCAGAAAGTAGGACTGACTTTAGCTGAGATTTGAGGGAAGCCAGGGGAGCGAGAAGGTAGAGCCGAGAAGAGGAGAGCATTCCAAGCCTGAAGGATGGCCGGTGACTGTGCTCAGAGTTGAGAGATGAGTGTTGGAGTATCATGTCACGTGCAAGGAACAGCAAGGAGGCCACTGTCACCAGATCATAGGGTGAGTGAAGGGAAGGAAGGTGTAAGAAGACTGAAAAGTAGAAGGGGCCAGGTTTTCGAAGAACTTTGAAAGCCAGACAAAGGATTTTATATTTGATCCCAGAAGTCGTAGGAAGCCACAGGAGTTTGTTGAACAGGGGACCGACATAGTCAGACCTAGGTCTTAGAAAGGTCAATTTGACAACTGAGTGGAGGGTGTATTGGAGTGGAGAGAGACCGGAAGCAGGGACACCAAGCAGAAGGCTATCGCAACGGTCCAGACATGAGGCGATTGAGAGCTTGCTTGCATCAAAGCCGTAGTGTCAGAGGAGAGAAATGAGTATAAATAAGAGACATTACAACAGTAGTATTGAACAAGACTTGGCAACTGATTGGATATGCGGGGTGAGAGTGAGGAGTCGAGGATGTCACCCAGCGCTGGAAGCTTGGGTGAGAAGATGGCGGAACTCTCAACAGTAACAGGGAAGGTCAGTAGAGGGGGAGGGTTTAGGGAGGAAGATAATGAGTTCAATTTTGGACATGTTGAATTTAAGATATTTATGAGACATCCAGTCTGAAATGTCTGTTGGAGATATGAGACAGGAGGTCAGGAGAGAGGTTAGTGCTGGATCAGTAGATCTGAGAATCTTCCGCGTAGAGATGATAGTTGAATCCATGGGAGCTGACAAGATCACCAAATGAAATAGTGTAGGGGGAGAAGAGGACCCACAATTCAGCCTTGGGGGACCCCTACTATTAGCGGGCATAACGTAGATGAAGATCCAGCGAAATAAACAGACTAGGAGAGAGCAGTGTCACCAAAAGCTAGAGAGAACAAAGTATCAAGGAGGAGACATACTCCACTGCTCCCCAGCAAGTGATCCTGTCAGTCTAAGTACAGCCCTCATTCCCTAAATGAGGATTGTTTCAAACCTGAGAGGGGTGTGTAATTGTGAGGAAGATGCTGCTGATCTGGTGAATAAAACATTTTTAATTTGAATGGAAAGAATTGAGGAAGAATGACAATAGCCTTTTTATAGGAGAAATGTACCTGCCTTTTCAGTATATATGTAAGCATTTCTTTTAAAGGAATCTTATCTTGAGGATGTGCCTCTGTTCACATCAATACAGTCTATCTTTTCTGGATTGTTCTTTAAAGAGAAGAGTGCAATGTAGTGGGAAGAGCACTGGATTTGGAGTCCAAAGACCTGGGTTTGAATCTTGGCTTTGCTATTTACTACCTGCCTGATTTTGGGCAAATTACTTCCGCTCTCAGGGCCATACTTTACAACTTTAAAGCTATGGTCCTACAGTCCCAGGACTTTGATACTGAGACTGAGGACAATGCAGTGCCTGGGGGCTGGGACTGGTGCTGGTTCTGGTACTGATGGGAGCCAACCAGTCTGACTCTCATTGAACAACTGAGTAGAACAGGGGGAGAGAGAGAGAAAGAGAGAGAGAGAGAGAGAGAGAGAGAGAGACAATGTGTGTTGGGGGTGGGTGGGTGGAGGTCACTCACTTATACATGCCTACTTTCTTGTTTTAAATTCAAATATGGGACAATGACAGGGCAGGTGCAGCAGATAGACCACCAGGCCTGGAGTCAGGAAGACCTGAGTTCAAATCTGGTCTCAGATACTTACTAGCTGTGTGATCCTGGACAAGTCACTTCACTCTGTTTGCCTCAGTTTCCTCACCTGTAAAATGAGCCAGAAAAGGAAATGGCAAACCACTCCAATATCTTTGCCAAGAAAACCCCAAATGAGGTCACGAAGAGTCTGACATGACTGAAAGATGACTGAATAACAACATGAGACAATAGCATTTCTATATATGTCTCAAATGGAACAGACGATGAAGTACTGGGTAATCCTCTCTGTATTGACCATCCGGTAACCAGAGGTAAGATAACTTCTGAGGTCATTCGCCTTAGCACTACTACATCAGGTTTGGTCGGGAAGCTTGCTTCGCTCACTCACGCGTTCCTTTTTTTTTTAAAGCAGACTTGTGATTTTATCAGTATAGGAGGCTCCTAGTGAGGAACTTTCTTTACCAATGCAGATCAGCACCATCCCTCCAACATCTACTCTTAAGAGAGTCCCCCGGAGCACTGACAAGTTAAGGTGACTTGACCAGCGTCAGCCAACTAGGATGTGGCCAAAGTGGAGCCTGAACTTGGGTCTTCTCAAACCCTGAATCAGATCTTCTAGCCACTGCCTGCTACACAGACTCCTCATTCGTTCATTTAACAACCATCTCTTGCATACCCATGATATGTCGTGTCTTGTGCCAGGTCCTGGGGGAAGGTAAAGATGGTAAATAAGACATCTGTCCGGCCCTCAAGGCACTTACACTCTAATACTAAATGGACGGCCCCTCCCTCCATCGCCGCACGTTATAGCCTCTCCAGGCCTCCCCAATTTATGGGATTCTTCTTAACCAGATCTTTCAGTACATCTTCCACAGAGGACCATCTCCTCTTGCCAATAGACTAGTTCCCTTCACACTTGCTACAATGAGTCTGTTTCCTTTTCTGGTTATACTTGTCCTCAATGTCTTTGATTCTGTATTCCTCCTAAAAGTCACCCTTGGTAACGTGCTGCAGCCTTCTTATGCCCACCACGTGTCTCTCCAATGTCGTGGGGCCACTTCACATACAATTTGGATTCTGCTGAGACTGTGGTTTCGATCGATCAATCATCAAGCTGTTATTAAGGCCCTGCTATGGTGGTAGGTACTAGGGATCAAAGATGAAGATGAAACACTCCCTCCCCTCAGGGAGCTTCCATTCTATAATGGAAGACAACACAAATGAATGAAAGAGGGTACTAAGTGCTTACTACTATGTGCCAAGTTGTACCAACCACTAGAAATATAAAAACAAGAAAGACAGTACCTGCCAACAAGGCTATTATGTTCTTATAGGGTAAAGAGAGGTAGACTTGGAAAGGGGTGGGGGGAGCAAAGGTATAGGCTGCTTGTGTGATCTGCACACAAAGAAGTATATACAAAATTAATGAAAGGTCATTTTACCAGGGAGGTGCAAAGGGGAACAGGAAAGGATTCATGCAGGAGATGGTACTCGAATGATGTTTTGAAAGAAATTGGGGAGGCAAAAATGACATGGGAGTGTATTCCAGGCATAGATGGCAGCCCTGGGCAAAGATAGGAGATGATGGCCAGGTTGACTGGATCACAGAGCACCTGAAGGAGAGTGATGTAAAATAAGGTTTGAAAGGTAGGTTGGAGACAGACTGGGATGGGGCAAATAGAGAAGTTTGCATTTGATTCTTGTGGTAATAGGAAGCCACTGGAGTTTATTGAGCAGGGGAGTGGCATGGTCAGAACTGTGCTTTAGGGACATCATTCTGATAGCTGTGTGGAGGATGGACTGGAGTAGGGAGAGACTTGAGGGAGGGAGACTATTTTTTGAGCCATGGAAAATTGCCTGGAGAACACTGGTATTCAAGAGCTGGGCTTTTGCTGCAGAATGGTGCTTGGGATCATTGAAAACTCTAGGAGGTCTCTCAGATGCAATCTGTGCCGTCCTTCTCCTCCTGTTCAGTTCTGAGCACAGCTCATTGCCTGTCCAAAATCTACGTGCTGATAGACTAAGCCAACGGGCTACCTGGCCCACTGCCTATCATGATCTGGGGAGCATGCAAGGAAGCTGGCTGTTCTACAAGGGATTCCATTTCGGGTCCAGGTTGGAGTGGATTTCCTTTGAGGTCTCTTCCCGGTCTGATTCTGTGACTTCAAGCCCTGCATTCTCTCAAACTATAAATTTTTAAATGATTGCCTCTGAAAACTATGAAGTGGGAGATGCATATGCATATGAGAGAGTATTGTTAGTATTAATTAGCAGTCACCAAAGAGAGGGATGTGTATTAGCTGTGTGCTGGGATTTCCCAAGATATAGGGATGGCTCATCATGCTGTGGAGGTGATCCTGGGATCTCAAAGGCTATGCCAGTTAAGTGCATGCTCTGTCAGGTCCTAGCACACTGAAAAAGCTACAGAGTCTTAGCATCGCTAATAATGAGGAGGAGAATGTTGACGAGGACAACTGAGGACGCTTTACATTCATCATCTCATTTGATCTTCACGATAACCCCAGGAGGCAGATACTGTTATTATCCCTATTACACAGATGAGGAAGCTGGGACCCAGAGAAGCTGAATGACCTGTCCAGGGTCCTGCCACTAATAAGTGTCTGAGGTGGGATTCAAAGCCAAGTCCAGCACTCTGTCTACTCGAGTCTGCCTCGCTGCCACACCGCCTCTCAAGTCAGGAAGGTCTGCTTATGACTGATGGAGAGAGTACCTTTTGGGGGATACAGATCAGAACTATGCTTTCCTTGGTATAGGGAAGGAACTCTGTATGGGGAACCTCTCTCTACCAATACAGATCAGCAAGTGTTCTCTAACTGGTGGCCTTAAAGAGATGTGTGGGGTCCTGAGAGGTTAAGGAAAAGAGCCAGCATGTGATCAAGGTAGAATTGGAACTCAGGTCTTTGTGACTCTGAAACCAAGGCTGTGGCTGGCCTTCACTATACCTAGAGAACTCCAGCTCCTCAAATCAGTGAGATGTCTACGAGTACAAGTACACCTTTCCAAGCTTTGTAATCTTGGGGATCTTAAATGCATGCATTGCATTAGACTGACATCACTAGCCTTTGCACACGACTCACCAGGTACTGATATGGATGGGAATTTTGTGGGTGCTTTCAGTTGTTTTAAATATCTTGTAGTAACTGCTACTTTCTTTCCTTAGATTTCCCGCCTACATTCTCAAGTTACCGATGGCCCCAGGACTGATGTAAGTGTATGACATTTTCTTTATGAAATTCCCAAAGCTCCTCCCTCCTTCCGAAGGGATCGCACTAAGATACCAAGAGCCCTGAGTGTTTCATAATGGCCAACCTCCAAACCTGTGCAATGGGACACACTAGGAGAGGGAGACTGCCCCCGGGGAGGGGAGGAAGAAGCCAGCAGAGACCTACCCAGAGCCTTCGTCTCCACCCCCACTACCTCCAGTAGCTGAGACAGGGCTCACCAGGCTAGTAAGTAGGAGAGCCAGGATTTGAATGCAGTTCCTCTTACTCTAAATCTAATGTTCTTTCAATGGCATCATGCTGCCTCTGAAGGAGCTCCCTCCTTTGCCTCCTACTTCTTCATGGCCAGCCCACAAGCTGCTACTGTTTCCTCATCACGTTCTTTACTGCCATGATGTCCCATCTCTGAACACAAACCTAACCTAGTCGTGGAGAATTTCTTGTCTATTGTGGGCCATATATTCATTGGGGGCAGGAATCAATTAGGTCACATAAGCAAGGAGATAGCAGGGTGAATTTGCAGTACTGACCCTGGAGGCAGAGGACTTGAGTTTAAGGACTGACTCTAGCAGTTACTGTCTGTGTGACCTTGGGCAAGTCACTTTACCTGCCTGGGCCTTAGTTTCCTCATCTGTAAAATGAAGGATGACCTCTGAGGTCCCTTCTAGCTTTAAACCTATACTCCTATGAAGTCAAAAAAAGCCTCACTTAGTTTTGTTTTGAGAGATAAATTTAAAATGCTACATTCACACTTAAAATGAAAATGAGAGGATATAACACTATTCAATAAATGCAACGAATTCTATTTCCATTCCTGCTGGTATAATGGAATGAGCACTGAATTTGAGTAGTAGATTGGCCTTCAAATCTGAAGCTTACTGGCCATATAATTTGGGGCAAGTCATTTAACTTCTTCAAGCCTCAACTCTGCCATCTGCAAAACAGGAATAATCATATTTGTATTTCCTACCTCTCCACGTTATTGTAAAATGATGTATACAAAACTCTTCGTAAACTTAAAACACTATACAAATGTGAGTTCTTCTTATTACATTATGGGAAGGGGGGATACAGAAGGTGGGTGAAAGAGAGAGACAGAGGGAGAGAGCCACACATACTGAAAAAATCACACACACACACACACACACTCACACGGCAGAGAGGGAGCCAGGACAGGCTCATGGGTATGCAGGGAACGTAGCTGCCTGCATGGTATCATTTTAGGGCCTCTAGGAAGGCTCCACTGCCATCTCAAGACCTTTTCCTTCTCCACCTTCTCATTGGGGCTTTTATTTGCTGACTTGACACAAAGATGGCAGTCACGCCCCATTCCTACAGAGGATAGGCCCCTGCTTTATAGGAAGGGTATGGTGAGGAGAATTCTTAGACATAAAAGAAATGTTTTCCAAGTTAGTGACATAGTATTGCCAAGCAATCAATCAATCGATTGCACACCATGGAATCAGATGAGAGGAAGGATTGTCTCATCCTTTGTAACTCGAGTACCTACCACACACCTGGCACATAGTAAGTGCTTAACATAGGCTTAGGAATTGATGGATTCAAACAAATCGTTTAAAGTCTAATTAGAGTACTGGCAAAGCCAGTGACTGAAAAACTGAACAAAAGGGGGTATGTTCCCTGAACCCTAACTATACACTACAAAGGTCACTATGTTCTGCAGTGCCCGACCTCCAAAATGGCTAGGGCGCCAAGGCTTTTCAAGCCTCATGGTTAACATCTCAGGCTTGGCTTTTACTTCTCTCTCTGAACATCTGGTGTTCATTTCTAGTTAATTGTGGCTCTCATTGACCAGAGGCCAGTGGTGGTGGTGGTGGGGTTTCTCTGCCACTTTTGGGGTCTCCAAATGTCAAGTAATGGGTGCCTACATTTTAAAGGTATAAAACAGAGAAAGGGGGTGGGGAGGGATGCTTGCCTGCAAACTTGGAATAGGCTGCCTGAGAACTTGGCCTTGCCGTGCTCCTAGCTGCTAATGAGCAGTGTGCTCAAAGAAGGAGAATGGAAAATGTGAGTTTCTTTCCCACTAATGGGAAAAATAAAAGCATTTCAAGATTTTTGCCTTAGGGAGAAGTTCGAAGGTTTGAAGTACTCTGCATGGGATTTAGAGACAAAGTGCCAATAAAGGTCCCTATTTTACGGGAATGGGTGTTTTTTAAAAGACGATAAAATTACCTCAAAGTAGTAACCCTAGCAATACGACTGAGTCAAGCAGTAAGGCCTTCATTCAGAGCTTGAATAGCAGGGACACAACAAGGAAGACACTAAGTCTTTTTATTTTCCTGCCATTTCACAAAATCAGAGTCAGCGATTTAGTGCTAGAAGGGATCTTAGAGGCTACAGAATTAAACTATTCCCAACTCCATTTTGTAGATGAGAAACTGAGGCACAGAGAAGTTAAGTGACTTGCCTAGGGTCACAATACCAATAATTACTGTATCTAAACCCGAGGCAGGATTTGAACCTGGTCCTCCTGACACCAAGCCCAGTGCCCTTTCTAAGATCACGCTGAGTTAGTTCCTCAGAAGCTATTTGAGTGCTGATAACATAGGCCTTCCCCCAATATCAAAAGGGGTTCCGATCTGAGCTACTTAGGCTCAGTACTGACTACCAGTCAAAGGTTTGACCAGTGGGTGATGCTATTTCCTTGCTTGCTGGGAATGACATTTGCACCGTGCCTCAATGCTTCGAGGGGTCCATGACCTCATCAGAATGGCTATTCACTGTCTACCATCTTAGGGTGCAGAACACAACCTAGTCAAGTCATTATCCTTTTTGGCTCTCGTCCATGTCCTGTATTCCTCCAGAGTGGATCCAGTCTTTCTTGGGGTCTTTTAATGTTTTATGGATCCCAATGCAGCAATTGGGCATCCATCAGGAAAGATGTATGGTGGATAGAAATGGGCTACAGAACACTACTGATGATGTGAGACCAGAAAAGAAGGTGAGCCAGTCACATAATGAAAGCCAGGGATAATAGATGGTATCATTCTATATAGGCATGAATTAGCTAGGACTATCATATCACCTGAGAGAACACAATGTGCTCTGGGTTCTGAAAGATAGTTAGACATTGAAGTTCCAATGGTGGACCCATTGGTGCAAAGTGTCACAAAACAGGATACATTATAGATGTGTAGAAGATGCACAGATGAACCTTTCTTTGAGTTAAGTAGTCTCCTTTGACCTTCTTTCATAGTACTGCAATATCATAGGATATAGGACCCCCAAGGTGATCTGGTCTAACCCCCTCATGTTATAGATGAGGAAATGGAGGCCCAAGAAGTTAACTGACTGTGACTTGTCCCAGGCCTTTCAGGTCACAAGTAGCAGAGCGCTGATTAGAACTCAGATTCCCTGACTCCAACTTCGGCCTTCTTCCCATTGTCCCTTGATGGGCCCTTTTGGGAAGCTACCGTTGATACTCCCACTTTTAGCAACTTGCTCTCAGTGTTGCCTACCTTCTTATCCAAATTGCAACCCTGTTTAATCTTTCTAAAAGCTATCTGAGTAGAGCCCCTGAGAGTTTTTGCTTTTTTGAATTTTGGAGGCCCAATTAATCACTAATCACGTTTCTTGACTATTTCTTATGGGCAAGGTACAGTGCTAAGGGATGTAGGGAACAAAATGCATACATGAAGCTGTCACTGCTGTCACATTCCCTGCAGTGGGGCTGCCACATGTGCCAGCGAATGGGGCTATCACAACAACTGGGAGGAGGTTCCTCCGGGCTAAAGAGTGACAAGTTTTGTGTTGAGACCCAATTGAGAACCAAAAGCCAAAGGACCGAAGCAGGGAAGCGAAGGCAGAGGGCTCAGAAGCAGAGCAGCCGGTAGGAAGTAGGGCGTGGAGCTCCTCGGTTGGCTTGTCTGGCCCAATTTATCTCCATGAATCTCTGCCCTTTAGTTGTGTCCTGGACATTCTTACCCCCCCACCTGCTCTGATGTGTGCTGTGGGGCCTCTTTTTACCTCAGTTAATCGGAGAAAATGTGGGAGTTTAGAGTTTAAAATAAAGCTGACGAGCTAAGACATTCACAAGAAGGAATAATCCACTGTATATGATGAAGACACAAAAAAGAAGAGAGAGATCATAAAAGTATAGACTTAAAGTTGGAAGAGACCACTGTAATTCCAACCCCCTAATTTTACAGATGAGGAAACTGAGGCACAGAGAAGTTAAGTGCCTTGTCCAGGGTCATACAACTAGTGTCTGAGGCAGGATTCGACTCCAAGTCTCATGCTTTATCTACCATTCTATGCTGCCAGACACATGTATTGCTAATATGAAGCAAAACATTTTGGATTGGAATGAAACAATGCTAATCAGGCATAAGGGGAAAGGAAGAGAATAAGCATTTATTAAGCACCTACTATGTGCCAAGCACTTCACAGATATTATCTCATTTATTCCTATAACAATCTTATGAGGTAGGTTCTGTTATTATCCTCATTTTAGAAGTGATGAAACCGAGGCAAAGAGAGGTTAAGTGACTTGCCCAGGGTCACACAGCTAGTGAGTTATCTGAGGTCGGATTTAGATTCAGGTCTTTCTGACTCCAGGCTCAGTGCTCTAGCCCCTGTACCACCTGCATGCATAAACCATCCCCTTTGTAATAACTCTCACTTTTAAGAGAATGCTTCTGTTTTAAGTGATATATCAGGAAAGGCATCAGCTTGGGAGTCGGAGAGCTTAGATTCAAATCCTGGTTCTGCTTCTTATTATCTAAGTACCTTAGCCTCTCTGGACTTCTGTCTCCTCTGTGTGATGAGAGGGCTCTCTCCCTAAGGTGCTCTCCATCTCGAAATCCTACGCTCTTAGCACCCACTTACAAGAGACTTGACCGTCAGCCTTGCCCAGCCCGTCTCTTTTCAATGCAGTAGATCTTCTGTTACCCACTCCTCCATTTTCATTGTTCTGTTAGTTGTAGCCAACTGGAGGAATCACGCCCTTCCTCCAACAAATTCTTATCCCATGTTCTTCACAATTCAGCTCCTCTTCTGTGTGGATGAATCCATGTTTAATAGAAATGGGATCGCTCCTTCTTCTTCCCTGCAACTCGCTTCATGAGAACCAATAAGGCCAAGTGGGAACAAAAGTTTCATCTGCATGCAAAAAGAGCATGGAAATGGAACCCAGACATTGCCTTTATCATTGGTCATCACCACAAGGGGTGTATGGTTTCATGATGATACATGGTCTGCTCTGAAGGGGGTTTAAGCAAACATATGAAAGATGTTAGTGTGTGCTAGTGTGCTCAAGAGACTCGATTAGGCTACAGTGAAACACACACCTAGCTTTGGGGAAGTCTGCTATTTGACCTATAGACTCACTCGAATTTCTTTCCTTCTTCACGTCCTTTTAGGAATCCTTTCCGCTTCCAAGGGTTCGCCAGGCAAGATCATAGGAAAGATCTCCGAAGGTACCTGGTGTTCAAATACCTCCAGTATCTCATCTTGCCATTCCCCAATGTCATCATCAACTTGCTGGGCCTGTGTGCCAGTCTGTATGTCACACTGCTCCTGAGGTCTCCCAACATCTCCAGGAAATCCACTGTAGTATTTATTCAGAATGTGGCCCAGGCAGATATCCTGGTGGGGTTCAGTATGTTTGCCATGATCCAAGATGCCTCCCAGGGTGAAAGATCGTCATGTTCTTTTCACACAGCCCTGTGGCAAAACTTCCAGACTGCAAATGCCCACGTCAGCTCCCTTTTGCTCAGCTGTGTAAGTCTGGAGGCCTTTCTGATTGCATTCCTTCCCGCTGAGACCCGCCATATAAGAACCGTCAGATCCGCGAGGGTGGCTTCTAAGCTCATCTGGCTTTCTGTCAGTGCCGAGTGTATTGTTTATCAGCTGGAGTGCTTAAAGGACCTCCACCTCATTTCTCTGGGTGCCCCCAAGCACACTTTGGTGCTGCTGAGCTTCTGCAATGGAGCAGCAGCCCTGATGAAGTCATTCATTTACCCCATTGGTTTACTCTTACGAATAATCAATGTGTACCTTTTTTATAAGATATTCTTCAGCAGGTCACCTTGAAGTGATTCAAAAAGGAGATTCTCAGTGACTGGGCAGAGGAGAGAAACATGTATATGATCTGGAAACTGAGACTTAGACGAATGTTTAGGGATGTCTGGCCCTTGTTATTGGTTCTTATTGGCTGTTTACTATATATTGCTTAATGTCAAAGAACGTGTGAAAACCATAGAGATTGTCTTGGAGGAGTTCATAGGCAGGAGCAGATCTGGAGCGGGAAGGGAGCTCTGAAATCAAATCTGGCCTGTCATCTTATAGAGGAGACAGAGGCCCAGAGAGGTCCATGTGCCAATGGTCACACGGGTAATAAATGTCAGAACCAGGATTTTAACCTAGGTCCTCTGACTCCAAGTCTTGTTGTACCATGAGAGGTGAAACTGATTAAAGCGCATTTTAATCATATCATCGTGAATTCTTCATTGATTGGCTGCTATGTACAAAGCATTGCACTAGGTGCATAAAGGGGGATAAAGATAATGAACACTTAGGGCCTGTCCCCAAGGAGCTCTCAGTGTAGTGAGGGAGACAAGACTAACACAAAGCAGCATAAACTAAGAAGAGGTGGCATAGGAGAGTCACAGCCTTGGGTAAGTCACTTTCTCTGTGTGGGCCTCTGAAAAATGAGGGAATGGATTCTTTCAGCCTTGACATTCCATGACATCCTGAATGAATGATACAAACATGAAGTGCCACAGACTCTCAAAGGAAGGCTATAATAGACTTTGTTTCTGAGGTGGGCAGGGAAGGCCTTGCCACGTAGGTGGTGGGATGTGAATCAGGCTTGAAGGCTAAGCTTGTCAGCACCCCACATCCCTCTCAAAGCTGCTCTCTTGGTGAAATGCAAGTTGGCTCAGGCATATGTTTCTGGATATCTATCGTTCTTTGCAAAGCTCTTGTTAGAGCTTGGGCTCAGGAAAGTGGTTCTCCCTTAATTTCCTCCATCTAACATTTCTGGTGATTGAACCTCAAGGTGTTTCAAGTGGGCACGCTAGACTGGATCTATATGAAACAAATCTATCATTCGCCCTAAGACGTTCTTTTTGTCCCCTTGCTTTATCTATGTAGTCGGTAACATGACGACACATTTTTCTAGAGTTTGACGGTTTGTAAAGTCCTTTACACGCATTATCTCAGTTGATCTTCATGACAGCCCTTCCAGGTAGGAAATGTAGTACAACTGCCACCGTTTTACGATAAGAAAACTGAGGCTTAAGTGACTTGCCTATGTCAAAGGCAGGATTTGAACTCTGGTCTTTCAGACTCCAAGTCTAACACTATTTACTACAGTGCTCTGCCTCCTCTAATGAATGAAGTTATTGAGTAAAAACCTTAGTCCATAGTTGAAGTCTATGGACCTGTCAATGATTGGCTTATACTAGGTTCCGGAACAGGAATGTTTCCTTAATGGACATCTTTGGGTCAACAACTTGAAGTTAAACACGAGGACATCCGTGGAGCAGGAAATGGAAGTGTGAGGAGGCAGGAAGGCCTTGACACCTGGCAAAATCAAGAGCTGCACATGTGTTAGTCAGACTAGAAGATTCATAAGATCCCTTCTCTATACCCATGATCCTATGGGCTTGGCCCATAGAGGACCTGGTGGACTGACAGGCCGAGTAGGTAGCTCAGATCACGCTGACTCCTAACTGGCTGGAATTATGTCTCGGCTCCTCTCTCTGATATGACTCTTTTTAGGGCGTAACACACTCTCTGTGCCCCTCCTTCCTTTTCCTTCCTCTCCTAATCCCAGCAGAGAATGAGAATAAATGATCAGAGCTAGGCATAGTCAGCGGACCCAAACTCTCTCCTTTATAGGTCAAAGAGTAAAGCTAGAAATCCCCTTTTGATCCTCTCCCCACCTCCAGCCCCCCCATGAAAGGACCGATTCAAATGAAATGGCTCCTTGAAGCAGACTGTGGGCCAGATGACTCTGGTTCTGATAATGACAGCCCAACTCATGCTCCTGAATATTTCCCTCATCTTCCTGAAATAGGGCGCGGCCTTAGAAATGCTTCTTGGTAGAAAGGAAGGAGTACTTGGATTGGATTTCAAGAATGCTGAGTCCTCTAGTCCTGGCTCTGCCATTTATTAGCTGTGTGACCTTGGGTAAATCCCTTCTCCTCTATGGGCCTCAGTTTCCTTCTTTTTAAAGTAAAGGGGTTGGCCTAAGTGATTTCTTTGGTCCCTTTTAGCTCTTTCTATGATTCTCTATGGATGAAAAGGTTGGTGAGTGGGAGTAGGAGGTAATTTTTATTGCTACTCTCCAGCATCAGAACAATTCCCTCTGCACCCACTATTGGCAAAATGATTACCAACATAGCTGCTGCTGCCAAGAGGGTCTGGGAGGAGAGCCAAGGAAAAGGGAAGGGCCAGAAGGCTCTTCCTGTTCAATAGAGGAGGATGACTTATGAGACAGAGCCCCGGAAAAGGTTGCTAGAGAAGCAGAGGTTCTTCCTTTCGAGACCTGAATCGTGGGCTGTTTGTCAACTGAGGAAGATAGTACTTTGAATAGCTCCCTTTTCTATAGTGCTTTCTTCACAATCTCCTGAGTTAACCAGTATAAGTATTTTTACAAGTGAGAATGGGACTCACCTGCACTTCCAATTGGGTTACACTAGGTAGCCAAGAAGGTCTCTTTCAAATATCAAATTCAGTGATTCGGTGAAGCTAAGTTCCAAAGAGCTCAAGTGATTCGCTCAAGGTCGTACAGTATGTGACTATGTAGATGTTACAATTTCACGAGTGCTGGGAAGGCCTATACCCTCCCTCCAGCTTTACTGTTCAGTATCCATGTAACTTTGGGCTGATGGGACTTTAGAGGTCATTTGGTCCAGCTCCTTCATTTTACTGGTGAAAAAAATGAGGCCTAGACCAAGGTCATGCAGATGGTAACTAAAACAGCATAGACAGGATTCCAACTCAGGTCATAGGATTCTAGAATCGAGTCAGAGCTGGAAGAGTCCTCCAAAATCATCTAATCTAATTCCCTCATTTTTCAGATGAGGAACTAAGAAACCAAAGGGGTAGAACGGCTTGCCAATGGTCATGCAGAGCCTCACAAAGTAAGCATTCTAGACTGTACCACGAAACATCTGAGAATCCAAACAGTGACAGACAAACTAGACCAGGAGCTGGTCCCTCACCAACAGCCACTTTGAGCTTCCCAAAACTTATCTACCAATTCCCTTGTAGATAAGAAATGAGATGGAGAAAGTCTGCACACCTTCTCACAGACAGATTGGCAGCAACTGTGCCTCACACTCTAGAGGAAAAGTAAGGCCATCAGAATTAACTTAAATGTTTTGGGTTTTTATAGCAAGTTCTAGAGCTCTGTCTATGTCCTTGTAGCCCTCAAACATCAAGGTGTTTCCACATGACCAGATGTCTAACTAGTAATGACTAAGGGTTTCACATTTCATTTTGATGCTAGACATTGTGTGAGTACAGTGTCTTATCCAAGCCTTGGGTCAACTTATGCAACCTCATCTGCTTGGTTCTCATTGTCGTGCTCCCAAAAGCAAGATGGAGTCCCCACAGTGGTGTGCTGACAAATGTTTAACAACTGATTCTCTAGGGAAAATGTATGTAGGACACATTTTTAGGTTTAATCTATATTATTAATATTTTATTCATCACTTTCTTAAGTCTACCATAGATTCCCAAAGTGGGCAATACTGCCCCCTGGGGGGCATTGGAATGATCCAGGAAGGTGGTAGTAGCTTCGGGTGACTGCAAATTAAAAAAAAAAACAACCCATTAAACAGTTAAAGAAAGTAGATTTCCAGGAGATCGCTGAGTAATCTTTTTTAAAGGGGCAGTAGGCCAAATAAATTTGGGAACCTCTGGGACAATCAACAATATAGTAAATCAAGCTCCAATTTACAGTGTTTGCCGATTTTTAAGGTGTAAATACTCACACTGAAAATTTAACAATCAGTTCTTATGAGCCAGTTTGAGCTGGTGGTTCTAATACACCGAGTCCCTAGCAGAAGAAAACTATGTAGGTGCTTACAGAATGACAGAGCTGGAAAAAGATCTAAAAGAGTATATGAGGCAGTTGGTATCTGAACAAGAATCCCCTCTACAACATCCCCCAAAGTGGCCATTTGACTTCCACTTGAAGATCTCTAGCAACACGATTTTTTACCTCTGGAGACATCTCATTCCACTTTTGAATAGATTTAATTCATAGAAATTTTCAAGCCTAAATCTCCTTCTCCGCTCCTGCTTCTGTCCTCTAGGGCCAAGAAGAACAAAGCTAATCCCTCTTCTGTGTAACAGCCCTTCAGATGTTGGAATCCTATGATTGAGCTTTTCCCCCTGAATTTCCCTTGTATTTTCATTAAAGTGAGGGGGTGATTTGTCATCCCCATGAATTTTTGAACCCCTGGTCCCCAGACGTAACCATGACATAAGTTACTAAAGCTAGAAGCTCTCCTCCCTCCCAGGAGACCTGGCCCATGGCCAGAATCCCCACGCTGGAAGGGACCTTCGAGATCAACTCATCCAATCTGTACCTGAGGAGAAATAATCTCAACGACATGCCCAACAAGTGACTGTCCACCCTCTACTATGTCCTTCCTAGATGTGGAAGCTGTGAACGCAGAAGGTCAGCTTTATTAGATGGGACAGATGAAAAAGATCTTGTTAAAATAACGTAACTATATTATTTTAGAACTGATGATACACTAAGTTTCTCAAGAATAAAAAAGGCATATTTCTAACTGAGAAAGACCAAAAGATAGGATGGATTTGAATAGAAAAACATAATCCAAATACCCTACCACTAAAACAAAAACTTAAAAGTCATTGAAAAGATTTCGAAAATGTATAATAAATCTTAAAGAAATTAGCATGTATTTAAAAATAAAATCAACCTCTCCCATGAGGTGTGTAGATAAGTCTGTATTTTCAAAGCCTCTGCCAGCAAAGCTCAAGCCCGGGCAGGTCTTACCCAGATGGAAAAGGCTTTGAGGACAGAACTAGTGAAGGGCTGTTGTCTGGAGTGCCCGAACTAGCCAAATTTGAAGAGGCTTATCACTAGGTCGTCTGCAGAGGAATGGATTTTTTTCGCTATAGCAACTCTCAAAGATAACATAAGGCTCAGAGGCACTGTGATTTGTGTTAGGCAGGGCATTGGCCACACAGAGGATACCACAGATCCATGAAATACTACTTGGTAAATATTTTTAAAAACTTAGGACTTAGAACTTAGGAAAGACATGAAAAAGAATAACCTAAATGCCTTGGTTTCTTCCCCTGTAAAATGAGGGTGTCGAACTAGGTGATCTCTAAGGTTCCATCATGCTCCCAAATCCTTCAATCTTATGAGATCAGAACCAGGCTTAGCACCCCTAGGATTCTTTTCTGGAGCCTTGGAAGAGTGACTGATTATCATCATGGCCAGCTGGCCAACGGTGCTGCTCCCAAGGCAGTTTTGAGTCTTCGAAAGAGAAGATACAACTTCAGACTCCTTGAGCATGTTGGAAAAATATTCCATACTTGACACCACTGTTGATTTATGACTATTACCTAAATTGGGCAAATCAAGTACTGCTGATATATACTATTACCTTATTTATCTGGTTTTGTTGGGATTAACTTAAAACTTATTCTTTTAGGTACAAAAATTTAGGAAAACTTTGTTTTTGATGAAAATCTTTCTAAAATGCATGACAAACTTTCTTGCCTTAATAGACAAAGTTATTAAATGAATTTTTACCTTCTATACTTGACTCAGTCTTATCATTACAAATATAAGTGATTGTGTTGAACTGTAATACAATGATGCTCTCGGGTCATGTTAGGGAGTATAGAACTATTTACCTACACACTAAATGGCCCCAGATTGCTAAAATGACCAAATGGTAATTCAACAATCCAATTTAACAAATGTGAATTAAGAGCCTAGTTTGTGCAAGGCACGGTGCTAGGCAATGGGGATATGAAGACAAAGCATATCAGTCCTTGCCCTCAAGGGGCTTACATTTTGGGGGTGGTGCTGGTATAAAACAAGTACAGAGATAAATAAATACACAGTAATTGGAAGACTGAGAGAGGACTAGCAACTGAAGGAGAGGGGGATGAAGGCAAGTTTTGTGGAAGAAGGTGGCACCTAAACCAAGTCTAAAGGAAAAGAAGGATTTGGATGATGAAAGATAGAGATGAAAAGGGAGTGAATTGAAAGCCTAGGATGGCTTGTGCAAATGCACTGTGATGAGAGATGAAATAGAGAGTCTGGGGAACAGCTCATAGTCTAATTTGCCTAGAAGGGAGAGCAGATAAAAACCAAGTTGCTGCCAGCAATAGAGAACCACTAAAGTTTTTATGTGTTTTGCTTTGTTTTGAGCAGGGGTATGACACGATGCCTTAGGAAGAGGACGTTGGCAGCTGTATGGGAGATGAATTGTTGAGAAGAGAGACTCGAGTCTGAAAGACAGTTAGAAAGCTATTATAATAGTCCAGATGAGAAGAAATGAAGGCCTGAAGCAGGGTAATGGCCTTGTCAGTGGAAGTGTTGTTCAGTTGTGTCTGACTCTTCATGACTCCATTTGGTGCGTTCTTGACAGAGATGCCTGAGTGGTTTGCCATTTCCTTTTCCAGCTCATTTTACAGATGAGGAAACTGAGGCAAACAGGGTGAAGTGGAAGGGTTCAAATACAAGCAAAGGTGTGACGGAGCCAGCTCAAACCAGCTCAGGAAAGCTGATTATTAAATATTCAGTGTGAACATTTATATTCCACAAATTACCAAAGGTACAAATCAGGGGTATATATTACGAGCATTATATATTATATAGTACTTATGGTCTATTGTATAGAATTAAAAAAGTGATGGAGAAAATATTCTTGATTACAGATTAAGATAGTGATAGTGCTGAAAGATGCCAGGGGAAATTCAGTAGCAACCATGTTTTTCTTTTTTTTAATATTTAAAAAAATTTCTAATTATATGTAAAAACAATTTTTAATATTTTCAAAAAAATTTTTGAGTTCTCTCCCTCACTCCCCTCCTCCTTCATTGTAGCAATCTGATATAGATTATACATGTGCAGTTATGCAAAACATATTTCCATATTAGTCACATTGTAAAAGAAAATGCAGATCAAAAAAATACAAGGAAAATAAAGTAAAAAAAAAGTCTGCTTCAATCTGCCTTCAGACTCCATCAGTTCTTTCTCTGGAGGTGGAGAGCATTTTTCATCAGGAATCCTTTGGAATTGTCTTGGATCATTGTATTGCTGAGAATAGCTAAGTCATTCACAGGTGATCATTGCACAATGTTGCTGTGACGGCATACAATGTTCTCCTGGTTTTGCTTACTTTGCTTTGCATCAGTTCGTGTCTTTCCAAACAATCATGTTTTTTAACAAGCAATACTAATGCAAAGATTCCTGACAAGTCCTACTCATGCATCATGGACACAGAAGTGACTCTTTAGGCTTTTGAAGCTGAGAGCCTGATTTAATTACCAGGAGCCCGGAAAGTCATTTGCCTGATCCGGTTCAATAATGAGGACCACGCATTGGCAATCCCATATTCACCTAGGTAGTTATGCTCTTCATCCAGCACCAGAGGGCACTTATGGGAAATACCAAGCCTTCTCTCTATGGTTTCCGAGAGCCGCCTATCTCAGTCCCCTAGCTTGGTTCTTTCTGTGGGTGGCAGCATTCATCTCATCAATCTGGGGTGGGATCTTTGTGAATATATCCAATTAAGCTCTTGGCTCAGGCCCTACTCATCAACAAGGCTTCACAACCTCTTTTCTTTTTGATGTTGCAATTAATATAATTACACTAGTATGCACAATGGAGTTAATCACATAAATACGGCTGAACTTTATACAGTTTTTACTTATAACAACACAAGCAAAAGAAAATAAGATCAAATCTATGAAAGCAACTATATTGAACCACCATGTGCATTCTCTATGGCCCCGGGAGCCCTATACCACTCTATAGGTATACCCCAAACCCAGGAGTTTCAGGAATATAATGCAAGTGCTTAAACAACAAAAATAACCATGATAACAGCCAACATGGCTTGAAGCTTAACATTACAAAAAAACCAAACCCAAGATCTTGGCAACTGGTCCTATCACTTCCCAGCAGATAGAGGGAGAAAAATGGAAGCCGTGTCAGATATCATATTCTTGTACTCAAAGATCACTGCAGCCCTGAAATTAAAGGACACAAAGCTCCTTGGAAGGAAAGCTATGGCAAATCCAGACAGCACACTAAAAGGCAAACATCACCTTGCCAACGAAGGTCCATGGAGTCAAAGCTATGGTTTTTCCAATAGCAATGTATGGGCTGTGAGAGTTGGACAATCAAGAAAATTGAGCTCTGCAGAATCGGTGCTTTCGAACTGTGGTGCTGGAGAAGACTTTTGACAGTCCCTTGGACAGCAAAAGTATCTGTCAATACCTAAAGAAATTAACTTGAACTGTTCACTGGAAGTTTAAATATGGAAAGCAAAGCTTAAATACTTTGGCCACATAATGAAAAGTCAGGATTCATTGGAAAAGACTCTGATGTTGGGAAAGATTGAAGGCAAAAGGAAAAGGAGGTGGCAGAGGATGAGATGGATAGATAGTATCATGGAAACAACAAACATGAGCTTGGACAGACTATGGGAGATAGTGGAGGACAGAAGAGCCTGGTATGCATGGTGTCCATGGGGTCATGAAGAGTCAAACATGATTGAACCACAACAAAATATAATGTTGTAAGATTTGCAAAGCACTTTTTAGATACTATTTCATTGAATCCTTATAATGCTCCTGGGAAGTTGGTGCTATTATTATTTTCATTTTACAGATGAGAAAACTGAGGCCGAGTGGTTAAATGACTTGCTCAGTGTCACACAGATTGTAAGTATCTGAGGTGGGATTTGAACTTAGGGCTTCCTGACCCTAAGTTCACTTCTCTATCCCTTGCACCACCTAGCTGCCAGCTACTCTGTTCCGTCCAGACCTGCCCCCTGACTACTTCTTGGCATAGCTGGATTATCGGCCGGCCGGTATAGTTGTCCGATCGGTCCTCTCTGCTTGCCGATTGGTAGTGGAGCAGGCGAGTCAGTGCCAAGTACTGAGGGAGGTGCTTCCTGTACTGCCACTCCTCTGTCTCATCCTTGAACAGCCCATGCCATGGCTAGCAGTCAGGCCACTTCTGCCCCAGACTCTTTGGCTCTTCCTGTAGCATCACTTAACAGCTGGAGGTGGGGGACAGAACGTGCCTGCTCGCTCAGTCTTCTCTTCTGTTCCTCTTTTGTTTGCCAGCCCCAGGTGCATTTTAGCCCCATTAGTCATGGCAAGGAGGAGTGGGGTGGTACAAAGAGCAGGTGGATGTTTCAGGGCAATAACCTTAATTTTATATGCAAAATTACCCCACTACAGGACTGCTAATTGTTCCCGGATCTCATTCTTCTCTCTTTTACCTCTATGCATTTGCATAGGCTTCCCCCTGTGCCCCCCAACATGGCCTTCTCATCTCTGTCTGTTGATTACTATGGTTTTCAAAAGAAACCACACTCACAATATCGAGTGCTTTGATCTCTGTTGCTTGTCAGCTATTTCAGCATTTCCGCGTAGCTAATCAAAGTATCGCTAATACTTTTTGGTTAGTACTGCCATACTAATCAAAGTGTAATCCAAGTCACAGTATTGCCAACTGCCCAAGTGTCCATTCTCCCATAGTCAGGCTTCATCAGTCACTTAAACTTGCTATGGCAAGACTCTAATGGCATAGGCATTAGCATGAGGTTAGTTGTGATAAGATTCATTCAATAATCATTTATTAAGCACCCATTCTATGTAGAACAGTGTGCTTAGCAAGGGTTGTGTCAGAAACCTTGGGCTCTAGCCTTGCCACTAACAAGGTGTGACTCGAGGGAAGTTACTTTCCTTCTCAAGGCCTCAGTTTCCTTATCTGAAAAACGAGCTAGACTAGATGAACTCCTTTTCTCTGGATACTACTCGGTGTCCCTCCATCTAAACTCTTTTCTGAGCTATGATATGAAATTCATTTAATTCCTATAATATCCCTGGGTTATAAGATGAGGTCCTCTCCACATCATCTCAGGGTACCACTTAGCAAAACTGCAAAGGAGCTGGGTAGATCTGAGGTGAAGAGATTATTTTCCAGTTCCCATGATGCTCTTGATTTCCATGCAAATCAACTTTGGACCAAGATAGAAAAAGCATCAGATGGAGTTGATGGCCTTTGTCCTACTTCTCACCAACGGCCAAAATCACTGTACTCCCTGTACAAAGTTTAGCTAAGACATAGTTCCTGTTCTGGAGGAACTTCCCAGGATCATATATTTAGAACTAACAAGGATTTTGAAGGTCATCTAGTCCAAACCTCTCATTTTACATATAAGGAGCTAAGGTTCAGAGAGATTAAGTAGCACAGTTGGAATTGGAACCCGGTGCTACTTTATGGTCTAATAAGGAGATAAGACATCAATACCAAGGAAGAGCAGAGCAAAGTCTCAAGGATAGTGTGGAGGGAGCCTATTGGGAGGCTCCACTACAACTCACCTCCCCTTCACACCCAAAATGACATCAGAACCGCCACAAGAAGCTCCATTGTGGTTGAGAAGCTAAAAAATATTTAAAAGAAGCGATAAAGCAGGAAATTGGGCTCTACAAGAAGAATTTAAAGAGGCAAATGAAAATTGATGGTTTAGAACAGATTGTAGGAAATCTTAATAAAGCAGTGGATGCTGAAAAAGATAACAGCAAAGAAAGAACTGAAAAATTCAGAGATGAATCAATACTTAAAAAAATCAAATCTGTGATTGTATTGGTAGAAGAAGTTCCCTCTACCAATGTAGATGGTCACTTACTTTGCAATTTATAGTCCTAGAGAATTGCTTGAGGGCACTCAGAGGTTAAATGACTTCCTCAGGGGCACAAAGATGGCATGGGTCAGCGATGAAATTTGAACCTAGGTATTCTTCACTCTGAAGCTGTCTCTTTCACCACTATTCACACCGTCTTTTGAATCAAGGATATTATAGCATAATCAAAAGAAAGCAAAATTTGAGCTTGAGGTCTCTAAAAACCAAACCAACCTACCTTGAACACAGAGCTTGGCCAGATGATACAATAATCATTGGCGTCCCTCCAAATCATGATGAAACAAAGACCCTAAATAACACATTTAAGGAAATCGTACAAGAACATTGTGTAAATTATTGGAAAAGCAAGAGCAAAGTTCAGATGGATAAAATCTATATGGTACATGCAGAGAGGAACTCCAAGTTTAATTCACTCAGAAATATGGTT
This sequence comes from Phalanger gymnotis, assembly GCA_028646595.1. Classification (NCBI taxonomy): domain Eukaryota; kingdom Metazoa; phylum Chordata; class Mammalia; order Diprotodontia; family Phalangeridae; genus Phalanger; species Phalanger gymnotis. The sequence continues at coordinate 17,944,899 of CM053628.1, read as the reverse complement.
GACAAATTCCAGAACTAAAATCTTTAATATGATACAATGAAAGGTATCCCAAGAAAACATATTCCATTTTGTCTGAGGACTGCTGAAGGAAAAAAAGTGAAAAGTTATGGGTTAATTCCATGAAGAGTGATCAGATAAAAGTATCTTAAAGGTTAGAATGAGAAGGGATGGAGAAGAAGAGAATTAGACCAGGGAAAGACTCCTGGAGTAGGCAGAATTTGAATTGGTCTTTAAAAGATGTGTAGGAATCCAACAGGTAAAGATGGGAAGGACAACATTTCAGGCATATGCAACAACCTATGTGAAGGAAGAGGTGGAAGAACTCGTGGTGCATTCAGAGACCAGGGTGTAATTCTGCTTGGAGACAGGACAGCTGATCATATTACCAGGGCCACTTGGTAAAGTAATCATTGAGTTCTGTTTTCTCTGACTCATGCTGAAATCAGAAGATGTGGGTTCTCATCCAATATATTGGCATCTGTTGGGTAAGCTAAAATGCACAAATATACAAGCTAAGATGGGAAGCTAATTCACATCCAGGCTAAAGGAATCAGTGACGCATTGTGTGCACGCGTGTGTGTGTACTTTATAACATTTTTCATACAAAAAGCAAGTAGTCAGTATGGTAGGATTGACTTTCACTTTTCAAGTACTTAGCAAGTCCTGTTAATCAGGTTTACTTATGCAAGAAGTATATGTAACTAAAAATATAAACAATGGTGAAATGTGATATAATCAAAGCAATTCATTTTCCATTATATTCTTAACCCTTTTATGGACCGCGAAATACTTGGCCCATCTGAGAAGACATTAACCTATAAGGTGGCAGTGGGGTATGGGTGGAAAGGACTCTGGCCTGAGAGTTCTAAGCTTAGCACTACCATTAACTTGCTGTCCCCGATCCGGGCCTCCATTTTCTCAATTGTAAAATGGGTTGATTGCACTAGACGATGCCTAAAGCTTCTTCCAGCTCTAACATTCTATCACTAGAAGACCTGGATTCAAATGTCAATGTTGCCACCTGTGTGTCTTGGACAAGTCATGCCCCCTCTTTGGGCTTGTGTTACTCCTCTAAGCTTGAACTCTTTCCAGCTTGAACTCTCTGCTCCTATGTTCCTTAAGCCCCTGATTCCATCTTGCCCCCTCCTATACCACACCTCAAAATCTCTCTACGTTGTCCCCCATTGTCTCTTTCCTTGCTTTAGTCTCAACGAGGCAAACTCCTCACCTCGTGCCCTTAACTCCATCTCTTCCCATAGTCCCTAGGAGCTTGCCCCACGAATCATCCCCCCCACTCTCGTCTTCAATTTTTTCCCATCTACTGGATCCTTCTCCATTGCCTGCAAACATTCTCGAGTCTGCTATATCCTTGACTTGACCCTGCCATCCCAGCTAGCGATTGTCCTCATATCTTTCCTCCCTTTAACTGCCAAACTCCTAGAAATATTGATCTGTGCTTTCTGTCTCCATTTCCTCACCATCCACTAAATGCAATAGAATTAAGTGTCTTAATTAAGAATTAAGTGTCTATTGTATGTGACGTACTCTGATGAGTACTAGGGATACAAAGAAAAAAGGAAACAGTCTCTAACCTCAGTGATTTTGCATTCTACTTGGGAGATACAACATGTGTAGATAAGTAAATACAAGCTGATTTGGGGAAGGAGAATGCACAGAGAACTAGGGAGATCAGGGAAGGCTTCAAGTTGGAAGTGAGTTGAGCCTTGAAGGAAGCTAAGGATTCTGAGAAAAAGAAGAGAGGAGAGAGTAAATTCCAGGCATGGGAGTCAGCCTATGCAAAGGCATGGAATAGGGTTTATGGTAAGGTACAGAGATGGGAAGAGATGGCAGAATATTTGGAGAACAGCAAGGTGGCCAGTTTGGGTGGAATATTGAGTGTGTAAAGGAGAGTAATGTGAAATAAGTCTGGAAAGGTGATCTGGGGCCGGATTGTTAAAGGCCTGAAATGATTTTATCATGGAGGCAATAGGAAGCCACTGAAAATTTCTGGGCAGGCAGTGATGTGGGCAGACTTCTGCTTGAGAAAAATTAAGTGGAAGCTGTGTGGAGCATGGACTGGAGAGACTTGAATTAAAGAGACCAATTTAATACTCTAGGCAAGAGGTAACAAGGGCCTGAATGAGGGTAGTGGTGCGGTGAGTTAAGAGAAGGAGCCAGATGGGAAACATGTTATGGAATGAGGATGAACAAATCTTAGCAACTTTTTGTTGAATGACTTCATCACTGTGGTTGCTTCCTGGACCAAAAGAGATCGCAGCTCCTCCACATCTTGGTGGATAGTTTCATGGACTACTGTGACCCAAACAAACCTGGTGGTCTGATTTCTGGTGGCTAGAAATATCTAATTGGCTTTTTTGAGCCAGTATGATGCCCAGTGGAAAACCTGTCAAGTCACCCAAATGCTAGTGCATTGTAGCATTGTGGGAGAAGGCTAAAGCGGGGTGGGGTGGCAAGAATTGGGTGAATACTTTAAATTAGGGACTAGTGAGTGGAGGCATCCAGCTATGGAGATGAGTTGAGGTAAGAGGTGCATTATATTTTATTACTCAGCCCAGTTCTCTAATCAGCATAAGCTTCCCAGTCAGTTTGGGGGAAATCTCTTCAGGGAACACCCCTACTAGGGTAGTCATGCCTAGCATAGCGCTGGGCCCATCTTAGATACTCAATATATATTAGACTTTAAAATTTTTATTCCAAGTCTCCAAGTAAACTTACAGAGGGCTTTCTTTTCAGACTTTACTGCCTCATCTCCTTAGTTCCAAGCAGCAGAGAAGCAGCCTTCTTATTCATATTATTTTCATTTTAATGAAGCCAGAATGACCCAAGCTCTGCAACCATGTCCTGTAAGAAGTCACTGATCTTAAAGATAACATGGCAATTTTCAGCCAGACAAAAGGGTTACCCAAGTCTGCTTGGCTGGATTTCTAGGTCCACACAGAATGCTTTTTACACTTGAGAGGCTGGCTTATTCTCAGAATATATTAGTCACTCTGTTAAATTTATTCATGGCCTAGCATGAACTCAGGTTGGTGGTGGTGTGAAAATCTACTTAACGGTGTTTGTGAGATGGTCACTGCTATTCAAGGGGTAGTTTGGAGCCAGGTGAGGTGACCGCTTATGGGCAATATTGCCTCCAGGTAGGCCAAAGGACAATTCCAAATTCTTTGCCAGGGACCACGTGGAACAAATTTGTTCCTATGATCAGAACTTATTTTTAGGGTAGACTCGATTATCCATCTAAGTACATGCAAAATGACCTTTCTATGAGTTGGAAATTCTGAGCCCTTTCTTGGCTCTTCTCTATCCTTCCCACACTCAGATTTGTATGTGTCATCATCACATGCCACTGGCACTTTGGACTGACCCCCATTTTCTTTTGTCCCATTTGCTTCCCTGGGCCTAGTCCTTCCATCCTTATCTTATTGGAATTTCCTATCTTCTCATAGATCTAAATGGCAGTTACTTCTGTCTATGTTAATTAAAGCTATTGGGTACCTCCATTGACTGAAGTGACTCGAAGGAGGCACTCATTGTCTTCTGTTATAATAGCGTCATAGACTCAGAGAAATTCGGAGTTGGAAGAGGCCTTGGAGGCCATCTAGTCCAACTGATACCTGAAAGGAATCTCCACCGGAACATTTCTAACAGGTAGTCACCGGGCTTCTGGGTGAAAACCTCTGATGAGAGGAAACCGGGACCCTTTCAAGGCAGCCCATAGCCTGGGGCACTGAGAAGGGAAGATATTTGTCTGTGGTCACATAGCTAGGACCAGTTAGAAGCAGGAATGGAGTTAGATCTTCCTGACTCCAAGGTCAACCCTCTGGCTACTATGGCCTTCGGGATGAAGCTGCATCAAGGGCTACACAAGCAAATGGTTTCTTCTATGTATCGTCCACCTATTTTTTGGCACCATCCAACCTGTTGACCAATTACTTTTTCCACAGAAATGAAAACAGCATATTTTCCACTGGGAGTATCTTCTGGCTAAGTGAATTAGGAACATTATGCATTTTCTTTGCAGAGAAGCTCAGTTTTTCTATTTTTCCCAAGAGAATCTTGTGACTCAAATGTGGGGTTTCCTACCCTTAATGGATTATTGTACACATTCCTTCCAGAAGCATACGTATCTGCCTGGAGTTAAAAGCACTGTGTCACTGAGCAGTGTCCCAATTCGGGAGTTTCTGATTTCCTGTGGTTATGCTAGCTGACATTTATATAACACTTACTATGTGCCAGGCACTGTGCTAAGAGCTTTACAATTATTATCTTATTTGATCCTTACAACAACCCATGAGGTAGGACCTATTGTTATCCCTATTTTACATTTGAGGAAACTGAGGCAAACAGGTTAAATGACTTGCCCAGGGTCATAGAGCTAGTAAGTTTCTGAGGCTGGATTTGACCTCAAGTTTTGCTGACTCCAGGTCCAGCACACTACGTCACGCTGAGACATCTATTCCAAAGCGTACCCCCAATCTCATTTTGCTCTCAGTCTCAGCCTCATACTTTATTGAAGTCATTGCCCTCAGAAGCAAACTCTTTCTCCAGTAATCTCACCATTAGCCTCTACATATCTTCATCTTAGCCTTCCACCTAGACCAAGGTTAACCTCCTCCAAGCTGGCAGTCTTCCAGTGAGACCTTACCAGACTTCTCCCTTCTCTCTTCTCTCACCAACATCCTTAATCTTTCCCCCTCGAATGGCTCCTTCCTCTCAACTTTCAAACACACACACACACACACACACACACACACAAAACAAGCAAACAAACAAATGAAGGCAAAACGTGTCTTGATTTTACTGCCTCCTCCAGCTACTGTGATGAAGTCAGAACTAGAAAGGACCTTCAATCCTAGAACACAGAGACCTTACCAGAGAGATAATGTCCCTTTCAGGGGCCTTTCCAGACCTAATGAGTACAGTGAGAACAAAGAACAGTACATCTTGTCCAGCCATGTCAAACTCAAAAAACCAGGGACTACCAAACATACATAAAGATCCTCAGAGGCTCCACATTGACTTGGAAAAACATATATTAATATTATTTCTGTTTTGTTTTATTTCGATTGATTTTATTAAATAGCTCCCAGTTACATTTAAATCTGCTTCAGGCTGCACTTGAGTATTATGGCTCATGTGCCTGGCAGAGCAGGTTGGATTTGGAATCGAGAAGATTAGGGTCTGAATCTGGCCTCAGACACTAACTAGCTGTGAGCCCCTGGACAAATCATGAAACCATTCTGAGTTTGTGTTTCCTCATCTCTAAAATGGGGATGCTACTACTTATATCCTACCTGCTATATGGGCTATTAGGAGGCAATCGCTTTATAAATCTTCAATAATGATAATAGCTAATATTTACATAGCATTTTAAGGTTTGCAAGCTCTTTACATATATTATTTCATTTGATCCCCGCAAGAACCCTGGGAGGTAGGCACTATCGTTTCTCCCATTTTAGAGATGAGTAAATCAACACAGAGGAACTGTGACTTACTTGCCCATAACTAGGTAAATGTCTGAGGCAGGATTTGAACTCAGGTCTTCCTCATTCCTAGTCCGGTACTCTAGCTGCCGTGGAAATGTGAATTATGATTACAGTTCAAGCCAGTCACAGTTCCTAGTTGGTAAGTGGTATCTGGGATAAAAATCTGCTTAAACTACCAGTTTAGCTTACAGGAAATAATAATGATAGCTGAGAGTTCTACAATGCTCAAAGTTTTCCAAAACGCTTTCCTTTTTTTTTTTTTAAATAGCTCTGTGAGTGCAAGTATCATTATTCCCATTTTATAGATGAGGAAAGTGAGGCTCGGAGAAGGAATCTGACTTGACCACGTTGTTTGTGGCAGAGCTAGGAACAGGACCTGTGTCTCTGGAATCCTAGGCCAGTGGTCTTCCCACTATCCCATACTATTGCCTGACCTTTCTCTCCTGGCTATATGATATGTCGGGGGCCTGGATTTTGTATAGTTTGCCAATCCCTTCACTCCACATAACATGGTATGATGAACTAACTCTCCTTTCTAGCACGGCCAGAGAACAGGGGGCTTCTGTTAGTCAGATCCTCTGGCTTCTAGAGAGGCGATACGTATGCCAGGCACGGTTCCCCAACTTACAAAGACTTTGCCAAACGGTAGAAAGATCTGCATAGGGAAGTCTTAGTTCGTCAGCAAACAGAAATTGTTCCCTCACTTACTAGATTTGCCCAGGGTGATAGTGAGGTGAGATTACAGCCCAGGTCATCCTGGTTCCATGCTCAGTACTCTATCTACTATACAGACACTCCCCCTCAGAGAGCTAGAAACCTCCTGAACCTAAACTCAATGTCTTTAACATTGCCCAGTTGGACCTGATAGGGCATCGGCACTCAGAAACATCAATGCTTGTTTGTCCTTGGCCTACAGATATGGAGAACTGGGCAATGGTAGCAGAAAACAATGCAATTTTTTCTTTTATTAGTACTAAAATTACCTCCAAGTTCTACATCTGTTATTTGACAGACAAAATTCCAGATAAAGTAAAAAATAGTATCTCACTTTCCCCTGGGAACTTCTTCTGGCCTTATTTACTGGAACTGCCTGGCGTTTTATTTTCAGAGGAAGTCAAATTCTTTTCTGTATCTCTAAGGGATATTGAAAGCTCCTGGGTGGATGAAAGATAAATGATTTTGTAGCCTCAATTGATTCTTAAAAAGGTTCCTCCAGAAAACATTTCTCTCAATTTAATTGGAAAGAATCAATCTTCCTAAGAACTACTAGGGTTTGGAAGAACCAACCTAAATAACTTTTGCTCATTTATTCACCTATCCACCATCTACTGATTCATTCAACAACACTCTTGGCTGTTCCATCAACAAAACACTCCATCTCTTAGTTCCCCCTATTCTACCCGGCCTGGAACACTTTCCATCCTCTGCTCCTACTAGTGGCCTCCCTGGCTTCCTTTAAATCCCAACTAAAATCGCACCTTCCCCAAACCCTCTTAATTCCAGTGCCTTCCTTCTTTTAATTATTTCCTATTTATCCTATATATAGCTTGCTGGTGTCTTCCTTCTAAGATCATCTCCAGTTCATCGGTATATATTTATTTGCACGTCGTCTCTCTCATTAGATTGTAAGCTCCTTGAGGACAGGGGCTGTCTTTTGCCTTTTTGTATCTCCAGCACTTAGCACAGTGCCTGGCACATAGGAGGCGCTTAATAAATGTTTGTTTGATTGATGGACTGAAATACCTATTACATGCAGAGTCTTTTCCAGCTGCTAAGGGAGATAGAAAGTTTAGATAAGACATGGTCTAAGGCATGATGGTGTGCATCTGCAGGTGCCTTTGAGAGAGAAACCATCCAATAAGGGTCAGAGGAAGAAAGGGTGAGTGGTGGCAGTGGTTGATGCTTCCCTACTGAGGGATGCTATAAGAGCTATTTGTTGATCTGACTTATTAACAATTAATTATTAAGAGCAGAGGACTTTGATGTCTTCCTGGTACATGTATTGAGGGCATGATAGAGAATCTCCCAAGACTTATTAATCTGAAGAACTTGGGCTGTATAAATTTAGATGTTAGGGAAGTATTTGAAAAAGTCCTCATGTTAATCTAGAGCAGGGGTGGGGAATCTACAGTCTTGAGGCTATATGTGGCCTTCTAGGTCCTCGGGTGTGGTCTTTTGACCAAGTCCAAGTTTTACAGAACAAATCCCTTTATTAACAGGATTTGTTTGGTGAAGTTTGAGCCAAACTGGTCACTTCAATATTCCATCTCCCTTCTCATTTCTGCCTCTTAGAATTCCAGCTTCCTTCAAAGCTCATCTCAGGTGCCACCTTCTACAGGAGACCTTTCCCGATCTCTAACCTCCTCCAAGTTACTTTGTATTAACTCTTCAAAAAATTTTTTTTTGGTGAACTCAACACCAACAAAAGCAAAGATTTCAATTTACAATTCACTTAATATGGAGCACCCATATAGGAGATAGCAGGAGCCTGCTTCTGGAAAACACGTTCTTTGTCCCCCTACCATGTGAGTGAGAGTACCCTTTTCCATTGGCTGTGTAGCTGGTAAAGCCTGACTTAAAAAGTACCAGACTGAGACAGTATCTTTTTTTCTGCTAGCATTGGGGATGCGAGGGGTGGGAAAGGTCGGGTTCACTCACACAGAGTGGACAACCTGAATTAATGGAGGTGTGGGGGAAGGCCTATCTCCTCCCCTGCCCTCTTTAGGCCCTGTGAATCAGGTTTGGGATTTTGCTCTATTCCATTTGCCTTTTTCAATTCCTAGGCATCAGACCCATATTTGAGCCAAGGCAACCTCAGAGGCAGGATTCCAGGCCAGATGTTGCAGCTAGCCCAGCAGGGAAGCCCTGAGGAGCCAGGGTTAAGCCCAAGGCTTTGACCTTGGAACTTGGTGGAACTTTGTCATATGGGAACTAAGCTAAACTGTAAACCTAACCCCCTTCCCCTCCCCAGAGACTGAGGTAGAAGGAATTATATCTCCATGTGTTGGGTAGAGATTTCTGTATATTTATTATTCTCATACCTTTTAAGTAAATATTCCCTTGTAAAAGTCAATATATTAGATGGTTAACTGGAACTAGAGTGTAGGTATCCCCTAAAATGGAGGGAACAAAATTTGTGGGGCCTAGAGCCAATGTCAGAGAGATTGGACATCCTCAACCCGGGCCTCTTCCCTCCCCAACCCCCACGCCCCTCCAGGGTACTAGAGAATCCTGGGGAAAGAGTGAAATATAATATACCTGGCCTTCTGGCACTAGGGGCCAGGGTAGTCACTGTTGCATATATATTTTGTTTTTACATAACCTAGATACCCTGTGCCACTTCCACCCCAATTTCTCCCTTCTCTTGCAGAGAGCCATCCCTCACAACAAAGCCTTTTTAAAGAAAAAGAGGAAGAAGAGAAAAACTAGCAAAAACAATCAACACATAGAAAAAATCTGACATCCTATGCACTGTTGCACACCCTTGGACCTCTCCAAAGGAGCAAGGGGGAAGTGTCTTCACAGATCTTTTCTTTGGGATCAAGCTTATTCTTTAGAATTTTGCACCATTCAGTTTCGACTAGTTCGTGGCTGTTCTTTCCATTGGCACTGCTGTAATCGCTGTGCATATTGCTCTCTTGGCTCTGTTCGTTTCACTCTGCATCAGTTCATGGAGATCTTTCCATGCTTCTCTGTATTCATTACATACATAATTTCTTACAGCTCAGCAGTATTCCCTCACATTCAGGGACCACAATTTGTTTTTCACCTTTCCCCAATCGATGAGCACCTACAGAAGTTCTTTGCTATCACAAAAAGTGCTTCTATAAATATTTTGGTGCCTGTGGAGCCTCACTTCTTATCAGTGACCTTGTTGGGATACATGCCCAGCAGGGGAATCTCTGGGTCAAAGGGTATGGACTTTTTCATCACTTTATTTACATAATTCCAAACTGCTTTCCAGAATGGAAAGCTAATGTAATTTCAGGCTGCATTACCAAATACCTATTCACCTGAAAAAGATCTTGCCTGAAAGCTCAAAACATGCCTCCTAAAACATGAATAGGATCTCAGACTGCTTTAAGGGACACATAGTGTCCAGGACCATGCGGGTGATAACGGTGCTTAGACTGCATGTGGAGTATCATACGGTTCTGGGCCATACATTGTAGGAAGGACATCGATGATGATGATGGTGATAGTAACAACATCTAGTAACAACTTTTTAAGGTTTGCAAAACCTTTTACAAATATTGCATTCTCACAACAATTCTGGGAGGTAGGTACTAATATTACCCCCATTTTGTGGATGAGGAAATGGAAGGGAAACTTCTTAAAAAGCTTTTTGATTAAGCTGCAGTGCAAAAGGAAGATGGCAATCAGAATGGTGAAGGTCCTTGAGTCCACACAATATGAGAATAAGTGGAGGAGATTAGGGGTGTTTAGCATAGGAAAAAGGCTGGGGCGGTGGGGGGGTGGGGAACAGACATGATAGCTGTCTTCAAGTATTTAGAAGGCCATTAGATGAAAGAGGGATTTTATTTGTTTTTTTTTGGCCTAGAACTTAGTCTAGTGCCGGGTATATAGTATTCAAAGTAAATGTTTGTTGACTGACTGACTGGCCTCAGATGGCTGAACCATGGACCAATGGGTAGAAGTTGAAAGGTAGAACATTTAGCCTTGATGACAGTGAAAGCTTTCTAAAAATTAGATCTGTCCCCAAATAGACTGAGACCTGCTAGAGTTACACAAGAGAAGCTCCTTGGTTCTGAAAAAGTTGAGGATTATAAAACAATCTGTTGTTGCTCTTAAAAAATGAATGATAACAAAATAATCTTTCTCAGCAGAAAGAAGCAGTAAAGAGACTTTGAATTTGATATGACTATAATATGGAGGAAAAAACCTCCCTGCTTAGTCATAATTTTTCAGCTGTGGGACCCTGGCCAAGTCACGTAACCTCTCTCTGCCTCAATTTCTTCAATTGTAAAAGGATCGAATGAAGTGATATTTGTAAAGTGCTTAGTGTAGTACTTGGCACATAGTAGGCCCTACATAAATACTTATTCCCTTCCACCTAACAAGTCAGTATTGACAACATGCTTTGCTGTAGTCAATTTACCCTCAACATGCAGGGGTCTTAATTGTCTTTCAGGTCACCCACAATGACGATTCTTTAGAGATTTGACGTCCATATCGGATCACTTGAGTAATGGTGGAAAAAAGGTGAATTTTGTGCAGGGAGCACTTTGGGGTTGTTGAAAGTGCTATGTTGTTTTCTGCCCATGATGCTCTCCTCTTTATATTCGATCCTGAGTCCAATTCGCTGTTTAAACACAGTGCCTGTCTCAGACATATGTGGTGATGGACTAAAGTGGCTGCCCATCCAACTGCATGGTGGCCAGTAGGCATTCTTGTATTGATTGTTATGTGCATTTCTTTTGAGTGCTTGAGGATCTTACTGAGCAGGCCCCATAGTACTCTGGGGGATGAGCTGTTAACATAATGTCACTTGTAAACAGGTTCGTCTAGAGGAACCTCCATGTATAGAGGGTCTCTCTTCCATTGTACTCTGCCAATGACATACTCCATGACAGTGGTAAACACCTTCGGAGAGCATATGTGTCTGTTTTATACCCTTATTTGATACTGATGACCAGAAGATAATCGAACAAAATGATGTCATTGGTTACATCTATCAAATAATCTTGTGTGATCAAAGCATATATAGAAGGAATGCCTTGTTGGAGGGCAACTTTGAAGGCTGCCTGTTGCTCTCCTGGCCTATCATACAATGGGACCTTATATTGTCTTGTGTGACCGTGAAGACAGGAAAAGTGTTAGCGAAAACCTGCCCATTCTCTTATATTTTCATCAAGGATCAGCCACAGGCGTGCTTCAGCGAGGTCCCAGCAAAATGATGAAGCAGCAGTGTGCTTATCGCTTGTGGTTTCCTCGGGGTAACACATGTACCAACTCGCTTCTAGTGTTGTAATAGCCAGTGGTCTAATTCTGGGCAGAAAAACCTCTCTTGGGGCCCATTACTGTTTTTTGTTGAAAACAAGCTGCACGTTAGACATTTTGGGTCCACAGATTATCATTACCACCACCACCATCATCCATAATCATTGTTACCGTCATCATAGCTTCTATATTGTTAGCCCTTTAAGGTTGACAGAGCATTTTTCTCCCACTAGCCTGTGAGATAAGGAGTATTATTGTATTATTACACCCATATGTCCCCTTTCACCCCATATATCCCCATACATCATGTGCTTGAGTATCAGAGCTGGAAGGGACCTTGGAGATAATCTAATCTGAGCTCTTCATTTTATAGATATGGAAACTGGAGCCTGGAGAGGGAGAGCTGACTTGTGCCAGGCTGTCCAGATTGCAAGTAACAGGGCCTCAGATGCCAAATACAGTGTCCCATTCATTCTCCTATATGCTACTAAAGCCTGTCCTCCCTCTGGGTCTATGTTCTTTAGCTTTGGGCAAATGGTTTCAGTTTTCCCATGGATGCCATACGGGCAAACAATGCATAGAATCATGGTGCTGGAGAAGTCTTAGGGCCTATAACCAAAAATTCTTAAGAGATCATTTAGTTCGGCCTCTTCATTTTGAGGTCTCCACAGAGGAAGTCACTTGCTTGAGGTCATATGTGGGAATTGACTTGAGGAGCAAAGTGCTAGACTAATCAGTGACAGAAAGGGCTTTTCCAGCACATTCCTTGCATTACTTTCGCCTCAACAAAGTTTTACTGACCACCTACTTTGTGCCCTGCGTTGTGCTAAAGCACATATGGCATAGTCTCACAGTAGCTCATGGTCTAGTTGGAGAGATACGACAGGGAAATCAAGCTGAATGCGATGTGCCTTAGGAAAAATACAACTCAAACACCACCAGGGTGCAGAGGAAGGAGAGCTCATTCTAGGTGAAAATTAAGGAAGGCTTCATGGAAGATGTGACATTTGAGAGGAAAGTTTGGAAGGATGGGTAGGATTTTGATAAGCGGAAATGGTGGGGGTAGGGGAAGGAATAAATGGTATGCATAAAGGTATAAAGTATGGAAGGATGTTTAGGGAACAAGGAACAGTCCCATTTAGGACTGAGAGCTGCAATGGATCTTTGTGGTTATCCGGTCTGATTTCCTTGTCCCAAGGAAAGTGTCCCAAATGTCTTGGTACAGTTTGAAGATATTAAAGTTTATAACTGCACCAAGACTTTTGGGACACCCTGTACAGACGAGTATACTAAGGGCTGGGGAGGTTGCATGATTGCCCAATCATACAGATCCAGTGTGGACCCAGGATTCCAACCTAGGTCTTCTGACTTCCAATCCAGTGCTCTTTCCTCTAGCCCATCTAACCTTCAGGTCCGCAATACTGCCATATTTAGCTTGGGCCAAGGTGTGGCCTAGCACATCCCAGACATATTATTCAGTATATCCAATTCCAATCAATTCACCAAGCATTTATTGAGAATTTACTCTGTGCTCAGCAAAGGAAACTATTAGTAACCTCTAGGTGATGGTTTTGGGTTTACTATGGGTTTACTGGGTTTACTATGCTTTATTTTCCCAGTGGTTGGTTATATGATAGAGTGTATGAGGTGTTTCCCCAAGGAGCTACCCTTAATTCCTCACTTTGATTGTCACTAGGGGGCAGGGCTGCAGGCATAAGGTTTGGGGGGTAGGGAGGATGCCGAGCTATTGTTAGAACGTACTGAAGGACGGGTGGGGGTGCCAGGGAAGTGGAGGTCTAGTTGGCAACATTTGGCAGTGAGATCAATTGCTACAGCCTTATGAGCTTGGTAGAAAAATCTCTGGATCATGTAATTTCCTTAAGTTCCCTTAAGCAGTAGGGTCAATGACAAACTCTCTGTCCTTAAGTTCCTGGTCATGGGCCCATGAAGAGTAAGGTTGCTCCTGGGACTTTGTCGAAGTGAGAGGAATGTGCCTTTTTTTGTCTTTAGATATGCAAATTGAGGCTATGTTTCAAGCCAAGCATGGTGAAGCAGGGAACACAGTGGCTTTGAATTCAGAAGATGTTGGTCCAGAGGCCAACTCTGTCACTTCTTTGATATTTGACCTTGGCTAAATCACTTAATTTCTTTGGGCCTTAGTAAAATCAGTTGGTTTGATTAGATGATCTCTAAGGTCCCTTTCAATTCTAAATCCCATGATCCCATGAGAGGCCTGGGAGAGACTTTGCTGCAGGCCGCCAGGAGAGTCCAGGGACTGAGTAGAAAGGCTTTTTAGATTAGTGAATGCCTCTCAGGATAACAGAAGCTCCAAACTGAAAGGAACCTTTCAGGCATCTACATCCATTCCTTATCTGAACAGGAATCTCCTAGAGTATGCCCAGCAACAGGTCATTCAAGTTTATTCTAGAGATAGTAAAGCCACTATTTCCCCAAGCAGTGCATTCATTAATGAACGGCTCTGATCGTTAGGAAGTTTTTCCAGACATTAAGCTGAAATTGAACTCTCTGTACCTTCTTCTACCCACCACTCCCTACTCTCTCCTCTGTGGTCAAGCAGGACAATTCCAATGCTTCTTTTATATGACTATCTTTTAAATATTTGAAGATAACAATTTCTGCCTCTCCCCCAATCCCACCAAAAGGGTCTTCTGGTCTCCCACAAATCTCAGTCCAGCCCAGTCTGTCTTCCACTCAGCTGCCAAAGTGATCTTTCTAAAGTGCAGGTTTGCCCGTGTTACCTCACTCCTCAATGAACTCCAGTGAGGTCATCGTACTAGATTCAGCTCAATGTTTTAGTCCATCGAGGTTTTGGAGAATCCTGCCTCTGTCATTCAGTGTGTTAGCTATTCTGCGTAGCCCATGTGTTAGCTGAAAATTTGAAAAGCATGCCATCAATGAATGCCTTCATCCAAGTTATAGATGAACATGTTAACCAGCACAGACCCAAGGCCGGATTCCTGGGCTCTCCACAAGGGACCTACCTGTCTTTGGGTTGACATCAAGCCTTTATGATGATTCTTTGGGTCTGTTCCTTCACCCAGTTCTGAACCCACTTAACTAAACTATATTGTCTAGCCCACATCACTCTATCTTGCCTACAAGGATGTCATGAGAGACTAATCAAATGCTTTTCTGAAATCTAGGTAAATTACAATACTGCAATGTTACTCATTACTAGGTAATCCTAGTTACCTTTTCCGAGAGAAAATGTCACTAGTCTGGCATGCTCTGTCCTGGATGAGAAGGAAATGTGTTTATTAAGCACTATATGCTACTACTATATGCCAGACTAGTGATAGATGCCTTGGGGCGTATGGGGTGTTCAAGGAGGACTAACATCTCTGGTGTGAGGGCTCCTCATCCACTTTGGGTGTCCATCTGCCCCCAACTCTCACCCGTGGTTCCAAGCACCTGTAGCATGTGCAGTGGCTGCACCCTGGTGAAACTGTCTTGGCAGATGGGCTAAGCCAGGTTGAGTGTAAACAATAGGTCTCAAATCTGTCAGTGAGTTAGGGGGGTGTCTTCCCCAAGCATGTGAAGGCTTTCCCTGGTGGAATGGGAAGATGAGAATAATTCATTCCAACGGCCATGAAGGTGGCTCATGCAGGCACTATGGAGAGCGTAGAAGCTTTGCCAAGCGTCAAAAATGCTAAGGCCGTCCACTGCATCCTGGGCCATTGCCAGTCATCTTGATTTTTGTCCCACCACTGGACTTTGATGACTTTGGAAGACAGAGTGAGGCATCAGCTTTGTGCAATTCTGCCTCACTGAAATCCAGTTCACACAAGCCAAAACATCCCCCATGATGTCATTGGCCCTCTCCTAAAATGAAGGATGACCAACAACAGCAACCATATGCCAGGCACTGTGCTAAATGCTTTACAAATATCATCTCATTTGATCCTCATAACAACCCTGGGCTGTCTCCTTTACAGCTGAGGAAAGTGAGGCAGACAAAAGTTAGGTGACTCGCCCAGGGTTACACAGCTAGGAAGCATCTGAGATTGGATTTGAACTCAGGTCTTCGTGAATCCGAGGCCAGCGCTCTATCCGCTGTGCCACCTAGCTATCTCTCAATAAGACCATATGGGTAAGACCATACTGATTATTTATAATCACAACAACACCGTCGTTTTATAGGTGAGGAAACAGGCCCAGAGTTGAGGTGGCTAAGCTAAGGTCATACTGTTCGTAAGTGCCAGTCCGGGTTTTAAACCCAGGTCCTCTGACTTGAAATTCACTGTTCTTTCCACTACATCATGCTATCTCCCATCTCCCTTCTCAGTGCTTCCTCTCCTAGGTGTTCCCTAACCATCCCTTTAATAACAAACTCTAGAGTTCTGCCAGGAATTGAAGCCAAGTCCAGCAGGCTGTGGTTTAGACTTGATCTCCTCCCTCTTTTGCCAATTGTCCCAACACTGGCCCTTCTCCAATCCTGCAGCACCCCTCCTATTCTTCACGACCTTTCAGAGATCAAAGACTGTGGCTTGGCAATCCCAAGGACCGGTTCTTTCAATGTCCTGGAATGTCATTTGCTTGCTAAATGCTATCTCCCCATTGAGATTGGGTATCACCTGCCTCTTAGCCCCTTTGGTTCTGTCCTTTCAATTTAAAGGTCATTTTCTTTGATAGAGAAAGCAGAAGCAAATCAAGGGTCAAACAGCAATTCCTCCTCTGTGTTATCTAATATTGTTATGCTATCCATACTGGGCAAGTGGTCTGGTCACTTCTTCAAGGTAGGTAGGTAGGTAGCATAGTACATAGCACACTGGACATGGAATCAGGAGGATCTGGGTTCAAATCTCCCCCCACCAAGGTACTTAATAGCTAGGGGACCTTGGGAAAGTCACTTCATCTTTCTCAGTCTCAGTTTACCCATCTCTAAAATTGGGATAATATTAACACCTCATTCCCAAGGTTGCAGCAAAGAGCAAATGAAGTAACACATGTAAAGTGTTTTGCAAATCTTAGAGTGCTGTAAGTTGTTTCAGCTGTGCCTGACTCTCCATTACCCCATTTGGGGTTTTCTTGGCAAAGATACTGGAGTGGATTGCCATGTTCTTCTCCAGCTCATTTTACAGATGAGGAAACTGAGGCAAAGAGGTGTGCCTTGTGTCTAAGGCCAGATTTGAACACAGGAAGCTGAGTCTTCCTGACTCCAGGCTCAGCATTCTAGCCACTGCAGCGCCCCCTAGCGGCCCCTAAAGTGCTAGAGAACTATTAGCTATTACGGTTGCTGCTCCCCCCGCCCCCAAGAGAGCTAAAAGGAGAACAAAGCCAAAGCACTCGGGGGTCTGTGGCATTTCTTTTGAAGCTCATTTGGAGCCTCAGCTCAGACACCGGTGATGCTGCTTTTCCAGGACTCTGCACAGTCACATTCTGATTTCACTCTCCGTCACCCGCCCTTACTTCCATCTTCCCAACAGTCTTTTTGGGACCTGAGCTAAATTTGAATTTAAGAAATAAAACCGAGCAATGATTTTCCTGGGGACATACCGTGATTGTCATCACGGGGAAACAAGTGAGTTCCAACAATGACGTCTCCTGGCCATGTGGGCTTTCTTGCTCTCAAAGTGTTCTCACAGACACGGGTGAGGGGCAGCCCCTGAAGCCCTGAGCATGTGTTTGCTCTAAGAGGAGCCTGAGGTCTGGACAGTGACTTCACTAAGGTCACCCCAGGGAACTGGTGGCTGAGCCAGGATGGAATCCCCCATTTCCTCACCCAGTGCTCCCTCAGCCGCCCCTGCTGAGTAAGTAAAGAAGCCCTCAGTTACTGAAGCCCTTGCAAAACATGCACATTTCCTACCCTCTGTGGCTAGTCATGTCCTCATTTTGACTCTTTCTGCAAATACTTTGCATCCCGTACTATTAAACCTGTCATGTTGTCACACTCGATGTCTGTGTCCTCTCTCAGATTCGAGTGTTTGTCTTGGGGGGTGGGGGGAGGAGTAGCTGGAACTCACTGTAGAGTAAGAAACTGTATAAAAATGCAAGTACATTCGATGTTAAAAATGAAAAGAAACTGCAGTGACATCTGCTAAGACTATAAAGTGACAGCCTGTTGCTCATTCTTTGGCCCGAAGATCTGCCATGTGGAGCTGTACAGAGGATTAGAGGCTACTGAGCGACCTTAGAAAGTCAGACCCACCCCTTGTTTTACAGATGAAGAAACTGAGGTTCACAGAGTTGAGTGAATTGTCCAAAGTCACCCAGCTGGGCGAGCGGCGGAGCTGGGCTTCACACCCAGATCTACTGCCTCCAAAGGGGAAAACAAGAGAAAACCTTAATTCACCCTTCCCACAGGGCGAAGGAACACACATTTTCCCACCCCATCCTGATCTCCAAGAGGGCTTCCCTCCAAGGGTTTGGACTTGCCCACCTTCTCCCAGTGAGCTGTGTGGGAACTGGGTTTCTGGGTTTTCCAGTTGAACAATCTGCCAGGTCCTAGCTCCTACCTGCCAGAACAGCAATGTGGGGCTACAAGAAAGAAGCATGTGTGTGGAGCCTGTCCCAAACAGGACACAAGGCCAGCCGGGTGACCAAATGGTGAGCTTCCCCTGGCCTTCACCAGATGGCAGCATTGCAGTGTCAATTAGCAAGAAAATCGGGAGGGACAAAGAATAAGTCGACTTAGTAAGTTTTAAATTTACAGGATCACAGATTTAGAGCTGTCAAGGACCTTCGAGATAATTTAGTGCAACTTCTTCATTTTTCAGAAAAGGAAATGGAGGTCCAGAAGGGAGGGTGTGACTTATCCAAGGTCACACAGCAAGTAAGTGGTAGGGCCAGGATTTGAACCCAAGCCTTCTTACTCCAACTCCAGGGCTCCTTTCTGGGTTTTAGTTTCCTCATTTATAAAATAATGCAGCTAAAAGACATCTGATCATTTAAAGCTGGCACAGATATCAGAGGTCATCTTGTCCAGGTCCCAGGGCATTTGGTCAAGGTCTCACAGCTAGTGCATTTGAACCCAGATCTTCTGACCTAAATCCAGAGTTCATTCCACTATCCCACAGCTTCCCAGGACACAGACTAGGCCTCTCTCCTTGTACTCAGCTCCCTGAATTGCTTAGAGCTTCTACAGGTAGCTTAATTTCTTAAGCGCTGCTTGAATCATTTGGGCAACAGCAGAAGGGTCAGAGGAGTTACTGGGGTGGGGTGGGGGACCAGGAGCAGGGCTGGGTGACTTGACTGAGTGCCTTTCTAAGACCAACCTGTTGTTCTCCATCAGATCCAGAAAGCCGGGGTGGGGTGCACTCTGAAGCATATGCGGATCATGTGAACAGTCAATGCCTCCTCTGGGTTAGGCACTGTGCCAGGGGCACAAAAGTGAACCAGTCCATGCCTCAAGAAGCTTACATCCTAGGGGCAGCGGGAGTGACAATAACACACACACACATGAGAATCTATGAAATAGAGAGCAAATACGTTCAAGATCGGTATTTTAGGAGGAGGCAGGCACTAGCAGCAGGGGGAGATCGGGGAAGGCTTTATATGGGCTCGTTTGGACAGGAATCGAGGGATTCTAAGATGTAGAGCAGGGCTCATTTTTTCCTTTCTAACTCAAGGTCTCCTAGGAATCCTCCACTCAATCCCGGGGGGACCTTGGGTAAATCATTTCACCTTTTAGGGACTCCTTTCCTTATCTATTAAACAAGGGATTTACATTAGACAGTCTCTAAGCTGCCTTTCCTGCTCTAAGCCTATAACCTACAATCCGGTGTTGAATGAATGTATGAAAAAGTCCGAGCTCTGTGCTAAGGATGTGGGAGATTCAGAGATGAGTAAAATATGGTCCAGACCCTCAAGAAGCTTCCAGTCTAGTAGTGGGGCTAAGGAATGTACCAGCTTCGATGTACTTGCCAAAGCTTGCATTCTGCTGAGAATCCGCCATCATTAGGCATCTGAGGCACATGACGAGTGGAGGAAAGATCCATACATACACCAATGATCATACAAAGTCTACTGTGGTCAGTATGTGAAGACAGATACAGACATAGTGCCTTAGAAGTTGAGAGGAGAAAGGAAAGACCACTTCCCTTTAGGAGGAGAGATCAGCTTAGGAAAGGCTTCTTGGAGGAGACAGAAGTCACCTGGCAGAAATTCTGGGAGAAAAAATTATAGGAGGAAGATATAGCGTAGTGACTAACCACCAAGGGCAGGGAGGCACGAAAGCCTGCCTGCTGCAGAAATGGGGAACGGTAAGCTGTCCGTTTGTCTAGAGCATAGGGTGTGTGAAGAGGAGGTGGGGCCCAGTTTGAGGGCTCTGAGTCCTAGGCTAGAGAATCTGGCCTTGATTGGCTACATAGGTAGTAGGGAACCATGGAAGACTTCAGAGCAGAACAATAACTGATTCTACCAAAAGAGGAATCAGTTGGCACCTGCTGGATGGATCAGTGGCAGAAGAGAGCCTGGAGGAGATTGTTCAGGTGGGAGGCTGTTATGGTAAGACAGATAGAAGAAATAGCCTATCGTGTATCAGCTTAGCTTTAGAGATGCGACACGGCACCAGGGGTTGGGGGGGTGCTGCGGGAGGGAAGGAACTGGAAAATGAGGACAAGGGTTGCCAAAGAACAACTTCCCTTACTTCTCAAATTCACCTAATGTCTCCCTGCCCCAGACTCAAGGAAAATGTACTTTTTCAATCTATTTTCCCCCAGTGCCTTGAGCAAGACTACCGCATTTCTCTCGACAGTGTTTACACAGTGAAGAGGACTGACTTTGAGGCTTATTGCCTGGCAGTGGGGGCTGTGGGAAATTTTTCAGGTTGCAGAGTCAGAGCCTAGGAATCTTCTGGGGGTGGGGAAGGGATGCAGCCTGAGAAGGGTGGAGGCCCCACTGCAGCTGACTCCATTGAGTTGGCCACAATGGCTATTCAATTCGGTTCAATTCAGCAAGTAATTATTAGTCTATTGTAGTAAGGATAGGGACAAAACACTAGCCACACACTCTCAGCTGTTTCTAATATTGCTCCTTTCTTCCGCCTCTGAGCAGCCCTACTGGGCCCATATCCAGATGTCAGAACGACTCTGGTTTGGGGGGCTCTGGTACCCTCCTCAGTGTCCCAGGGCAAACAATGCAGGCTCCTCCCAGTTCTCTAGGGGAGGGGGCAATCTCTCTGCCTTGAGAAACAACCTAGAATGGCCTTGCCCTGGGGATGCTTCTGAAGATGCTTGCCCCCAACTGGAAGAGGCAGAAATCCCATCTGCCCTTGTGGGTAGGTGGCAGTGCTATCCTTCGTGCTCAGACTCATGGGGGAATTGAAGGACAAGGCTTAGGTTCAGAGCATATAGAAGCACAGACTCTTAAGAACTGGAACCCAATACAAAGTTACCTGGGCCAATTCACTCATTTTGGACTAAGGGATGAAATTGCCAAGTCCCACAAACTATCAGAGCTGAACTGGGTCTTAGAGTTTCTCTAGTTCAGGAGTTTTGTGGATTTCATGGGACTTAGTGTTGGAAAGGATCATAGGGGGGTTAAATGCCTTGCTCCAAGTCCCAAAGCTAGTTACTCAGGGGAGAAGCTTCCCTACCTCCAAACTCCACTCTCTTCCTGCACAGGCCACCTCTAAGCTCTTAGCAAGACCGACCAAATGAAAAACCACCGAGTATGAAAAGGCCGCATCCCTAACGTTCCCAAATATCGGGCTCAGATTTACACTTACGACTAATTTTCTAAGCAGTGAGGTGCAGTGGGATGAGCACTGGGCAGGCAACCATAACACCTGGGTTCTTGTTCTTGCTGTGTTATAAACTCATGGTATAACTTTGATTAAATCAAAGCCCCCTGAGCTTCAGTAACTTTCTCTGTAAAATGCGGGGAGGGGGGGTACTCAGATGATGGAATCCAAGGTCCCTTCCCAGCTCGAACAGTCTAGTGCCCATCATCTTTGGTATTCACTGTATCTCATTCTTCCTATGCCCATCCTTGGTATATTCTTTCTGGTCCTTTCCAGATCGCATTGTCTTTTCTAAAGTACCTCTTAGCTCTAATAGTCCGCGTTCTAAAGTTGCTATCTATCTAGCTGATATCTAACCTAGGTTCTAAAGTCCCTCTGCTCAGATGTTCCATATCCCAAAGTCCTTATCAACTCTGACATTTTATATGCTAAGGTCCCTCTCAACCGTGATGTTCTACCACTCCTTTTAGTTCTGACGTCCTATTTTCCAGGGTCCCTCCCAGCTTTAAAAGTCTGTTCTCTTCTCCCTCCCAATGCTTACACACTTCCTTTTTAAGGTCTTTTCCAACCAGGAGTATGCTGGTAAATGTTAAACAACTGTCTCTCCAAAAAAATCTACTCGTGACACATTTTAACTTTAATTTGCATTGTTTACATTTTCTCCATCACTTTCTTATCTGAGCAGTCAACAAAACAATAAAGCAAGCCCTGATTTGTAGTGTTTGCCAATTTCTGAGGTATAAATGCTCACACTGAAAATATAACCGCCAGGTAGATTTGAGCCGGCTTCAGCAATCCCAGCTTCCAGCTCTAACATTCTACCTTGGAAGGCCCTTTTTGGTTCTAACTGTCGGTATTCTAAAGTAGCTCTTGGCCCTGACATCGTTTGTTCCAAAGTTTCTTCCAGTTCGCACAGCCTGAAGCTCCGTCCGTTGTATCCGTAGCACGTCTCCTAGTCCATACATCTCCAGGGCTTTCTGCGATGACACAGATCCTCCAGATCTGCAGTGACAAATGCTCCAGATTTTCCTACTGCCGTCAGGGCCGCCACTGTCTTTCCTGTCATTGGGGTTTCCCGTCGTGGAGGCAGCTCTGACTCTTCGCTTTCTCTCCCTCATTCTATCCAACTACTTGCCTAGCCTTCGGGATTCTACCTCCCTAATATTGCTCTGCTTTGTTCCCTTCTCCCTCCCGCAGCCTCTACTGGAGTCCAGGCTTTCACCTTCCTGATCGATCTCCCTGCTTCTAGTCTCTTCCTTCTTCCGTCTATCTCAAACATCCTCCACACTGATATCCCTCTTCCTAAAACATAGCTCTAGCCACACCACTCTCTCATTCAACAATCTTATTGGTCCTCCAGTACTTCTAGTAAGAAACACAAAATCCTCAGCCTGACGTTTAAGGCTATCAAAAATTCCCACCTACCTTTCCAGGCTTTTTCCCCTATTACTTCCTTTTTTATACTCTGGTCTAATCAAATTAACCTGCAACCTGTCCATGAAATTCCATTTCTCTTTGTGCAGATGGTCCTCCATATCTGGAATGCACTCATTTCTCAACTCCTCTTAGACTCCCTAGCTTCTATTAAAATACAGTTGACCTTAGATAACACATTCTATAGGAGGCCTTGACTAGAGGCAGTTAGGTAGCACAGTGGATACAGCATTAGACCTAGAATCAGGAAGGCCGGAGCTTAAATCCTGCCTCAGATACTTTCTAGTTACGTGACCCTGGGCAAGTCACTTAACCTCTCCCTATCTGTAAAATGGAGATAGTAATAGCATTTACCTTGCAAGGTTGTTTTGGGTCTTGAGTGAGATAACATTTGTAAAGTTCTTAGGATGGGGGGCCCTATGTTTTGTCAATATTATATGAGTTTTTGCAAGAATGTTTTCTAAAGCTGTTATGGTCCATTTTTCTAGCACTGAAGTTTTATATTAAGACCGGCATTGTGTAGGTGTCAATTGCTTTAAACCTGTTTTCCTCATTTATCTTTGATTTCAGCATGGCAGTAAGTCTTTTAACAAAATCAAGCCTTCTCCTTGATATCTTTATGTTTCAAGTATCTCACCTGGAGGAGACTGAGGTATTTATAAGCATTGTCTTCATCCACTGGTTTAATGTGACCTCTGGAATCAAACTTGAAGCTTTTAGTCTCTATCTTCCTTTGGCATATATTAAGAGTTTTACACTTTTCATATAAAAACCACATTTTGATTCAGCTTTCGTTTCCATAGTGTTGGGCTTCTGGCCATCATAGAGATGACTAGAAATTTTCTGTGTCCTTCTTCTTCAAGGTCCTCTCTCCTCTGATTTCTTTGCTTCTTAAGCTGCTATAATAGAGATTTTGAAGCTCATATTGAATTTTTTATCTTGGTCTTTGTACCACTTTGACTTCCTGTCCTTAACTAGACCTCAGTGTTCAATTGCTGACCAAGGGAATCTCAAATTTCACATCTACTTTTGAGATACGCATGTTTCTTTTCGTTATCTTCATTTGGGCGATAGGACATTCACATCTTCTACTTTGTTACTACTAGTTACTGATGGAATCTTCCAATGCCTTTCTTCAATCCTTCAATAGCTCCCTCAAGTCACTTCTGCCATGGTGGTATTTGGCAGCTGTCCTAAGAAATATGGGAATAGAAGACTATACATTTTGAGCTAGAAGGACCCTCAATGGTTATTGTCCCTCTCTCTCATTTCATTTTTAAATGGCTTATTAATATAGTATTTCTTTTTTTCCTTTTGTCAAACCCTGAGTTGATGGCTTTTTCTAAGGTTGCCTAGGGAGGAGTGGAGGGTGAGGTGTATATGGGGTGGGTGAAACACAGGAGGACCAGGAGAAGGAAGAGAAACGGTGGGGAGTAGGAATAGCTTCTTCACATGGTAAACAAGATGAGGAGTGCTGCCATCCCAAAAAAGAGCCCTATAGCTACAGACAAGGCAAAGCCCACGATATAGTAGAAGACCTGCTGTTTCAGAGGGGGATTCCTGGTATAACCAAACGTAAGAGTTCCACAGTCCTGACACAAGCCCTGGAGCCAGCTACCCCCACAGTGGCAGTCCCAAAGCCAAAGAACTTGGCCATTTTGTGAATATTCCTTGAGATGGTACTAGTTCAGAAGGCACATCTGAGGATCAGGGAGGTCAAGGGACCTGATGCCACCAAGATACTGAGGCTCTCATTTGTCTAAACCTCTGGTCGGTTCAGCACCACTACATATAATGAACCTCAGGTTGACTCAGAAGATAAGAACTCCTTCTCACAAGGGAAGGGGCAGAAATGAACTTGACTCAGGAGTGAATTTTCAGAGGCTGAGGGACAAGCAGAAGAGCTGCCTGTAGGGAAGAGAGGAAGGAAGAGAGAGAGGGAGAAAGGGAGGGAGGGAGAGAAGGAAAGAGGGAGAGAGGAAGAGGAAGAGGGAGAGAGAGAAGGAGGAAAGGAGGAGGAGGGGGCAGGGGAGAAAACTTTATTTTACAGAGGAGGAAACCGGGGCCCAGAGAATTTTCGTGATTTGCCTAGAGTAACATAGGTAGTGAGCGATGGAGTCAGCATTCCAACTGAGGTCGGCTCATGTCAAATCTAGCACTTATTCCTTGGCACCAACTCTGCCTACCTCCAGTATTCTTCGAGATATCCGCCTTTCTGCTTACACTACCTTCCTTGAGATATTGGACATGTTTATCTTGCCTTCTTGCTGTCCTCTTCATAGCCCTCCATGTCAAGCTGACCATCACAAGGGTTTTGAGTAGTGCCAGTCTGCCACCCTCTACCAGACTTCTATTTCTTCGACTCTTAGGAGTAGTTTCATCACACCGGCTAGGGTACTGGGTCAATGATATTGCCGGAGCCCAATTCATCAGTGTTTCTGGGCTCCCGACAAGCCTTTTCAACTACTAAAATGGTCTCCAGACACACAAAATCCCCGCTGTCAATTACCCTGGTTTGCATTCCGTTACTTTCTTATTCCTCACTCTTCCCCCTCTCTCCCATAATGGATGAAGCATTGGATTTTGATGGAGTCGTTTTTATTATTTTTGTTATCATAATATCATGGTCAGGAAGGTTGAGTCAGAAACTATGAAGACAGATAGCAGGGCAAAAGCCAAAAGGCCTAGTCCTTAGGCCAAGGGTTCAAGGCTGTCAAGAGATTCTCTGAGGGAACTGCTAGGGATTATGGTCAAAGAGTTATCATGGCAGGGCCTATGGTGAGTCATAGGCTTGCAAATACATTTGTGGAAATGGCTGCTCTGACAGCTGCCACAGGGCTTCTGCTCTCTTTTAAGCTAGAATTTCCCAAGCCTTCTGCTCAGTCCTACTCCAGCTGGTTGCCCCACTGGATTTCTGGGGTCTTTGCTAGTCTTAGACCAGCCTCACTTACTGTCAGTATTTTGCAGCACGAAAATAATCTCTGAATGAATAGCAAGTCACAGAGGAAGACCTGAATCCCTTTGGATTATTTCCCCTTTGTTGCCTTTTGCATTCTATAAATTATCATTACACCAGATTTGTAGCTTCGAGGGATTTTGGAGGCTACCTATTAAAATTGTTTCATTTTTAAAGATAAGAAAAACTGAGTCTCAGAGAAATAAAGGACCTACCCCCAATCTTTTGCTAAGAAGTAGCCAAGCTGGTGGGCGGGCTCCCAAATCCTCTCTCTGGCTGCAAACTCAGGCCATGATAGACTTAGTTCTTACAAAATGCTCACCCCTCCCCCACCCATTCCCAATTTTGGGAATAACATCCAGTAGAATACATGCGATCATGTGAGTAAATAGGGTAATTGTTTAAACAGGCAGAAACGTGACCTCTAGGGTGTGGCTCCTCATGTACTTTGAGAGTCTGTGCATTCACACACAGCTATATTGTTTCTGGTGCCTTCAATGTGAGGATTGTTTTACTTTGTTCCCAAGTAAATTTAGTGGAGAGGAAACAAAATTAGCCACAAATTGAATGTGGTGAGGCAGCACGGGATCGTTTGGATTTTATGAGAAAAATAGACCATGTGAGACTTTTTGTAAGCTTGGAGAAGGATAGCTATGGAATGATTGAAAACACCTTACTTTGATAACCACTTAAGAGACAACTGCTTCTAACATGTGAGAGGCAGTGGACCTGGGTTTTAATTCAAATGCCATCACTTACTTAGCTGCTTGTGCTTGGGTTTTCCCCTTTGCATATACGGATCCTGATTTCGATTTCTGACCCTGACTCCTTGCCTGGGCCCTTATTACTCGATCCTGATACTGACTCATGATATGTCCCTGTTCCCTTCTCCAGCTCTGTTCCCTGAGGGAGAGTTTGGTATCTTGGAACGAGCAATGGATTGAAAAAGAGGAGTCCCTGTTTGGGTAGTTACTAGCTGTTTGGTCCCGGGAAAGTCACTTTTTCTCTCTAGGACTTCTTTTCCTTAACTGTAAAATGGGAACAAAATATTTTCATTGCCTCCATTATTGAGTTAAAGTACAGGAAGTGCTTGGTAAACTTTAAGGAACGAGAAGTGTGAAGAATTCTGATCCTTTCCTTCGTTAACGTCCTCCTCTGATGCCTCATCGTGGCCTGGATGTGGTGCTGGATTCTTGAAGTCTATGCCAAGTTCTGGGCTTCAAATATAGCTTTGGCAATAGATTGTATGTTGTTGTCTGAGCCTAACTAAGATAGGAGAGGTTTATCGCCAGGCTGGCCACAGGGTGATGAGTTTTTTGACCACAAAGACGACTGATTAAGTCATAGTAACTGTGACCCGCATTAAAAAGAGTACAAACATAGATAAAAGTCAAGATGACGACAATGCTGATTGCCAGCTCGAACTCATGCTCTGTCATTCCTGCTCATGTCCCACCTCACCACCCCAGAATCTCTCCTGGCAGCATGGCCTTTGGCTAGGGTGAAGGGTGTAGAGCGGAGGACTACTGTTATTAATAAAACATTCAGATAACATGCTTTAATCTGATGGCCTGGTCTATGTTATGGATGGGGCTCTCAAACATACTCTGAGACAGTTATGTATCAAACATGTAACTTCTCTTATCTCAGGAAGTCTTATTGTCACAGACTTAGCCTTTCTCCCCCACCTACTCCTGTCCTCTCTCTCCATCTCCCCTCCAACCCCTAGCCAACAGGAGGGAACCCATAGCACCCAAGATCCCCAGAGGGAGAAACAAAGATTCAGCATAAGCTCCCTTGGGTTTCTTCCCATAGGTCAGCAACCTGGTGAACTATATAAAGACGTGCCCATGTCAGGGAAATCTCATGGAGATCCTGACAGTGCAGCCACTCTCCAAAAGCTTACTCGGGTGTGGGTTTCTCTCCACAAGTACTTAAATCTAACACGAGGCTCCACAATAGCAGCCACTACATTACTTACTTATAGGCTCCAGTCTTCCTCCTCCTTAAATCTCTCTACCATTCCTGGACGCTAATGTGGGCAGTGTATTACTGGGCTACTACTGGCCATAGTGCTGACACTTTGCCTTTTCTTTATATCTTGACTATAAACTCCTAGTGACCTAGTGACCTAGAACAGTGCCAAGGACAGAATATGTATATGTGCTCTCTGTCTCCCTTCATATAATGCTGTAATATTTCATATTTACTATAATAATGGTAATGATAACCTAGTTAATTAAGGGAATAACAGAATCTGAGAGTTGGAAGGGACCTCAGCAGCCATTTAGTCCAACCCATACCCAAAAGGAATCTCCACTATAATATACTTGACAAGTGGTTGTCCATCTTTGGCTTGAAGACATTCAAGGAGAGGAGGGAGAACTTCCTACTTCTTGAAGCAGGCCATTTTACTTTTGGATAGCTCTAATCATTATGGAGTTTTTCCCCTTATGAAACCTAAATTTGCCTCTTGGCAACTCCCACCCATTGCTTCTAGTTCTACCCTCTAGGGACAAACAGAACAAACCAAATCCCTCTTCCACATGACCGCCCGTTAATTACTTGATGACAGCTCTTTGTCACCTTCTCTTGCTCAATCTAAACATGCCCAGTTATCTCAGCCAATCTTTGACCAGTTCCTTGTTCTTTTTCTTGGAGGTGGGGAGGGGTCTAAATGTGTGATTTCATCTGTGTGGGGAATACCCTAAAATGGAGGCACCCACTACTGATGCATCTCAGCAACTTACCTGGAATTTACAAGGTTAAGAGACTTCCCTATTATCACACAGCTAGTATAGGTCAGAGGAAGGACTTGAATCAATCAAGCAACAAGAATTTACTGAGTACCTACTGTGTGCCAGGCACTGTGCTAGGCAACAGAGATACC
This sequence comes from Phalanger gymnotis, assembly GCA_028646595.1. Taxonomy (NCBI): domain Eukaryota; kingdom Metazoa; phylum Chordata; class Mammalia; order Diprotodontia; family Phalangeridae; genus Phalanger; species Phalanger gymnotis. The sequence continues at coordinate 17,916,448 of CM053628.1, read as the reverse complement.
AAGACAAAAGTGCAGCAGTATCTGCCCTTGAAGAGTTTACAATTGATCCAAGAGAGACAACATGTACATATGTAGCTAAAAGAAACAGGGACTGGATCTCTGATTCCAGAAGTATAAGGAATTCACACGAGGAAATCTCTACCAATGAAGGTCAGCACCTTCTCTGCAACTTCTGGTCTCAGATTGTGGTGTAGAGCAGGGCTTCTTAAGCTTTTTCCACTCCCGACTCCTTCAGTGCTTCTTAAACTGTGGCTCATGACGCATCACAGTTTTAAGAGCCCTGAGAGGTGAAGTGAGTTGCCCCAAGTCACATAGCCAATACGTGTCAGAAGTGGGACTTGAACCCATATATATCTTCCTGGCTCTGAGACCAGCTCTCGTTATTATCCCAGACAGCATATATAAAATATATGCAAAATAGATATAAGCAGGGATATGCTGGAGCCTCAGTTGTGAGCATTTGCACCTTGGAAATTGGCAAACTCTACATATTAGGTCTTGATTGTTTTGTTGAGGGTCTAGATTTAAGAAAGTGATAGAGAAAATGTTAATAATGCAGATTCAACTTGAAAGTATGTCAGATGTACATCTTTCTCCCTAGAGAGCTGATAATTAAATATTTCCTGGCAAAAGATTCCTGGGTCACTTGGCCAACAAATGGAAGATTATACATTTTCTCCAGTCCTCATGACCTCTCAAACCTCTCCAAAATATGAATTATGTGCAAGAGGTAAAGTAATTTCATTAGTCTCCGTGGTCTAGGATACTAAGAACCCTAACAAAGAAAGAATTCAATGAAGAGAATTCAATTGGAGAAGGCCGTTAGGCTTCCGACATCTAACGTATTCACCAAGCACCCATCCCAGACAGCTAATCAAGTGTAGGCAGCATGGCTGCACAAGCTGCCCCATGGTTTTGCAACAGAACTAAACTCTACCCTCAGAACTTCTGAATCCAGAAAATTACCAATCGGAAGAATCTATATATCACCCCCGGGGTGGGGGAAAGAAATATTTCTTATAAACTCCAAGACACATAGTGGTGAAGTTTAACAATTCCATTAAAAACAACAAATTGTGCAAGCAACCAGAAGAAAAACCTTTGAATATAAAAGAAAAGAACTTTAATAACATAAGATCATTCTATATCCGTTAGAAACTTCATGAGGGAATGGAATAATGTCTTCTGAGGAGCAAAGGAGCTCGAGATGCAGCTCAAGATAACATACCCTGCAAATCTAAGCCTAACTGTAAGTGAAAAAAGATGGAAGTTCAATAAAAAAGAGGCATTGGAAACATTTCTAGAAAACTAGACCAGAAGAAATGATTTGCTTCTCAAAAACACAGACAACAGCAATACTAGAAGGGCAGACAAACATAGCCACCAAGGACAACAACAAAGTTAACAATGGAGAGACCATTAAGAGATTTCTTTCATAGTGAATGGTGTATGGGATTTGGAATCAGGAAGATCTGGGTTCAAAGCCCTGCTGTAACTGTTTTGATCTTGGGGAATTCGTTTACCCTTTCTGTGCCTGTTTTCTCACCTGTAAAATGAGGGAGTTGGGCTCAAAGGCTTTTAAAATCCTGTCCAGCTCTATATTTATGATCCTATGAATCTGTTTTAGGTGGGAAGGGAAGCCAACATAAAAGCAAGGACATCAGACATGGAGTGACAAGTATGAAGAACAGTAAAAAGGTTGGTTTTGCAGGAACATAGTGTTCATGAAGGGAAATAATGTATTACTGTTGTTGTTCGTAATTCATTTTTGAAGAGGACCAATGACATCACAGGGTGAGGTCTTGATTTGCCCGTAAATCGGATTTCAGCGAGGCAGAGCTGCACAAAGTCGTCAGCTTCGCTCTCTCTTCCAAGGTCGTTGAAGTCCAGTGGCAGGACAAAAGTCAGGACGACCAGCGATGGCTCAGTATGCAGTGGATGACTTTGGCGTCTTTGATGCCTGACCAAGCTCTAAGCTTGCCGTAGTGCCTGCTACAGCTGCCTTCATGGCCATTGGAATGAACTGTTCTCATCTGCCCATTCCACCAAGAAAAGTCTTCACGTGCTTGGGGAAGACACTCCACCTAACTCACCGATGGGTTTGGGGCTTATCGGTTACCCTCAATCTGGTTTAGCCCATCTGCCAATATGGTTTTTTTGACAGCTTTTTTTTTTTAGTTTACAACACTCGGTTCTACATAATTTTGAGTTCCAGGTTTTCTTTCCCCTTTCCACCTCCCTCCCCAAGACAGCTTGGAATCTGATATATCTCATATGTATAACATACTAGTCAAGTTGTGAAGAAGAATTATGACCAATGGAATGAATCATGAGAAAGAGGAAACAAAACCAACACCCCCCCGCCAAAACAAAAACAAAAGAGAAAAAAAAGGGAAAAAAAATCGAGCACAAAGTGTGCCTCAATCAGCATTCGGCCTCCATAGTTCTTTCTTTGGATGTAGATAGCATTCTCCAAGGTGACTCCTTTGGAGCTGTCTTTGTACCTTGTGTTGCTGAGAAGAGCACAGTCTGTCAGGGTTAGTCCTCACAGAATCCGTATATCTGTGGTTGTGTATAATCTTCTCCTGCCTCTGCTCCTCTCACTCAGCATTACATCATGTAGGTTTTTCCGGGTTGTTAAGAAGTCCGTATCATCCCCATTTCTTGTAGCACCATAGTATTCCACTACCTTCATATACCACAACTTGTTCAGCCATTCCCCAATTGATGGGCATCCCCTTGGTTTCCAATTCTTTGCTGCTACAAAAAGAGCCACTATGAATGTTTTTGTACACACGGGTCCTTTTCCCACTTCTGTGATCTCTTTGGGATACAACCCTAGAAGTGATATTGCTGGGTCAAAGGGTATGAACATTTTTATAGCCCTTTGGGCATAGTTCCAAATTGCTCTCCAGAATGGCTGGATCAGTTCACAACTCCACCAGCAATGTAACAATGTTCCAATTTTCCTTCATCCTCTCCAGCATTTATCATTTTCCTGTTTTGTCATTTTAGCCAATCTGACAGGAGAGATGTGGTACCTAAGAGTTGTTTTGATTTGCATTTCTCTAATCAGTAGTGATTT
>CM053628.1:17890518-17912863 GCA_028646595.1 Phalanger gymnotis | reverse complement strand
TTTCCACTTGCTACTTCTTCCCTCCCTTCTGACCACCTCTCTCCCTTTTTCTCCCTTTCCCCTCCTAATGCCTGTAGGATAAGTTAGATTTCTATACTTAGGGTATGTTATTCCCTTCTTGAACCAGATTAGATGACAGTAAAGGTCAAATACTGCTTTTCTCCCTCCCTTCTTTCCCTCTACTATGTGTTTTTGTGCCTCTTAATTTGATATACTTTACCCTTTTCTACTGCCTCCTTACCTCTTCTCCCATAACGCGTTTCATACCTTTGGGCTGCAAGCCTCAGGCGGTGGTGCTGTGCTGCTGCCTTTCGTCCCTTCCCCAGACTCCCTTCCCCAGGCTCTGATAGGAAAACAGGAACACAATTTAGTACTTAAGTTGGAACATTAGAACTTCACTTTTCCTTAAGAGATTATTGTTATTTAGGTATCTTTAAAGAGCATGGGACTGAGAAGAGGCATTTCTGGGAAGGAATCGCAGAATATAGAATTCCAAGGCTCAAAGAGAACTTAGAAAATAAGACATCAAAATTTGGAGGTGAAAGGGGTATTATATCATAGAACACAGGGTCAGAGCTATAAGGGACCTTAGAAGTGATGTAATCCAGCACCCTCACATTACAGAGAAAAAAACTGTGGTCTGGAGAGGGGAAGGAATTTGTCCAGATTCACACAGAGAGCGGCAGAGCTGAGTGGTTTTTTGAGGGGTAGCAGAGGTCTGAAAGTGATTTAATCAGTTTTAGGAACTTTGATTATGAAAACTACTACCAAGACAGAGTAGAAACTGAGGGCATTGAGAAGTTATGTGATTTGTCCAGGATCAAATAGTCAATATGTGTCAGAGGTGAGATTTGAACCCAAACCATCCTGACTCTGAGGCCTGCTCTCTATCCACTGAGCCACACTATCTCTACAATTACACAGCCATCGCAATGGTGTAACATTCACTGAGATGGCTAGAAAGTGTTGACTATTCAGTACAGTCCATCTGAGCACTGATAGTCCCCACATTTACCCTATCAAGACATTTTGGGTACTTTATAACTCCTCCATTCTTTAGTAGCAGTTCCTTTAGGTAGGTGCCAGGCAATTGGCCTCATTTGGTCATTAAGATGGCAAAAAACTCCACTGGATTAACTATGATTTTAAGTGTCTGTTAGAAGGAATGATGAGGAAATATGCCAGGCACTGCCCGACGGGGAGATGATGAACTCAAAACAAATTAAGACATACATTTTTGGACACAGCTAATATGGGAATTTGTTCTGCCGGGCTAGGAATATTTGTTACAGTGGCTTTCTTTGTCTTTTTTTTAATGGTGGAACGTAGAGGAGGGGTAGGGATAAAGTAGTAGAAAGAAAAAAAATGAGAAAAGAGGGTCCAAGAATTCATTACATAATGTAATATATAATAATACATGCTATAGAATATATTTCTATAACAATATATTATAGAATATTTATATGTTTATATAACAGAAGAGACTTATATAAATATATATAGTTATGTAAAAGATATAATCTATATTTATGTAATACATATTACATATAATAAATATAGGACATGTATATATATATAAATTTGTTTTAAAAGAAAAGCAAGATGTAGATAATCGAGAGCAACAGTTTCATGTACAATCCTCTTTTTCTTTTCTACTGTATATGGAAAGGATCATTTTATCTGGTGTTTGTTAAGTTCAGAAATTTTAAGAAGTGTCTTTTGGGAGCCATTGTTGAAACTAACAGGTTAAAAATCATGACATGATATTTGAAGTCCTTAAAGGCAATATCTTAAGAATTCACAAGATGGGCATGTTGCTCCATGAAATAAGACCCCCTTTTTTCCTGTGGAGGGCCACTTGGGAACAGTGACCACAACACAATTCAATTCCACATCCTGTTTGTTTTCCTCCTCTGTGCCAAATGTTACTAATGGAGCTTTAGATCGTTTTCAAGCCTTCTGTGGGCTAGTGACCTTTTAAACCTAAAACCTCCAACTTTTCCCTAATGCCTGAGAAAGGACCGGGATTCAAATACTGCTTCTGCTTGGTGCTCAGGGTAAGCCACTCAGTCTCTCAGCACTCTAGAAAATTCTCTAAGACTACAAGTTATTGATAAGTTGCCAGTGCAGGAGGGAGTTTTACTACAGGAAGTTCCTCACACAGGTTTCAAAAATCCCCCAGCACAGCCAAAGGGCAGACAGATCTGGGATCTTATCAACAACCCATCCATGCCTGCCTATCCTTTGTAACTCTTGTCCATGACCTCCCATCGATTTACCGCCAAAGTGCTATCTCCTGACGCTGAGTGCGTGCTCCTTCCACCATGCAATGCCAGCCCTGCAAATACATCGACCGATGGGTATTTTGTTTATGTATTTAATAGTTTTAGCTAACTGTTTCTAATCCGAAAAGGATTAAGTTGAAGCTTTCTGTTGTTCTGTCACAGCCCACACTAATGAAGTTACTCTTACTTGTTGGAATCACCAGATTTTAGAATTGGAAAGAGCCTTAGACTCAATCACCTTCATTGTCCAGGAGAGGGAAACTGAGGGCCACAAAGGGGAAGTGATGACCAAGCACAAGCTAAGGGGCACAAGTAGGTTTTGAACTCCTGTTCTCTTCCTCTCACTCTAGATCCTTCCCTACTCTACCTTGCTGCCTCTCTCCAGTTCCTGGTCAGTAATTCTTGACAGAAGACAGGTCTTTCATTCCCAACTTAGAAGGCCCAGTACTATGTTTTTGTTTTTTACTAGGCTAGAGATAGCCTAAGCCCAGGTGGGGAGAAAAGTTACCACCAACTGGTGCTTCATCTGGCCTACTCATGGTGGTGATGTCCATACCTTTCTACCACCTGGAAAGGAGGGGGCTCTAAGCACACATGGAACAAAGGGGGAAGCAGTAAAGGAGGAATAAAAGGAAGCTAAGAGGAGCCTTGGTTGGCTGGAGTTAAAGGGGTGGGTTGGAGAGGGAAGACTTTATTGGCCCAAAACGAGGACCACGGAGCCTGTAGTTGCTGGTCCTGACAGCACAGTCCTCCAGGATAACTCCCATCCAGCCTCCTCCTTAGTGGCGCCAGGTCTGAGCTCCAGCCCATTTTAAGACTCCATATGAGCCACTGCCTTTTATAATTAAGAATTGATGAAACCATTTTTATGAGAACTTGAGTTATTGCAAACAAATGTTCTCTATTAGTGGATGCCTTACATAATCTTCCCATAAAATTTCAAGATGGCTGATAATTCAATTATGTTCAGCCAGATCTATGGAACAGTCGTGAATTCATTTCTCAAACCTCTTACTGGTATGCCTGCTATTCTACTGACAAATGGCTCGCACAGATGTTGGTAACTTGTAGAGGCTGCCAGGATAAGACCTGTCATTGAAGCTTCCCCTCCTCCATCTGCCTTTTAGCAGCACATTCTTATGGGAAGAAAATGACCAATTAGTTTGGGCTCTTGGCTTCTGGCTCCAGGCTTTGACATATGTTGGCCATCAAGGTCAGATGAAGGTCATCCCATACTCACCAACTGGTAAAAGAGGGAGAAAGGCAAATGGTTTCCTGAATGGTTTGTGAAGTAGGTATTAACAGGGAGACAGACTCTTCTAAGATACTAACAATGGCCTTCAAGGCCCAGATCAAATTCCATCTTCTCCATAAAGTCTTTCCTGACCCCTCCACCCCTAGTTTTTCCCTCCTTAGACCTCCTATACCACTTGGTCCTCTCTTATTCTATCACAGAGTAGGTGGAGAATTGCACCTAGAGTTACAAGTACTGAATTTGAATCTCTCCTCTGATACTTGCTAGCTATATGTGTGACCTTAGAGAAGTCACTTTAATTCCTTATCTGTAAAATGCTGATAATAATTATACCACCTGTGTCACAGGACTGTTTTAAGGAAGGCACTTTTGGAACCCTAAAGCATTATATAAATGTGAGCTAGCAATATTTTCTACTTGTGTAGTGAAAAAGGGCTAGACTTATAGTAAAAAACAAAAAAATTAAAAACTCCAAAATCTGGGTCTGAGTTTAAAGGGTACAAAAGATCATGGATTTGGAGATGGAAGGGACCTAGCCCAACTCCTCATTTTACAGATGAGGAGAATGAGGTTCAGAGAGGCAATCCAATGACACATGGGAGTGAGGGGCAGAGCAGGGATTTGAACGTGGGTCTTCATCTCCAAATCCAGTACTCTCCACCACAAAACTAGGAGGCATTTTATAGGGTATTAGAGAATTCAGAGCCACCAGGGACCTTAGTGGTCATTTAGTCCAAATGCTCCTTTTTAAAAAGCAGATTAGGAGATACAACTTTTGGAAGAAGCCTGACTGATCTATCCTCTCGAGTTTGATCACGGACTTAGCAAAGGGTGGAAGAGGGTGAGGAAGCAGGCTCTTGGCACAAAATACTTTGTAGATCAGTCAGGAGGCCATTTGACAAATGAGGAAAGGAAAGACAGAGTCCCTGGTCTTACCTATGTTCCTGCCCATCACACCTAGATCATGCTTTTAAATTGTTAAAAATTGTTTTGTTATTTTTGCTTGACAAATATCATCCAACAGGATTTCCACACACACAAAGGCACAAAGGATGGTATCCAAAAATGCAAATCTCTGTTACAGCTTACATTTAAAGAGAGGAATATAAGAAATTCAACATGTTAGTTTTAAAGCCAGGATCCTGCTTGTCTGTATTTGTTTCTGAACTTCCTTCTGTACTATTCTGTGGATTTTTTAAAAAATGCTCCAATTAGTCTCATTTCTTTTAAAATTTTTTTGACATCCCTATTGTAGATATCCTTCCTCAAATTGAAAAAAAAAACAAACCAAAACTCTCCCTTGTAACCAGTAAGCATAGTCAAACAGAACAAATCCTCACATTGGACATATCCTAAAATGTTTATCTCAATCTTCCCCTCAAGGCCCCCACCTCTCTGTCAGGTTGTGGATAACGAGAAGTGGTGTGCTGGTAAGTGTTGGACAACAAACGCTCAAAAAAAGTACATAGGATGACACTTTGAAGTTTAATCTGCATTATTAACATTTTCTCTATCACTTTTTTCTAAAACTAGGTCATCAACAAAATAATAAATCCAGCTGATTTGCAACATTTGCTGATTTCGAAGGGGTAAATGTTTGCACTGAAAATTTAACATTCGGCTCTCCTGTACTAGTTTCACCTGGCTCTAGTCCTCCGCTGTTAACGTGATTCATCATCAGTCCTAGAAGTGGTGGTTGGGCATTGTATTTCATCTGAGATCTTAACTCTTTCAAAATTGTTTTTATTTGCAATATTGTTTTCGCATGCATTTTTCTGCAGATTCTGCTCCGTATCAGTTCATGTGAGTCTTTCTAGGTTTCTCGGGATCCATCCCTTTCATAATTTCTAATGGCTCAATAATAGCCAGTTAGGAGATGCAGTGTGGAATAGTAGACAGAGTGGCAGGCTTGGAATTAGGAAGACCTCAGTTCAGGTTCCACCTCTGATACCTACCAGCTTAAAGTCTCCACGCTCAGTCTAAACAACTGTCTGAGACTAGAAGGTACTGACCTCTTTTGGTAGAGAGGGCATCCTTATCTGGAACTTCCCTAACACCAATGAAAACACAATTTCTAGTCCCTATCCCATAACTTATTCAGCCATTCCCTAATCGATGGACACCTCTTTAGTTTCCAGTTCTTTACCGCTACAAAAAGAACAGTGTACACATGGGTCCTCTCTTGCTTTCCTTGATCTCTTCGTCATCTAGACTTAGCAGTAGTATTGCTGGATTGATCAATCAATAAACATTTATTAAAGGTCTGCTATGCACCAGGTACCATATTAAGCCTGGGGGATACTGAAAGAGGCGAAAGACAGTCCCTGCCCTCAAGGAGCTTACAATCTAATTGGGGAGATAACATGCAAATGAATATATACAAGCATAGGAAATTATTAAAAGAGGGAAAGCCGTAGAATTAATAGAGGTTGGAGAAGGTTTCAGTAAAAGGTAGGATTTTAGCTGGGACTTAAAGGAAGCCAGGGAAGTGAACAGGTGGAGTTGAGGAGAGAGAGTATTCCAGGCATGGAAGACAGTCAGAGAAAATGCCCAAAGCCAAAGGTCAAAGAGTATGCACAGTCTAACAGCTTTTGGGGGAATAGTTCTGAGTCAGAATCACAATGCCATTCTCTAGCACCTATTGGCTACCCCTACTTAGCCAGTGCCAGCAGGTAGATCCTGGGGTCTCTGTCCAGTCCTTTAGGAGCCCTAGCCCTACTGGGTTCCAGCGGATCTGGGATCTCATTGATGTGAGTACTTTCTCCACTCATTCAGTTCCATTCCATTCCATACCTCATGCTGTGGGATTCCTATCTCTATCTTTGCAGAAATCCTCCAAAACGGATGAGTTCAATGTACTGGAAGCCTTTGTTCTTTTCATATCTCAGGGATACAAATGGTGTTCTTGGGCTGTTTATCTGTTATGCTTTCCTTCACTTCCACCTCTTAGCCTCCCTTGCTTCCTTTAAGACTCCAGAAACGCACTTGTATTTACTTATCTGTGAATATGCATCTGCCATTAACATGGAAATTCCTTGCAAGCAAGGGCTGTTTCATTTTTTGTCTTTCTATCGCTAGCACCTAGCACACAGTAGGCATTTAACTAATTCTTGTTGAACTGAATTGAATCAAATTCAGTGTCAGAAGATGTGAGCTTGGATGCTGCCTCTCTTACTACTTGTATGACCTTAGGCAAGTCACTTGACCTTTTTGAGTCTCATTTTCCTTCTCCAAAAAGTGAAAGGGTCAGACTAGATGACCTCTAAGATTTCCTTCTGCTCTAAAATCTAGGATCCCATCACTCACTGATTCATAATGCTTAAAGCATGACGGGCCCAGCTCTTTTTCTGGTCATGGATGACTTTGAAGATATCTTTTAGACACTTCTCATAGCCAAGTCAAGCCGATACAGTCTGCTTCCACCCACTGCATGACTTTCCACTGCCCTTTGAGTTACCTGCGATCCTGATCCTCTGGCACTCACGGTGTTCCATGATTTGTAGTCACATAGCATCACTCGGAGAATATTTGTGTTAAAAAGATGGGATTTGGCGTCGGGAAGCAGCTTGGGATCATTGAAAGTGCTGCATAATTTCCCAAACGCATTCCAGCCTGCTGGACCCAGCTCATTGTCCATCTGCAGTGCCTGTCCTAGACAGATGTGCTGATGAACTCAGTTGGGGAGTTACCAGTCCAACTGCACGTCATCATCTGGGCAGTAACTCAACCAGAGATTGTAAATAAAATCAACTTCGATTTATTTTTGGCTGCTGTTATTTTGAGGCCCGGAACATTCCTACTGTTGCCCCCACAGCTTCCTAACCTGTAAGAAACACCAGAATTCTTCTGCCAATAAGATCCACATTGCTTCTTTGTTTACCTCGCCTGTCCTGAGCCTGAGGCCCAGCCTAGGAACACTGTCTCTGGGGTCTGCTCTTCTTCAGTAGGCTGGTGCCCTCATCAGGGTTATGAGCAATAACTACGCTCTTCTTGGCGCACAGATCATGTGCTGTGCCTTCCTGATTGTGGGAACAGTTGGTTCTTAAATGTTTATTGCATTAAATAGAAAAAAAAGATTTTTGAAAGTTTTCTAAAGAATCAGTAATACATTGCAATCTTTCTATGGAGTAAGCACAGTAATGACAGTGGTACTTTCACAATATGAAATCTGAAAAGTTTGTTCAAAACAAACCAGAGGAGACCAGATTTAAAGTTGAATGACCTGGATTTGAACCCCTACTCTGTCGTTTATTATTACGATGGTCTTAGGACCTGGGTTCAAATTCCTGTTCCCCTATTCATAAGTTGTATGGTCTTTAGCAAATCACTTAGCCGCTAGGTCTCTAGTTCACCACCTCTAAAGTGAGGTTTCCAGGCTAAGTAAGTCAGGGATGGGGAAACTGCAGCCTCAGGGCCATGTGCAGCCCTCTAAGTCCTCAAGTGCGGCCCTTTAATTGAATCCAAACTTCACAGAACAAGTCCACTTAATATAAGGATTTGTTGTGTAAAACTTGGACTCAGTCAAAAGGCTACACCCAGAGACCTAGAGGGCCACATGTGGCCTTGAGGACCCAGGTTCCCCTCTCCTGCCTTCTAACTCTAAGTCCTATGACCCTTCAATCCATGAGACCCAACCATTCCCCTGCCAGTTAGGCACTTGGAAGAGAATTTAAGAAAGGAAGGAATTGTAGCTGCCCAAGTTCAAGTTGAAACTCAGAAAAATGAGCTATGACGGAAGTTATTTTCTTTTCAACCGTGCCAAGCTCTGCAAGATGTATATAAGAAAACTCTCCGTCTGGAGTCCCTTGGAAAAGCTGAGGCCGAGAGGCATAGATGAAAAGACTGTTCTTGTCATGGACATTTCTTATTCTGCACGTCTTTCCCCAGACGTGACATGTGACATAGTGGCCAGAGCGCCGGTCTTAGAGTCAAAGGTCATGGGTTCAAGGCCTGCCTCTGCCGCTGATTAACCATGGAAACTTCTGCAGGTTCTTTTGTCATCAGTCTCCGTTTTCTCTTCTGAAAGATGGAGATAATGATATTTGTACTATCGGTTTCATGTGGGTGTTGTAAAGGAAGAGCTTTGTAAACCTTAAAGCTTTAGAAAAATGTAGGCTTTGATCATTATCATAATAATTCTAATGGTTACTGTCATTCCTCGCTTGTTTGTGACTTCCTGGAGAGCAGGGCCCTATTTTTGCAACACTTAGCCAGTTGATAGTTGCTTATTAAGTGTTTACTTCCTGAAAGGCATTGACTAAGACCTGGGGGTACGAAGAAAGGCAAAAACAGGGTCACTGCCCTCAAGGAGCTCGCAGTCGAACGGGGGTGACAACATACAAATAACTCTGTACATATAAGATCTATACAAGGTAGATGCAAAGCAATCTCATACGTGAGACATTAGGTTGGGGAGAAGGGGACTGGGAAAGGAGGAAAGCCGGACAACCAGTGCAAAGGCTTGGAGATGGGAGATGGAGTGTCACAAGCAAGGAATAGCAAGAAGGTCAATTGTTCATTGCAAACTTGTGGCTCAGCTGGTTCTCCCACAGGCCCAGAACACTCATTTTAGCTCTTGGACACCTAACCCCTGTTCTCAGCCGAGGAGGCCAGGGCCATTGTGGGATCAGAGTTCAGGCACGCTCCCAATGATAACTTCCTTGGGGTGGAGAACATGGGGGTGGCACCAAGTCAGATGGGTGGATATCTGAGGTCTTTGATTCTTTTCAACTTTCTTCTTGGGGTGTTGAGACACGTGGGACTGACTCTACCAGGTTTTTGCTTTTAGACCAGCTCAATAAGTGAGGTCTATTTTAGGAGTCCCTTCTACCTTCTTTCAACACCCTCTTTCTCCCTCTGGGCACTTTCTCCTTCCAACTCCAAGATGTTCAGTGCCTGCCCAAGGCCCTCCTCCCATTCAGACCTGTATCCCATTCAGGCCTGGCCCTTTCCTGATTCCTTCTGCCTGTGTCTCTGTTGGGAGTGGGGCTGCAGAAGGCAGGGCAGGAAGGCTTTGCAGATGTGGCCAGCTATTTGAAGGCTCATAGAATGGAGCACTTGAAGGCAACCGAGAGATCACCTAGTTACTAGATTCTAGGACGACATTTTACAGATGAGGAAGCTCAGCTAGGGAAAGTGACTTAAGCAATGTTCCATGCTCCCCGCTGAATAGCAGAGCTAGCTGGGAGTTCAAATCAGGTCAGGGATTTTCAGCTAGAAGTGACCTTAGAAGCAATCAAGTTCCACCCCTTCACTTTATGTGGGAGAAAACAAAGACAAGTGACTGGCCCAAAGCCACACAGGTAATAAGGAGCAGAGATGTGATTTGAACCCAGAACCCAGTGTTCTGTCCATTATATCATTCGTTCCCCTCTTGGCCATGGAGAAAGTTGTAGATGTCGTGTGAGAGTAATGCTACCTATGGGAAATTGAACTAGATTCTGGAGGGTAGGAAAGCATCATGGAACCCTGGATAAAGTGAAGATTTAGGTTGAAGCCCTGGCTGTGACACATACTGGCTATGTGACCCTTTCAGATCTCTGACAATTAAGACTAGAATTACAGACAGCAGTTCATCTACATTGGTGGAGGGAATTTCCACATTAGCAAGTCTTTTCACTGATGAAGTCATGGGTCCCAACAAAAATTGGGGTCCTGGGGCTTCAGGTTTTTAGGGCAGTGTTGCTAACCTCCTATAACCAAACATCTTGAGCTGGGGTCACATGAATGCTGTCGAGGAGGATGGGTTCCTCACTGACTGATTGCTCCCAGGGAGGGTCTCTGGAAGGCAGGACTGAAGACTACACCACACAGGGATTTAGATGAAAGGAACTGGACACACCTCACCTGGAGAAGAGGAGACATTTAGGAGGGACATGAGAGCTGTAGGGCTGTCGCATGGAGGAAGGCTAAGCCTTGGTCTGCTTGGCCTTAGGGGACAGAGCTTGGAGAAGTAACTGGAAGTTGAAAGGAGCTCGATTTGGGCTATGAACGAACATCATGTCTTGCATGTAATGGGTGCTTAATAGGACAAGGACACAGAAATTATAAAATGCCTACAATGTGCCCAGCACTGTGCTAAACACTTTATAAATGTCATCTCACTTGATTCTCACAGCCACCCTACAAGGTAGGTGCTATTTATTATGCCCATTTTACAGCTGAGAAAATTGAGACAAACAGAGGTTAAACGACTTGCCCAGGATCGCACAGCTAGTAGTGTCTGAAGCCAGATGTGATGTCCAGATTCAACTGAATGTCCCATCCACTGCACCGTCTAGCTACCTCAATAAATATTTAATATATAATAACAATTTCTTGAAGTGTATTGATGTAAGTAAAAACTTTCTAGCAATTCTAGTAGTCCAAACATGGAATGGATTGCCTCTAGAGGTAGTGAGCTCCTCATCACCGTAAGTGCTTATGCACAGCCTGGATGATCAGAATGTTGGGGATGTCTGCTTCAGGTAGGAGTTGGACTAGGTGGTCCCGCCTAGCTCGGAGATCCAGTGATTCTATGACTGTGATCTTGGGATCTGCCAATGGCACTGGGTTGGAATCCTGGCTCTGTTACAAGCTCTGGAACCTTAGGCATTTCACCTTTTTGGGCCTCAGTTTCCTCCTCTGTACAATAAGAATTGGCTTAGATGCCATCTAATGTCCCTTTCAGCTCTCAAGTCTGCTCCTAGGATCATCTCAGCTAAACCCATTGAAAAATTCCAATCAGGTGTCAAGTCTGAAACTAGCATAATGTGTGACCTCTCAGGGATGCCATTTTCCATTTTAGCAACTGCTGCCAAGGCCCGACTTCCCTGGCATGAGTAATGTGGGGGCTTGGAGCCAGGAGAGAAAGATATTTGGGGGAAGAGAAGCCTCTTGTGGTAATCTTCCCATCATTCCACAGAGGTGACCCTGGGGCAGGGATAATCAAGAGCTGACTGTATATATGTATATAGCAGACACATGCACATTCTTGGTAAAGCACCTCAAAATAGTTGAGAAAATAATCTTCATAAACGTACGTCGTTATTAAGCATGACCCTTCTTAAGCTTTGATAGCTGTTTATTCATCGTTGGGTGAGGAAAATGTTTGAATGTGGAAGGAAACTCCCTTTTTCTGCACATAGAGAATTCAAACAAACACACCTCTTTCTCCCATAGACCCTTTTTTCTCTCTCTCGATGGAACCCAGCTATTTCTAGGATGGCCGAGGTTGGGACAGGCCCTCCCAGTTCCAGAACCCAAGGAAAGAAGGATGGCACATCTGTCTGAAAGAGGCTCCTGAACATGGGGCATGGTCACCTTAACAAATATTGGGCTGGGGGATAGGGAGAGACAGCATACCACTGCCCTCCATTTGGGAAATGTTGCCAGCATTGGGGAATGGCTCAGTGGTTTCAACCTTGGTTTAATGTCTGTCTCATGGAAGCCCTTCTCACGCCATAGTGGGTATTTTGTTTAATGCCAGCCCCCAGAATAGGCTGCCCCTAAGTCAGTGGCAGTGGGGGAGACCTCCCTCAGGGTTTTTCAATTTAACAATCCCTGCCTTCAAAGAGTTTACATTATCTTGGAGTATAGTAACACGTATAAAAGTAAATGAATACAGACTAATTTCCTGGGGGGACCAGGAAAGGCCTCCGATAGGAGGGGGCACTTGAGTGGTACTTTGAAGGAAGTTAAGGATTTTAAGAAGCAGAAATGAATAGGTCGAACATTTCAGGAATAGGAGACAGCTTGTGCAAAGGCATGGAGGCAGGAGGTGCGATATCTCATATCAGAATGTCCTCTTTCTAGAGGCAGAAAGGTGGTGCAGTGATTAAAGTGCTGGGCCTGGAGTCAGGAAGACCTGAGTTCAAATCCAGCCTCAAACATTTACTAGCTGTGTGACTTCGGGCAGGTCACAGAACCTGTTTATCTCAGTTTCCTTATCTGTAAAATGGGGATAAGAATAGCATGTACTTCTCCCAGGGATGTGAGGATCAAATGAGTTAACAGTCCCTAGAACACAGTAGGTGCCTAATAAATGCTTGTTTCCATCTTTTGGGCAAGAGTTAGTAGGCCAGTTGGACTAGAATGGAGAATATTGTGAAACAAGACTGGAAAGACAGGTGGGAGCCAGAGCTTCTCCCTTGGGAATGCTGAGCAAGGCTCATGTGACGCTCAATTGTAAAGTCTGTCTTTGAGTACCTCTGATACCCTTTTGGGACCTCTGTCCCTTGTTCCTTCATTCCTTCCTTCATTCACCAACATTTCATAAGAACCTACTGTGTTCTAGCGGCTAAGGAGACACAAAGTCCCTGAAATAATGGAGCTTACAGTTGCAAAGGAGGCTAAGACAGAAACATAAGGCCAAATGTTGCAAACAAAGTGTCATTTGTTGGGGAAATCAGGAATGGCTTCCTAGGGGAGGTGGCATTGAAGGTGCTCCCTAAAAGACCAAAAGGAATTAAATGGGTGAAAAAAGGGAGGGAGGGAGGGAAGATGCTCTAGGCTAGGACTTCTCAACCTTTTCCTGGCCTGGGGTGGGGCCATGAAGCCTGTGAGCCTCTTGGCACAATCCTGTTTTTAAGTGTTTTTAAGTCCAAAAACCAAAACAGAGGATTAAGAAGGAAACCAAAGGCTAGTGAAAATAAAGCAGACTTTTTTTCCCAACCCAACTTCATGGATTGTCTGGAATCTATCCATGAGGCCTCAGGTTAAGAACTCTTACCCTAAGGATTCCTTTCACCCTTGTGGGATTTCTCTCTCTCCCTCCCTCCCTCCCTCCCTCCCTACCTCCCTTCCTCCCTCTCTCTCTCTCCCCCCTCCCTCTCTCTCCTCCTCCCTCTTTCTCTCTCCCTCCCTCCCTCTCTCTTCTTATCCTCTCCCCCTCCCCTTATTTGCTTGCTATGTAGTCCCAGAACCCCCACCTAAGACTGCCCCCAGGGCCGACCGCAGGATGGAGGATGGGGGAGTAGCTAAGGAATAGTAGCTGATTTTTGGCGAAGAGAGTACAGAGCTTGGAGCCCAGAGACCTGGACTTGGGTTCTGGCTGTAACACTTATTAGCTATATAACTCAGTAACAGTACTTCTCCTCCTCATCAGCTCAGCTTGCTCATCAGTGAAATGGGGATAATAGTCCTTGTCCTGCCTGCTTACCAAAGAGGGTTGCAGTAAAGAAAGTATTTTCTAAGCCTTGGAGGTGAATCATTACCCTAGAAAACCTTCCCCAGTGCTTTACACATCATCCCATTAGATCTTCAGGACACCTGTGGAAGGGAAGTAGTGCAGGTGCTGTCATCTCCATTTTACAGATGGGGAAATTGAGGCACAGAAGGGTTATGTAACTTGCCCCAGGGCACATGGCTGGTTTTAATATAAGTAACGGACTCCAAATTCAGAGCTCTTTCCATGATACTCCACTGTCCCTACCCCAAATGGCCTAGCTACTCCACCTTCTGAAGTCTGGAGGCTGATTTTGATGTTGTTCTGTTTTCTCCCTTGTTGTCAGGTGGCCACATGTCATTCCTCACTACTTCCAGCGCTCTAGTGGCCTACTTTGTAATTTTCTGCTAAACTTGATAAACCGGCTCTGGGTAAGGCCCTCAGAGACTGTCCGTGGGTGCTGAGTGACCATGTGTCCGGAGGCTGTGTAAGTCCTCTCCTTATGGTTGGAATCTGGGGCTTCCACTTCCTCGGTGGACAACACGTCACTTCCTCTTACAGGACAAATGAAAGGGTTGGAGTGGCTAATGCCCAAATCCTCTTCCAACTGGAACATTCTGTATTCGATGTCCCAAGGTCTAAGGTCTCTTCTAGTTCTGAACAGTCTCTGGGTCTCTGGAATCTGCTTTGACTGTTTGGCTGCTTTCTTTTATTCTGTTTTATTTTGTTGTTTCGAGATTCTTGGCTGTGCTCTGGATGGGTGTAGGTTACTGAACAAGAGACCTCTGGGTAAGTGAGGCGCTAACTGTACTCAGAACTCAACTCCTCTGGACAGGAGGATGGAGGGCCTGCAGCCAAAGAGATGTGGCCCCAGCTCCACTTCTCACCGAAAGCATCTCGCAAATATGTGTTGAAAGACTGAGCCCAAGGACTAAGTTTTGTGCAAGAGGAAAGACACCCCTCACCCCGCTAAGTCCTTATCAGCATTTCCACAAGACCACATTTTCTAGGGGAGAATCTCTCCCTCCACAGACATCTTCAACTGTTTTCCAAGTGACCAAAGTGGCTTCGATATCCTGAGGGAGCCCTCTCAAAATGAAAAAGTCATCACATTATCCTTCCAAGGAGGCAGGGAGGGAGCTATACTGAGGAGGAGGCAGGGGCCCTGATTCAAATCCCACTTCTGCTGTCCATCAGCTGGGCAACATCCCTGGGTCTCAGTTTTCTTACCTGTAAAATGAGGGCTCCGGGGGTCCCTTCTAGCTCTAGATCCCTGATCCCTTGACCTCCCTCCCTAGACTCAACATTACCATCTCCTGTGTCTCCAGCGGCCTTGGTTTGGTTTCCAGTTAAAGCTCACAACACACATTCCTCATGGGAAATGCCTACACAAGGATTATCATCCCTGTCTTCGAGATGAAGATCCTGCCTCTCGGACGGGGAAGCAACTTCTCCAGGGTCACAAAGATGGGAAGGGACAAGGCTGGGATTTTGGACCCAAGTCTCCCAACTTCAGGAGCATCAGCGCACTTAACAGAACACCAGGCTGCCTTTTGTCAGGGCTTCGGAACAGTTTGGAAAATGATGTAAGCGAATGAGGTTTTGATTAGCCAGGGAAATTAATTTTGTTTAAAAAACAAAAAAAGGCAAAATAGATTCACTTAAACACTGAGGGAAAGACTATCCAAACATGGAGAAATGGTCATGCTCTGTTATGTTAATAACTTACATGTGTTTATTGTTAGCTTGGGGAGAAAGGTTGAATGAGCCGAAATTCCACTTCATGCATTCCAAGACGAAGAAGGGTTTTGTTCTGTCAGCCAATGTATGAAATGAAATATTTGGGTCTCTGTCAGGGTCTTCCTCCCCAAAACAGCCTAGGCCCATTCCCACCATGCTAGGCCACTGGACAGAATCTCTGGTAACCGAAGCCACTGCTTCTCCCTCCTCCTGGCCTGGAAAACTGTCAACAGGGTAGGTTACCCCACAGGCCACTGGCCAAAGGCCCAACTGCCCCTTGGGCTCGTCCCACCCTGTCCTCTGTTTTGTTCAACATGTTATTCCTGGAGTTGTGGTGTCAGATCACACCAGGCTCTCTTTCATTTAACCCTTTATAGAACCTGCCTAGATTTGACCTATCATAGGAGCATAGGATTTAAAGCTGAGAATACAGACTATTAGAGCTGAAAGGTAGAAAAGAGCATAGCAGATGTGGGAGGGGCCTTAGAATACAGAATGTCAAATGGGAACAAATAGTTATTAGGCAACACAGGTCCTGGCTCACTCAATAAGTGCTTGTGGATTGCTTTTATTAACAGCCTTTTAAAGATCTGAAGATTGTTTTTATGTCCCCTATTAAGTTTTCTTTCTGATTCCATGCCTCTGACCCACACTGGCCATAGAATATCACATGTCAGTGCTGCTCTAGGCAACTCTTCAGAGACTGTAAGCTGCAGAGGGGCCATCCCATGCTGGGAGTTCTCTGGGTCAGTGAGATCACAGGTCTGGTTCCTATCTCCCTTCCTAGAAGTCGAACAAAATCAGTCAAGTCTGGTGCAAAGATCAAGGAGTCACTGAGGTAGCTAATAAAGAAAGCAAGGGCTGTTCAAGCATGAGACAGAGGAGTGGCAGTGCAGGAAGCGCCTCCCTCAGTACTTGGCACTGACTTGCTTGCTCCACTACCAATCAGCAAGCAGAGAGGATGGGTTGGATAACTATACAGGCCGGCTGATAATCCAGCTATGCCAGGAAGCAGTCAGAGGGCAGGGTCTGGACAGAACAGAGTAGCCGGCAGCTAGGTGGTGCAAGAGATAGAGAAGTGACCTTAGGGTCAGGAAGACCTGAGTTCAAATCCTGCCTCGGACACTTACAAGCTGTGTGACACTGAACCTCAGCTTTCTGATCTGTAAGATGGAACTAATAATAGCAGCTGGGGCAGCTAGGTGGTGCAGTGGATAGAGTACTGGCCCTGAAGTCAGGAAGTCTCATCTCCCTGAGTTCAAATCTGGCCTCAGACACTTAGTAGTTGTGTGACCCTAGGCAAGTCACCTAACCCCATTTGCCTCAGTGTTTTCATCTGTAAAATGAATTAGAGAAGGAAATGGCAAACCATTCCAGCATCTTTGCCAAGAAAAGGGTCATAGAGAGTCACATATAACTGAAAAGCAGCTGAACAATGACAAAACATCACCTACTTCCCAGGGGTGGAAAGAACTGCAAACCTTAAAGCACCATATAAATCCTAACTATTATTATCTAGCATAACATCTTTTCCCTATAAAGACATGTCTAAAACCTTTTTTCCTTGATGTTTGCGTTCTCAAAGATATCATCTTGTACAAAGCAGGAACTTTATAAAGAATAAATCCTGGCTCTGACCCTTACTATCTGTGTGACCCTGTGCAAGGCATATACAACTCAAAATCTTAGTTTTCTCATCTGTAAAATGGCCATAAAAATCTTTGCACTGCCTGCCGCAGAAGGTTGTTGTGAGGAAAGTGTTTTGCAAACCTTTAAGTGTTAGCAAACTGGGAGTAAGGACTAAAACACTAATATATATGTGTGGAACTGTTGAAGCAGCCTAGGAATTCTTCTAACTCTTGAGGGGTTCATTGTCCTCCCCAATGCTGCAGTGAGCCAAATTCAAGGCAGCCAGTAGGAGCGAAACCCTGTCCCCAGATGGAAACTGAACCAAGAGGTGAGTGAAATAGCCAGCTGTTTTCCAAGTGCCTAGCCTTCAGAGAACAAAAATCTCATTTCAACTGATGCCTTCAATAGCTGGGCTCTCTAGGCCTATTTCTTGCCTTGTTCTTGCTGAGCTCTGAGATGGCTTGGAATAGTTTAGTTATTGGACTCTATCAGCCTCATTAGTTCAGCTGCTTGAAACAAGGTGCTAGTGGGGCCAAGGCCATGGGTTCAATCCCCACATGGGCTAGTTGACCTGATTCGACTCTGGCGGGTGAGCCCAAAAACGTGGGCTTTTGGTCACAGTGGGGACTGGGTGAGAGAATGGTGGCCTCATCCCTATTCCTGGAAAAACAATTTTAAGTGTTGGGCCAGAAGCCTCATCTTGGTATAGGAAAGACACTCCAGAATGGAGGCTTAGAGAAGGAAGGGTTGAGCTGGGCTGCCCCCTAGTGGCAATGGAAGGATTTTGTTTTGGAAATAGTGGGCCAGGCTAAGGGAGTACTCAGAATGCTGGGGGAGGGAATGGGGTGGAAGGGATCCTGGAACTTAGAATGCCACTGGTGGGAGAGGCCTTAGAAAACAGAATGACAGTGCAAAGAGGACCTCAGGATCTAGACTATTAGAGCTGGGAGGGATACTAGAAGATAGAATGTTAGAGTTGGAAGAGAACTCAGAATAGAAAATGTCAAGTGGGAGATACCCAGTACACTGGTAAATGTTTAACAACTGGCTCTGCAAAGAAAATAAATTCTGCATTAAAGACATACTTGTGAATTTAATCTTAATTATTAACATTTCTCTGTCATTTTAAGCCTAGAAATACACAAGACAGTAAGTCAAGCCCTGATTTGTGGTATTTGCCAATTTTCAAGGTGTAAATGCTCATACTGAAAATTTAACAATTGGCTCTGTTAGAGCTGGCTCATCTACGCCACTGGAGATGATGTAGAACATAGAATGCCAGGGCTGTAAGGGACCTGAGAACACACTACTCCAGAGCTGGAAGGCATCGTTAACATGCATGTCAAAACTGGGAGAAATCTTAGAACAAGCAATGTTAGAACTGGAAGAGACCTCAGAACAGGGAAAATTAAGGCTGGAAGAGTCCTTTGAACATACAATGTCAGAGCTGAAAGAGCCTTAAGAGATCATCTAGTCTTCTTGTAAGAAAGAAAACTGAGACCCAGAGATTTGCTGCAGGTCACCCAGAGAGCTAGAACTCTGGGCTCTGGCTGTCCTATCCAGGGCTCTGTCCTCTGCCATGTTGCCTCCCCACTACAGCTGTATTATCTGATGCTGAGTTCTTGGTACATCCCCCTGACACAAACATCTGGCTGCTCCTTGCTCTCTGATTAATTCTTGGCGGAATGATGGAGGCAGGAAATATCATTATATGGATTCTTATCCTCGGAGGTTTTCACTTTCTCCCTGAATGCCAGCAGAGCAGATTCCACCAGCACATACACAAGTGCAGAATTCCAAAAATAATTAGCCTGTAATTGACTACACAGAATTTCAGTTGTCTTTATTTACAGGATCTAGAAGGGGCCTAAGAGATTGTTTGATCCAACTCCTTCATTTTATAATGGAGGAAACTGAGGCCAAGAGGGGTTAAAAGACTCTTTCAATTTCCCAGATGGGACAGAGCTGGGATTTGAATCCAGGACACTGAATCGTGCCATGCCGTTTCTCCACTTGGTTTCCTTTAAGTAATTCAGTACACCCAGGTATAGGATGGGTTTCTTTCACACATTTATGGCCTGTTTAAGATCGTGCTGGTTTAGGGCAGCCCACAGAGTTCGCCCATCTACAAAATGAAAGTTATTTTTTTTAAAAAAATTACTTTCAACTAACAAGCATTTATTTTCTCTACCTTTCAATTAAAAAGAAAAAGAAAACCTTTTAAATAAACAAATATAGCCAAGTTAACAAAACTCCCTACATTAGCCATGTTTAAAAACATATGTTTCATTCTGTACCCTGAGTCTATTAATTCCATTAGGAGGTGTGTAACATTATTCATCATTGGTCCTCTGGAATTGGTGGTTGGTTACTACATTGTACAAAATTCTTTCAAAGTTGTTGGCCTCTACAATGTTGTTGTTATTGTATAAATTGTTCTAGTTTTTCTTCACTTCAATTTGCATCAGTTCATACAAGTCTTCTCAGGTTTCTCTGAAACCATCCCTTTCATTATTTCTTATGGCGCAATGATATTCCATTTCATTTAAGTGTCATCATTTGTTCACCATTCCCTAATTGATGGGCACCCTTAGTTTGTAGGTCTTTGCCACTACACAAAGTGTTACCATACGTATTTTTGAACATATGAATCTTTTTCCTCTTTCTTTGAGGTACAGGCCTACTAGAAATATTGCTGAGTCAAAGGGTACACGAGGTTTAGTGACTAGAGGAAGCAGGGAGGAATAGTACCAAATTGCTTTCCTAAATGGCTAGACCAATTCACAGGTCCACCAACAAAGCATTCACAGCAGCTTCTCCAATTTTTTGTCATTTTCCTTCTCTGTTATCTTTGCCAATCTGACTGCTCTGAGATGGGACCTCGGAGTTATTTTAACTTCCATTTCTCTAATTATTAGTGATTTGGAGCATTTTTCCACATGGCTTTTGATAGCCTGTCTTTTACTTTTCTTTGTATCCCCAGTGCTTAGCATAATGCAAATAGGTGCTTAATAAATATCTATTGCCTTATTGACCAACTCAATTTCTTGCTTTGAAGACTGCCAGTTCATATCTTTTGACCATTTATCAGTTAAAGAATAGCTTTTGTTTTTATAAATTTGAATTAATTCTTATGTATTCTGAAAATGAGACCTTTATCAAAGAAATTTGCTGCAAAGATTATTTTCCCAATTAACTGTTTTTCTTCTGATTTTAACTGCATTGGTTTTGTTTGTGCAAAAGCTTGTTAATTTTATGTCCATTTTATTTTACGTGATCCTCTATCCCTTATTTGGTCATGAACTCTTCCCCTATCTATAAATTCAAAAGGTAATTTCTTCCTTCTCTAATTCGCTTATGATGTGACCTTTTGTACCAAAGTCATGTATCCATTTGGAGTTTACCATGGCATATGACGTGAAGTGTCGGTCTGAAACTAATTTCTGCTAGACTGTGTTCAAGTTTGCCAAGCAGTTTTTGTTGAAGAATGAGTCCTTAGCCCAGAACTAGGATGTGGAGGTTATCAAACACCAAGCTAAGAAGTTCTTTTCCTCCTCTATGTATACCGAATCTTAATGTTTTAACCAGTACCAAATTATTATGATAATTCCAGTTTTATATTACAATCTGAGACCTGGTACTGCTAGGCCCACTCCCTTCTCACTTTTTTCATCATTTCCTTTGATATTCTTGACTTATCTGTTACTCGAAATGAATCTCATTATTTCTTCGTAGCTTTATAGAATAATCCTCTGGTAGTTTGCTTCATATGGTACTGAATGAGTAAATTAATTTGGGTAGTGTTGTCAGAAAATGAAGGTTGTTTTTCAAAATACATCCCTCCACATCCAACCTATTGCCTGTCAATTTCACCTTCGTAACATCTCTTGAATGCAACACCCCTTTCTCTCCTCTGACACTGCCAGTATTCTAGTGCAGGCCTTCATCACCTCATGCCTTGATTACTGCAATCACCTGCAGGTGGGCCTGCCTGCCTCAAGTCTCTCCGCACTCCAATGCTTCTTCCATTCAACCACCAAAGTGATTTTTCCAAAGTGCAAGTCCCATCATGTTGCTTTCCTACTCAGTAAACTCCAGTGACTCTCTATTGCCTTCAGGAACAAATACAAACTGCTTTGTTTGGCATTCAAAGCCCTTCCTAACCCAGCCCCCTCCTACCTTGCCAGGCCTCTTACCCCCAATCCAGTGATACTGGCCTCCTGGCTGTTCTATGAACAAGATCCTCCATCTGTCTGCTCAGGGCATTTTCCCTGGCTGTTCCCCTTGCCTGGAAAGCCCTTTCTTCTCATCTCTACCTACTGTGCAGGGGGTCTACCACTTCCTGCTGCTGCCTCATAGCTAGCCTCCCTAGGTGAGAAGGACCTTGTATTTTTTCTCTCCCGCTGGGTGCAGTGTGTTCACTGAGGGAAGGTTGTTTGGGGTGAGGAGGACATCTTCCATTTGGCTCAAAGCAACCACTTCCATCTGTGCCTGCACAAGGCAACTTCCAACTCCTGCTGCCCGATCTCCCAAAAGAGATGTGGAGAACCTTCGAAGCAAAGAATAGCAACCCTCCTTTTGACTTCAGGCTTCTCATTTCTTGTTGTACCTGTCCTTTGAGGGTAGAGGAGGGGCACCCTCTACTAAATGATGAATATTCTCACACCTGGTTATACCCTTCACATCCCAGTGACTTTGAACTCCTGTAGCTCATCACCCTAACCCCATTTCACATTCCCTACCACTGGACTCCCCCTCAACCCTCCTACCCCAAAGTTTCCATCTAATTCCACCCAGCCCTTCACTGTGCCCCCTGTTCCATAGGCAACCAACTTTCCTCCATCTTAAATCTTTTCCTCTCCTACTTCTTCTATCTACTAGCTCTTACCAAAACATGACTTTTACTGATGACAGTTTCCCTGGCCACCTTTTCCAGGGCTGGTTGCACTTGTACTTGTTTTTCTTGGCTCACCGGTTAAGGCCGGGGAGTTGGAACATTCTTTGCTCCCCATTGCCACATCTAGGTTCTCTCTCTTCCTCTATCACTCAGTAACCTCACTTCCTTTGAGGTTCATGCTATTCATATGTACCACCCAATCAAAATCCTGGTGGCTGTTGTCTACAGACCCCCAGAGGTCATCCCCCTTCCTCAATGAATTTGGCACTTGGCTCACAATTTCCCTCTCTTCCCTACCTCTTGCCCTCATACTAGGGGACTTCAATATGCATATTGATTCTCTCTCAAATACTCTAACCATAAGATCCTCAACCTACTTACCTCCTATGAGCTAA
>CM053628.1:17859671-17890018 GCA_028646595.1 Phalanger gymnotis | reverse complement strand
TTCCTTTCCCTCACAAAGCATTGTATCTTGAGCAGAACTGAAGGTCAGCTCACTCTGCCAGTGGCCCCTTAAGTAATATTTTCCGAAGCTCTCCTCTAGGCACGGTGACCGTTAAGAGAGTCCAAGTCTACTGGGCCACCTGCTGTCCAGCCTATCCTGATCACTTCACTTCCTTTCAGAAGCAATATGACTTAATAGGGCTGTGTTTCCCTAACAACATAACATTCAGCTTGCAGCTTTGGCTGGGTTTCCAATTACACAAGACACTTTTTGGTGCATTGTATGCTTTTAAGAACATCCCAACTCCGGGGCTAGCTCTGAACCAAAAGAAAAAATTGAGTTGGGAGGACTTTCTTAACACTCCAGGAAGGGGTAACTGCTTTTTCTTCACAGAGTGACACAGATTTAGGACCTTAGCGATCAGCTAGTACGACCTCATGTTTTAAAGAGAAGAAAATGAGAGCTAGAGAAAAGACTTGGCCAATGTCGCAGAGACAATGGGGGATTCAATTCCTGGTCTTCTCATTCCAAGTTCAGTGGACCCTTGTGGTAGAGCTCGCCCGTGTTCAGAAAAGCACTTGAAGATACATGGCCGAATTTATGCTATTCCTATGGATTTTACCACCACATTGCAAATGAGGACTTATTTATTCAAGGCTAGTTTTTCAGAAATGCCTTCATCATATGTATCATCTGAGCCATATTTGAGGTGGAGGAGTTTGGGGAAGGAGAGGGTGGAGCAGGGTCAATATCTTAGAACCCCAGCAGACTCTGGGGGAATTTAGCACTCTGCCAAGTTTGCCCTGTGGTCCCCTTCCCCAACAGCCTCCCTCGTCCCTCACCAAAATACACTCTCCCAAGGGCCCATCTCCCAGGGCTCTTCCCTATGCAGACCACAGGATCACGGATTTAGAATGAGAAGAGACCTTAGGGGGCATGCAGTCTGAGACCCAGAGACCGGGAGG
Source organism: Phalanger gymnotis (assembly GCA_028646595.1). Lineage (NCBI taxonomy): Eukaryota > Metazoa > Chordata > Mammalia > Diprotodontia > Phalangeridae > Phalanger > Phalanger gymnotis. Next base: position 17,889,053 of record CM053628.1, on the reverse strand, counting down.
CCCTTGGTAAAGGGCGCTGAGGCCCTTACACCTCATAAGGTAATTCTATTCTCCCAAAAGTCTTTGGTGTTTTGACCCAAAAGAATGCTGATAACAGAAGGGCATTTCAGGTCCCCTAAATTGCTGAGGAGGAAAATATTTGGGGTCAGATGGGTCTCTTGGAACTCGAAAAGCCATGACAGGCCCTACTCTTTTCCTACATAAAGGAGCTTGCTCTGATACTCAGGGCCAAATATCGCTTCTGAAAGGGTCAGCAAAGGACGTGACCTGTAAATCTGCAGCCTAAATGTGTGCCATCTCCATCCAGAGAATCCCCTGCATATCTATCCTGGGACTGCCATGGGAAGGCTTTTGGAAGGGTTGGGCTTTTCCCTGCCTGAAGGCAGGGGCCTGGATTCAATAAGCTCTGGAAGCTCCGTCCAGCTTTTGCATTCTATGAATATTAGCTTTCATTAAGACCAAGAGTTTACAAATGGATCATTCCTTGGCTGAACTCTCAGTAGGCCTTAGCACGTTCTGCTTTGTATTATGGTTTATTGTCTTTGTCTTATTCATCTTTGGGCTGCCCTTCAGCTCAGACCACAGAATCAATGAACCGAAAAGTATTTTTGAAGCCCCTTACATAAGACAGGCACTGTGGCAGGTGTTGGCGATAACAAGAACAAAGAATGTCAACTCCCAAAGATCTTATGTTCTGAAGGTAGAGACAACTAATATATGTATAAACCATAACTGTAAAGTGAATAAATAAAAATTATGTAAGATCGTTCAATCTAAGATAGTTTGACAGAGAGAGCATTAGCAGGTTGGGGGGAACCAGGAAAGGCTTCACACAGAAGGTTGTTATCTGAACTACACCTTCAAGGAAGAGAGGTACTCTAGGGGGTAAAGGTAAGTAGAGAGTGCCTTCCAGGCAAGGGGTGATGGCCAGGACAAAAGCCAGGAGATGGGAGATGAAATGTTATGTGCAAGGCACAAAGAGAAGACCAGTTTGACTGGATCATAGAGTGTGGGAGAAGAACAGTTGACGTGGCATGTCCAAGGCCACACAGGTAATCACAGAACCAGGATTCAGACGTAGCTATTCTGAATTAAGATAATAAGAATAATAAAGTTGACATAATATAGCACTTTGCCACACCGAGGTCAGACAGCAAACTCATGAGGTCACCACTACGGGGATGACGAGGCTGTAGTACACTCCTCATGCGTTTGTTGTTAGGCCTCGGTGTGATAAACTGTCGCGTAAGGACACCAGGCCCCATACCGCTCTGTGTATCTAATGACGTCCTGGGCTCATTGAATCGCTCAATAACTAGATATTCTTGTGGAAATTATCAATATTAACTAAAAGAGAGAAGAAGATAAGAACAGAGACAGGCAGCTAAGTAGGTAAGGAGGCGGTCCCACGTCGAGCACATCTGTGCACCTAACTAGGCCTGCTCCTGGAGCTTCCCCGTCAGCCTCTTGCTGACACCAGGTGGCAATGGGAACCCCGTCTTCTCAGAGTATTCTCTGGGGCTTGACACGGTCTTAACTCCAGGCTGCCCGTATGGTAGGGGTCCTCAAACTTTGCCCAGAGGAGGAATCCCAGGAGAACGCTGGCAGCGTCTGTTCGTGTCTAACATCAAACCACGGACGTCTCGTTCAAAAACAAACTAACCTTGGGGGGTTTCCCGGTTCCTTAGAGCACAGTTTAAGAAACCACAGGTATCGTCTCGCCTGCCATGCCCTCCTCTGGCTCCTGAATTTGGGAGTCAGCCGTTCTCTTCCTAAAAGTAAACGCTTTTCTAGGAATGGAGTAAAAAGCACATCCAGGCACTGAGCAGAAACTGGGCAGGGAGGGGAAGAAAGGGAGCAAGAGCTGTGAGTTCTAATCTTCCATGCCCTGTTGATACAGAATTTGAAAAGCAAATCTTTTGGAAATGTTTCCAGAATGAATATTTATCTTGGTTCACATCAGGGCTTATTATTTACTATTCCTGTATCCCTAGGCCAGTCATGGCAGGTCTCTGGGTCTCAGTTTCCTCTTCTATAAAAAGAAGAGTTTTAAGTGCCTTCCCGTTGAAAATCTTATAATTGTCCTTTTAAATTCTATTTAATACTGGTACTTATTTTTACATTTAAAATAGGGAAGCTGTTGTTTTTAGAGCTTAATAATTTTAATATACTAGAGAAACAAATATTAGTTATACCCTGAAAGACAGCTACCCCTGAGCTAAGGGACTGCGAAAATTCAGTTACACTTCTAGTGACAACTACGGATTGCACAGGGGGCTGAGCTGCAACTAAGAAACTCCCGGCTGACAGAAACTTCAGACAGCATCTTCTTTAACCAGTGCCTGAGAGCCAAGAGCCAGCTCTAATAGGCTTGAGAGAACATTAGCCTTGTGTGAATATTAACACCACAGAAATGAGCCAATGCTAGAAATCCAGGCTTGATTTGTTTTGTTGATTGTCCAGATTTAAGAAAGTGCTAGAGAAAATGTTAATGATGCAGATCAAGCTTAAAAGTATCCCGCCGCTCTTTCTTAGCGCCATCTTGTCGACTTCCATTGCACCATGAGAGCCAAGTGGAGGAAGAAGTGAATGCGTAGGCTGAAACGCAAGAGGAGAAAGATGAGGCAGAGGTCCAAGTAACCAGACTGTGCTAACCACGGAGGCCACAGGAGCAGAGATGGAATGACCCTTGGTGACATGCTCAGGAGAGCAGAAACTATCAGGAGACATCACCATCTGAAAAAAGGACTCTTGCCACTATCATATACCACCTCGCCAACTGAAGGACATGCCATCATTCGATGAAAATTCCACCAGGCTGACTCTTGACTTTGTGCCACAGGGACTTTTGTCATTCCGGACTGATTTGTTTTCCTTGTGGCTAAGTGTAGCGCACCTGCATAATAAATCTCAGTACTTTCTTGCGTGAAAAAAAAGTATCCTGCCTTTTTTTTGGAGAGCTGGTTGTTAAACGTTTACGAGTACACCCTTGCTTCCACTCTCTCCAGATGTAGCCTATTCCACTTGTGGATGGGTCTAAGTTTTGACCTACGAGGTCAGGCGGAATAAGTCCAATTCTCTTCCCCACGATGGCCAGACTTTTAGATGTTCAAAGGCGCAGACTTAATAACAATAATAACTGACATTTACATAGCACTTTCCATACATTATCTCACATGAGCTTCAGAACAATCCTGTCAGGGAAGTACTATGAGTATTATTCTCCCATTTTACAGACAAGGAAACTGAGCCCGACAGAGGTGAACCACTTAGAAGTGACCTCTACTTGCCCAGGGCCACATAGTTAAAAAGTGTCAGAGGAAAGATTACAGTTCTCTCTAACTCCGAATCGAACATTCTGGCTACTGTGCTATGTAGCCTCTCCTATTTTTCATTCCTTCCCACCTCCTTGAGTTCCTGTTGTTTTCCCAGAATCTCTCTGACGGAGATTACAGAGGATTTGACTAGAATCAGATACAAAGATTCAACAGCTAAGGACAGTACAAGATAAAAAGTAAAGGGTACAATGATTTTTAACTTCACGTAGTCAAATCCGTTTTGGTCTAAATTATTCGAATAACTGAAGGAAATCAGGGTTAGAATCTTGAACTACCTAGATTAGTAAATTATATTGCCTCCAATTCAATGGACAATTATTGTGTTTGGTCATATAGTTATACTCCTCTCTGTCACTCCCTCCCTCCATATTTTTATCCTAAACTGGGGGTGAGGTATGAATGAAACAGATGTGTGGACAGTGGTCTGCCAGTACCTCCACCAATCTTGATGGGAGGGAGATATAGCTATGATCTCAGGAAATGCTGCCCAAGAGTCAAGAGATGACCCAAAGTGAAATGGGCTGTCTGGAGTGGGTATTAAAGCAGACACTGTACAACTATGGGTCGGCATAGATGTCTTCAGAGGGCCCTTCCATCACTAAGCTTCAGTGACTTTGAGATACTGTGATTATCCTTAGGATTCTTACTCCCGTTTAGTAAAGAACTGTGATCATACCAAACAGGGGCAGAGGTGATTGCAATTGAGAGCTTCGAAAATGAGTTCTTCCAAGTGCTACTCTAAGGGAAAGATTGCAGGGATATTTCATGGCTATCACTGTGTTTTGGTATAAGAGGATTCAAGATTTCCTTTCCCTTCATATTTCAGAAGTACAGTATCTAGTTTCTCAAAAATAAAGTTGGAAGTGTTTTGGGGTAAGAACATTCCGGTCCCTTGCCCCAATAAGAGGAGAGACAGATGGTCATGGTCTATTAAAACAAGAACTAGACCTAAGTCAAAATAACTGAACTTGACTACTGGCTCTGCTATTTAGAATGTGTGTGATCCTGCCCCAGTCATTCTACCTCTCTGGGCTTCAATTTCTTCATCTGTAAAATGGGACAGTTAACTAGATATTCTCTAAATCCTAATAGTGAGAAGTAGCTGGGTGGGAAATGAAAGAATGAGTTTTGATCAGCCCTCCTTCTTTCTGCTCCCTCCTCCCATTTGTCCTGCCTCAGCTGCCAAGTCAGCTTTCTTAGAGAACTCTCCTCTATTGAAGAGGCTTCTGCTTCCAGCAATATCATGTTTAGCCTCCATTGAAATCTTTCTCCAGTGGATGATCTAGGCACAGAGGAGAACCTTTCTCCAGATACATGCCAGCAGAGCCCAAGTCCCAGCCAAGGCAGAAAGGCTCTAATGTCATGCTCTGTGATAGACTGAGTACCAATGGAATGGACGTCATTTGAGGCCCAGCCCAGCTAAGTGTGAAGAGGTTCCTTAGGGTCATGGCTTAAGGGCAATAAATCAGGGGACCACAGAGATGCTCCCTAACCATTTCATCTACTACATATATTACTGAGGGGTCAGGATTTGTGGCAGTGGCAGGACTAAAGTAAAAGTCAAGCCCAAACTACTCAGATTCATTTTGAGAAGCTTCCAGCAACCTGCCCACAGCCTGCCTCTCCAGCTTCGGCTCCCCCTGCTCCCATTCAAGAACCTTAAGGCCCTGTCCTATTGGCCCTCTCCCAGTCCCACTGGGAGTCCCACACACAAATCTGCCCCATTCCTACCTTTAAGCTTTGGCTCCTACCTGTATTGGTATTTAAGCTTTTCCCCACCTGTCTATTTAAAGCTTACATACCTGCAAGGCCCACTCACATTCCATTTTGTCCTCCAATGAAGGCTCTTGGCTGCTATTTGAGCCCACTTTAATCTCTCTTTCTCCTCATGACTTTGACAGGATTCCGTGTCAATGACACTTATTCTGATAGCACTTGGCTGATGGACCAAGGGAGAATTCAATGGACCCCTCATCGAGGGTCTCGTATTATCTCCTGGACTAGTCTCCCCTGCTTCCTGAAGCAGCCTATTCCACTCTTGAATGCCCCTGATTGTTAGGAAAGCATTCTTTATGTCAAGCTGAAATCTGCTTCATTACGGGAGTTGAGAATAATATTTGAGGGACCACTACTTCCTTCTCATCACTCTGTACTATTTGGAACTAGCCTCAGTGTGGAAAGTAGCAGCAAAACCCAGAATATAGTTGGCCAGCCTGCCCACAGGACCCCTAGCTTACCCTTTTCTTTTCTATTTCATCCTAAGCATTAAAACACCTCCACTTTGTGGCCTACTCAGGCTGACCTAGACAGCAGCAGCTGTTTCTAATAAGTGGCAGGCTGGATAGATGGGAGATGGAAATAAACACACTTATGGCACTCCACACCTGCAAAAGTCCTGCCAACTGGGGGTGGGAGGGAGACGGCATAACAGGAGTGGGCTGGCTGGCATGCCTATTTCAGATCATGGCTTCTGTGAGGACTCAGCTCAATGGAAAAGCCAATCTAATGAGGCCCGGAAACTCTTGGTTGATTGAATATGGAGCAAACATCAAAGCCCCCCAAATGGAAGGGAAACGTTCAGACTTGAAAGTTTTTCTCTATGAGTCTGACCGTGTCCTGTCAAGGGTGTAGCTCAGATCAGCAGCCAAAGCTGCCAAGTTCAATTAAGTTCCATTCCTTCAGCCTGAAGGCTCGATTTTGGTCCCTTTCCTTCTAAGCCTCCCCCCAAGTAACCTTTGGGGAATCCAGAAGGTTCTAGATCCATGGGGTCCAAATTCCAATAGAAATACAGTGAGGTCACTTTCTTCTACTTTCAGGCACTAGTTGGGAAAGTCCCCAGAGAGGGCAAGGAGGCTGTGGCTGCATCTTCATGATGTCAACACAGCTGGTGTGAAAGAGAGAAATCCAATGAAAGAAGTGAATGCTTTTGTTTCTATTTCTTTACATCTAGAACACCCCAACCGTGTGAGTGACTACTTTAATTATCTTTCTTGATGGAAAGCACTGGATCAGCTACCATTTCTACAGCGCTTACTATGTGCCAGGCACTGTGCTAAGCATTTTATAATTATTATTGCATTTGATCTTCACAATAATCCTGAGAAGAAGGTACTATCATGACCCCCATTTTACACTGAAGGAAACAGAGATTAAGTCACTTGTCCAGGGTCCCACAGCTAATAAGTGTCTGAGACTGAATTTAAACTCAGGTCTTCCTGACTCTAGGCCCAGCCAGTGCTCTATCCACTGCCACCTGACTGCTCCTAAATACAAACAGGGGCCACTAAACCATAGATAAGGATCCCTACATGCATACTGACTTTGAAAACCACATATTAACATTTTCTATGTTCTATTGTATTTTGAATTATTTTGTTAAATATTTCCCAATTACATTTTAATCTGACTGCCTTCCCCCACCTCACACACACACTGGAGCCAGCTGTAGGCATGTTTGACACATCTGGACTAGACAAGGACCAAACTGTCATAAGTGACTGATGGTTTTTACATCAAGCAGACTCGGACTCCATGAGAATAATAAGTGGAGAGCTTTCAGCCCAAAGGCCCGAGTGGATTATCTGATTCTGCATCATGGCTCTGCCAGATGACAGGGGTCATACTACTAATATTTATCAATGACATGATGTACCACATGGATCTCAAGAGTCTTAAAAACAGGCCTCAGTTCTTGGATGCAACCACAAGATAAGCCAATTAATGAAATCAACAGAGTACTGGACTAGGCAGCCTCTAAGGGCTCCAGTAGCTCTGAGATTCTATTAGTTATAGAGGAGGAAAAGGAGGCCCAGAGAAGTGGAGTGTCTTGCTCACCTGCTTCTTGGGACTCCTTAAGCTAATGCACTGTCTTCAGAGCTGCCAAATTCAAATAGCTGGGGAGAGGGCATTAATGTATTACTCGTTATAGATTCATAGAGTATCTGAGCTGGAAAAGACCTTAGAAGTCATCGAGTTCTAGCTCAACCCTCTAATTTTACAGATGAGGAAACAGAGGATCAGAGTATACAGCAAAGTGCTTGCCCAAGGTCACGATATACTATAATTTTTGGGAGAGGAAGGCCTCGAATCAAGACTTCCTGACTTTTAGCCCACTGTTATTGTCACTATACCACACTGGCCACCAAAGAAGGATATTTCCATTTTAACCAGTGCCTGCTAGACACACAACACAGGAATGTTTGCATTATCACAAAAGAATCTTTTTTTTCCTATCCACTGCTAATGACCCACAGGAGGATAAATTAATCAAAGGCCAATTAGAAAAAAGTAAAAGTGAAAAGGTTTTATTCTTTGGAAGAGAAATAGAAAATACTAAACATCCACTTTGAAAATTAAATAGAGAATAAAATTCTATTCAATAAATAAACAAATAATAAAGCTTTTATTTCAATTTTCTAGTAAAGTCAATTGTAGGCAAAAGGTAGAGGAGGGAGGGCAAGAAATGGAAGAAATGAAGAAGGGAAGGAAGAGACAAGGAGTATGGCCAGAGAGATGAGTATGTAGGTGCATGAGTGAGCACACACAAAAATGCACACACAGTCCACACAAAGTGACCCAAACACAATGGAAGACTGTGATTCTATGAATATGTATACATTGTCAAATATGTACTAAAGAAAATATGGCTGGAGACACGTTTTCATGTAGTAAAGTCCCAATATGGAGCCTTATAAGATCTGGCCACAATGTTTTCAGAACTATGGGCATTTATGGAGATGTCACCTCTTGGTATCTGTCCCAATGGCCAGATGGCACTAAGTAATGGACCAAATTTATCCCATGAGCTACCTTGAAGGGACCCTTAGCCTTTTTTGTGTCATAGACCCCTTTGGAAATCTCCTGAAGCCTACAGACACCCCGCTCCCCATTCTCATTTTTTAAATAACTAAAGGACGTAATTAATTTCAGTTAGAGGTTAGTGAAAATAAAGATGTCATTTTGTTTGCCTAAGTTCACGGACACCCCTCTGTGTTTAAAAACCAGTGAGCCAAAGTTTCCTTAACCCAAAGGAGCCACTCTAATGGTGAGAATTTGAAGCATAGTGTTGACTGGGCCTCAGAAATCGGCAAAGTTTACAAATCAAGACTTAATTTGTTGTTTTGTTGATTGTCTAGACTTAAGAAAGTCATGGAGAAAATGTTGATAATGCAGATTATTATGTAACGGAGGTAGCTAGGTGGTACAGCAGAGAGAGCACTGGGTCCTAGAGTCAGGAAGACCTGAGTTCAAATCCGACCTCAGACATTTACTGGCTGTGTGGCCCTGGGCAAGTCACTTAATTTGTCTGCCTCAGTTTCCTCAAATGTAAAATGGGGATGATAATAATAGCACTTACCTCTCAGGGTTGTTGTTAGGATCAAATGAGATATTGTAAAATGCTTACTTAGCACAGTGCTCGACACATAGTAGGCACTATACAAATGCTAGCTATTGCTGATATTATTATTAGACTAGACCCAAAGGTATGTCATGGGTATATTTCAGAGAGCGGGTTGTTAAACATTTCCCAGCACATCCCTGCTAGTGAGAGAGGTAGATGGGGGCAAGGAGGTGCTCTGGCATGCTTCACATCGTACTATATAAATAGATGTTTACTCCACCTAGATGTATGACCATTCTCGAATGAACTGAAAAGTTCAGTTGGGACTTCTTAGAAGCTACACCATCACCCAGATATCTATTAAACGTTAACTCGGTCAACTTTGCATCATTCAGCAACCAATCACCCGGTTTATGAGTGGCCCCTGCCTTCCTATTTTGTCTCTCCTGGTCTGGCCAGTATTCATTACTTATTTATACTTCTGGGGCAAATCTAAAAGGGGCTACGTTATGGGAACTCTTGATTTTATTTCTCTACTCTGTACCCCATCATCATCTCTTGCCTAGCTGTCTTTGTACAAATAGGCCTTCCTCAGTCGGGCCTTGTAGAATCCTTAGCTTCCTTTAAAGCAGAGCTCAGGCGTCCCTTCCTCTAGGAGGCCTTTCCTGACCACCACCACCCCACAGTTCTTAAAATTACTTCGTGTTATTTTACACATACTTTAGATTGACTTGTTTACATCCTGAATTCCCCTAGAAGATCAGTTCCTTGAGAGAGGAGCTGTTTCCTTTAAGTTTTTGTATCTTGAGCATCTAGCAAAGAGCTCTGCACATAGTAGGCACTTAAAAGTTCATTGACTTAAATTGAATCACGGGTAGTGAAAAGTTGACTCCAATAAAGTAAACTTTGCTTGCATTGACAGGTAGAAAGTTAGAGTGGGAGTATTCTTCTTAAAAGAACTCACTGGGTGTATCATATCCTAGCCAACGGCATTCATAGTACCAGAAAGATTCTTCCAGATGTGATACACTTGGCCATGAGCGATATATGTTGGAATGTCTCATGAAGTAGATGGCAGCAGCATCATTCCAAGGGGAAATGACAACAGCAACAGCAACAGCAACAGCAACAATAACAAAACGAACCAATGTGCATTTCAGGCTCCTGGTCCAGAATATCCTTGGAGGAGATACATGTTTGTATATGCATTTGTCAGTGTGACAAACCTAGGATTCCTCTGCCATTGGGCATTCCCAAAGAGAAAACTCCCTCCATCAATGCAAACCTGCACCAGCTGCTCCCCTGGCCAGGCAAGTCCACAAATCGAGTCTATGTCAGAGGTGGAGCTTGAACCCAAGTCTTCCGACTCTAAGACCAGGCCTCTATTTATCATACCAAACTACTTCTCGACTACTATATAACTGCAAAGAAAGACTGTTACTTCACCTTGGGAGCAGTGCTGCCAAGATTGGCCATATGAAGTTTGCCCATCTGGAAGTGACCCATGCTGTGTTTTGCTCAGATTTCCTAGCCAGCACCCTCCAAGTGTGGATCCCGCACGGAGCAGGCCACATGCTGGACTTTCAAAGTCTCCCTGTCTTACTGGAATTGCAACATCCTAGGTGTGGCCACTGGATCCAAAAGTGATGTCCCTGGCCCTTCCTCATGAGCACTTGTGTACTTTAGTTTCCCACTTGGCTCTGTGAGGCCTTCCTATACCACCTCTATCATGTCTCATTTCTTCTTTGCCCCTGCCCTGTACTACACTCCATATCCTCCCAATAGAATATACATTCTTTGAGGGCAGGAACTGTTTCATTTTTGCCTTTGTACACCTACCCCCATTCCAAACTTCAGTGCCTAGCAAGGCACCTTGTACTTAGGAATCACTTTATAAGTGTATATTTAATTGAATTCTTATTTGTGTCTCAAGGCAATGAAAAGAAGAATGAATACATGAAGAAAATGAGGTACATGTGCCCCAGAGAGCCTTATGGCCATGATGAAGAACTTCGAGTAAACACAGGACTCGTGAGACTCACATTTGGTCCAATTAGACTAGCATTCATGGTACCATCATAGATTTAGGGTTGGAAGGACCCTTAGGGGCCACCTAGTCCAACTCCTTCAATTTACAGACTAGGAAACTGAGGTTCAGGTGGGGAAGTAGTTGGCCAAGGCTCCCAAACCTAGTAGGTGTCAGGCAGAATTTGAACCCAGCTCTTCCTTACTTCAAATCCAGCGTCCCATTCCATGTTGGCTTTTGTTTAGTACATACAGGAAGAGGAAGTCCATGAGAAGCAAATATATGCAAAAGTAGTTACATATATGTAACTAGCCAACTTTGTAATGCTCAGGGGCCCATTTCAAAACAGTTATTGGAATGTGGCAGGCTGGAGTAGAGATTACAGAGTCATCAGAGCTGGATGGGACCTCAGAGTAGGGACCTCATTGCATAAAATGCTGTTGCTGGAAGGGGTCTACAAATATGAAATATAGGGTGTCAGAGTTGGAAGGTACCTTACAACACAGAATGTCAAAACTGTAAGAGAACTTATGGCACATAGAATGCTAGAGCTTGAAGGGTCATTAGAACATAGGAAATTACTTTGTATTTACTATATGCTATATGTTCAGTGACCACAGCCTGGTAAACCATCTCAGCAGATGGGCTAATCCAGGTGGAGGGTAACCAACAGGCCTCAAACCTATAGGTGAGTTAGGGGGATGTCTACCCCAAGTATGTGAAGACTTCCCCTGGCAGAATGGGCAGATGAGAAGAATGTGTTCCAATGGCCACGAAGGCAGCTGAAGTAGGCACTGTGGAGTGCTTAAAGCTTGGCAAGACATCGAAGATGCCAAGGTCATCCACTGCTTCCCAAGCCATTGTCAGTCATCTTGACTTTTGTTGGACTTTGATGACTCTGGAAGAGAGAGTAAGGCCAATGATTTGCATCTCTGCCTCGCTGAAATCTAATTCACTTGCAAGTTAAAACATCACCCCATGATGTCATTGGTCCTCTCTGGGAATGAAGGACAAACAACAATCTTCTTTCAACACTACAATGGCGATCTGAACAACTGTTCAGATGGTCACATTTTTCCTCCAGCCTGTTACACTCTGAACTTCAGGTCCAGTAACCCCTACCCAACAGTTGGTGGTAGAGGAAGTGGCTATCTACACAGCCTTTCTGGTAAGATGGTAGATCACTGGGCCTTACCATAGGCCTGTCATAGTTTGCCGTGGTCTTCTGGCCCTGACCATCTGCTCCCTGCATCTCTAGGCATTGCCATCTGACCTACCATTGAACCCTAAGGACTAACAGGCCTTGCCATCTGCCCTGCAGTCGAATCCTCCTTTGTGTGTTGTCTGCCCTAATCAGGATGTGAGCTCCCTGAAAGTAAGAACTGTCTTACTTATCTCTTCATACCCTGATGCTTAGCACAGTGTTTGGCACATAATCAGCCCTTAATGATGGGAATGTATTTCTATTCCGTCTGCAGTGGGCCAAGCTCACTGGGAAGAGGAAGCATTCTGCTTCATTCCAGGGCCATTCGGCCTCTCTTACACAAGATTGGTGTTGACTGGCTGCAGAGCTGGGCCCTCCTCATACACTGCTGGGGGTGTGGGGAATGTGTGTATGTGTATGTGTGGATATCAGGGTAACTTGGCAACCTGTCAGATGGGAGGAAAAATCAGGGCTAGATTATTAGATTCTAAAGTCCCTTCGAGCCTCTGAGCGTACAAGAGAATAAAGGGGGTAAAAGCAGAGTAGGCCAGCCCCAAGCCTGGCAAACAGCTAGAAGAGCTGTGATGTCCAAGTGGCAACAGAGCAGCCTTCAGTCTCTGAGGACTGCCCTGTGACTTTCAGTCCAACATCTGTTTCTGAGAGACAAGCCTGGTCTCTGCAAATAGAAAATGGGAAATTAAAGGAAACAAATGATACTAATTAAGTTTTCTTGCTGGCAACCAGCAGGGCTCTCTCGTCATGAGCCTGCTGCTGCAGACTTATGATCCCCTTTCAGAAGGGGTCCGACGGATGAGAATAACATCAAAAGAAGTGTTGTGTGATCCTTTCACCTCTGGATGCTAAATGATGTGCTACCCCAAATTTGGGCCAAGGGGCTCAGTGGACTGGCTTGAAGAGAAAGGGGCCTATTCCCACGGAAACACTCAAAAGGGCTTCACTTCTATGATGTGGTTTGGGTTGAATTTTTCAAAACCAGTCTAATACATAGGCTTTAATGGCCAATTTTCCTCAACATAATTACATGTGGGGTTTTGGGGAAAAGGCATCAAAACATAAATCCAAAGATGCAAGCGTTGATTTCATGGAACTCTGACCGATTCTCATCATAAACAAATGCAGGTGAAACCCCACTCTAGGAATGTCCCAGGGCATGGAGATCTTTATTTTTTTAATTGTAGCACAATATCATTGTACTGGAAATCATACAGTCAGCCTGCAGAAGTTATGCATGCCCAGCATCTCCAGGAAGAAAAGCAGTGGGCCATAGCAGACCAGAAGTCAGGAGAGACCTGGATTTAAATGCTACCTGTTATGTTACCATTGGAAAATCATGGAACCTCTTCCAACCTCAGTTTTTTCCTCTGTAGAATAGAGATAATACCTGCAGGCTTGGATTAAGGACTAAATGACAGCATATAGAAAGTGCTTCGTAAACTTAAATCACAATTTGAATGTCAGTTATTATTATGATAAACAATAAATAGGAAACATTCTAAACATAGTGAAGAATAAAAGAACCTCTCTAGGTAAATCATTATTCATTTTCAAAAAGGTATTCTTGGCTATCTCTTCAGCCTGACAGTGCAGCCCCAGCCCCTTTTATTCCTCCAGAAGCTCCCAGCAGCCTTCTGTGCCTGTGTCTTTTTGTTTTGTTTTGATGGAAGAATAGCAGAGTTTTTTTTTCTAGTGGGAGAGTTTGGAACATCTGAGATGGGGGAAGAATTAAGAGAGTTAGCTAAAGGATGATTGCTGCTTACTGGCCATCTAAGCAGAACAAAAGATCTGTGAGGAGTTTTCCATGGTGCTTGTGCCTTTCTCACTCCATCTGTTGTTTGACTTTCACATTCCAGTGCCACTTGAGGACAGTTCCCACAGATGTGATGTTGGGGGTCAGACAGAGGGTAAAAGGTTCAAAGTTGTACTGTACTCTCCCCACACCTCACTTCCTAAGAAAGAGGAACCATTCTCATATTGCACCTCCCCACCCCCCAATTACTCAGTAACATCTGAAAGCAGGGCAATGAGGTGTCAAAAATGGCAAAAACCCAAGCAATAGGTTCCTGCCATGCTGGGGCTGAGGATGACAACCAGCTTCCCTTCATCTCCAAGAAAGCTACTGAGAATCAGGCAAAGAATAGGTGAAAGAGACATAGATAGTTCCTCAATGTGGCAAAGTGGTACTGGGAGAGAAAATGAGAGACTGCTTTAAAAGATAAAATAGATACCTTTATAATTTTTATTTTGTACTATAATTTTAAAGTTTCTGCACAAACAAAATTAATTCAACTAAGATAAGAAAATAAATAGTTGACCAGGGGAAAGTGTGTACCATATATCTCTAATGAGTCTGGTATCTAAGATATATAGGCAACTAGCATAAATATATGAGCAAAACCTATTCATCAATGGATGAAGTCAGATGATATGAATAAACTAAACCAAACTAAAATTCTCAAAAGAATTATGAATTAACAAATATGAAAGATTGTTCTAAATCAATAAGAGAAATGCTAATCAGAACAACTGAGATTTTACCTCACACCCAGCAAATTGGCAGAGATAACAAAAAGAAAGGACTAGTCCAGGGGTAGGGAACCTGCAGCCTCAAGGCCACATGTGGCTTTCTAGGTCCTCAGGTGGGGCCTTTCGACTGAGTCCAAGTTTTATAGAACAAATCCTTTTATTAAGGGTATTTGTTCTGGGAAGTTTTGATTCAGTCAAAGGGCCACACTTGAGGACCTAGAGGACCACACATGGCCTCGAGGCTGCAGGTTCCCCACCCCTGGACTAGTCAATGCAGGAGGAAAGACAGGCACATCAATACACTATGAGTAGAACTGTGATTTGGTCCAGTTATTCTGTAAAGCAATTAGGAATTATGCTAAGAGAGTGATATAAATGTCCACACCCTTTGACCCAGAGACTCAATCTATAATCCTATGAGATGGTATTCATCTAAGCTCTAGGCAGCACAGCACATTGGGCCTGACGTTAGGAGGCCCTAACAGGTCCTCGCTCTGTACCCCTGAACAAGTTTTGTCCTCTCTCAGTGTCCCTGTCATCTCCCTAGGACTGATCTAGACTAAGTCAGAAATAAAAGTCAGCAATATGCCAGTGGAAGTCACAGGTCCTTCCCATAATTCATAGTCACAGAGACATTCTTTATAGAGAGATTTCACATTTAGGCAAACGTTGCCAAGGCTTGCAAGAAAATGTACATTATTGACAGTATACTGCCCAAATTCCACAGGCAGAAGACAGCATGTGCAAGAGCTTCTCTGAAGTACTTGGCAGTCAGTTTCTTGGGAGCAAAAAAGACCAACAGGCCAGGGTGAGGAAGCGTTCCTTAACCCTGTCTGTGGCTTTTGTCTCCAGTGTCTGGGTCTTAGCAAAGCCTCTCATTTGATCAGTTCAATGCAGGACTCCATTGTTTTCCCAGTTCCAATTCTGCCCATGGTTGTTTCACTTTAAAAAAGAAACTTGTGGCCATTCTTTTCTCCAGGCAAACGGTGACATTTGGGTTCTTTTCAAACAGAGCAGGAATCTGGGAGGATCTAACTTCTCAGCTCTCCCCCACCCCCACCCCAATTGAGGGTAGCAGGAGTTTGCAGTTTCTTTTAGCATTCATAAAGATCCGACTCCATGGTAAAGGCTCATAAAAAGGCTTCAAGGGAAAATGCTAACTAGCTGTCTCAATTTCCGGCTCTCAGCCCCCAGATGACCCCATCTGCACACGAGCTTACAGCTCCACCAAGCCCCAGGCCCCTCCTCCAAGCATTTTAAGACCCTTACTTACACTTTGGACCAGGTCTCAGCAGTAGCAAGTCAGTCCTGGTCTGGCTCTCTGGCTCTGGGGAATGAGTGTCAATGTCAGCACCGAGGTCAGAGAGGGGAAGTTCATATTACAACTAGCTTAGCAATCAGGAGGATAAACTGAGGGTGTGTTTCACTTCCCCAATCCCAGGCTTCTTGCATAGACATGCTCCAAAGGAGTTGGACAAACACAGCCACCACCAGAATGGCTGCAGGAGAGAAGGTCTGGCCACGATCTCCAGTTCTCTCCAGGATGAAGAAAACTGATTTCAGAGAGTAGCAGCCTCATCACCATACTGGGAAGAACTGGGGAGTATACTGGATGGGGTGCAAAAGAGGAGGCATAATTCAGAGGAGTGAGGTCACTGGGCAGTGAGCAGCAGCGGCCGTAATTGAATCCTGGTCTTCTGACTCCAAAGTCAAACCTCTTCCCTCTGCCCCCAGGTCTTTTCTTGCCAATGTCTCTGATCATGTCACTTACCTGCTCAAGAAGCTTCCTTGGCTCCCCACTGCCTTGCAATAAAACAAATTCCCCGATTTAGGTATTTAAGGCCTCTACCACCAGCTTCAGCCTACATTTCCTGAATGATTTCAGTAATCATTCCCCCAACACACTTCTGCCACTTCTCATACGTGCCATTCCGTTCCATCTCCATTCTGTGCCTTTGCCATCCCCCCTTCCCACTCCCTGAACCTGGAAAACTTTCCCCTCCTCACCTCTTGAAGGTTCAGCTCCAGGGCTCCCTCCTTCAGGGGCGGCCTGATGCTCCCAGGTGGTAAAGCTCTCCTTATCTCTCTAATTTGTATTGCCTTATCTATGTACAACTTCGGCCCCTTTGCTGCTGGGGGCAGGGATTTCACTTTTCTGCAGGTCTCCCCTAGCACAGTGTTTGGCTCACAGTAAGCTGATTGCTAAATGCTTGTTGAATGAACTGAATTATATATATATATATATACATATATATATGCATGTACGTATGTATGTATCACACAGCTGGTTCTCTGCATATGGGCACGGTATCTGGTACCTAGGTGGGTGCAGCCACTGACCCTGTTAAATCCAGTCACTGATACAAATGTCATTGTGCCTATTCCAGAGCTACTACTTATTCCAGGTTATTAAGGGAGAAACAAGCACTTTGTTCTATTCATAAAGAAATACTCTGAGCCATTAATTCATAAACATTTGTTTTCACCCAGTTTACCTCTTGGGCAGCTATGGTATAGTGTTATAGTGGATTGAGTGCTGGGCCTGGAGT
The DNA here is from genome assembly GCA_028646595.1 of Phalanger gymnotis. Lineage (NCBI taxonomy): Eukaryota > Metazoa > Chordata > Mammalia > Diprotodontia > Phalangeridae > Phalanger > Phalanger gymnotis. The sequence goes on along the minus strand of CM053628.1, from coordinate 17,872,051 downwards.
CAGGAAGTCTCATCTTTCTGAGTTCATATTTGTCCTCTGACACTTATTGTCTGTGTGACCTTGGGCAAGTCACTTCACCCTGTTTGCCTCAGTTTCCCCATATCTAAAATGAGCTGGAGAAGGAAATGGCAAACCACTCCAGTATATTTACCAAGAAAATTCCAAAATGGGGTGACATGAAGAGTCAGAAATGACTGAATAACAAGTTAGACATCACCCCACCCCCCAAGACATGACCAACACAGGCTTCATTCTAAGCCAGGGGTTCCTGATTTGAGGTCTGTAAATTTGTTTGTTAAAAAAAAATTAGATAATGATTTCAATGTAATTGGTTTCTTTTGTAATCCTATATATTTTATTTAATACATTCAAAAACACGATTCTGGGGGCAGCGAAGTGGCGCAGTGAGTGTCAGGAGGACCTGAGTTCAAATCTAACCTCAGACACCTGACACACTTACTAGCTGTGTGACCTTGGGCAAGTCACTTAACCCCAATTGTCCTGCCTTCCCCCCTGCAAAAATAAATAAATAAATAAAATAAAAACACGATTCTGAGAAGGAGCCCTTGGGTTTCACCAGACTGCTGAAAGGGTCCATAACACAAACCTTTAAGGCTCTATGTCCTTCTTTCTCAAGAGCCTGTAATGGTTTTCAGTTGTCTCTCTGGGCAAGTCCAAACTTATCAATTTCACTCATCTCCTAATCCTACCCAAGACCCAGCTTGTGGCCCATCTCATGATCTTGTATGACCTTGCGAAAGTCACTTAATGTCCCTGGGCCTCAGTTTCCTCATCTGTACAATTGAGGGGATTGGACCAGATAACCTCAGATTCCTTTCAGCTCTAAACCTGTGATCCTTTGGTCATCCCAGGAAGCCTTCTGAGATGATGTCAGCCCACACTGATTTCTCCTTTCTCTGAATTCCTCCAGAGTTTATAAGCCGTACAATACAATTTAAAACTCTATTATATACTGTTTTGCATATTCTATATTGTTTTACATGCATATATCTTGTCTAGTGAAATATACTAAAAACCCTTTAAAGACAAAAAACATGCACTTATACTTCTTTCGTAGTTCCCAAAGCACCAAAACCCAGTTCTTTAAAACAAGTATTTTTAAATACTTGAAATACTGTTGTTAAACAAAAACAAATTTTTGTATTGCTTTTACTTCCTAGTGGCCCAACAGAACCTGCTCATGTAACCAAAAAATATAGTTAGACAGAACAAACCAACACATTAGACACATCTGGCCCCTGCAGTCTGCCACCACTCTGTCAAAAAGAAGGAGGCATGATTCACCATCTCGCCTCTCATGTAAAGCTTGGTCACTGCATCAGTCAGAGTTCTGAAGTCTTTTTTAAAATTCATTTTTACTAATACCTTTTGTTTTACATTCCCTAAATTTTCCCCATGTCCCTTTCTCTCTTCCCTTCCCAAAGAGCTATCCCTCAAAAAACCAAGAATTTTTTTGAAAATAAAGAGAAAAAATCGGCAAAATCAATCAATACATTGAATAAATCTGACTGTGCAATATTCCATACCTATGAACACCCCTCCCCAGAGAGTCGGAGAGGTATATTCTTCTCTCTCTTCTTTGGGGCCAAGTTTGTTCTTTATAATGATGCAACATTCACTTTCAACCTTTTTTATAATGTTGTAGCTGTATATATATATATATATATATATAGTTTTCTTGCTTTTGCTTACTCTACTCTGCATCAGATCATGTAAGTCTTCCTATGTTTTTCTATATTCATATTTGCCATTTCAGCATGTTAACATTCTATTGTATTCGTGTACCACAATTTGTTTAGCTGTTAGCAATTATGGACATCTATGTTGTTTCCAGGTTTTTGCTATCACACACAAACAAAATGCTGCTGTAAATATTTTGGTGTATATGGAGCCTTTGTCTCTGAGGTCTTTTAAGGACATTTTCATTTACATTGTTTTGGTCGTTGCTGTCTTGGCTTTGCTTACTTCCCTCTGATCAGTTCACAGTATTCCCAAGTTTCCCTGGATTCTTCATACTCATAATTTCTTATGGCATCATATCTCATTCCATTCATATGCTACAATTTGTTTGGCCATTCCCCAAATGATGGCACTCCTTTTTTATTTCTAGTGTCTTCCTGACCAAAAAAGTGCTGCTACAAATATTGTGGTACTTTTCCCTCTGTCTTTGCCCTTCCTGGGGTTTGTGCTCTGCAGTGATATTGCTGAGTCAGTGCAAATGAGCAGTTTTGTGATTTTTCTAGTACAGTTTCAAACTGTTTTCCAGAACAAAATCACGATTCTACCTGTGAAATCATACGTCTGGAAATCAAAAGAATATCGCCATCTCAGAAGAATCCTAATTGCTTGTGACCCAAAGGGTAATCAATGAAAAGGCATATGGTGGGTCTGGGTAGGCTGAAGCATATTTACAAATGATGATTTTACATGTGGGAAGTGTTTTAAAAGACGCCATCAGGGACATATATGACTGGAAAAAGAGGTAGGCCAGTCCTTTAGTGAGGGTAACCCTGGTGCTGCTCCAAGAATGCCGAATGGATCTTCCCTGGAGTATTTATGGAAAGACATGAATGAGAATCACAGAATGATAAGGATGTGTCAGAAGGTTATGACCTGCATTAGCAAAGAGCGCATCCACATCGGTAAGATCCTAGTGGATGGCAGAAACAATTTCCACACTGACAAAATCACAGATATTTCTTGGAAAATATGCATGGAAAAATCATTGCTTAACACAAATCTGTTTATGTCTTTCCTTCATTAGGCACCTACTGCTTTGTGGTGACCAGCTGCTTAAAGTTGTCTTAACATTCCTATCTCTTTTAAAATTTCATTGCTTACCAAAAGCATGATGCTGAAGCTGAGAACAGCCCCTTAACAGTGGGACATTTATCTATATTCCTCAGCCTATGTGCCAAAAAGGTCTCTGGGGAGGGAGGGTGGCATGGCCCAGTTAGAAGGCCTTGGGGAGTGTACCAAGAAAGAAAGAAGTTTAAAAGCCAGCAGCAGCAATGTGTCTCAGACCTCAGGTACAGAACAGAATTTCCTTACTGAACCATACTGCAGAAGAATAACCAGGACAGGAATCCCAAACCAATGAGGAGCCTACAATTTTGTTACTGAATCAGCAAAGCTTCCCAAGTCACTAAGAGGGGTAGAGTCCAGCAGCATTCTAATCTGCATCAGACCCAGTCAAGTCAGGAACTTGCAGAGCTCAGACAAGAGGGGCAGCAATCTTTGGGAATACTGAAAGCTTGTTGGTCTCCAGCTTGTCCCTAAGATTCTGTTAACACAACTTAGCATACTCCAAGAAAGCAGCAACAGGACCAAATCAGATTTTTTCCTCCAAAAATGCCACAGAGCCCAGCTCTAACATCAAATTCAAAATCAGGAAGAATGAGGAAACAAAAAAAGAACCTCACCATAAAGAGCTATTATGGTGGCAAAAGAATGCAAAAAAAAAGAATGACTCAAAAACATCTATAAGCAAAGCCTCAGAGAAGGACATGGACTGGGCAAAAATTCACCTAGAATTCCTGGAAAAGATGAAGCAAGAGTTTTTTTTTTTTTAAAGAGTCTTAAAATGTTTTTACAAATGAAACGAGAACACTGGAGGAGAATTTTGGAATACGAATAAGAACCATGGAAGAAAGAACTGGAAAGGGAATTAACAGCTTAGCACAACAGATACAAAACCTTGTCCAAGCAACAAAATTAGAATGGACCAAACTGAAGCCAATGACTCCATGAGGCAATGAGATACATTACAACAAAGTCAAAAGACTGAAAAAATAGAAGAAAATGTAAGGTATCTCATACCAAAATAACTGACCTACAAAACAGATTGAGGAGAAAAAACTGAAAAATCATTGGGCCACAAATGCCAATACCAAAAAAAGAGCCTAGAAATCATATTTTAAAAAAATCTTAAAACAAAACTGCCCAGATCTCTTAAAACTGGAGGGCAAAATGGAAATAAAGAAGTCAGTGGTCATTTGCTGAAAGAAACCCCCAAATGAAAACTCCCAGGAACATTGTATCCAAAATCTAGTTTCCAGGTCAAAGAAAAAATGCTATTAAATAGCCAGAAAAAAGAATTCAAGTACCAAAGAGCCACAGTCATCATCACACATGATTTAGCACCCAGTACTATAAAGCAATGAAGAACTGGAAATACAATATTCCAGAAGACAAAGGGTATGGACTTATAGCCAAGGAGAACTTACCCATAAAAAATGAGTAAAATGTTATCAGGAGGAAAATGTGCCTCTAATGAATTAAAGGACTTCTAAGCATTCCTGATGAAAAGACCAGAGCTCCATAGAAACTTTTAAGTTCAAACACAGAAGTGAACAGAAATATAAAAAAGGTAAACATCAACAAATAATGATAAAGGACCAAAGATAAACTGCTTACATTCAAATATGGTGAGATGATACATCTTATTATCAGAGCCATATCAGGAGTGCAATTAGACAAGGCATGGGAGTGCTTCTGTTATGCCTTGATGATCTTAAGACTGGAAGAGGAATACATGGGGGTGGGGAGATTAAATGAAAGAAAAGTTAGGGAAAATTATCTCACATAATCAGGATACACAATCAGGTGTGTATAGACATCTAGATATACAAAGATGAGGGGGTAGAGGAGTGGCTAACACTTGAATTTCACTCATATGAACTGGTCAAAAGAAGGAAACCTATACACACACACACACACACACACACATGAAGTTGGGTACAGAAATATATTTCACTCAACAGGGACAGGAGGAAAAGGGGAGAAGGGGAGAAGGGTAATTTGAGGGAGGATAGATCAACAGGGCTAGTTCTAAGCAAAACAAACTTTAAGGATGCACAAAAATATTTTAGCTCAAGATGTCACAGAATGGGAATATGAGGAGGTGCCCATAAATTAGGGAACAGACGAAAAAGTTATTTTATATGTACATATGTATATATGTACGTACATATATACGTAACGGGATACTATTGTGCTGATCTGTTTATCAGAGTAATGACCAACCATGATTACAGAGGACTAATGATGAAACATGCTATTCACCTCATGATAGAGAAGTAAAAGACTCAGAGTACAGAAGGAGACAAATTTTTTTTTTTTTGGACATGGCCAATGTGGAAATTTGTTTTGATTGACTGTTTGTAATTACTTTGTTTTTCTTGTGTTCTCAGCTGGGACAGAGGAGTGGGATGGGAGGGTAAGAGGTCTGATTTTGGCTGCTTAAAACAAATAAAATATAAAAATTAAAAATTAAAAAAGAAATTTAATGCTGGTGGTAGGAAAGGTAGTATAGGAAATCAGACAGTGCAAGTCCAATGAGAAGGGGTTTGCTTATTGTATTAGCAAGGCAATAAACACGATGATAATCGTGAATATGCCTATGTAGTTCTGTATCGCAAAATATGAGAGACTTTCCCTTTAGAAGGTAGAAGTAAAACATTTATTCAGACACCAGAGGACCAAATCCCATAACCAAGCCAGCAATTCCCACAACCAATAAGCCCACTTTATCATAACAGCAAGGAACTTAAAACACAATATCACACCTCGCCATCCCAAAACCATCCGCCCCCCTGCTGGGGCCGTCCCAAAAACTTACTCACGGCTACCACACATCTGCTGTTTCCCTAAGCTCTAACTGTTCTCTCTCTATGTATATTTCCTGTAACACACTTTCCTTTTCCTCTCAGCAAGCTCCTCCCACCACATGTGATTTAGGCTTCCTATGATGTAATGAGGTCACATGGCCTATTAATGGGTGGGAAAGATCTTCAAATCTAAATTGTTATTACACTTACTCAGCGATTCCAAAGCTCATATACCTTTCAATAGTGTCTAAACCTTAAGATGGCACTCTGAGTCTTGGAGAACCTGTATAAACCTTCATGGAAAAAAGGCACTCACCAGAATAATAGAGTTACCCTCCCAGGAACCCCAAGTTCAATTCTCTTCTAGGTAGGAACAGAGAGATTATTTTATTGCTGTCTCTGTATTTGTTCATGGTTCCCACTCCTACTCAATGACAATACTGTACAATCAGTTCCTATATAGGAGTTAGGAACTCTACCATTCAAATTTGGGACATGGTCTATACCTAAGCTTATTTTGGAGACTTGCTTGGATTAATTTAGAGAGAGCAATCAGCCATAGGAAGAGAAATTAATCCTTTCTGGTCAAGCCTCCAGGATCAGACCTGTCTTGGGGCCAAGGGGGAGAGGCTATGCCCCAATGTTATATTCACATACGGGTAGTGAAGCCCTCAACCCCTGAAGAGTCGCTCAAAGTCCTCTGGGCAAATCTCTTAACCTCTGTTTTCCTCAGTTTCCTCAAGAGTAAAATGCGGACCATAATAGCATCTACCTCCCAGGGTTGTAAGGATCAAATGAAATATTTGTAAAGCACTTAGCACAGTGCCTAGCATATAGTGTTTCCTTCCTTCCTTCCTTCCTTCCTTCCTTCCTTCCTTCCTTCCTTCCTTCCTTCCTTCCTTCCTTCCTTCCTTCCTTCCTTCCTTCCTTCCTTCCTTTCTTCCCCAGTGCTTATCATAGCATATTAAAGATAGACAAGAAAATATACATTCCTACAGTCTTGGAAATAAGAACACAGCCTTCCTTCAGCTTTTCTTTGAATGTTTACTGTTTACAAATAGATACCTATCTCCCCTTCTGCAAGAAATTTTGGTGGGAAGATCCCAAGGCCTGAAAAAGGAGTGGGAGTAGAGATACCAAAAAGAAGAAAAAAGCAGAGGCATAAATAGTGTCCCACCACCACATTCAGGTTTCCAAAACCTCATCAAGTGAAACATCTATTCAACCGTCACTACTCACAAGTCCCTGTTTTTATCTTTCCCTGACCAACCAGAATTAATCATGTGACTTCCCAGCAATTCCAAAGGCCATTTACTTAAAACAGAGTGCAAGACATAGCAATTGTCATCTTCATTTTTGTCATTGTTGACGATCTAAGATGTGTAAAATAGAACCTCATAGTTATTTTAATTTGCATTTCTCTAAGTATCAGTGATTTGGAGCATTTTTTAAAATAATAGCTGCTAACAACTTGGATTTCTTCCATTGGGATCTGCTTGTTCATGTCCTTTGACCATGTATTTGTTGGGGAAATGACTGTCATTTTTATATATTTGAATCTCTTCTTTATATATTTTAGAAATGAGATCTTTACCAAAGAAACCTGCTGTGGAGATTTCTTTCCAACATACTATTTCCCTTCTAATTTTAATAGTACTGATTTTGTATGTGCAGGAGTTTAGGGAGTTTGTCCATTTTATTTTCAATGACCCTCTCTATGCCCTTTTCTGTTCTCGAATTCTTTCCCATTCATAGCTGCAAAAGGTACTTTCTTCCTTATGCTTCAAATTTGTTTATTCTGTGACCTTTTATATATGGATCATGTATCTATTTGTAGTTTGTTGTTGGTGTGAGAGCTTGACATAAACCTAATTTCTGCCAGACTGCTTTCCAGTTTTCCCAGAAGTTTTGTTGAATAGTGAGTTCTTACCTCAGTAGTTAGAATATTTGATCATTTCCCAAACTACAACCTCCTAAACTTTCAGAGAATATAGGTTGAGAGTCCTCTAGGGTCTGCTAATTACACTTGCTTATCAGTCTGGCTAATAAAACAAGAAAAATAGGTTTACTTTTGGCATTCCATCTTGCTGTTATAAAAGCAGCATATCACAGCAACCAAGAGGAGACAAAGGAGGCATTAGCAACAGTCTCAGCAACAGAGCGGATGAGTATCAATATCTGAAAGGCATTGCATCTCAGCACCAGAACTGTGAAGTATCAAAGTCTTGCAACTGGGAAGTACCAGGCCTATTCATGTACTCTGCTTCACCCTGACCCTCACTACAAGATCCAGGGAAGATGGCTGCAACAGTTATTCCCTAACAGAAAAAAGAAAATCTTCCTTCTAGTAGCAGCAGGAGTTGGGCAGAGATGCAGAGGAGCTTTCTGGTGTTGCAGCCATATTCTTATTTCTCTTAAACCTTCCTGAATTAGTTTTCTTGGGAGCTTGTGCCCAGCCTCCTACCTACAGATGTTCTCCCCCAACCAGAATCTATAGAAGGGTTGTATCATCACCTGCTATCTTCTGCACAGTTTTGCACATGATATATTTTTCAAGAAGAATATGTTCTTCCTCTAAATAGATACTAGGCTCATACTTGTGGGATTTCCCGGGACAGTCCTGATTTAAAGGAAAGAAAGTATACCTTTGCAAAAAGAATCCTTTTCAGACTATATATCTTAATTTCTTCTTTAGAAAACATAGCATCCAGACACAGTGGGAACTGGTCTGGAATTGGGGTTGACAATTGGCTGGTATTTGACTAAGATATAACATTTTTATCACAGGTTTTTCTCTCATAGAATAAGAAAGGACCTTGGTGATGAGATCATAGATTTAGTGCAATAAAGAACCTTGGAAATGGTCTAGTCCAGCACTTCTTAAACTGTGGGTCGTGACTCCATGGGGGCAGGACCCACAGTTTAAGAAGCGTTGAAGGGGTCACAAGTAGAAAAAATTGAAGAAGCCCTGAATTCTAGTCCCACTCTCTGATATAGAAATGAGGAAATGGAGGCCCAGAGGTTAAGTGACTAACTCAAAGTGTGTCCAGGTAGTAATTAGCAGAGCTGGACTTTGAACCCAGGTCCTCTGACTCTAAATCCAATGATCTATCTATCATACCATCCTGGCAAGACACCTTCAGTCTGTAGACAGATTCTGTGGGAAGGGGAAAAAAAGACTCTAGGAGGCAGACTCAGCCATAGATAAACCAAGATGGGTATTTTGCTATACCTCAGAAACATATCAGAATATTTTATACACATTAACTCACAACTGACCTCTGTTGATAAATAAGCAACCATACATTGTCCACATAAGCCCTATCTGTCCAATTATGTCCATTTACATCTTCCCACCCACCACTAAATCCCAGTCCCTTGGCTCAGTGATGAGACCTTTTTCTCCCTGAATACACAATTGGTTATTTATGTACAAACAGGCGTTTACTCAGACTACCCGACCTAAGGAGGAAAAAAGTCCCAAAATGTCCTAACAGACGTGAGTGTCGGTCAACACGATCTTCATATAATTTATAAGGTATTAAGTTTCAAAATAATGGATCTTTTCAGTTAGCATCTTGGCAGATGATGATAGCATGGCATTCTTCTGCAAGAAGCCACCACAGCTCTCTCCCAGCAAAACTGCAAACAGAAAATTGTGCGCCTTGGCCCGGGCTGATCCCTGAAAAAGACTGCCATTATACTCCTTCACAGTTCAGCTATGTATGGGCCACCTGGATACCATCCAATCACATAGAGCTTCCCTACCCTCACTCCCTTTTTCTTCTTCCTTTTTAAAACATTCCCTTGCAAGGGCTAGACAGTGGTTTCTAGGTAAAGAAAGAGCCAACAAACCAACCAGGAGAATGTGTGCTGAAAGGAATGGGAAGGCTGTTTTTTTGTTTTGTTTTTCAAGATTGCCAGTAACAAGATCTGCCTTTGTAATCAACTTTATGTGACACGGTGTATGGCTTGAAGGCTCCAGTCCAACACTGGACTCAGGAATCCAGGATACTGCCAGAAAGGACAAATTAATTGAGGGTGAGAACTGCAGAGGGACAGATGGAGCTGTTTACATGTGGCCTGAATATAGCTTAAGAGGTTGAAAAAAGCACACAGCTTGTCTTCTACATTTTTGGCCTCCCTTTCCTATTTGAAGTGATATTTAGGGGTTCCATGCTTCCTCTCCACCCGCCACCCCTCATCACCACCATGAAAATAGCTGTTGAAATAGGTTCATGCTTACCTGGTATATTCTAAAATACATTTCCCTCAGTCTGGCACTCGGACTTAAATATCAACACAAGCAGCTATTTCTATACAGAAGAGCTATTACTTACACTCCTAGGGGATTAAAAAAACACCCCACTAGGAGGTAGTGTAGCATAGTTGAAAGAAAAGTAGATTGAGAATCACAAGATCTGGGTTTGAATACTATCTACCAGTTACTTACTATGTGATCTTAGGCAAGTCCCTCTGTAGAATTCAGTTTTTTTCATCTCTAAAATGAGGAGATTTGAACTAGATAATCTCCAAATGTCCTTCTAGCTCTAAAGGTATGATTCCTTCCAGCTTTAGAATTATGGGGTTTCCTTGGCCCAGGGCCAGTCTTACGCACAAGTACAGGAAACTGATCACCTACACGGTATAACTTCAAGATTACATGGGAAGCCCTCTGGACCCCAAACTCCCTCTACACCTCTCCCTTATACCTGAAAGCCTGCCATTCAAAGGCCAGTCTTCTAGCTTAGGGCTTTGCTTCATGTTAAAATAAATTCCCATGGAGCATGATCAGTCATTTGTACTTTAGTACTAATGGGTTTCATATCCTTTCTAAAGAGTAGGCTATGTTAGAGTGGAGGATACAGGATGGGGACATCAGAGGCTAACGGGTGGAAAGAGAGGATACCTACTCCAAGGGATGAAGAAGAGGGGAGGCTGTGCCTATCAGAAGACAAACTGGTTTAGATAAGATACAATTCCTATCCTCATGGAACTTACAATTGCTATTTTCAGTGCTTTGAGGTTTACAAAGTATTTTCTTCACAATGGCACCATGAGATTAAATGTTATCATTGCCACTTTATAGAAGAGAAAGCAGAGGCTCAGAGAGGTAAAATGACTTAGCCACAGTTAAACAACTGATCAGTGTAGGGATCTGAATCCTGGTTTACTCACACCAAGTCTAGGAGAGAGTCCTGATCTACTCTCCACTACAATGCTTCCTAGATTACACTCCTAGATTAGGCCGCTGATACGAAAAATAAAAGTAACTGTATTACAAAATAGCAGTCCCGTCAAATAGTGATCTTCACCAGCCTGAAGAATCCCCCCAAACCCACATTTTCTCCATGAGCATCTTCAACTAGGGGTGACTCAGGCCTGGTCCAGAATCCATAGGATTCCTACTGATAGGAATGACAGAAGGCATTTGTTTACTGAGAGACAGTATAGTGTAATAGGGGCTCACTGGATTTGAGAGCCCAGGTTGGAATCCTGTCTCCCCTAACTGATAATGGCCAATCACTACCCCTTTCACAGAATATCAGAGTGCAAAGGGCCCTCATAGACACCCCCCAACCCAACCCATACTTGAACAAGAATCCACTCTAAAACATAATTTGTCAAATAACCTCCAGTGAGAGAAAACTCACTGCCTCCCGAGGCCGACTTTTGCACCTCATTTCGTTTTCAGACATCATTACCAGAGGTTCCCTCCTCACTGGCTGAAGATGACTTGTCAGGTATACAAGTCAGCTCTAGCATCAGCTCAGACCTGTTCTAAAGAACCAATTGTTAAATTTTCAGTGTGAGGGGGCGGAGCCAAGATGGCCACATGAAAACAGCATCTTACTGGAGCTCTCTCACAAGTTCTGTCAGATTCCTATAAAAAAGTGAATTTGAGCAGATTTGAGAGAGTTGGAAACTGCGAGAAGTCCGAGTGGGGCAAATTTCCCAGCCAGGAGAGTCTGAAAGGCCGAAGGAACGAATCTGTGGGCTAGGAGAGCACTCGGCGTGTGGAGCTGCTCCAGACTGGACCAAACGGGAAGTGGCCGGCTGGGAAACCTACGTGGGAGACAGGGTGGGAGAAAGCCGGGCACCTGAAACCAGTGGAGATCCCAGGCCTCCCAATGCAGGACGGCACTCTGTGGAAACGACAGGCAGCCCAGCCACCGTGAGATACCGACTCCTGAGGCTTGCAGCCCAAAGGTATGAAACGCTTCTTGATCTTCTGGGAGATGTAATGGCCAGATAAACTGCTCTAATCCCTCCCCTCCCCACCCAGAGAATTCCTCGGGAAAAAAAAGAATGCTGGAACAGAGGAGACAGAAGTGGGGCTTCAGGGGCCAAGTAGTGGGAGTACCTGAGTCCCAGAGGGGCAGAGCCTGCAGGGGTCAACACCAGGAGCCCAGATATACTCTTGCTCCCCCAGGGGGAAGTGCCAGACACTCAGCTCGAACAACAAAGAGCTGATACCATTGCTGAAGAGCAACAGTGCTGGAGAACAACCCCAGGGGAAGAGGAGATTTCGGGCAGCCAGACCCCTTCCCCCACACCTCAGGAAACTGAAGGCTGTAATTCACAAAGCCAACAACGAGACTCACAATCCCCAGAATAAGAGAGCTGGGACACTGAGCTTAGAGCCCCAAAAGCAGAAATTTATTGTAAAGCCGGGAAAAGACTAAGCAATATAAAGAACACAAAAAAACCAAGGACCATTGATTCTTTTTATGGAGACAGGCAGGATCA